>CM066321.1:78359954-78974154 GCA_033807775.1 Saussurea involucrata
AACTTGATTTTCGGTGGTTAGGTAAGCTTTATTTACGTTGCATTTTTTATATTGTCTGCAGGTTAGTGTTGAATACTATTATCCTATTGTTGGTTTCTTTATATAACCATGTCACCTCACTTGAAGACCCACCCTCATTATTGAAAATAGCTCCTTCAATTAGCTATGTTGACATATATGAGTTCCATTGTTTCTTCCTTGGCATGGGACTTTAATAGTTTTGATGCATTAAGCTAAAGTGTCTGTAAGATTTCATATGTTAGAGATGCTTAAAATTTTGACTTGAACTTATTAAGAATCAAGGAAAAGGGGATTTAAGAACTAAAAAATATGGACAGCTGATAAATTGCACATAGGGTGCAAATGTGTCTCATTATGTTATATAAATTCACATGATTATAAAATCGTGTCTTTTAATACTTGCAGGACTTACAAGGTGTTCTCTCATCAAAGTTATATGGGCACATTATTGGATCAAATATTTGTTGGGTTTTTCATTGACTTGGTATGTCGGTTTGACGGTCCAGGGGAGAATCGGGCGAAACCTTGATCTACCTTTTGGAGTCTGCTATTCAGTTTTGATTAGTTTTCCTTGATTTTCTGCATTTTCTTATCATTACGTTTGAGTTGTAAGGCTATTTATAAGTCAATTTATCTTCAATAAAAGTTATTAGAGTTGTTATCATATTCATTAAAGTTAATTGATAACTCACAAACAAGATTATGGTAGAAAGAATAAGAAAAGTATGGCTTATTTCAACTGTTAGTGTTAATTTATATTGGTAATTTGATGTAAAAACTCAACAAAAATGATAATATCGAATAATCATGTTTTTTATCACTATATAAAAATGTATACGATTATATGCGTGGGTACATAAGACCTTGATTTTGGGTGAAATATATCGAAAAATCACGTTCTTCAGTTCACAATAAAATTATAAGATAATATAGCACCTAAAATCTAGCTGAAATTAATGGATCTGTTATAAAATCACCATTATTTTAAACCACATCATTAATTCTAACGTTCTATTTTATTTATAAAATAAAATCGAGTAAACTACAATTTTCGTCCCTCAGGTTTACCATTTTCTACGAAAATTGTCCCTAAACTTCAATAAGTCTAAAAATCATCCCTGGCGTTATGGATTTTGCTTTGAAAGTGGTCCCTTGGCGTTAACTCCGTTAATATTATTCCTTAGAGTCAGGGGTATTTTCATCAAACCATGTTTTTTCTCTCTTTTTGTAAATTTTCTTTGTTTTTTCTTATCCTTATAAAAACCATGAAACATTAGGGGCCTAACTATAATTTTCTTTAAATTATATTGATATTATTTGTGTGTATATATATATCTATATATATATATAGCCATAGGTTCAAAAGAGAAGTGCAAATATTTTGAGAAATAGAGAAGTGATCTTGGCCATTTATTCGGTCAAGATCGGTTATAATTGGTCAAAAGTTGCAGCTTTGACTGGTCAAAAGTTGCGGCTGTTCCAAAAATAGAAGGACAATTTCGTAACTTTTACAAAAAACACGGGCTGGGTTCATATATGAATCTGTGTGATTCACATATGAACTATACGTTCATATATGAACCTTTGTAATTCACATATGAACTCTTTATAACGAATTCATATATGAATCTTGTGATTCATATATGAACTTTTGTATTTCATATATGAAACTAATTAACCGTAGGTTCATATATGAAACAGTTGAACCAAATAACTGATTCATATATGAATCTTTGTGTTCATATATGAACCTTTGTGATTCATATATGAATTTTTTTAACTTATTCATATATGAACCTTTGTGTTCATATATGAATCTTTGTGATTCATATATGAAATATTTTTAACTACTTCTCATATGAACAAATTAACTGATTCATATATGAATCACAAAGGTTCATATATGAATTAGTTAAAAAAGTTTATATGTGAATTACAAAGGTTCATATATGAACACAAAAGTTCATATATGAATCACACAGATTCATATATGAACTCGTCTCGTGTATTTTTTACGAAACTACCCCTCTATCTTGTGCAGACCACGCGCAGACCATGCGAGAAATTATCCGCTGCTTCTCGGTCAAAGCCGCCGATCTTGACCGGATAAATGGCCAAGATCACTTCTCTATTTCTCAAAATATTTGCACTTCTCTTTTGAACCTCTCCCTATATATATATATATGTTATATCTCTGTGTATATATATATTTTCATGTAAAACCATAAAACACCAATACCATCGCAAACCCCCCACAATCGTGATCCGTAAACCCATACACCAAGACCATAGCAACACCCTCACTTGCTCCGGTCACCATCTCCGGCGACCTCATCTGCTCCGGTTACCATCTCCGGCGACCTCACTTGCTCCGGTCACCATCTCCGGCGACCTCACTTTGATTTCTTCATCCATTTTTATGTGATGGTTTCGTTTGCCCAGGTGGGTCTCACTAGAGCTTCTGTTTGCTTCTTGCAAACTACTTTTATAATCCATGCTTTTGTTCAAATATGGTGGTGCATGGCCACTGTTGCTTTTGACTCCTGTTTGGGGCGACACCCCCTGTAATGTCCAAGATGGGTTTGTCTTTTTAATAATAATAACTTCATATGCCTTGCAAATTAGTATTGAATCTTTTAATGAGTGTTGATGTGGTGTTAATGTTTAAATTGGGTGAATTGGGAAGTGGGTCTTCCATTTAGGTGATTAAAGAATGATTTGGAACTCATCTGGAGGTAAATCCATGGAGGAAGAAAGAGTTTTAGAAAAATGGGGAAGAAGAAGGGTTTTAGGAAAATGGGGAAGAAAGAGTTTTAGGAGAGAGAGACAAGAAAAAGACAAAAATAAGAAAAGACAAAAAAAATGTAAAAAGACGAAAATACCCCTCTCTTAACTGGGGTTTTTAACGAAGTTAACGCCAAGGGACCATTTTCAAAGCGAAATCCATAACGTCAGGGATGATTTTTTAGACTTATTGAAGTTTAGGGACGATTTTCGTAGAAAATGGTAAACCTCAAGGACGAAGATTGTAGTTTACTCTATAAAATTTCATTAGAGATTCAAAATCTGAGTGAAACTATCATTTTCATCAATAATTAAGCTAATATTTGTTTTTTTTTTATTATCCATGTCACCGCTCATTCGACTTATTATTTTCTTTGTCGTTATTCATTTTGTCAGATCGAGTCATTTGAAGACTAACATTATATCTTTATCTAACCAAGTTATAAGATTTGAACTCATTTTTTCCGTTGGATCTACAACTACAAGTTAGTTTATCGATAATGCCATTCAAGCACTTACGGATTAAATCATAGGGTAAAATGCAAGAAGTAACAATATATTTTTTATAAATTTCCTTATTATATAAAATATTATTCTTTTATTTTTTTTATAACTATGACATTGTGTTTTGAAAAAATTATTCATTATAACAATGAGAAATATCTTATTATTCAAACCAGTTATACTTTACTTTTTTCGTCCTAATTATAGTAGTTGACGTGGAAGAAACATAACCTTTTTTGGAGTTGGTTCCTATAATTCATTTATTACAATTTACAAAGTAACAGCCTATCATCTATGGCATCGAGTTTGTTATGGATTTGGTCCCTCTGTGTAACGTCCTCCAACCATTGATCGTTAAGTGGTCTCACATGCCTCATACATGAGGGTATGTTAGTCTTTTTGCATTATAGGGACCTATTTTGCCAAATATTCAAAGCAACGAACAACCCCCAACTTCCTCGACTCTGACCCTCCTTCCCCCTATCAACAGCACACCCTCGATAACCAAAACAAGCCAAACGTAAATCCAGTTCAAATCGAAACCAGACTAAACCAGCTCTAAATTTGAGTCTTCTATGAAAGTGGTGGTGGCGTTTTTGAGCCAATGAGAAATCTCTTGGTGAGAGTCATTAGAAACATTTATGGGTGGGATTGTGGTCTTAGTGAGTGTGAAGTTAACTCAAATATCAAAGGCTCAACTTGGGGAAATACATCAAAATCGAGAGAGAGCTTGATGGTTTAGGGGTGGGTTTTGCTTCTTCTTTTGGTAGGAAAATTGGGGACGGGAAAGAGACCATATTTTGGAAAGACAAATGGGTGGGGAATTTTAAACTGTGTGAGATATTCCCTAGGCTTTATCGCCTTGGTGTTAACCCGAATGCTAAAGTCTTTGAGTGTGGGAAATGGAATAATGGGGTGTGGGATTGAATTTGGTGTTGGCATTGTAGTCTTAGAGGGAGAGTCTCAAATGATCTCGTTGAAGTTTCTTTATTATTGCAAGATATATCTCCTAAAGTTCTTGGTAGGGATTCAGTGTGGTGGTTCTTGAATGATGATGGCTCTTTTCATGTCAAGTTTCTCAGGAATATGGTGGATAACCTCATCCTTCTGACTTCCAATTCGGGCTTTTGAGCTTTTCAACTACGTAGAACAAGATAAAACCAAGAAAAATCAACATCTTCATTTAGAGGCGAGTCTATTGAATTTGTCGACCCTATTGCCTTCTTGATCGCTATCATGCTAAAATCATATGGGTAAACATCTTTAAGTGGTGGAACCTTGATTGTAGTTTACCATCTACAATTTCGGAGTTAATTATTTTCGATGGTGGAAATCAAGTGACAGGTTCTTTAAAAAGTTTATGGCAAGCCGTTATCTGGATTACCGCATACTTCATTTGGAGAAACATGAATTCTCGAGTGTTCAAAGGCGTCTCCTTGAGTGAAGACCTCTTGGGAGAAATTCAATCTTGCTCATTTGGTTGGATATCGCTAAGGTCCAACTCCTCTAAATCTTGGAGCTCATGGACCGGATCTCCAAACTCTGTTTGATTTGTTTGCTCCTTAGTTTAGTTGGTTCTAGTCGTTTACGCCTTTTTTGGGTTTCGAATTTGGTTTCACATAGTCTGTTTTGTCTTTTCTGCATCTCGCAGATCTTGATGTTCTTGTTGTACTCTTTATTTTTTTTAATAAAATATCTTTCAACATCTAAATAATTTTTTTACGTTAACTTGCCTTAAGAGTAGGAATGGCAACGGGCCAGTTTCGGGACGGTTTTTAGGATCCCCGTCCCCGAAACCGATAAGCATCCTCGTTTCCGTAACCGTACCGATCCCCGTCGGGGATCCCCATCAGGTCCCCGCGGTTTCTCGATTCCCGTTGGAACCTGTTAAGAAAAAAAATGCACCGTTACTCGTTGGTTTTCCCCGAACCCGAACCAAACCCAAACAAAAAAAACATATGTTTCTCAAACATAAAAAAACACAGATTTCTTTAACACAAGTTCATTCGACCAAATACATATAATCCAACAAACTCACGAACAAAATGTCTTAACTTGCAATCTAAAATAAAACAAAAGTTTAGACATAATCCATAACATCACAATTCATGATAGACAAATAAAAGTAGATTATCGACTCGAAAATCGAAACTCCCCAAACGAACAAACTCGTCAACCCAAGGTTTCGGTTTTCGGTTTTCACTGTCGGTTTCGTTTTTTTTTGCCATTCCTACTTAAGAGGAGGACAAAACTAAAGCGAAATGACAAACGTAAGGGACCAAATTCGAGTTCGTTAATGTAGGTACAATATCGGTTAAACTTAACAAACATTAGGGACCAAAAACAAAGTTTACTAAAAATATTTATGGAAGCAGTAGATTCAAATATTTTTGGATTAATTTAGAAACAGCGGTTCAATTAATATGTGTTTTAATAAACTTCTAGACTATTCTAATAACGTTCCAATAATAAGAAGAAAATCGACCGACAAAAATTGGCTTCAAAATCGCAGGTTGCGTCGAGTGGTTACTTGATTCAACTGGCCCGCCCAAATTCCTCACTGTTTCTTCACCCCAAAAAATTTGAAATCCAGTTCTCTTTCTCTGTACTCAAATCGAAGATAAATCAAATTCCATCCACCGACTTCAGATGGCAGATAACACCGATTCGGCTCTGTCACTGCCTACAGCTGCTCCTCTCTCTTTGGTATGTTTCACTTCTCCTCCTTTTTAGTCCTACCGTTGGGTTTGATGGTTGCTAATCGACTGAACAAATCTTTGGTTTTGCAGAAGAATGAGAACGGGACACCGATTAATTCAAAGATTGCGGTATATTTTGTTTGCGCATTGTTTGATTGGTTTTTATGAGGAATAAAACCCTAATTGCTGTGCCTATTTTCCAGGAATTGAGTGAATCGCGGGCGGAACTGCTTAACAGAATTCAAAGTTTGAAGAATGTAAAACCTTGATTGCTTGCAGTTTTATTGAATTTTTGAAACTAGTGAAGATTACGAGTCTACTTATTTATCTGCAGATAGATAGTTGACTTATCCCTTTTATATATAAGCTATTAACTTAGTTCTGTTTTTTTTTTTTTTTATCATGAAGGATCTTCAAAGTTGGAGGTCAAAGTTAGATACTCAAGTTAAGAGCTACCGCGATGTAAGTATTTCTTGTCACTCTTATGCAGATTTCCCTAACTTTACACCACTTGATACGATGATTTGAAATGTCAACCACTTGTGGCTTTGTTTTGTTGCTTTTATTTGCCCTTCTAATTTTTATTTTTGTTTAATTCCAAATTCATAATAAAGTTGTTGATGTAGTTCATGGGGGTTTCCCATAAAGTCTATTAGATTTTACCAGCCAAGTTCAGATGATGAAAAGAAGCTGTTAATTCCTATGGTATCGTTATTCATTACACTTTTTTGATAGAAGATGCTGGGTAGAAGCCGTCGTGGGGATGGTTAAGATATGGTTAGAATGGCAAAAGTTAGCTCTAGAATGTTGTTTTGGCAAATGGCAAATGGTGCAAGACTGTTTTGCTGCTAGATATGTGGCTCATGTACCGACTTAACTTTGCTGCAGATTTCGACCTAAAACCATCATCAGGTTCAAGATGGGCTTAAGAAATTGCAACTTAAGGTTGCAACAGATGATAGCATCTGAATGATACTCCTCTATACTCTATGTGTCTATATGACTATATGTAGGAAGTATGAATAAACTGAGGAAATAAAGAAATTGAATTTGACAAAGATCTCTGAAACTTCTAATAACCATTTTTCAGATTCAAACCGGGATATAGTCATATAGCTGCTTTTTTAGTTTTGAAATGGTCTTTGTGCCAAGTAGTTTATTAGACCATCTCCAATGGGTACACCAAATACCAAATTTGGCACTAATTCACTCCAATGGGGACACCGAATCTTACACCAAATTTGGTGTAATGAATAGTAACACACCAAATTTAGTGTAACACCATTCATTTACACCAATTGGGGAAGGTAAAAAGGTATATACCTAGAATCTTACATTTTGGTGTTACCTACCGGAGAAGATTTAACCTTTGCACCAAATTTTACACCAATTTTTATAGATTTGGGGTTACACATGGGAGATTACCTTCTGATGTGCCCTTAGTCCAAACAGCTTGTCCTGGTCCAAAACAGCCTGCTCCCGTAAAAACATATAAATACACTAGATGATTAGATTCGTAAATTCGGATTTTAAGAAAGTTATTTAGCTAAATAGCCCCTGTTGCACTCTCTTCTTTTGTTGTTTGTGATTATGAGAATCTGTGTTAATGTGGATAAGTTGATATCAAGCACATGAAGGCATGAAGCACTCAATTCCAATTTGTGATTGAATCTGCAGGAGCTCTCAGACCTTAAGAAAACCCTCAATGTGGAAGTGGACCAGCTCCGATCCGTAAGTACTTTTGCAATACCCTTCTACTATAGTTCTTGATATACCAACTTTTATATGCTGATTAATATCGTGTATACGAGATCTAGGAATTTAAAGAGCTAAGAACTACTCTTCAGCAGCAACAAGAAGACGTAACTGTTAGTTTAAAGAACTTGGGGGTAAGTTGTGTCATATTGCCAGAAAAAGTAACTTATTTTGGTTCGATTCTTATTTTGTGTAATGTACTTTCAAAACATTTATTTGGGTAAACCTGATGTGACATTTCAAACATTTAAGTACCTAGTTTACACTAGATGACATGAAAATACAACATATTTTGATTTTAATGTATGAGATATCACATCTGAGGTACCAAAATGAAGGTTTTCAGATCAAAGGACATTGCATTTTTATGCAATGTGGCCTTCCTTCTAGTGATCACATTGTGGTCTAAAAGTAGAAAATATGAAGTTATATTTGTCTGTAACTTGTGTAAATACAGCTGCAGGACGTTGCAGGAGACGTTAAAGATGCCAAAGGTTCAACGGTCGAAGAAGAGACCATGTAAAAGAAACTTGGTACAAAGTTTGCATCTAGAGGCAATGTGCTTGATCTTCTTTACCTATGAATATTCATGTGTCAATTTTATGTTGCCTGAAGAACATGGTGGTATTATAATTCATGCTAAATGATTTTAAACATCTCCCAAATTTATTTATGGATCTTCTGATGCAAGAATTGTTTCCCATCTGAACGGGTCATGGTTTCATTGCAATTTTAATCATCATACTTATTAAAATGAAAAAAGAAAACCTATGTTTGAAAGATTGATTTTGGATGTAATTTTTAAATGAAATTGCAAATATAATGTTCTTGATTGTTTTTTTATTTTATTGCATATTTATAGAAACTACATATTATTTACTCAACCTAGAATTTTGTTAACTGTGGTCCGGGGCCAATTTGCGACTGCCTCGACTAAAGAAACTGGAAAATCCTTCGACTATGGAGGAGGAGCCCCAAAGGCCCAACCCTAATGCTGATTGCACAAATATTGACTACAAACAAGTAAAGGTGCACAAAAAAGCCCAAGCTAGGTCTTATAAGCTTGAAGCTTTGCTCGGGCCAGGCCTCAAAGACTGATCAGGTCAATTTTTTTAGCACCAGGTACGGTCTGAAAGAGGACACCCAAAGCCCGGTGATCAGGCCCTGGTCTAGAAAAGCCCAAGCCTTTTGCATTACTCACTGAAAATGGGCTTGGGTCTTCATGCCTGAAAAAAGCTTGTGTATCTCTATTTTCCCGCATTGATTAATAATGAATTTAATCAATTTTTTTATATAAAAATCACACAATTAGTAAAATTTGTTGATCTTGATTGGACCTGTGTCCTCGTCCTGGCCCTTTTAATAGAACTAAGATTAATTTACGAATTTAGTCCTTGAGGTTTGTCATTTATTATGGAACTTGTTTTTTATTTTCATTTATTACAAAAGAACATTCTATCTATGCAATTTGTTTTGGTTTTGGTCCTTCACATTAATGTTTGTCTATTCTCGCTGTTAATTACAAGGGCAAAGTGGTCGTTTTACCCTTTTATGTATTTTTACATTTTTTGCCGAACTTTTTTAAAACAAGGGCCAAATTGTATTAAAGTAAAACTTCGAGGTCCAAATATGAACATGACCAAATATGACCGTCATCTCAACCACCACTCTCTCTCTCTCTACACCATGGTGTGAAAACCTATTTCGTTTCCGGCCCCCACAATCTTCGTCCGTAAAGCTCCATTGCCACCACAATTGGGCACAACTACCACACCCCATGGCCCACCACTCAACTCCACCCGTCGATACTCTATCGACCTTTGAATTCTGAAACTAGTCATTGCAAAACCCTCTTCTCGCCGTTGTTTTCTTGACACCCTCCTTATCCATGATCACCCTACACCATTGCCCTTGTGGCCTTTGATTCACTCTACCTATGTATATTCAGTCCGGAAACATTTCCTTATCTCTATTGTTTACATTTTCAAAGTTAAAAAGAAGAAAAGCTTTGACGTCGGAGATGAAGGATAGTAGTGTAGGAAACATGGAGGGTCGGAGGGGGTGGTGGTAAGTGGTGTATGGTGTGGTTGACGCCGATGATGGAGGGCTAACTTCTGAGATGGAAGGAGATGACACCGGTGATACATGAGGTTGACGTTGGAGATTCTTGAAGATGGAAGCGGTAGGGGTTTGTTAGGGGAGAGGAAAGTTTTTTAGAAATGAATTACATGCCACATGCCACATGTCATCGTCTAATTGGTGTTAAAAATGCAAAAATAAAAAAGGGATAAAATGTTAATATCAAATGGAGAGATTTAAAAAGATGGAAATGCCTTCAAAGTTAACGTAGAAAATAGACGGATGTTAGTGTGGGACCAAAACCAAGACAAATTGCACAAGATAAGGTTTTTTTTGTAATAAATGAAGATAAAAAACCAGTTTCGTTATAATTGCCAATACTTAGGGACCAAATATGTAACTTACTCTAGAACTAATTTATCAAAAGAATGGTTGCCCAAAAACTAACCTAGATCTTGTTGAAAGTATAAGTAAGTAATTCCAATCTTGACATTTAGAACTAACTTAAGTTAATTTGTGACTTTTATATTACTAGGGCTGGTTTTGACAAGTTGGTGAAAGGTATGGATGGCGCTGCAAAGGAAAAGGTCGGAATAAATAAAGGAAAAGGAAGGGCTGCTGTGCAAGGACTAAATGACAATTACTCGGTGTATAAAAGGATTGCTTTTCTCATTTTAGGGTTATATATCAGATTTGTCATTTTTATTTTCTTTCTTCTTACGTTTTCTCTCACAGAAAATTAGGGTTTCAGTTTAGGGTTTTCTCTTCAAAACTCTTGAAGAGAAACTTTTGAGTGTTGAGTAATATGTAGTGAGTTTTCGTTTGTAATATTGTTTGAGTGTTGAGAGATTATGTAGTGAGGTTTATATGTAAGTAATATATGTTTCCAAGTTAAATAAAGTTAGATTTAATCTTTTGCACATGGTATCAGAGCATCCGGTGCGATCTTCTTCGTGTTCATCATCATCGATGCACACCTCTGGTATGAATCTGACTTTCTGAATATTTTTGAGTTTTTTGTTCTTCCTGTCTTCTTACATCCGATCATATAGATTCTAGCACTGTTGCCTTAATCTCTTGACTCTGGATGTTCATTTCGTCTTATACTCTTACTTGTTTTCCCTGCATTTGTTATATGGAATCTGGAGCTATCGCTCTAATCGATTGACTCTAGGTATTCATCTAGGGTTGTCGTTTGGTTTTCCTTGTTCATCACATATCTGAGATCCTCTATTCTTTTGTTTTCAAAATGTTTAGTTACCTTTTGGTTTTTAACCTTCAAACTATGAGTTTATCCCAGATCTGAAATCTTCTACTTCATTCAACTTTGAGTTTATCGCATATCAGAGGTTTCTCTTTATTTTTTCAAAACATTTGTCGCAGATCTGACGTTTCTCTTCATTTTTTCAAAACTTTTGTCCTTGTCTCTGATCTGTGATTTCTCACATATATTTGGGATTGCATGCATCTATACTCTGTAGTATTGATACATCAACCTCCATTTCTTTACTTCACTTGTGTAAATCTACCTTGTAAAGGTTTGTATCTCTACTGACTATAGTTTTGATACATTCCTTTATTTTCCATCCTCATATTTTTCCATTTGTAGAGTTACATAGTTCCCTCTCATATAACTCTGAGCTATGTTCTTGATACATAGTCTCAGGTTGTCGTAGTAGAGGTTTTCTCGCATATATTCTGTTTCTTTCAAATTTTTTTCTCTCAAGTATAGATTGATTAGTGTAGATCCTGGTTCTCTGTAACCTTGACCTACCACTAGTTCTATCTTGGTGTTTTTTTGCTGTGGATCTGACCTTTTAGGTCCTCTTCACGGTGTTAATCTTTTAGATCTGTTGTACTTGTGTACATTACCTTACTTCTTACACTAGTTCAGTCACTGCATCCTTTTGTGTGATGATGAAGAACAGATCACTGGATCTGATCTAAGGACTCGTCGTTATTTTGGATACATGCAGATTCTGTTATCTCTAGTGTGATTTGTGTTGGTGTGGTTCATTAAACACCGTGGTCACAAATCTTACTGTTGATCCAAACCCTCAGTGATTTGATAATGACCCTCTCTTAAATACTTAGTGAAAATTGTAAGTAAACAATATGTATCAGAGTTTCACTATCGCTGATAAGTACTAAGATCTTACAGTACCGCTGATAGGAACTCTCGCTCTTTAAATTAAACATTCAGCGAACACTGTTCACCATAATGCTCTGAGTCTGTTCAGTCCTTATGGTGATCGCTGATAAGTTAGTTGTTTACTTATGATCCCTGAAGACAAGTTTTACGTCAACAAAGGTTCTACGCTGAAGTCGAAGATCAAGCTCAAGAACCAGCGACAAGTCTACTAATGAACTGATGCGGATCAGCGAAGACTCAGATTTGTCCACTCAACGTGAAGTATCAAGTACATGACTTCAGCTATCGCTGAACTTTATCATTCGCTGAATAGTAAATGATAATCGCTGAATCAACGAAAGCTGATCATGAAGTCCTCCGTACAAAGTACTTTTGTCTTAACCTCCCTTGCACGCCGCCGTACGAAATGTCAGAAAAGAACCTCCGAAAATCTGAAATCGTACAACCACTCTGATACTACACTGTTCATTCATGCGGCTACTAAGGTTGTCAACAAAGGTCAATGACATGCAACCAATCCGCTGATGACACGTGTAAAGTGTATACTGACTTGCATTAAATGCATGCAGTATATAAAGAGATGAACTCACTTCATTTGAAGTAACTTGCTAACTCTGGACAAGTTCAAATCTCTCTCAAGATAGGATTTTATTAGTAATCTCCTTATCTTTCTTAGTGCAAGAAACCTTAGTGTTCCAACTTGTTTAGATTTAGGTTTATCCTTAATCTTGTTTCCGCAACAAGCTGTAAATTGTTAATGATTTATCAATAAACAATTTAGAAAAGTAAAATAGTGTGTTTGTATTCAACCCCCCCTTCTACAAACTTGTATAGGCCTTTCGGGACCAACACTTACGATCTGTCCAAGTGTGGTCCCTCTCCTTTCTCTCTCTGTGTTCAGGTTAGTTCCTGTGTTGTACTTCTGTCTGGACTAGACCTGGTTTTCAGATCTTCTGGTTTTTGTTTCCGTTGCGTCTATATTGGATCTTCTGATCTCTGTTTTTCTTTTGGTTGAACATCAAGAACAATGAAGTTCTTTTAGTTTCTTTAGCATGACGATGCCTATGGTTCGTTGAAGAAACAAATATTTGAACAAGTTCTTACGGTGTTCTTCGTTTGCATCTTCTTCTTAATGCTCAAGAACAATGAGTTCCTACAATCGCTCTAGCGAAACCGTGGGTTTCTAACTGAGAATAAGGAACGAGTTCACTGTTTTGTTTGGTTCTTGTTTTCGTGTTACATCGATTTCAGATCTGCTTGTTACATCGATTTCAGATATGTGGTTAGGCTTTATTGCTCTATTTTTCGAATTCGTTTTCAGAAAACTTATCAGAAAACTCAGATCTGTCATATTTCTTTTGAACCTTTCGGTTTGTTGGGTTTTTTGTTTGAGGCCAAGGATACTCGTGATTTGTTGGTTAGGCCAAGGATATTTGTTTTAGACGCTTTAAAAGCCGATCTGTAATTTTCTGGTCTGCTAGTATTGCAAAATCTATTCCTTTAAGTTCTTCATCTGATTCCAAGCAGATCTGACAAGATCAATCAGATCTGTTTGTGGAAACCTCAAAGATCTGGTTTCCTTCTTTGTTTAGATTTCGTCTGGTAAAGTTGTTGATTTGTCTGTATATATCTGTTACGTGTTATATAAGCATGCTCCATGCCTAAGAATCTGTTTGAGATTTTTTAAGATCTATGATACAGAAGTGCTATTTTGAAGCATGATCTATTACGTTTTATCAAAAGGACAGGATCTTGGTTCTGTAACCACGGTTCTATGAGTGCGCCGTTTCAGTTGCTCTTTTCTCGATCTATGTCTAGTGTTGCTTCAGATTGGTTTTTTTCGGTTATATACACTGCTCATATGGATCTAGATTTTATAACCTTTGTCCTCTGAGTTCAGTTTTTCACCAAGTCTGTAGTTGTTTACCTTTTCTTCGCTTAACCAGAGTTTTTCTTTGAACTTGTCTTTCTAGACGGTTTTCATCTCATGGATGTGTGGATCCTGTCTCTTTAGACCTGGTCCATTTCATCATTCACCTGAGATTCGAACTCTTTAGTTCCTGTCCAGGTTTTTCATTTCTTCTTATAGATTTATGTGATTCATCTTCTTAGATCTGTTGTAAATCAGATCTGAGTTCTTCCCTTTTCTGTTTGTATCGACTCATATGGATCTTGGCCTTATAGCCCTGGTTTGTCTTGTTCGATCGTTTCATCTCCTTAGATCTGTTGTAAATCAGATACGAGTTCTTGCTGATTGAATCCTGACTCTAATAGTCTTGGTTCATCATCCTTAGTCTCTCATTGTCTTAGATCTGGTGTAAATCAGATCTGAGTTCTTGTTGATTGGATCCTGACTCTAATAGTCTTGGTTCATCATCCTCAGTCTCTCATTGTCTTAGATCTATTTTTCGTTGTTCCTGAGGTGTTCATATATTGACTTCATAATTCTGGTTTGTTTATTGCAGTCTTCATATTGACAGCAAAGGTTTATAGATCTAATCTCTTTGTTTTTTGTTTATGCCATCTATGAGTATTTCGTCCAGTTATATTTCATTTCACCATTCACCTGAGATTCGAACTCTTTAGTTCTTGTCCAGGTTCTTCATTTCATCATTCACCTGAGATTCGAACTCTTTAGTTCCTGTCCAGGTTTTTCATTTCTTCTCATAGATTTATGTGATTCATCTCCTTAGATCTGTTGTAAATCAGATCTGAGTTCTTCCCTTTTCTGTTTGTATCGACTCATATGGATCTTGGCCTTATAGCCATGGTTTGTCTTGTTCGATCGTTTCATCTCCTTAGATCTGTTGTAAATCAGATTTGAGTTCTTGCTTATTGAATCCTGACTCTAATAGTGTTGGTTCATCATCCTCAGTCTCTCATTGTCTTAGATCTGGTGTAAATCAGATATGAGTTCTTATTGATTGGATCCTGACTCTAATAGTCTTGGTTCATCATCCTCAGTCTCTCATTGTCTTAGATCTATTTTTCGTTGTTCCTGAGGTGTTCAGATCTTGACTTCATAGTCCTGGTTTGTTTATTGCAGTCTTCATATTGACAACAAAGGTTTATAGATCTAATCTCTTTGTTTTTTGTTTCTGTCATCTATGAGTATTTCGTCCAGTTATATTTTTTTTGATTGCTTGTCTGTTGTTGCATGCACTCAGGCAGGTGTATGGTTAGATTTAGTTCCGTTATCTGTTATACATACTGTGTATCATGCTAAAGCCAGTCCAGATCTGGTTCTGTAATCTGTTGATCTGCCTCCCTGTTACATGCATTGTTTTTTGTTGTAGTTGATCTTCATCTCATTCTTATGCTGTGATCTGATCTCCTTAGATATGGTTACAATGGCTGTTTTCTCTTTTATAATAGTGTGATTTGACCTCAGTAGGTCCGGTTACATTTTGTTTATATCAAATTGTCTTTCAGACGAGGATCGTGGTTTTCAGCTCTCTCGCGATCAGATCTGAGGTGCTTAATAACTCTCGGTCTGAATCGGTTATTATCGATTGAAGATCTGAGATCTTTCATATCTCACGACCTGATCGATCTTCTATTATTCGGTGTGTTACCTTCTGTCTTTTAAGATCGTGGTTGGTTCGTTCTATATTGTTAGATTTCTTTTGGCGATATTTTTAAAAGTTCTCTCCAGATTCCTTGTCTTGACAAAATTTGGTTAGTGTTTGTGTTTTCTATCGTCAAAATCTAGTCTATCAGTGTGGTTGTGTGTTTCAATGAATAAGACATGTTGATCCAAACCCTCAGTGATTTGATAATGACCCTCTCTTATATACTTAGTGAAAATTGTAAGTAAACAATATGTATCAGAGTTTCACTATCGCTGATAAGTACTAAGATCTTACAGTACCGCTGATAGGAACTCTCGCTCTTTAGATTAAACATTCAGCGAACACTGTTCACCATAATGCTCTGAGTCTATTCAGTACTTATGGTGATCGCTGATAAGTTAGTTGTTTACTTATGATCTCTGAAGACAAGTTTCACGTCAACATAGGTTCTACGCTGAAGTCGAAGATCAAGCTCAAGAACCAGCGACAAGTCTCCTAATGAACTGATGCGGATCAACGAAGACTCAGATTTGTCCACTCAACATGAAGTATCAAGTACAAGACTTCAGCTATCGCTGAACTTTATCATTCGCTGATAAACAATGGTAAAGCGCTGAATCAATGAAAAGCTGATCATGAAGTCCTCCGTACAAAGTACTTTTGTCTTAACCACCCTTGCACGACTCCGTACGATGTGTAAGAAAAGAAACTCCTTATTGTCTGAAATCGTACAACCACTCTGATACTACACTGTTCAAACATGCGGCTACTAAGGTTATCAACAAAGGTAAATGACATGCAACCAATGAGCTGCTGCCACGTGTAAAGTGTAAACTGCCATGCATTAAATGCATGCAGTATATAAGAAGAAGAACTCACTTCATTTTGAAGTAACTTGCTAACTCTGGACAAGTTCATCCTTCTTATCTTGAGATAGGTTATTATTAGTAATTTCTTCTCTTTCTTAGTGCAAGAAACTTAGTGTTCCAACTTGTTTAGATTTAGGTTTATCCTTAATCTTGTTTCCGCAACAAGCTGTAAATTATTAATGATTTATCAATAAACAAGCTAGAAAAGTAAAATCTGTGTTTGTATTCAACCCCCCCTTCTACAAACTTGTATAGCCCTTCGGGACCAACAAGTGGTATCAGAGCAGATTTGTTTAATCTCATAAACAAGATCTAATCTATACTAAGATTTCTCTTCCTTGCTATTTCTGAAAATGGCTACCAACACAAACACAAATTATATCGACAATGGTTCTCTTGCAAAACCCCCTAGATTCTCCGGAGATAATTTTAATCTATGGAAAAATAGGATGATTCTATTCTTAGAAGGTGTAGACCCTACTATGCCTTACTATCTTGAAAACGGCCCATATATTCCTGTAAGAATTGATGCTGCAGTACCAGCCGCTGAGAATAGACCTGCTATTCCAGAAAGGCTGACACCCAAGGAAGTTCATATGTGGACTTACGAAGATAAGAAGAAAGTGGCTATCGACACAAAAGCCAGATCCATACTATCCATGGCTCTTCCTGACGAAGTCTACCATTCCGTCATGAACCTGAAAACCTCAAAAGCCATGTGGGACACAATCTGTGTTCAGTATGAAGGTACTTCTGAAGTCCAGGACTCTCGAAAGATCAACCTGGTAAGACAGTACGAAAGTTTCATTTGTGGTAAGAATGAAACTCTCTCTGATGTTCACCAACGTTTTAACTGTTTATTAATAGATCTAAAAACTGTTGGTAAGGAATATTCTAACTTTGAAATGCTGACAAAGTTTTTAGAATGTTTACCTGAAAGCTGGGACGGTTATTCTATGTGTCTCAAGCTGTCAAAGGATCTAAGATCAATGACCCTTTCAACCTTATATGGCACGATGCTGAATCATGAGCAATCGAGTCATCTTAAGAAGAATCTTGTAAAAGATTCCAAAAGCACGCCTGTTGCTTTAATCTCAGAGGAACCTTCCACTCAGCGACCCTCGGTCACTATCACTGAGTTGGAAAGTAACTCTGAAAGGTCATCAGATTCTGACTCTTCAGATGATGATGAATCTTTGGCTCTCCTCACTAAAAAGTTCAGGAGATTTGCCAAAAAGAAAATGTTTAGAAAGAATAAACCTCTTTCTATAACTGACAAGCCAAGATCATCAGCTCCTGTTGATAAGGCTACTGCTACTTGTTTTAACTACGAAAAGAGAGGACATTTCGCTAATGAGTGCAGATCTAAGAAAGTTTTGAGAAACTCAGCGTTTCCCAAGAAATCCTTTATTCCCAGGAATAAAGATGACAAATATGCCAAGCTGAAAGAAAAGTATGCGAAGCTGAAAAGCTTCAAGAAGAAAGGCAAAGGCCTGATGGCCAACTATGATTGGGCTGCCTCTGATGAAGAAGAATCATCATCTGACTCTGAAGATGATGAAGCCAATCTCTGTCTTATGGCCAAGATTGAAGATGAGGAAGAAAGTTCAGACATTCCCTCTACTTCAACCTCTGCTATTCAGGTATCACCTTCCTTCTTTACAAATATTGCAAATATTGATGAAGCTGATAGTCTTCGTAAAATCGATCTCTTGACTAGAAGTTTATATGAAGCCATGAATGGAAAAACTGTAGTTGAAAATCAAAACCTTGATCTCGCTGAACAGCTTAAAAACTGTTACCTTCAAATAGAAAAGCTTTCTAAAATTGAAGAAGATTTTAAAGATCAAGTGCACTTAAATCAGCTAGTCAAAATCGAGCGCGAAGAAGCTATCGCTGCATTAAGAGCTGAAAAAGCTACTGTTGAAGGATGGTGTAATTCTTCAACAAAGATCACTGAGATAATTAAGTCTCAGATTCCCCTGAGTGATAAACGTGGTCTTGGTTACAAAGCTGATAATCTAGAACCAACCACTGATCATTCCATGCTCTTATTTGGAACTTTCGTATCCTCAGTCGCTGATACTTCATCCTCTCAGTGTTCCTCGTCCAGACCGCCTATCCCTGAGGAAATTTCTACCTCTTCTAAAGGTAAAGAGAAAATGGTTTATTCAAAACCTACCTCTGTCTTTAAAGATAAAGGTAAATGAATTGCTTTTAACAAAAATCCTCAGAAGGGTACCTCTGTACCAAAGCTGAATGCTTCTAAAGCTTTAGTGATTCATTCCTCTGGATCAAGGAATCAGATCTCTGGATCTACTCAGCGTGGATCTATTCAGCGATCTACTCCTAGACTCAGAGTGGATGTCTTTGGTAAGAAATCCGAAGAACTGAATGTTCCTCCCATTTCAAAAGCCAATAGCTTACTTGGTGCTGGTGCTTCCAATTCTAAATCTAAAGCTCAGCATTCAAATGGTCCTAGAACTACTTTTAGTTATAGGAAATGTTATCACTGTGGACTCACTGATCATATTGCTAGTAAGTGCCCCACAGCCACCAAAGCTGGAAAGATAGCTAAGGTGAAGATCATTGCCCCCAAGGCAAAGAAGACCACTGAGGTTAAGAAATTAACCAAAGTGAAGACTGACAAAGCCGAATCTTCAAATGCTGCAAAGATTGCTGAACCTTCCATTCCAACTACTTCCACTGACAAAAGTGTACACATGGTTAAGTGGGTACCCAAGAAAAACTAATCTTCCTTTGTAATGCAGGTTAAGAAGGGTATCTGGTATCTCGATAGCGGATGCTCTAGACACATGACTGGAAAGAAAAGCCTGCTCGCTGAATACAAGGAAGAGAAGGGTCCCTCTGTGACTTTCGGAGGAAATGGAAAAGGACATACCCGAGGGTTTGGTGTACTCTCTAATGGTACAACCACCTTCAGAAGAGTCGCATATGTTGAAGGGCTGAAGCATAATCTTTTAAGCATCAGTCAGCTTTGCGATAAGGATAACAAGGTAATCTTTACTAAGGAATCCTGCTTTGTCACTGACAAAAAGGAGAAGATAGCTCTCAGCGGTTATCGTTTGGAAAATGTTTATGTAATAAACATGGACTCAACAACCACTGAGAACTCCTGTTTCTTCTCAAAAGCCTCATCTGATGTCAACTGGCTATGGCATAAGAGGCTCTCTCATCTGAATTTCAAGACACTGAACACTCTTTCTTCAAAAGAGTTAGTCACTGGTCTACCTCAGCACTCATACGCCAAAGAGTCTTTATGTTCAGTGTGTGAGAAAGGGAAGCAGACCAAAGCAAGCTTTAAGTCAAAGAAAGTCTCCTCAGTGTCATCTCCTCTACAACTTCTCCATATGGATTTGTTTGGCCCTGTTAACAAACAATCCATCGCTGGAAAGAAATATACACTGGTCATAGTTGATGAATTCTCTCGTTATACATGGGTTATGTTTCTCCGTTCCAAGAGTGACACCCCTGAAGAACTCATCACCTTTGTTCGGAAGATGGAAACCCTGAACAACTTGACCGTTCGCTCAATAAGGAGTGATCATGGGACTGAATTCAAAAACAGTTATCTTGATTCCTTCTTTGAGAGTAAGGGTATTTCTCACAACTTTTCATCAGTGAGAACACCGCAACAAAATGGAGTCGCTGAAAGAAGAAATAGAACAATTATTGAAGCTGCACGTTCAATGCTCAGCGATTCTCACCTGCCTACTCAGTTTTGGGCAGAAGCTGTCAACACTGCTTGTTTTACGCAAAACAGGTCGCTGATAGTCAAAAGATTCAATAAAACATCCTATGAACTTTTTCATGGGAGAAAGCCTTCAATCAGCTTTCTTCACATCTTTGGATGTCAGTGTTTCATACTGAACAACAGAGATGCCCTTGGAAAGTTTGATCCTAAGGCTGATGATGGAATCTTTCTTGGATACTCCTCAGTCTCCAAAGCCTTCAGAGTCTTCAATCGAAGAAGACAAACTGTAGAAGAAACAATTCACATCACGTTTGACGAATCCCGTTCAGCGAACTCTAAACCGTCCGCTGATACTGAAGAACTGAATCAATGGATGTTTTCTCATCTTGGTGATTCAGAAGATATTCCAACTCATACTCGTACAGTTGAAGATGATAGTCTTACTATCATTCCAAACATGCAGAATAGTGAAGCTGAAACATCATGGGTCTCAGCTTTTCCTTTAAACAGTATACCTGCTTCTAAAACCAAATGTCTCAGACACTCCATCTACTTCTCAGCAATCAGTGAATATAATGACAACCACACCCATTCCTCTCTTGGCTGATACTCCAGAAACTGCTGAAGCCTCATCTTCAGCTCCTCCACTTCAGGTTGAGTCAGTGTCTCACGCTCCGACTCAACGATGGACTGTAAATCACCCAATTGATCAAATTCTTGGTGATCCAAACGCTGGTATTCAGACTCGACGAAGTGCAGGTAATATATGTTTATTTGTTAACTTTATTTCTCTGACTGAACCAAAGAAAGTAGATGATGCCCTCAAAGATCCAAACTGGGTCAGCACCATGCAAGAAGAGCTGACTGAATTCGAAAGAAACAAAGTTTGGAAACTTGTTCGAAGACCAACTGACAAGACAGTGATAGGCACTAAATGGGTCTATCGAAACAAGTTGGACGAACATGGAACTGTAACCCGCAACAAGGCTCGTCTTGTTGCTCAGGGATACAGACAGGAGGAAGGCATAGATTACGACGAAACATTTGCTCCAGTAGCAAGACTAGAATCTATTAGTCTATTCTTAGCATACACTGTACACAATGACTTCAAAGTATATCAGATGGATGTTAAGTCAGCGTTTCTAAATGGAAAGCTGAATGAAGAAGTCTATGTGGAACAACCTCCAGGATTCTCAGATCCTAAGTGTCCAGGGTATGTTTACAAACTGGACAAGGCACTTTATGGCTTAAAGCAAGCTCCACGTGTATGATATGACACTCTATCTACTTATCTCCATATTGAACAATTTGAGCGAGGTAAAATTGATAAGACTCTTTTCTTCAGGAAAGTAAAAGGTCATATTATTCTTGTTCAGATATATGTTGATGACATTATATTCGGTTCTACTAACCCTGATCTTTGTACTCGTTTCGCTGATAGAATGAAAGATGAGTATAAAATGAGCATGATGGGTGAACTAACATATTTCCTTGGTCTTCAGATAAAGCAAAATGAAAAAGGAACTTTCATTAATCAGGGAAAGTATGTTAAAGATATGCTGAAGAAATTCGACTTAACTCAGAGTTCAGCTATGAAAACCCCTATGGCACCACCGCTGACACTAGACAAGGATACTAATGGTATTCCTGTTGATGTCACGCTGTACCGTGGGATGATTGGCTCTCTCTTGTATCTTACAGCTAACCGACCCGATATTATGTACGCAACCTGTTTGTGTGCACGATATCAAGCTGAACCCAAGATATCTCATATAACCGCTGTAAAGCAAATTTTTCGATACCTTAAGGGTACTGCGAATCTAGGTCTTTGGTATCCCAAAGACTCAGGGTTCGATCTAATCGCCTATTCAGATAGTGATTTTACAGGTTGCAAATTGGATAGGAAAAGCACCACAGGAGGATGTCAGCTCCTGGGTGGAAAGCTGGTGAGTTGGACAAGTAAAAAGCAAAACTCAGTGTCCACCTCCACAGCTGAAGCTGAGTATGTAGCCGCTGGAAGGTGTTGTTCTCAGGTCTTGTGGATGAGAAATCAACTACTGGACTATGACCTACAACTCTCAAATATTCCAATCTATTGTGACAGCACAAGTGCCATCGCTATAGCCAACAATCCAGTGCTACACTCAAAGACAAAACACATCGAAATCAGGTATCATTTTATCAGAGATCATGTGATGAATGGTGATATAGAACTTCAATTTATCCCAACTGATTATCAGTTAGCTGATCTGTTCACCAAACCTCTCGATGAGACATGATTCAACTTTCTTATCAGCGAGCTTGGAATGCTAAACTTTGAAGAGTAAAATCTTCAGCGGTTCACATTTGATCAGCGACGGGATAAAATCATATATAACCCACTCTCTATCTGAATAAACTTGATTCGCTGATATCAAGGTATGTTTTTCTCTCACTGACAATCGCATGTAAATGCAAGATTTCAAAACAAATTGCATCGCTGAATATCTCTTCCTTAATCAGCGATACTTTGAAATTTCTAAAATCAACTGATATTTCTATTCAGTGCTTCATGTTTTCAAAAGTGTCCCTGAGTTTTCAAAACCTCAGAGACATCCTTAAATATGAAAGGACAGTTGTGATGTCATTGCAACGGATAAGCCCCGACACGTTATTTTTCTGACACACGTTTGCACGTTTCGTTTACCATCCAATCAAATGCAAACACGTGTCCGTGTCATGATGAAAAACTTTCCCGCTCTAGTTTTTCTCTCTCTCTAATCTCACTATATAAACACATTCTGGGTTTATATTTCTCTTTTACGCGAAAAACTTCTCCTCCAAGCAAGAAAGAATTACTGTTGCATTTGTGCTCTCAAGTTTTTCAAGAACTTCTTCTTCTTCAAACGAACCAGGTTAATAATTCTGTTATTTACCTACTTCTTAAACTTGTTTATGATCTTATTCTTTGTTTTTACAAGATCAAACAAAAGAACTTTTCAAAAATGAAATCATTTCTTTCATGGTTTTATGAACACAACCTTTCATGGTTGTTCTTCAAGTTTAAACGCAAAAATCTTAAACTTGTTCTTCACACATTCGTTTCCAAAATCCTATTTCTAAAAGGAAACTGGAAAACAAGATTTTATTGGGTTTGCATTTCGTTTTTCAAAAACAAGAAAAAACCCTAATCTTCATTAAGACATTTTTGTCTGAATGAAATGGACAAAATTCGAACCATCTTATTGGAAAATCTTTCCACATTAAGATTATTCTTATTTGTTAATCTTTGGTTGAACTAATATACAGAAATGGCATCTACTGACATTTCCACTTCAAAGAACACCACCGCTGAGAACACTGCTGCTGATACTACTGAGGAATTGGAAATCATCAAGGCTCCTCAGGTTAAGTTCTCTCTTGAAGAAATGGATTGGACGAAGACCAATAACCTCTATGCGCTTCTCGAGTTTCCTCCTCGAAAGCAAGTCACTCATCTGAATGATGCTGTGAACTTCCTGAAAAATTGTTGCCTCTCCACAACCCTGACCATAACACCTCCTGCACATCAGCTACTGCTATCACAATTCTGGTACTCTGCCAGACACTCTCAGCTACCTTCAACCAAAGACTCCTAAAAAACAATAGACTGCATCCTCTGTGATACTGAATATGGCACTATAAAAATAACCCCTGCCATTATTCGCAAAGCCCTGAGCCTTCCCACAGCCTCAAAAGAAAAACCTTTTGTTCCCCTCCCTGACCACAAGAAACACTCAGATAGGGAAGCCATCACTGCATTCTTTGATGCAATGGGCTGTATATGGGAAACTGGGAGGGACAAGAAGCCTGAGAAGAAGCTGATCCTCATCAAGAAGTCTAAAATGCCCAGCGAGATGAATTTCATCTTCGCTTACTTAATCAGCTGCATGACTGCAAAGACTGGCTCCTCTGATCAAGCCGCTCAGCCTCAGCAAGCAATGGGATATGCTTTGCTGAAAGGTCTACATATAGACTGGGCATTGATAATCTACGATGATCTAGTACTCAGAGTTGACTCCGCCGCTGACCGATCTCCATGGGTTCCATATCCTCGATTCATCATCGCTGTCTTCCAAACAGGCCTGAAGGACAGCTACCCAAAAGAGGGTGACCTAAAACTTTCTCAGGTTGGCCCTAAGGTACTCGACTTCAAACCAGTGGAAAATGAGGTACGTCTTTCTACACTTTTAACTCTTCTCAACCCCACTTCTTCGACTTCTGCAGCTCCTTCAACGGACAAACCCATCGCTGATACCCAAGCTGCAACCTCCATTCCTTCTCATAAAAGGAAACACTCCTCTACCCAACTTAGTTCCAAAAGAACTAAGAAAACCAAGGAGCAACCCCAGCAATCTCTTGCTGAAGACTCCTCAGCTCATCTCGAAGAGCTGAAGGAACGTTCAGTGGTACGCTCTGCCACAGCTGAACAAGCCACCCATTGTATCCCATCTTCAGCGTCTCTACACGCTGAGGTTTTAAACTTGGAATCTACCCAACCTCCTTTAGTCTCTCCACAGACTAAAGAAGTGATTCTTAGTGGATCCAACGCTGAACACCGTACCCGACCAACATTCTCAACCTTCGCTCCTCCCTCTACTCAATTGGACTCTAATCCAGCTGTCACTGGAGCACCTGTCATTCCTCCAGAAGCTAAAACTGATACTCTTCAAGGAATGATGGATGTAGGACCTGCAGAGATGACCATGCGTACACGCACTTTAGCTGACGACATGGAACTTTTCTCAGGACACCGAGATTTTGATGAATTCACCAATCCTCCTGCAGGTATACACCAACCCCTATACACTGTAACTGAACCCCAAACTTCTGAGCTTTCCTCGGTTCACAAGTTCTTATATGTTACAGGTCCTAATTTGGGAGACATCAACGCCTCTCTGAAGACCTTGGAGACGAAGCTGACAGGTCTCACCACTACTCTTTCCGACAACTCTTCAGTTGTAACAAACGCTGGAGAGAATCTTACAAAGCTGACAACAGTGGTGGAAGGGAAAGCCTCCAAAGCCGACTTGGAGAAGGTTGATAAATCTCTCAGCGACTTTGCCAAAGTTCTCGCTGACATCTACACAGACTACCTCTCCATCAAAACCTCAGTTCACACCATGTCCAGCGAGGTCACAACGCTGAAGACATCGGTTGGAAAACTCAAAGGAGATATGTCTGCTGTAAAGACCGACGTGAGTTCCTTGAAGACTGACGTAAGTTCCTTAAAAACTGACGTTACTTCTGTAAAGACTGACGTAGGTTCGATGAAAACAATGATGCAGCAGATCCTGAACAACACGACCACCCCTGCCCCTGCACCAATGCATTTTACTACGGCGGATCGGGCTGAACTCGTGAAGATCAATCCTGCTATTTCTGGTCTAGAAAACAGACTAACAGCTATTGAAATTTGTGTGGAATTCCCTGGCCAAGAAGACAGGGAACCAGAACCAGCTGCTGAGTCATCACATTCCTCCCCCACTCATCATGAGGAAGGGGGGAGAAGAGCGCTGAAGACCTTCCCCATGATGAATCTATCAGGGGGGAGAAGACTGAAGACCTCACCCTTACTGAAGAGGGTGGGAAGACAAATGAAGATACAACCGCTGGACCTCAGGGAGATGAAAACCCTGAGGGAACCGAGAAGCTTACCTCTGTATCTGAGGGGGAGCAACTCGAAGAAGAAGCTGAAGAATCTGAGTCTGAAGCTGAAGATGAAGAAGCCATCGACTTATCTGATGATGAACCATCCTCTTCTCGAAGGAACGATGATGATGATGATGATGAATCTTTTATCGTCAAGCCTGCTCAGAGGACTACAGTTCTTAAAAGGATCGTGATCAACGAACCTTCAGGGGAGCGGACCAAATCAAAGCCCTCAGCGTCTGAAGCTGGTAAGGGCAAAGGAAAAGGTGTCGCTGAAGACAATGACAATCTGATGATCTCGCTTCCAAAGCCAGTTTTCAGGTACACTAAATCTTCCTTACACCCATCCCTCCTCTATCTATACACATTATCAGCTCTCCTCTCCATAAAAACCTCTATACACAACCACATTATTTATCTATCTCTATTCTACCCAAGTTCTTACTCGTACGATCGCTGTGTTTCAGCTAGTCCTCTCCCCTGTTTGAGGATATCGCTGAAGTTCCTACAGCTGCGACTTCACCAACAATAATCCCAGCTCCCAACGCTGAAGAATTAATCCCAGTCTTGGATTTGATCTCTGAGACTGATGAACCTGAAGAACAGATGCTCTCTCACAAAAACAGACCTTCCTTGGCTCCTCAAAAGCTAAGTGAAGAGGATCAGAGAAGAAGAGAAGAGATGATAAAGAAGTTCGAAGATCAACGAATCATTCTGAAGCGTGATCAACTTCCTACTATTCCTCCAAAGTTCAGACTTTATCAAAAGGAATACAAGGATCACCTCAGAGCTGAACGTCTTATCGCTGAAAGAAGGGAAGTTGAAGAAAAAGACAGAAAACTCGCCATCCGGCTCACTCAACAATCATTGAAAGACCCCAAGCTGAAAAGAACTCCAATCGAAGTTCAACGTCAGCTATGGGAAGACGCAAAGAAGATCGTTGAGGAAAAGAGGACTGTGTCTCAATCTACTTTAGCCTGGTGCAAAGAAAAGGTACAGTTCAGATATCGAACTTCCAGAATCAACAAGGTACTCATCGCTGGAAGATCAACCCTCAAAGTTTCTATCGCTAAAATCGAGATATTCAGAGAGAATGGACAGTACGAAAAATTCTATGCTGAAGCCATCACGAAGTACGGTCTCTCTGAATGGTTGGAGATCAGATTAGCCATCCAGAAGTCTCAGTCTAAGTACAAGGATCATGTTGAAAAGCTGATAAACAAACAGATCGACTTAGTCTATTCTTGTGTGGATATTCCTCCTCCTCCTCTCGAAAGTCAGAAAAGAAGGGCCTCTGCAAAGAAAAAGTCTAAATCTTCAGAAGATGGTCCTCAGATACGAAATGAAACATGTATTGGTTTTTCTCTTGAGGAAGTCCTTGGTCCAGAACCTGACCTTTCTGCACTTGACACATCTCTTCCTCCTGATGAGACTTTCATCCCTGGGAAAGTCTTAAGCAAACCCTACGGGATATTTTTCATTGACTGGGATGGACGAAAGCGTTTTCAACGTATCTCTGAACTCTCCATCACTCCCATCGAACAGCTGAAAGATCTCATCTACTGGTGTGATTTCAAAAACGACATTCAGGCACGGCATCTCAAACCTTTGATTTTTGAAGAAGCGCTGAACAAAAGAAATCAAGGAGTAAATGTCCCTGACTGGATGATCCCCACATCAAAGACCCTTGATGAACTTCTCATTAAGGAAGAACCTTTATAAACTGATAGGATCGCCTCATTCTTCTATTGTATCAGTTATTCTTTTATACTTGTAATTGTATTCGCTGTACTTGTAATTTTTCCACTTCCCTCTGTAATCTTTACAAAGTTTAAAGAAAAATTTCTGCGAATGTACTTTACTCCATCAGTACAGAAAAGATCCCAGAAAACAGTAAAAGGGACAAATATTTTATGAGTTCTTTTTATCCTTATGTTTTCATTAAATAGCAATTTTCTCTGTTGCTATGTCATAATCAAATAGGGGGAGATTGTTGATCCAAACTCTCAGTGATTTGATAATGACCCTCTCTTATATACTTAGTGAAAATTGTAAGTAAACAATATGTATCAGAGTTTCACTATCGCTGATAAGTACTAAGATCTTACAGTACCGTTGATAGGAACTCTCGCTCTTTAGATTAAACATTCAGCGAACACTGTTCACCATAATGCTCTGAGTCTGTTCAGTACTTATGGTGATCGCTGATAAGTTAGTTGTTTACTTATGATCTCCGAAGACAAGTTTCACGTCAACATAGGTTCTACGCTGAAGTCGAAGATCAAGCTCAAGAACCAGCGACAAGTCTCCTAATGAACTGATGCGGATCAGCGAAGACTCAGATTTGTCCACTTAACGTGAAGTATCAAGTACAAGACTTCAGCTATCGCTGAACTTTATCATTCGCTGATAAACAATGGTAAAGCGCTGAATCAACGAAAAGCTGATCATGAAGTCCCCCGTACAAAGTACTTTTGTCTTAACCACCCTTGCACGACTCCGTACGATGTGTCAGAAAAGAAACTCCTTATTGTCTGAAATCGTACAACCACTCTGATACTACACTGTTCAAACATGCGACTACTAAGGTTATCAACAAAGGTCAATGGCATACAACCAATGAGCTGTTACCACGTGTAAAGTGTAAACTGCCATGCATTAAATGCATGCAGTATATAAGAAGAAGAACTCACTTCATTTTGAAGTAACTTGCTAACTCTGGACAAGTTCATCCTTCTTATCTTGAGATAGGTTATTATTAGTAATTTCTTCTATTTCTTAGTGCAAGAAACTTAGTGTTCCAACTTGTTTAGATTTAGGTTTATCCTTAATCTTGTTTCCGCAACAAGCTGTAAATTGTTAATGATTTATCAATAAACAATTTAGAAAAGTAAAATCTGTGTTTGTATTCAACCCCCCCTTCTACAAACTTGTATAGCCCTTCAGGACCAACAAGACATAACATGTGTTTTTGAAGAAAGAATTTTTATTCTCGTCAATAATTTTTCTCTCTTCGTTCTTGGTCTCGGTTTGTGAGATTTTCATCTGTTCAGGTTTTTTTTCTTCCTGGTTATTTTTACTTTGTTGTGGTGGGTTTTCTACTAATCTGTACAGGTTATTGTTTCATAGAAGAAGATAGTCAAGTGCACTGTAAGTTTCTTTTGCCTTCTGTCTATAGCAAGGACGCTGAGTAAGTGATCTTGGGCTATGAACAGGCCTTTTCTCATCTGCTATTATTGTTTCTCGTTACATTCTTCTGGTATCCTCTTTGTTGTGAGTGGTTTTACTTGTCTTCCACTTAGCAAGCCTGTTTCTGGTGTCGCTGAAAGCTCTGTTTTTCTTAAGGGCTCCAAAATCGCCGAATTAGTTGTTGAAGTTTTTTATTGCATTTCAGTGACACCAATGGCACTCATATGTTGTGTCTAAAATTGAAAGGAATATTGAAAGAAACTTATGATAAGATACATGCTCTTGTTAGTTTCAATCTTCATCGAACGTTAATTTCATTAAGTCAAGGTGGATCTGTTGTATCTAAGTGTTATCATAAGCTTAACATGTTGTGGAACCAGTATGTTTCAAATGTTTTTCAAAAGAGACCTTTGTTAATATTCCTTCTTGCTCTTCTTGCTCCTGCAATGTTTCAAATGTTTTTCAAAAGAGACGAAATTTCAAATCAAATTTTAAAATTGTGGTCAAAATTGTTTTGCTCCTGAGTTTTCTGGAGTATTTCAAGTCACAAAATCGGTGTCTTTCTTTTTTGTTGAAAAACATGCAACTAACTTACTTGGACTCCAGTTCTCTGAGTTACTAAACATGGCAGCTATGACAAATCTTCAAAGTCATGGATTGATCCTTGACTCTTGTGCTACTCATCATCTGGTTCTCGTACTGTTCTCTTTCATCTTAAATTGTTTTTTCGAGGTTTGAGGTATTTGAAATACTCTCCAGGAAAAGGTGTTTATTTCTCTTCATCTTCTGATTTTAGATTGAGTACGTTTGTTGATGCAGATTGGGGTACGTCACTAGTTATTGTTTATATTTAGGAAACTGTATGGTTTCTTGAAAAGGCAAGAAACAGTCAACAGTTTCTCGTTGATCAACTGAGTGAATATAGGACAATGGCAGATTATTTGGATTCTTAATATTTTAACAGTTTTAAAATTAGAAAATCTTCTTCCTGTTGATCTGAATTGTGACAATAAACCTGCTATACAAATTGCTGTTTTTTTCATGAATGTCCTAAGCATATAGAAATTGATATACATCAAGTAAGATATAAGGTAACGTCTGGAATGCTAAAGACTGTTAAAGTACTATTCTTAGAAAATCCAGTTGATATTTTTACAATTTTTTTGATGTAAATCAACATAACTATATGTGTTCTAAGTTAAAATGTTAGATCTTTTTCAATGCCAAGATTGAGGGAGGGTGTTGAAAGTATAAGTAAGTAATTCCAATCTTGACATTTAGAACTAACTTAAGTTATTTTGTGACTTTTATATTACGAGGGCTGGTTTTGATAAGTTGGTGAAAGGTATGGATGGCGCTGCAAAGGAAAAGGGCGGAATAAATAAAGGAAAAGGAAGGGCTGCTGTGCAAGGACTAAATGACAATTACTCGGTGTATAAAAGGATTGCTTTTCTCATTTTAGGGTTATATATCAGATTTGTCATTTTTATTTTCTTTCTTCTTACGTTTTCTCTCACAGAAAATTAGGGTTTCAGTTTAGGGTTTTCTCTTCACAACTCTTGAAGAGAAACTTTTGAGTGTTGAGTAATATGTAGTGAGTTTTCGTTTGTAATATTGTTTGAGTGTTGAGAGATTATGTAGTGAGGTTTATATGTATGTAATATTTGTTTGCAAGTTAAATAAAGTTAGATTTAATCTTTTGCACAGATCTTCAAGGCTGGTCTAGAAGTGGGCAAGAAGGACGTGCATCCAGTTAAAAAAAGACCTGTTAGAATGGCCGCATGCCGGTTCCTGGACGAGATGTAAAAGGAGGCCCTTGATAACTACGAAATTAGTTTTAGTATATTGTTTATACCGTTATAAATAACATCGAATTCAAGAAATACTAATAATTCATATAAAACTGTTTTTCTCGGTATTCCTAGACACATGATCAATCAATAATTATTTCTAAATTAATATTATCTACAATATCATTTTACATAACATCGTCAATCCGCATCGTCAAAGGCATCGTACGATATACCCTTAATATATAGATTGGCATCAATTAAGGTCACTATGTTGACTATTCGGAGTAACACTTTAAGTAGATCAACATAAATCAGTTCAATTTCCATGTCATATAATGTTAACATTTCTCATTACCTTTTAAAACTTTTAGGGTTGAAACTAACTTTTAAAAAACTATCAATCTTAGGATCAAAAGTCCATGTTAGTTATGGTTTGAGATCTTATTCTTGTTTTAGAGATATGCAAGTACTTAAAATTCATGCACTCAATATTAGGTAATAAGCAGTCAATAACGTATGCAAAAAAAGAAAATTTCGAAATCCTATATATATCTATATATAAGTTGGATTGTCTAATATAGTTGTTAACTTTTTGCAAAAGGTAAGAGTTTTTTTTAGTTAATAACAAGAAATCTACCATATTTTAACACCAAAATAAAATTCATGCGAATGTAAATAGTATGTGAAAGATGAATAATGGAGTATATATCAAGGTTTCTAAGCAAAATAGTTTTAGATATTAGTATTCGATAAAAAAACTTAAAGAAAACAATAAGCAATACTATAAATGAAAGAACAATTAATTTTTTTACAAAATTTCTTGACAAATTTAAATTAATTAATGCATATATGGACCCTTAATATAATACTAAATTTCTCTTGGGTCCTGTTAGATACTAAAAAACTTGTCTTTTTTATTTACTAATTTTTTGAACTACTACTATATAGTATAGATACTAAGGCATCATTTGGCAAAAATAAGCTAGCTTATTTTTTTGAGAACATATTTGGATGGACATAAGTTATCTTAAGCTATCTTTTTGATAAGGTACTGGCTAGGCTTGGCAAACTAGTTGATAAGCTAGCCGATGATTGATAAGCTAGCTGTTGGCTGATAAGCTAGCTGATGAATAAGTCATGTTTGGAAAAAAACTAGCTTATAAGTATGTAAAATGACCAAAAATGACATCTTTGAAAATAATCAATTACAATATTTAATAATATAATTAAAATAAATTTATAGTAATATAATATGTTAATTAATACAAACAAGGTAGTAAAGAAAAGTTAAATAATATAATATGTTAATTAAAAGAATTTAAAACTTATTATTATATATGTTGATCCCAGTTTAACTCAACAATGATATATGCAGTTTAACTCAACAATGATATATGCAAACCAAAATATGTATAAAACAGAGTAATGAATATTATATGCGGAATCGTTTGATAAAACACAAAAAGGTTTGAATATGATGATAGATTTACACACATATGATGATATGAAATAATATAAACAATGTATGTAATTGTTCAACAAGTCATCTTCATTATCATCAAATAGAAATTGGTATTACACCAAGAACACACACTACTATGTGTTTTCTCTCTCCAAGTTTTCTCTCTATTTCTCACGATATAATCTGTGTGTGTGCATGCCTCAAATGGCAGGGTAGTGCTTACTACATATAGTGAAGGTGAGACATGAATAGTACAAGCAAAAGGCTGTCACCAATAAGAAGGTGACACATGGAAAGTATAAGAACGTGTTGTACTATTTGATCTTCAGAATCTTCATACACGGTGAAGCACGTGAGAGGCACGAGCTCGTTATATCTGGATATGCATAAGTCTTCATCCTCAGAGAGTTTGACCATACAGAGGCTTTGTGGTCCGATGATTATCTTCAGGCTTGCCTTGTCTTCTCGGGGAATGGTCGACAGAGGCTTCGAGTCTTCGTGCGTAGAGTCTTGATGTATCCGGCAGAGGTCTTCTGCGATTTTCTTCTTAGCACACTTTTTTAATACTTCTAAGTCTAAACTATTGAAGCTAACAATCTCCCCCTAAGTATTGAAAAAGGAAAATTTACAGAACTGAAATTAAGCTTAGGCTAAAAAGAACAAGAGGTGTAAATTTCAACCTCTGTAAGAAAAGATAATTTCATTAAGTGCTTTGCCAGAGGCATTACAGAGAAAAGAAGAAATTACACGATAAAGGAAACAAAAGTTGCATTTCACAGAGTTTAAATTTTAGCATCGGGAAAGTCATTGATCCTCTTCCCAAATCCTCCTTCCTTCTTGAGCTCTCTGTAGAAGAATGCAGCCAGGTCTCTGAGTCGCAGAGCTGCATCAATGTCATTGATAAGTTGATATGTGGCTTCCTGGTTGACGAACTCGGTGCCTCTGCGCTCGACTAAGGATTCTCTAAGCATGAGGAGTGTCTTGGTCACATACTTCTGGCAATCGTATCCTACAAAGAGCTTCTTCTGTCCTTGGGGTTCTAGATATACGTAGCCAAATCTTGGATAGGAGATGATGGTTTCGGGTAGGATCTCTGCAGAGGATGAGTAGTGGTCATTTTGGCTGTGAGATTTATCTTCTTTACTCCCAATTCTAGAGTGATTTGGAAATCGAGTAGACTGAAATACTTGAGCTTCTCCCGCATGACGCTTTTTATCATTAAGTGTTCCTTCCGGTACTCTTGTCTCCATCCCCATCTACTCTTCGTCCATGTGTAGAGCTCTGCCAGGTCAAAAGGGTGGACATTCCGTAGATCCGCATCTGTGAACTTCATCTTTGACCTGTCTTCTCTCAGCACAAAGTATTGACTGTAGTAGAACTCCTTATGGTGAGTATTCAGAAGTTTGATCCCCAAAACTTCCTTTATCTTAGAGTTTGACCATACATCGTCTACTTTATGTTGCTTCTCTTTGAAGAACTTTAAGGCCATTTCCTCGATAATGTCTGGTTTAAGAGTGGGCTTTGGTATAGTGTTGTTGTTTCCAACACTATAGAGGTATTTGTAGACAACCTCCTCCATGCTCTTCTGTGGTACATGTGGAGGAACAGGTTTTCTCAAGGCATCCATCTCCTTGATGACCTGTGCAACCCCATCTTCTGTGGCTTTAGCAGAGGGATCCAGAGGTGGGTAGGCAGACAAAGGTGCTCCGAAGGCCCAATCTTCTTCTTCGGGTTTGGGGGTAATGAAGGCACTTGCCATCAAATTTTCTGGGTTTGGGTTTGGTTTAGGTTTTGGCTCTGTGGAGGGCTTCATTATTCCTTTGCTTTTATCTTCTGCAGTAAATTTGGCCTTGGGGGTTTCTTCAGTTGGTGATTTGGTTTTTGGGCTCCGTAGAGGTTGGGTTGAGGGTTGAGTTTGGGATTGTTGAGGTTGTTGTTGGGTTTGTTGTTGTTGCAGAGGTTGGTAATATGTGGATTTTTCTTTAAGATCCTTCTTGGGTTTTTGAGGTTTGGTGGCTAAGGATTTTGTCTTTGGTATGATTTTGGGTGAATTGGAAGGTTTTGGTGTTGGGGAAGGAATATCATCTTCTTCTTTTGTTGAACTCGTTTCCACAGAGGTGGGTGAATCCTCTGTGGTCTTCTGTTGGTTTGATTCTTGGGCTTGGGTTGATGGGATCAAGGTTAGGGGTTGCAGGTTGGTTGATGGCTCTGTGGCGTTTGGTTCTTGGGTACTCTCCCCCTCATGATAACCAGAGGGCCCCGTCCCATCGTCTTCTGGGTCATCATGCTTTCTCTGTGTATGCGCTTCGGCTTGGCATTAGGTTGGAGCTGGCTTATTCTGCGTATTTGGAAGGTTCTGAGCAACAACTTGAAGTTTGTCGCAAATGTCGTCGCACACACCAAGTATGTGTGCGACCTCAGCCTCTGACTTAAACCTGAACATGCCAACACTGGCCTTGAACTATTTGACATACGATGCATTGGCTTATGTGAAGGCCTTTATGAACCCATAAATTTCGTCTATTACTTTCTGGCCGATGTCTATAATCTGGTCCCGGGTGATGTAATCAGTTGGCTTCAGAAGCAGAAGCATGTTCGTAGTTGTCTGTTGCACTTGGTCGATGGATCTACGGAGATCCTCTGTGGTTAATGATGGAGATTGGTTGGTTTGTTGCTTGGTAAGAACTTCTACAAGGGATTTAGTCGTTTTAAGCTCTACGATAAGGGAATCAATGGCGGTCCGAAGTTATGTGGGCAAGGTGGTGGATGAGCTTTGTGGAGTGCTGCCTTGAAGTTCTGAGATCTTTGCAGAGTTGGACTTTACCTCTGTTGATAAATTGTCGATTTTTGAGCTCAAGAAGGAGATGGTCGTTTGAGTGGTCACTGCATAAGATTTACTAGGCTTTGCAACCCGACGAAATTATTGGCCACAGAGGTTACGAAGGTTTGGAACTCATCCTTCGTTACATATGTGCCAGGGGTAACCTCTAGGGGAACACATTCTTCCCCATAGTGGACCTCTGTTCCTGAGGTGCCCATTCTTGACCCTGTTTTGATGTTGAGGTCGATGGGACTTCCTTCCAATCCTCGAGGGGAGTCATTTAAGGGCTCATTCGCTATGGAAGTTCTATGATCATCCTTACTCTAAGCCAATTCAGAGTTAGGCATATAGGGGATATCAGAATGACTACGAGGCTTGTCTAGAGCCTCTTCGTCGTGGTGTGAGCTAATTCCCTCTGAAGGAATGGGGGATGCTAACAAGTGTGTGGGAGAGGCAACAGATGCCTCTGCGGGGGAAAGATTGTTGTTCTTGGGCAACTGAACACTAGAAATTTCAATGACTGTGTCCTTTTGAGAGGACACATCCAGAAGTGGGGCTTCCCGGTTGTCTATTGGCGCAGAGGATGAAAAAGGTTCCTCTGGCCGGCTGGCTGGGTTTTGGTTTGAGTTGTGCAATTCTGTTTCAACATTCTAATTTGCTGCTACACCAACGAGAATGGATGGGTGGATAGCACAAGGGGGAGTTTTGGATATGTGCCTTGGGCATCTTTTTGCTCAGTCTCATTCTCTGATTCTTTTCCTAGGTCCCCTTCTACTTCTGCCCATTTATCTTCTGTCGATACACCCATGTCTTTGTTGATCTCAAAGTCAGAGTCCTCATCCACTTCTGTGACCCTGGGTGCTCTGCCATCATCTGGGTACCTTAAGTTCCACCCAAATGTATCTAATGAATCATTTAATCCTGCCCCTTCTAAGAAAGTGTTGAAGGACACTTGGTCCTCTTCTTGTTGTTGGGCTTCTTCTGGGATGGCAGAGGTTTGGGGAATATCATCGTGAGGAACAACATAATGTATGGGGGTTGGGGCTCGATCCTCTGTAGGAATGGGTTCCTCTTCTTCTAGGATGGTTTGCAGAGGGGATTTAGGCTTCTTGGTTTTCTTCTTTTTCGGTTTAGGGGCACCCTCCTATGTGGATTTGGACTTGCGTTTCTTTTTCTTTTCTTTGGGTGGTTGGGTGGTAGAAGGATCAGTTTCAGGTACTTCTGTGGATTGGGGGGAGTGGTTGTTGGTTCTGTGCTCCTTCAGGTTGTTCGGTTGTTTGGTTTTCAGGGATTTGGTCTTCTGAGGTTTGAGCAGGTTTGGTTTTCTTCTTTTTGGTCTTCTTCTTTGGTGAGGGGGCCTCTATGGCTTGAGGAACATCTTCTTCTTGGACTTGATGGCTGGTAGATGCACCCTCTGTTCGCAACCTATACTTCTCAAGAGCTACTCTCCACTCCTCCTCTGTCATTCTCTCAACTACCTCAGATCCTATAGGCACTCTATACGGGTTTGGGAGTCCTGAATCCACGCTTATACTCCTTCACTAGTTCACTATCGCTCAATTACTCGAGCATCTTCTCGGATAATGGACGGCAGAAGGCATACCCTTTGGGATGGTTGGTTGGTTTCATTGTGGTCATAGGGTAAGTCTTGACTGTTTGGCCTTCAAAACTCCATTTCTCCTTTTCCAACAGAGGCTCCAACATTATACCTTTTAGTCTTTGGAACTGAAGGGATGGCAGAGGTGTTACCAAAGCTTGGAGACCCTTTTTGTATTCAACAACAGAGGCCATCTCCTGTAAGATGAGTCGTGCGAAGTCCAGGGGTAGATCAAAGTACACCCCGTACATGATTGATAAGATTTGGTGAGAGCTCTAGTCAGGGCTCCTGGTTTTTCCCGTGAGACATCTGTTCAGAATACTGAAGAGGATGTTCCATATAGGGGTAGTCGGTTCCTTCTGAAATCAGTCCTCTTTGCTAGAGGCTCGTTGTAGCCTAACATCATCACAAAGTCCACTAACTCCTGATCTGTGGGCTCTTCAGCATATCTATTAATCCCCAGAAGGCTTCTGGTGGGTAGGTCAAAAACTTGGGAAATCATGGCTCTATTGATGCCAACTGTAAGGTTCTGTGAGTTGTTAGGATTGGACATGTAGCGTATCACAGACTTAAGTTCTTCATCAAATCTAGAGCTCTGCCAGAATTGATGAACATACCTGCTTGGTATGTTCTTCACGTTTTGGGTAAGGATCTTATTCAAAGGGTGGTTTTGGAGTAAATTGATGATTATGGTATGTTCTTGTCCAAAGTTTTGGGGGTTTAGAACCACATAGTGGTTGTTTGGTTTCAATGGGAAGGGTTTTTGGTACCAGTCCTTGTTAATGAACTCCTGAAGGTTTGTCGATGGTAAATGGTTGATGGACTCTTCACTGTCGGAGTGAACTTGGCCCTCGTTCCTTGGGGGAATGGGGTTTGCAGAATGGTTGGCGGTTGCAGGTGAAGCCATTGATGATCTTGAAAAGGTTTTGAGTGAAAAGGATGAAGTTTGAGGTTTTAGAGAAAGAAAGTTGCAGGTTTTCGCCGAAGTTCTTGAGAGAAAGATAGAAGTGAAAAGGTTAAAGAGAAGGGTAAATTGGGGTTTTATGGTGGGTTAATGGGCGGTAAAAGTTGATTTACATAATTTTTGTAATCCGTACTCAAGTAGTGCGCCGTTTGGAAACATTTCAGAAACGACGGTACAAAGCACACCCAATCAGGGAATGCAATGTCGTTTCTGATGGTTCAGGGCGAGAGGATGTGCGTTTCCATCACCGCCCACGCGCGTGAAATTTGCTAAACCCAAATGCCTGTCATTCTCAAAAGAACCCGCACCTTAGAAGTCATTTCACAAACACATAAGTGTCGAAAATGACAGAAGCTCTGTAGTGGAATGAGCTTCTGTGGACAGAGGTCTGATTTATCACGCACAAAGACTGCACCTTTTCTTTACCTAAAACGTTTGAAAATCGATGTAATGGTCGAGAGAGTTACCCTTAAGAAACCTGTGGTCTCAGAGACTTCTGTGGCACAGAGGCTCTTTGACCAAAAATTTCTAATAAAGGAAAGAGCTCAAAAGATTTTGACCAATTTTTTTTTGATTTGTTTAAATAGGTATATTGGGACATACTTGGAAAGTTGTGTCCGAGAAAAGTGTTTTTGAAAATGGGGTTGTGCTTTAATCTTACCAAAAATAACTTTCTCCTTTCTGCATATTCACCTTCTTCAACATTTGCTCGAACAAAGAGCATCTGTCGCTCCCCCTTAACTGAACATCTTCTGTGGTTCTTGTGAAGGCTTGCTTCTGCTCCCCCTTGATCTATGTTTGGGTCAGATGAAATAATAAATACACAAGACATAGATTAACCACTCTCGAGAGTCTCTATGACATAGGCCTAAGGCTCTGTGCAGTGTCACAGAAGCTCTGTGGAATAGAAAAACTTTACAGAGAAAAGATTGTACATACTGACAGATAGAGTAATCACATATTTACAAGAGAAATTCTGTACACACATGCAAATGTTCTGTGGGTCAACCCATGTTCAACATACCCAACTTGCCAACCAAAAACATGAATCTTTTCTCATCTAGGGCATTGGTGAAAAGGTCAGCAAGTTGATATTCTGTGGGCACAAAATACATTTCAATCGTACCTTGTTCGACATGATGCTTCAGAAAGTGGCACCTTATGTCGATATGCTTTGTTTTCGAGTGTTGTGCGGGATTGGCTGAGATAACAATGGCACTTTTTAAGTCACTAAGGATGGGAATCTTCTCGATATCTAGACCGTAGTCTCTGAGCTGAGTTCTCATCTACATAACTTGTGAGCAACAACTCGCAGCAACAACATATTCTGCTTCTGCCGTGGATGTAGACACACAATTTTGTTTAATGGATGTCCAGCTCACTAGTTTTCCTCCTAGAAATTGACAACTTTCAGAGGTACTTTTTCTATCTAGCTTGCATCCTCCATAATCTGAATCTGTATAAGCCGTTAGATCAAAGACAAAGTTCTTTGGATACCAGAGACCAAGATATTTGGTTCCTCTGAGGTATCTAAAGATCCTCTTTACAGCATAAAGATGAGATTCCTTAGGATTAGCTTGGTACCTTGCACAGAGGCATGTGGCATACATGATATCCGGTCTGTTTGCTTTCAAGTATAGAAGAGACCCTATCATACCTCTTTAGAGTTTGCACTCAACAGATTTTCCCTCTAGATCCGAGTGTAACTTGGATCCAGTGGCCATAGGGGTTTTCATCACAGAAGAGTCAGAGAGCTTATATTTTGACAAAATGTCAGAAACACATTTTGATTGGTTTATAAAGATACCCTCTGTTGTTTGTTTGACTTGAAGCCCGAGGAAGAAATTTAATTCTCTCATCATGCTCATTTCAAACTCACTCTTCATAAGTTTTTCAAATTTCTTACAATACTCTTCATTTGTAGAACCAAATATGATGTCATCAACATATATTTGTACAAGCAGAATCTCACATTTTCTTCTCTTATAAAACAAGGTAGTATCTGTTGTACCTCTTTCGAAATGATTGACTAGCAATATATTTGAGAGTCGTTCATACCAAGCTCTGGGGGCCTGTTTGAGTCCATAGAGGGCCTTATCCAGAAAATAGACACGAGTTGGGTACTTTGAGCTCTCAAATCCTGGTGGTTGTTAGACGTATACCTCTTCTTGTATTTGACCATTGAGGAAAGTAGACTTTACATCCATTTCATACACCTTAAATCCTCTGTGGGCTGCTACGGCCAGAAATATTCCGATGGCCTCCAACCGTGCGACAAAGGCAAAGGTTTCCTCGTAGTCTATTCCTTCCTCTTGGAAATATCCCTTAGCCACCAATCTTGCCTTATTCCTAATGACCACTCCATCTTCATCCTTCTTGTTTCTAAACACCCATTTGGTCCTATGGCAGTTTTGTCCTTTGGCAGAGGTACATGGGACCATACTTTGTTGCGCTCAAATTGAACAAGCTCTTCTTGCATAACTTCTACCCAATTTGGATCATCTAGGGCTTCAGAGACCTCTTTGGTTCGATCATACCGATAAAGTTTGTGAAGTAACAAAAGTTGGCAGTGGCTGATCGAGTTTCACTTTTGCAGAAGGATCACCAATAGTTTGGCTCTGTAGACGACTCTTCGTCCACTTGGTCATCATAGGAAGATGGTCATTAGTAACATCAAGTTTTACTTCTGTGGGTACATTTGTTGGTGCATGTACCACTGTGGTTAAGATCGCTTCTGCCCAAAAGGAAGTCGGTAATCCTGATGCAGTGAGCATGGTTCTGGCGGCCTCCACGAGCGTTCGATTTCTTATTTCGACAACACCATTTTGTTGTGGAGTTCGTACGACAGAGAAGTTCTGTGAGATTCCTTCTTCTGTAAGGTATGCTTCTATGGTAGAGTTTTTGAACTCTGTGCCGTTGTCGCTTCTTAACTTCTGTACCTTGCACTCAAATAGAACCTGGATTTTTCTCATAAGATTGATTAAAATTTGAGGAACACCTGACTTCTTTCGAACAAACTCAACCCAAGTATATCTCGAGTATTCATCAATCAGGACAAGTATATATTTCTTGCCTCCTAAGCTCTGTATTGAGATGGGACCGCAGAGGCCAGCATGAAGCATGTATAGAGGCTTAGTGCAAAACACATCTGACTTGGTCTTATGGGAAGCTCTTTTGAGTTTGCCCATCTCACAAGCAGAACATAAATGATCTCTGTCAAACTTAACATTTGGTAAACCACTCACCAGATTTAGTTTCACAAGTTTGTCAAGGGTGTGAAAATTTAAATGGGAAAATCTGTTGTGCCAGAGCCACGCCTCTTCGTTCTTGTTTGATACGAGACAGAGTTTGTCATTTCCGCTCTTTGCCTTGAAGCTCAAGAGGTACAGATCACCTCTTCTTTCGGCTCTTAACAATTCTATGTCTGTATCTTCTCCTAGCAGAGAGCAATATGTTCTTTTGAATTTCACATCAAAACCCGTGTCACAAAGTTGGCTAACACCTAGTAGATTGTGCTTGAGGCCATCCACATATGCAACTTTGGACACCTTCACATCTTCTTTGGCAATGACTCCATAGCTTCTTATGTATCCTTTCTTGTTATCTCCAAAGGTCACCGAACCTCCTCCAAGTTTTTCTTTTTATGAGGAGAGTAGACCTCTGTCGCCAGTCATGTGCCTAGAGCACCCGGAGTCTAGGTACCATATGGGCACATACTGCTTCTGCAACACATTCAGAGAGATTTAGGTACCCATTTCCAAATGCGTCCCCTTTTATTAGGAGTTTTCAAGGTTGCCTTTGCATCATTGGGTTTGGTTTTAACTTCTTTTACAGAAGAACCACTTTCTTTCTTCTGACCCTTGAATTTTGCATTCTTAGATTTGGGTCTAGATAGGAAACAGTGAGGACCAGAGAAATGTTGTTTTAACTGAAACACAAGCTCAAAACAATTACAATAATGAACATTGCATGCAACTTGCTTAAACTTCTCATTAAAATCATGAAAATAGGTACATAGGCTTTATTAAAGTAATCTCTCCTAGCATCATATTTCTTTTTATATAAAGTCCTATCTAGGCTAGATTTATTTTTGCAAAAACTCCTCTCTGGAAGAGCCTTCTGTTGTACCCATCTTCTGTGGTAACCCTCCTTTGGTTTCATTGCCACAGAAGCAAAAGATTTGTTATTATAAATCCACTTTTCCTTTTGTTGCCAAGTAAACTTTTCATTATTTGGCCTACAAGAGTTTGAAACTTTGGGATTTTGAGAGGACAATTCTATCTGTTTCTGAATTTTCTCTAATTTAAGAGATGTTTTTGCCTGTATGCACATGTCAATAAAATCAGGGCAGATAGGTATTCTTGCATTTGATTCCTTGGGAGGAATTGTTCTGTTAAGAATGTCAGAAGGAAGTTTTGTTCCCTCTGTCGAGCAAAACACTATCTCTGATCTTATAGAATCAGTCTCTGATGTGACAGAGGTCGAGTCATCCTCATATTCTGATTCTGACTCAAGAAAGTCTCTGTCTGCCTCATCAGAGGCTAGATTATATGAACATGTACCACATTCATTTCCATTTATGTCCTTGTAAGAGTTTAGATCTTTTGAAATGCATGGGACAATATTGGGGTTTTCAAGAGATTTGCTCTGATCAAGAACTTTCATTAAATCTTTCTCAAAAGCCTTTGCACGATAGAAGTTGTTTCAGGGTCATCAAAGAAGCATTTTTCAAAAATTTCCCTCAAGTCATTTTCAAAAAGTTTTTGCATCTTAGCCTCTGTAGACGAGTGAACAAACTCAGGTGCCTGTGCACACAACTTCTTTTCACGGGTTATTATGCACATAAAGGAGCATGTGCTTGAGTTTCTGGATGGCCAAATTTGAAGAGGCCTATCTATGCTTGGTGATAACGCCAATTTTGGGCGTTATTTTCAGTCCATAAACCAACGAGATTGGCTTGTGTTTAAGCAAAAAGGCGGGATTTCATGGTTTATCTAGTGAAATGTACAGGTTATCCGAAATAAGACAGACATCGAGAAAAGAGGCAAAAAAGACCCAAAAGAGAGCCCAGAACGAAGCCCAATGGAAAGCCCAAGAACCGACCCAGATCCGCGAACCAGATTTGAACCGAACCTGTCAGAAATCCAGTCAGAAACACGCACGGCTTGCCACGCGGTTTGCAAACCGCGGGGTCGCCTGTTTCATTTCTATTACTTTGTATTTTCCGGATTTAGGGCACTATCACGACACGTGCGACGGTAGGCTGCGGAAGGGCGATTTTCAGAGTATTTTCACACACTTTGGAGCCACGATAGAGGTCTGATTGAGGAGAGTTCACCACGCGAAGTGGATTAGAGCCGAGAGAGAAGGGATTCATCGTATATTCTTACCGTTTACGTTTACCATGATTTCACACACCACTTTATACCTTATTTCTTGTGTTTGTGTCCACCCCAACATGAACTAATCTTTAGATGTTGGGGGTTGGAGGAACTATGGATTTATGATGGATGGCGTGTAAACGCACGATTATTTTTACCCGAATTGATCTATGAAGTATTTGAATTCAGTTTTCATCATCATTTGTAGTCTGATCACCTCCAATTGAATTTCATGGTTTTTGATTAAGTTTGAGAAAATTAATTAAGACTAGATCAAGTAATCAAATACCGGAAAAGATGATTCAGGCAGAGATAGCCGAATCACTTTCCGCTCAGAATAGTTTGACTTAATGTGTTTTGAAACCCTAGGTGTAGATCGAGAGATTAAACCTACAAGTTTTGAGATAAAATCTGTTTTGCTTGAGAAAGAACAACAGTGACTTTTACAAACTAGGGTTCATAGAAAAATAGTCGGTAAGAATTATTGTTCGGGTATTCGTTCATCAGTAGTATAACCATAGGGAATCCAACCCTCAACCTTTTCTCTATCAAAAGGTTTCCCAAAACCTACCGTTACGCGATTCTAGTAGTATTTAGTTCTTATTCAGTTTTTTAAATCAAGTTATAAACCACAACTCAAAATATCGATCGTTCAGTTAATAGCAATTGTAGTCATTGTGATATTTAGTTCCTAGTTCCCTGTGTTCGATACTGTACTTTCAGTACTATTACTTGACATCGACCCGTACACTTGCGGTTAGATTTAGGGGGGTGTTAACCCGCCTATCAAGTTTTTGGCGCCGTTGCCGGGGAACTAGTTGCAACTGATAGCACTACCAGCTATAAGCACTATTACATTGAACAATTTTTTCTCTGTTGTTTTATTTCATCACTTCAGTTTTTGGATTGCTAAATTTGTTTTCTTTCCGTTTCAGGTACTAATTGGTTTATGCCAAGGAAAACCCGAGGGGAAGGAATCGAACCAATCGGTCCGGAGATTGAAAGAACCGCCCGCCGTTTACGAAAAGAAACAAAAGCAAAAAAAGATATCAAGATCGAGATGGGTGACGAAGCACATCCCGAGAGACGTCCTATGCGGTCGTTTGCCGACCCAAATGTGGCAGCCGCACGCATAGGCATTCAAGCGCCGACTACTGGGGCGAACTATTTCGAGATCAAACCGAGTACCATCATAATGGTACAGCAGAACCAGTATGGGGGAGGCCCAGCAGAAGACCCTCATGCACATCTTCGTACATTTGAGCGGATTTGTAATACATTCAAGATCAATGGGGTGAACGAAGATGCCGTCAAGCTGAGACTTTTTAGCTTTTCACTCAAAGGCAGAGCCATAACGTGGACTGAAAGTATCCAACCAGACTCGATCACCACCTGGGCACAGCTGAAGGCTGCTTTTCTCCAAAAATTCTTTCCACCAAGCAGAACCGCCCAACTCATGGCCGAAATCACCCATTTCGCGCAATGGGATCAAGAGACGTTATATGAAGCTTGGGAGAGGTACAAGGAGATGATCAAGAAATGCCCTCATCATGGTTTACAAGGTTGGGTCATAATCCAAACATTCTTCAGTGGACTTCACCCGCAGTTTAAAAACGACATCACAGCTGCAGCGGGTGGAGCCCAAATGGATATGTCTTACGAGGAGGCATGTGAGCTGATCGATAATCTGGCTGAACATAGCTTTTCTACTCCGAGGTCAACAGTTAGAAGGGTTGCAAGTGTGTAAGAGAATGACGAGCTGAAAGCCATAAAGGCTCAACTGAACGCACTCACGAGTCAGATGAAGGGGTCTTCCCTTCAATCCGCATTCATGATGGATGAGGGTATGCCGGATATGGCACCACCCATGAGCGAACCGGAGCAAGTTCAATTTATGCAAAATCGGAACAACTGATAACGCCACTTTTTGGCGTTATTTTCGGTTCTCAAACCAATGAGATTGGCTTGTATTTAAGCCAAGAAGCGGAATTTTATGGTTTATTTAGTGGAATGTGCAGGTTCTTTAAAAGGCAGTAACCATCGAGAAAAGAAGCTAAAAAGAGCCCAAAAAGAGCCGAAACAAAGCCCAACGGAAGCCCGAGATCCAAGCCCAAGACCCGCACCCGAACCAGGACCCGAACCCGAACCAGAGAACGACCCAGATGAGATCAGAAAACCGCGCGGTTTTATGCGCGGTTTGCAAATCGCGCCACAAACCGCGCATCCCCCTGTTTCACGATTTTCAGCTTTTTATTTCCGGGTTTAGGTCATTATCGGAGGCAGCTTACACACGACGACCAGGGGCGATTTTAGGCGATTTTGGGAGACTTTTCGGAGCTTTCGGAGCCACGATAGAGAGTCGATCGAGGATACATTCATTACGCGAAGTAGATTCGAGCACGAGAGGAGGGAGTTCATCATCTTATCTTCCACGTTTACGATTATCATGTTCACACACACGTTTTCCATTCTTTCTCTTATGTTTGTATCCACCACCGACATGAACTAACCTGTTCATGTTGGGGGTTGGAATGAATTTGGTTTGTAAGCATGTGAATAATTGACTTGAGACGTTATCAGTTTTTCCTAATTTAATGAATGCATGTAATTTGGTTTAAATGCTTTTGAGAGTCTCGCTACCTTTCAACTGTTTTGTTGTTTCCAGTTGAGTTCGAGAGAATTAACTGTTAACTAGAACTAGGGATTGCATGTCTAAGGCGAGAATTTGGTGATAGAGATATACCGAATACGCCTTAATCCTAATTGAACCATTTAGGTTGAGATCGAGAGATAAAATCTATCCGTTCAACATAAATCTTTCGCTTAATGTGTTTTGGAATCCATAAGTTGAGATCGAAAGATAAAATTTGTCTTTTTCAAAATAAAACCCGATGTTGCTCGAAAGAGAACAACGGTGATTTTAGAGATTGGATATTCATTAAGGGAATAGCTGGTAATCGTTTTAAGTCTGATATTCGTGTGTGAAAACCTAAGGATTTCCAACCCTCAACTGTTTTCTCTATCGAATTTTCCTCAAAGTTGTCTACTGTTTAGTCTGTGATTTTCTTCTTGCATTTAATTAGTTTAATATAAAACCCATCTCAAAATTTCGACAGTTCAGTTAATAGCAATTATAGTGATTGTGATACTTAGTTCCTAGTTCCCGTGGATTCGATACTCGTACTTACCGTACATTATTACTTGATTTCGACACCGTACACTTGCGGTTAGATTTAGGGGGGTGATACCCGCCTATCTAGTTTTTGGCGCCGTTGCCGGGGAACTAGTTGCAACTGATAGCACTACCAGCTATAAGCGCTATTAGATTGAACATTTTTTTTATTTCTGTTATTTCATTTTGTCACCTTCAATTTCTGGATTACTGATTTTGTTACTTTCCATTTCAGGTACTAATTGGCTTATGCCAAGGAAGACCCGAGGGGAGGAAATCGAGCCACTTGATCCGGAGATCGAAAGAACCGCCCGCCGTCTGCGAAAAGCATCTAAAGCGCAAAGACAGTTAAAGATGGGAGACGAAATACCCGTCAATAGACCACCTGGCAACAATCCTCCGCCTCCTCTGGCGAGAGTTCCGATGCGGTCATTTGCCAATCCAAACATGGAAGCCGCACGTATAGGGATCCAACCGCCCACGACTGGGGCGAACTACTTCGAGATTAAACCAAGTACCATTGTCATGGTACAACAAAACCAGTTCGGAGGGGCCCCGACAGAAGATCCTCATGCACATCTTCGTGCATTTGTGAGGATATGTAACACGTTCAAAATCAATGGGGTCAACGAGGATGCCATCAAGCTAAGGCTATTCAGCTTCTCACTCAAGGGTAGAGGTGAAATTTGGATAGAGGGTTTGCCAGCAGATCTTATCACCACATGGGCCAACCTAAAAGCCGCATTTCTTCAGAAATTCTTCCCACCGGGAAGAACCGCGCAGTTAATGGCCGACATTACACACTTTGCTCAATGGGAGCAAGAGACCCTTTATGAAGCATGGGGAGAGGTATAAAGATATGTTGAAGAAGTGCCCGCATCATGGATTACACGGTTGGGTCATCATCCAGACCTTCTTTGGAGGCCTTCACCCGCAGTTTAAAAATGATATCACTGCTGCAGCGGGTGGAGCCTTAATGGAGAAGACATATGAGGAAGCATGCGAGCTGATCGAGAACCTGGCCGAGCACAGTTTTTCCACTCCAAGATCATCTGTTAGAAGGGTTGCTAATATTCAAGAATTTGATGAGCTGAAGGAACTTAAAGCTCAACTAGCTTTTATCACCAACCATTTGAAGGGAGGTAATCCGGAAGCACCTGAACAAGTGCAATTTTTGCAAAACCGGAACAATCAACCGAGGAACGACCCATTCTCCAATACTTATAACGAAGGGTGGAAGAAACACCCCAATTTTTCGTGGAGTCAACCCGGTCAACAGCAAGGTAATTTTTCTAACTCTTCTAATTCTTCTCATACTAATAATGTGTACCGTCCTCCAGGTTTCCACCAAAGGAACGAAGGAACATCCGTGGAGAAGAAGCCGGGGCTGGAAGAGATGATGATGAAGTTCATGACCAAAATGGACAGCACGGTTGGAGAATTAGCGAGTAAGGTGAATACGGTAAAAGCTGCCACCGATCAGAACACCACGTCGATCAAGATCTTGGAGAGGCAAGTGGGGCAAATTTCTGAAGCCCTACAAAACCGACCTCCCGGAGCACTCCCAAGTATGACTGAAAGGAAACCAATAGAGGAGTGTAATGCCATTTACCTAAGAAGTGGCAAGGAGCTGACTGAAACCCAACACGAGAATCGTCATTAAGAGAGATCGAGCAAGATGTAGAGATCATTGACATTGATGAGTTGGAGGCCGAGAGAGATATAGTGACTGAAGAGGCCAAGGATGGACCGAAGGAAATAGAGGTGACATCCCCATCGAAGCCGGTAGTGAAGCCGTTTCCCCACCATTGCCATATCCAAACAGGCTTAAAGCCCAAAGGGAGGATTTAAATTTTTCCAAATTTCTTGAAGTTTTTAAGAAATTGCATATTAACATCCCTTTTGCAGATGCGCTGGCCCAAATGCCGACATACCTCAAATTCATGAAGGAGATTCTATCCAAGAAGAGGGCGATCGATCACCAGTCCACCATTGCACTTACTGAAGAGTGTAGTGCAATCCTTCAGAACAAGCTTCCTCCGAAGCTTAAAGATCCAGAGAGTTTTTCTATCCCTATTCAAATTGGGGATCTTAATTTCAAAAAAGTATTATGTGATTTAGGGGCAAGTATTAACTTAATGCCTCTTTCTATTTTCAGAAAACTGGGATTGGGGGAAGTGCAGCCGACGTACATGACGCTCAAACTCGCGGATCGATCGATCGTGTACCCGTATGGAGTGGTGGAGGATGTGCTAATCAAGGTCAGCAAGTTCTACTTCCTGGTGGACTTTGTAGTCATGGACATCGATGAAGATATAGAGGTCCCACTGATATTGGGACGATCCTTTCTGGCTACAAGTCGAGCTTTAATTTACATGGAGGAAGGAGAGATGACCTTACGAGTTTGTGATGAAAAAGCGATATTCAAGATGTTTGAGAGTGGGAAGCATAAAGACGGAGCTGGTCATGGAAAGCAAGAGGTGGAAGAACCCGCGAAGAATCGCAAGTGTGGGCGAATCAATTCCGCGGATACCGAGCCAAGTTGAGAGCCACACAGTCGTGCCACGACTTTAACTACGGCACTGGGTGGGAGGCAACCCACCGAGGTTTGAGATTTCTGTTTAAATTTCAGTTTTGAGTGTGTTTTATTTACGAAAAACAATAAAAATAGAAAAAAAATCAAAAAAATGGAGAACAGGGACATGCGCGGTTTACCCCGTGACCTACAAACCGCGCCACAAGCCGCGGGATCCTTTGTGAGGTTTCCTAAAGCAGTGAGTTACGTGGGATGATCCGCGGTCTATAAACCGCGTGGTAAGTCGCGTGGGGTTCATGTTCGTTTTCAAGTTGTTTTCGTGCAGTTTTTGTTCCTTTTTGCTTTGTGTGTTTCGTTGTTTGTTTTCCTTCGTCTTTTGTGTGTTTTTCTTTTGCGTGCGCATGCTCTCTCCACCTTCCTTGATTGGTGCTCAACTTCTCAAGAATTTTCTCCGTCCGGGCAAACAGGTATGTTCTCAACTTTGTAATTAACGAGTGGTGTATGATGTTCGTTCTTATTAGTAGACGAGATGCAACAAACCTAAGTTTCACTTAGGTTTGGGGTGCCTCGTCTTTTCAACATCTACACACTCACTTTTAATCCTGTGCAAACCTCGGTTTCACCGAGGTTTGGGGTTGGCGTTTGTTTTGACAAACCTAGGCCACGACCTAGGTTTGGGGTGACCATATTGAAAGTTTTTAGAGTAGCTCTTTGATGCTTCTTGTTATTATTCTGTCTTACCTGTCTGATAACTGCCATAACTGCACAACGACACTTGTCTCATTTGGTGTCGCCTGAACCGACACTTGCACATTGGGGACAATGTGTGGATAAGGTTTGGAGTTGCCCAATTGGGCCCACGTTATGCACGTAGATTTCTTGCACTTCTGAGTATCTAGATCACTTTAGCTAAAATTTTCTTTTGAATGATTGAGACCGACCACTGTAGGAAGAATCTTGTGATAGTGACGTGACCATTAGGGAAGGACCGGGAAAGGACATGACTAGGGACATTAGTGGAGACCACCCAATAGCGAGAATTGAGCCTAAAAGACGTTATTCATTTCGAGGGATTCATACACGTAATTCATATACACCTTTTCGAGTTCCTTGTCGTGAATATAGAATGATCTCGCTATATTATTGCATTGAGTAGCAAAGACGACCATCGGGATATTGGGTAAGGGTATAGTAGACCAAATCGTGTGGACCTTAAGATGTGATTCCAGGCAATGTGTGTTTTGTTTTAACTTGTTTTTAGCTATCGTACCCTTTTCACCCATCTGTGTGTAACCATAGCCTCCCTTGTAGCCATACACTCACCTTTTCATTTCAGACCCACCTTTAAACCCGAGCCAAAAGCCTTAGCCAACCCTATCCGAAAGTGTGTCAAGCCGTGCGGTAATGAATTGTGATAGATAGAGTGGAAAAGAAGGAAATCAGGCCAGTCATGAAAATAAATAGAAAAGAGGGCCAATGCAGCCCCAATGCAAATAAAGAGGACCAATGAAGTCCCAAGTAAAAAAAAAAATTAGTTTAGATTTTATTTACAGCAGAAAATAAGAGAGTCAAAGCGACTCCAGTAGTGCCAAAGAGGGCCAAATGATCGGAATTAAAGTGAGGAAGTTCATAATTGCTAAAGTTTGACACACCAAGGATTTTTGTGCTATTTCAACCTTCGTTTCTTACCCATAACCTAGCCCCGTTACAACCCTTGTAAAGACCTGGATGATCTTCTGGAAAATGTGATTAGAGTCTACGGCTACTTTTACCAATATCCCCTGTCTTGTTACTTGATTCCTTCTGAGATCAAATTTTTGGACATGTGTGCGTCTTTCTTTAGAGTTGTCATGTGATTATCGAAATTCTTGTACATAACTTCCTATACATGACAACATGAGCGATAACCTAGGTTCGAGTGAATGAGAGTATTCCGTGAGGTAGGGTCGAGGCGAAATGTTTTCCCTAGTATGTCTGGACCTAGAACAACCCTAATGTAATCAGAGCAGTCACGAGTTCAACATACAATGGAAGGTCATAGATCAACAAAATAAGGATGAGGCGAGAGTGAGATAAGCATTCACGGGAATAGGAAATCACCAGTGCATCACATGGGACCGTTTGGAAGTTGTGCAGTTATTATATTTCACTGATATATGCTTTTACTCTGTTTTATCGCTAATTTGCTTGGGGACAAGCAACGCTCGGTTTGGGGTTGTTGATAACGCCACTTTTTGGCGTTATTTTTGGTTCTCAAACCAATGAGATTGGCTTGTATTTAAGCCAAGAAGCGGAATTTTATGGTTTATTTAGTGGAATGTGCAGGTTCTTTAAAAGGCAGTAACCATCGAGAAAAGAAGCTAAAAAGAGCCCAAAAAGAGCCGAAACGAAGCCCAACGGAAGCCCGAGATCCTAGCCCAAGACCCGCACCAGAACCAGGACCCGAACCCGAACCAGAGAATGACCCAGATGAGATCAGAAAACCGTGCGGTTTTGTGCGCGGTTTGCAAACCGCGTCACAAACCGCGCATCCCCCTGTTTCACGATTTTCAGCTTTTTATTTCCGGGTTTAGGTCATTATTGGAGGCAGCTTACACACGACGACCAGGGGCGATTTTGGGCGATTTTGGGAGACTTTTCGGAGCTTTCGGAGCCACGATAGAGAGTCGATCGAGGAGACATTCATTACGCGAAGTAGATTCGAGCACGAGAGGAGGGAGTTCATCATCTTATCTTCCACGTTTACGATTATCATGTTCACACACACGTTTTCCATTCTTTCTCTTATGTTTGTATCCACCACCGACATGAACTAACCTGTTCATGTTGGGGGTTGGAATGAATTTGGTTTGTAAGCATGTGAATAATTGACTTGAGACGTTATCAGTTTTTCCTAATTTAATGAATGCATGTAATTTGGTTTTAATGCTTTTGAGAGTCTAGCTACCTTTCAACTGTTTTGTTGTTTCCAGTTGAGTTCGAGAGAATTAACTATTAACTAGAACTAGGGATTGCATGTCTAAGGCGAGAATTTGGTGATAGAGATATACCGAATACGCCTTAATCCTAATTGAACCATTTAGGTTGAGATCGAGAGATAAAATCTATCCGTTCAACATAAATCTTGCGCTTAATGTGTTTTGGAATCCATAAGTTGAGGTCGAAAGATAAAACTTGTCTTTTTCAAAATAAAACCCGATGTTGCTCGAAAGAGAACAACGGTGATTTTAGAGATTGGATATTCATTAAGGGAATAGCTGGTAATCGTTTTAAGTCTGATATTCGTGTGTGAAAACCTAAGGATTTCCAACCCTCAACTGTTTTCTCTATCGAATTTTTCTCAAAGTTGTCTACTGTTTAGTCTGTGATTTTCTTCTTGCATTTAATTAGTTTAATATAAAACCCATCTCAAAATTTCGACAGTTCAGTTAATAGCAATTATAGTGATTGTGATACTTAGTTCCTAGTTCCCGTGGATTCGATACTCGTACTTACCGTACATTATTACTTGATTTCGACACCGTACACTTGCGGTTAGATTTAGGGGGGGTGATACCCGCCTATCAAGTTTTTGGCGCCGTTGCCGGGGAACTAGTTGCAACTGATAGCACTACCAGCTATAAGCGCTATTAGATTGAACATTTTTTTTATTTATGTTATTTCATTTTGTCACCTTCAATTTCTGGATTACTGATTTTGTTACTTTCCATTTCAGGTACTAATTGGCTTATGCCAAGGAAGACCAGAGGGGAGGAAATCGAGCCACTTGATCCGGAGATCGAAAGAACCGCCCGCCGTCTGCGAAAAGCATCTAAAGCGCAAAGACAGTTAAAGATGGGAGACGAAATACCCGTCAATAGACCACCTGGCAACAATCCTCCGCGTCCTCCGGCGAGAGTTCCGATGCGGTCATTTGCCAATCCAAACATGGCAACCACACGTATAGGGATCCAACCGCCCACGACTGGGGCGAACTACTTCGAGATTAAACCACACGTATAGGGATCCAACGGCCCACGACTGGGGCGAATGTGTGATGCAATTAAATGCATCATCATCATACAAAGGCCCGAGAAGACCGATCATTGAAGATTTGGGAGAGCCAATTCCTAAGTCCGAACCTTCATCGAAGACACCACCAAAGCTTGAACTCAAACCATTACCCGACCATCTCGAGTACGCTTACTTGGGAGATAAGGAAACGCTTCCGGTAATCATCTCGTCTAAGCTGAGTTCAGAGAATAAAGAGAAGTTACTTCGAGTGTTGAGAGAACACCAAGCTGCGATTGGATGGACGATAGCCGACCTCAAAGGCTTGAGTCCAACTTTTTGTTCACACCGCATTAATTTGGAAGAAGGGCATCGACCGGTAGTTCAACATCAATGTCGGCTCAACCCGAATATGAAAGAAGTGGTCCGAAAGGAGGTTCTGAAACTCCTTGATGCTGGAATCATCTATCCGGTTTCGGATACTCCATGGGTGAGCCCGGTTCAAGTAGTGCCAAAGAAGGGTGGTATAACCGTTGTTTGGAACAACAACAACGAGCTGATCCCTTCCCGAACAGTTACCGGGTGGAGGGTGTGTATTGACTACCGAAAGCTGAACGATGCTACAAAGAAAGATCACTTCCCTCTCCCATTCATTGATCAGATGCTGGAACGATTATCCGGGCACGAGTACTATTGTTTCCTAGACGGTTATTCCGGGTACAACCAGATTCCAATAGCACTCGAAGATCAAGATAAGACGACCTTCACATGTCCTTATGGTACGTTTGCTTACCGGAGGATGCCATTCGGTTTATGTAACGATCCAGCAACCTTTCAGAGGTGTATGATGGCGATCTTCTCAGACATGGTGGAGCGGACGATTGAGATTTTTATGGACGATTTTCCGTGTTCGGACCTTCATTTGATACATGTTTAGAACACCTAGAAGCTGTATTACAAAGATGCAAAGAGACAAGTCTTGTCTTGAATTGGGAAAAGTGTCACTTCATGGTGACCGAAGGGATCTTGCTTGGTCATAAAGTGTCCAAGACTGGAATTGAAGTGGATAAGGCAAAGGTGGCGGTGATCGAGAATCTTCCTTACCCGAACTCCGTCAAGGGAGTCCGAAGCTTCTTGGGGCATGCCGGGTTCTACCGGCGGTTTATTAAGGATTTTTCTAAAATTACTAAACCTTTGTGTTCCTTATTACTTAAAGATGCTAAATTTGAGTTCACTGATGATTGTATATCTGCTTTTGATAGGTTAAAGAAGGAGTTACTATCTGCACCGATCCTCACAGCACCGGATTGGAGCTTACCATTTACCTTGATGTGTGATGCGAGTGACACCGCTGTTCGAGCGGTATTGGGTCAAAAGAAGGATAAGCGAATGCATGTGATTTACTATGCGAGTAAGACCTTGGATGATGCTCAGCTCAATTATGCTACTACCGAGAAGGAACTGTTAGCGGTCGTCTATGCTTGCGAGAAGTTCCGGTCATATCTAGTGGGGGCCAAGGTAATTGTCTACACCGATCACTCCGCTTTAAAGCATCAAATGGCCAAGACGGATGCTAAACCGAGACTCATCCGTTGGGTACTTCTACTCCAAGAGTTCGACTTGGAAATTCTGGATAAGAAGGGTTCCGAGAACACGGTGGCGGATCACCTCTCGAGACTTGAGGGAGGTGAGGAGCAAAGGAAAGATAAGACCATGATCAACGATTCGTTTCCGGATGAGCATCTTTTCAAGGTTAGTCATTCTGAGCCTTGGTTCGCAGACATGGTCAATTATTTGGTGGGAGGAGTAATGCCATATCAGATGAACTCCCACCAAAAGAAGAGATTTCTTTTTGAGGCCAAGAGGTATTATTGGGACGATCCGTATTTGTATAAGTCATGTGCCGACGGAATGATCCAGATATGTGTCTCGGACAAAGAGAAGGCCGATATTCTAAACCACTATCATACCTTAGAATGTGGGGGCCACTTTAGCACCGATAGAACAGTGGCAAAGATTCTTCAGTTGGGTTTCTTTTGGCCGTCAATGTTCAAAGAAGCTCGAGAGTTCATATCTAAATGTGATCGATGTCAAAGAACGGGAAATATAACTAAGAGGGATGAGATGCCACTACAAATCTTCATAGAAGTTGAACTCTTCGACGTGTGGGGCATAGACTTTATGGGACCGTTCCCGAACTCGTATCGGAATGAGTACATCTTGGTAGCAGTGGATTACGTATCCAAGTGGGTGGAGGCAATCGCGACTCCTAAAAATGATTCGAAAGTAGTGATTAATTTCCTATGGAAGAATATCTTTGCGAGGTTTGGAGTTCCGAGAGCCCTGATTAGTGATGGTGGAAGCCACTTCTGTAATCGGTATCTGGAAGCAGTGCTAAAGAAGTATTCGGTGAAGCACAAAGTCACTACACCATATCACCCACAAGCCAACGGCCTAGTAGAAGTGTCCAATCGGGAGCTGAAACAGATATTAGAAAAAAACGGTGAACTCATCTCGGAAGGATTGGTCATTGAAATTGGATGACGCATTGTGGGCGTACCGGACGGCGTTCAAACCCCCTCTTGGTACCACTCCATACCGTCTAGTGTATGGCAAGTCATGCCATCTACCAGTGGAACTCGAGTGTAGAGCGTTTTGGGCTATAAAGAAGCTGAATATGGAGTTAGATGCAGCCGGGAAAAAGAGACTGTTACAAATGTGTGAATTGGAGGAACTCCGGCTGGACGCATTTGAGAACGCGTTAATCTACAAAGAGCGGACCAAGAAATTCCATGACCAGCGAATTCGTGAAAAGGTACTTGTTCCAGGTATGAGTGTTTTATTATTTAACTCATGTCTTCGTATATTTCCAGGAAAGTTGAAGTCTAAGTGGTCCGGACCGTTCACCGTCACGGAGGTATACCCGTATGGAGCAGTGGAGCTACAAGGAAAAGACGGGGCGACCTTCAAAGTGAACGTCCAGCGAGTGAAGCCGTATTATGGAGGAGAGACAGTGGTATCTGAAACCATGTACCTAGATGAACCGAAGGAGTAATCGGAAGGAAGGTCGAGCCACGACCGAAACCAAGGCGCTGGGTGAGAGGCAACCCACCGAGGTTTGTTTCTTTTTAATTTATGTTCTTTTAAGCGTTGTTTATTTACAAAAAAATACACAAACAAATAGCTGAACAGTGGGTTACGCGGCTTATCCCGCGGTTTCCAAACCGGGTAACAAACCGCGGGCCCATCTGAAGTGTTTTCGAAACAGGGAGTTACGCGGTATACCCTGCGGTTTGCATACCGCGTGGCAAACCGCCCGGGTCCACTGTCAGCTAGGGTTTCGTTTTTTTTGTCTTTGGTGTGCAGTCCTTTTCCCCTCTTGTCATTTCAATTGTTTTCTTTTCATTTCTTCTTCTTTATTCTTCTTTTTCTGCATATCTCTCTCTCTCTCTTCTCGAAATTCTCTCTTCCTCCTCACGAATTCTCTCAAGCACTCCATCGATTTTCAAGGCTTCTATCTCCATTGTCAGTGTGTTCTTCTCCATTTCTGTAAGACCAAGGTACGAAACTTTTTTATATTTATTTTTGGTCTTCACATGTGCGATTTTGTGGTATAGGTATGTTCTTTTCTCTCATTTCTTGCTTCCAAGTACCCGGATGTTTATGTGCCCATTGTTTAGATTCCTCACAAATATATCTTGCTTGTGATGTTCTGTGCTTAAATGGTGAATACATGCCTATTGTGCGCTAGGAAGTTAACTGGAAGATGTTTAACCTTTATGCAACTGGTATGTCATTTTGTGAGGATGGTTTGCTAAAAATCTGTGATGGGGTATTTGTGGGAAGTAAAAGGGGGAAAGTGTTGGTATGTTGGAATCTATGGTTTTGTGGTTTATTTTTACTTTTTGTGCATAAATGTACGTGAGGGATCTCGTGGCAACATGAAATCCCTACGTTATTTTTGTGGGTCTATATTTCTTTGTGTAAGCATAGCCAAACCTAAGTTTCACTTAGGTTTGGGGTCGTCATGTTATTTTTCACTGGTGCAAATCAGTGAAGAATTTTAGATGTATGCACTAGGGAATTTTGTGGTGACGGTGGTCCATATGCATGAGCTAAACAGTATTTTATTAATAATCTGCATGCATGGGAATTGTGAGTTTTTATCTGTACGTACACGAAAAGGAAAGGAGATGCAACAAACCTAAGTTTCACTTAGGTTTGGGGTGCCTTTTTCTCCACTTTCACACACTCACGTTTAACCCTTTGCAAACCTCGGTTTGGGGTAACTATGAGCGAGATAACTCATTCGAGTTTATTCTTTTATTGTGCAGATATGAGGACCCACCCGAGTACCCACCTAGCCTTTCCGGACTACGAGCGGATCCATCCAACCAATCGGAGGCGAATGTTCGACCGAGAAAACCCTGATAAGGACGAGCGAATAGAGAAGATGAGGCTGAACGAATGCTACCCTTTCGGGGAGCGCGGTGTCAAGATTACGGACTTACCGACTGGTTCCAGAGTGCCGGAGATGATAGGGCAGCAGTCTTGGGAGGGATTCATCCGAACCCTCGACATGTATTGCATCGCAACTGTTATAAATTTTTATGCGTGCATGATCCCAGCAGTATACCACGACCGATGCGTGGTCAAGATGGGCGACAGGGAAGTCCGGATCTCTCCGGCAGACATCGATGCATACTTTCGCACACCCCGCCGGCCCGAGCTTAGTGCCACTTATGGCTTATCTCCCAACCTGGCATTCCGAGAGCAGCTGAGTCCGATTATCGCCGCCTCTCTAAGGCGGAATGGACATGCTGGGTGGAACAATACGCACCAGAATATCTTGAAAAGCGAGATGCATACGGACATAACCTTTCTCATGCTGTTTGTCAAGGCCTCTCTAAAGCCTTCGACTCATAACACCACCGCCGACAGCCAAGTGGCGGAAGTCCTCTATTCATTACACAACAATCTGCCGATGGACATCGGCCACATCATCTGGATGGAGATATTAGACGCCGGTATGACCCTTGACGGTATTTTACCGTTCCCTTGTTTGATAACTCATTTTTGTAGGGAAGCCGGTGTCCCGATCAGACAACTCACTGCATCCAAAAAGGATTTCTGCAAGACCCAGTATAGGCACCAAATCACGGCGGCGGGGAAGCTAGAGGAGAGACGAAGAAGGGATCCTGATCACCAGAGGCGGATGCTTGCCATGCCAGTCCAGGACTCGTCCGAGAGTGCCTCGGGCAGTGATCCCGATTTTGAGCCGGATACACCACAGGCAGAGGCGGACGAGCACACCGAAGACACGCCCCCATACATGCGCCGATTTATGGATCAGATGCGGACACTGGTTAGAGGGATAAATGCGCATGTGGATCTTGGGTTCCGAAACTTGAACCTGCGTATGGACGGCTACGGCACTCGTTTGGATGGCTTTGACTCCCGCCTCGCCCAAGTTGGATTTCCAGCCCCACCAGCACCACAAGCACCGCCAGCGCAGCCACAGGATCGGAGGAGAGTTAGAGGCCGGCGAGACGGGGGCGCATCATCATCCTCCCGCCGGTAGATGGGTTTGTTTTCATGATCTCTTTTGATTTGTTATGTTCTTGATGATTCTGTACTGTTTTTATTTGTTTCTGTCAGATGACTGTAATAATAACACACAACAATATTATCGCACTATGTATCACTTATTTGCACATTGGGGACAATGTGTGGGTAAGGTTTGGGGTTGCCAATCGGGCCCCCGTTAATGCACGTTGATGTCCCATACTTAAGAATGGTTAGATCATGGTAGCCAATACTTTCTTGTTTTGAATGGTTGAGACCAACCATTGTGGGGAGAACTTTGTGAATGAAACGTGACCATTAGGGAAGGACCGGGAAAAGGCATGACTAGGAGACCACCCAAGAGCGAGATTTGAGCCTAAAAGACGTTTTTCATTTCGAGGGATTTAAACACGAAAATCATATACACTTTTTCGAATTCCTTGTTGTGAATATAGAGTGATCTCGCTATAATATCGCATTGAGTAGCAAAGACGACCATCGGGATATTGGGTAAGGGTATAGTAGACCATATCGTGTGGACCTTAAGAGATGATTCCAGGCATTGTGTGTATGTTTAACCGTTTTTAGCTATCTTTCCTGTCTACCCCTTATGTGTGTATCCATAACCCAATTTTGCAGCCAAACACTCACCTTATTCGTTTCTAAACCCACCATTTAACCCGAGCCAAAAACCTTAGCCAACCTTTATCCGAAAGTGTGTCAACCAGAAGTAGTAATAAACAGCAAAAGATAGAGCAGAAAAGAAAAAGTACAGGCCAGCCACGAGAATAAATTGGGTGCAGTTTAACCCAAAGGATAGAAAAGAGGGTCAATGTCGCCACAATCAAAGAAAGAGGACCAATGAAATCCCAACTTGAAAAAAAAATTACAGTTATTTAGATAGCTTTACAGCAGCTAAATAAGTGAGTCAAAGCGACTCCAGTAGTGATGAAGAGGGCCAAAAGATAGAAAGTGAAGTTAAAAAAGTTCCGAACTGCTAATGATTGACACGCCAAGGATTTTTGATCCTTTTACCCTTCGTTTCTTAACCAAAACCCTAGCCTCGTTACAACCCTTGCAAAGACCTGGATGATCTTCTGGAAAATGTGATTAGGGTATACGACTACCTTTGCTGATATTCCCTATCTTGCTACTTGATTCCTTTCTGAGATCGACTTTTTGGACACCTGTGCGTCTTTCATTAGAGTTGTCATGTAATATTCGAGTATTCTTGTACATAAATTCCTTAGACATGACAACATGTGCGACAACCTAGGTTCGAGTGAAATGAGAGTATCCCGTGAGGTAGGGTCGAGGCGAAATGTTTTCCCTAGTATGTTTGACCTAGTACGACCTTAGTGTAATCGGAGCAGTCACGAGTTCAACTCACAATGGAAGGCCATAGATCAGACGGAATAAGGATGAGGCTAGGATGAGATAAGCATTCACGAGTTTGGGAAATCACCAGTGCATTACGTGGTACCGATTGAGAGTTGTGTTGTTATTATTTCACTAATATATGCTTTCATTCTTTTTATCGATAATTTGCTTGAGGACAAGCAACGCTCGGTTTGGGGTTGTTGATAACGTCAATTTTGGGCGTTATTTTCAGTCCATAAACTAACGAGATTGGCTTGTGTTTAAGCAAAAAGGCGGGATTTCATGGTTTATCTAGTGAAATGTACAGGTTATCCGAAATAAGACAGACATCGAGAAAAGAGGCGAAAAAGACCCAAAAGAGAGCCCAGAACGAAGCCCAATGGAAAGCCCAAGAACCGACCCAGATCCGCGAACCAAATTTGAACCGAACCTGTCAGAAATCCAGTCAGAAACACGCGCGGCTTGCCACGCGGTTTGCAAACCGCGGGCAAAACCGCGGGGTCGCCTGTTTCGTTTCTATTACTTTGTATTTTCCGGATTTAGGGCATTATCACGACACGTGCGACGGTAGGCTGCGGAGGGGCGATTTTCAGAGTATTTTCACACACTTTGGAGCCACGATAGAGGTCTGATTGAGGAGAGTTCACCACGCGAAGTGGATTAGAGCCGAGAGAGAAGGGATTCATCGTATATTCTTACCGTTTACGTTTACCATGATTTCACACACCACTTTATACCTTATTTCTTGTGTTTGTGTCCACCCCAACATGAACTAATCTTTAGATGTTGGGGGTTGGAGGAACTATGGATTTATGATGGATGACGTGTAAACGAACGATTATTTTTACCCGAATTGATCTATGAAGTATTTGAATTCAGTTTTCATTATCAATTGTAGTCTGATCACCTCCAATTGACTTTCATGGTTTTTGATTAAGTTTGAGAAAATTAATTAAGACTAGATCAAGTAATCAAATACCGGAAAAGATGATTCGGGCAGAGATAGCCGAATCACTTTTCGCTCAGAATAGTTTGACTTAATGTGTTTTGAAACCCTAGGTGTAGATCGAGAGATTAAACCTACAAGTTTTGAGATAAAATCTGTTTTGCTTGAGAAAGAACAACAGTGACTTTTACAAACTAGGGTTCATAGAAAAATAGTCGGTAAGAGTTATTGTTCCGGTATTCGTTCATCAGTAGTATAACTATAGGGAATCCAACCCTCAACCTTTTCTCTATCAAAAGTTTTCCCAAAACCTTCTGTTACGCGATTCTAGTAGTATTTAGTTCTTATTCAGTTTTTTAAATCAAGTTATAAACCACAACTCAAAATATCGATCGTTCAGTTAATAGCAATTGTAGTCATTGTGATATTTAGTTCCTAGTTCCCTGTGTTCGATACTCGTACTTTCATTACTATTACTTGACATCGACTCGTACACTTGCGGTTAGATTTAGGGGGGATGTTAACCCGCCTATCACTTGGGTCTTCTGATATTATCTTTGGTTTTGAGAGTGAAGCCCTTTTGACAAAGTCTGAGGATGATAAATCAGTGTTTTGATACCACACATTTGTCATATTCAGAGGATTCCTCTTATAAGGTTCTCCAGAAGTTCTGCGCCTTTTATGTACAGAGATCAAGTTTGGAAATCCTGGTTTTCGAACACTCCCAATGCAGAACAGAGAGGATAAGGATCGGTTTCGTTTATTTCCAGTGTAAGGATCCAAGTCACTGAATCCAATTCCCCTTCTGCCAATTTGGGTGTTCAATTTTTCATGAACTTTTTGGCACTATTCTAAAAGGCTCTCTGCAACAGCCGCCATGGCGCACCGTGGCTTAAGACTTGGGTCTCACTCCACACTATGCCTGTGGCACGCCATGGCCTAATGTGCGGTCTTTTGTGACGTGATATTCGATTTTTCTTTACGTTTTTAATGTCTTATTTCCTAGTTTTTAATATATAACCAAATATAACTTGTTTATTATCATTAACTCGTCGAGTAATAGTACAAAACATATACTTGTATATATAATAGTATATATGATATATAGATTTTCTGCCATAAGTCACGCCTTAATAAACGTCGTGGCCTCGCCGTTGCTCCCAAGGCTTAAGGCTTGGCCTCACCGCCACGCCACACCTCGCGCTATTTAGAACCTTGCTTTTTAGGCATCTTGATACCTTCTTATCATAAGGTCTCTGTCGAGCAAATCCTGATGGAGAACTTCTCTTTCTTTTTGAAAAAAGTTTTTAAGAGCAAGAATATTCATTCTGTCACTCTCATTATCCTTTAGCTCTTTCGAATTGTTTTTCACGACCAAATCAAGATTAGAAACCTTTTCTTTTAACACTTTTACTTCTGAGAAAAATTCCTTTTGAAGGTTTTCCTTATCAAGGGCAATTTTTGCTTTCTCTTGAGTCAGAAGTCTAGCTTCTCTCTCATAGAAGACAAGATTCTTTTCTGTTTCTGCACATTTTCTTTCAAAATCAAGAAATTCTTTTGTAAGTTTAAGCAATTTGATTTCTGTTTCGTTAGCACAAGAGTTAGATGTAGATACATCACTGTCAGAGTCTGAGCCGCTCACTTTTGCCATTCCACAGAACAAGGCATTTTTGTCACCTTCATCGGATGATTCACAAGACACCCAGTTTTCTTGTTCAACCTTGAGTAACTTCTGTGCATAATACTCGACCTTTTTCTTTTAAAAGGCAGAGTCTCTCTGGGGCTATCCTCTGTTGAGTCGACTCCTGCACTCTGCAGCATAGTGTCCCGGTTTGCCACACTTAAAGCACCCATTGTTCTGTGGAGTAGGTGTGACAGCTTTCTCTGGAACTCTGTGGTCTTCTTTCTGCATACCCCTCTGTGGCTATTCTCCTTGCCTTTGTTGGTAATCACTTGTCTTCTGTTCATGATGTTTGGGCTTATAAATCCTCTGTTGGTCCTGAAACTCTCATCTCTTCTCTGGTATCTTGGCTCATAGTCTTGTGGTGGTGCAAACTGTCTCTGATCTTGCACGAAAGATCTCTCCATCTGTGGCATATGATTCTGGAATTTGCCACCTCGATTATCTCGATCATCTGTACCTCTGTTGAAGTTTGGTTTTTTCTTGAAACCTCTATTAAATTCTTTGGTGATTAAGGCCAAAGATTTGCCAATGGAGGCCATACTTTCCTTTTCCTCTTCCGAATACTCTTCCTCTTCACTGTCAGCAACAAGAACCTTCTTCAGTTTCTTCTTTCCCTTGGAAATCTCATCAGAACACTTCTCCTTATGTGGATTTTCCTGACCCTCTGTGGATTTCCCAACTAGTGCCAGAGGTCCACCCATTTGGGTTTTGGTCTGGACAACGTAGTTTTCTTGAGCAACTAAAATGCCATAGAGGTCAGTTAGGGTCCATGTGTCAAGGTCTTGATTGGTCTGCAAAGACATGGACAACTGGAGCCATTCTTCATTTAGACTTTTGAGGAACATAACATTGTTTTCCTCAGAAGTTCTGTGAATGCCAAACTTTTTACATTTGTTGATTAAGGCATTGAATTTATCGTAGGTGTTCTGGAGTGACTCTGTTGGGAGAGCTGTGAAACCATAATATTCATTTATGCATTGGGCTCTTCTATTCTTTTAAGTCTTAACACCTCCTTTCAGTTGTGTTTCAAGTTGAACCTATAGGTCATGAGCATATTCACATGCGTCGAGAGAATGAAACAGATCATTTGGGATAGCCATGATGAGTAGTCGTTTGACTTTTCTTCCCATCTCATATTTTCCCCACTCTTGAGGGGGCCATTTATCAATATCCTTAGGTTTGTCATATTCAGGGACCTCAGGTGTGGTTGCAGTTGCAGGTACCCTTGGGACAGTGACCATTGGAACATATGGCTTATTTTGGACACAATCAGCGAGTTATTTGTCAACACCCTACGAGAAATGTATCATTCGGATTTTCCATTGAGAATATTCATCTCTCAATAGAGTTGGAGGTTTTGTTAGAGATCCAGCGGTGAAAAAGTTAGCGGGGTCTCCAAGTTTTCTCTCTATTTTTCACGATAGAATCTGTGTGTGTGCGTACCTCAAATGGCATGGTAGTGCTCACTACATATAATGAAGGTGAGATGTGAATAGTACAAGCAAAAGGTTGTCACCAATAAGAAGGTGACACCTGGAAAGTATAAGAACGTGTTGTACTATTTAATCTTCAGAATATTCGTACATGGTGAAGCACGTGAGAGGCACGGGCTCGTTGTATCTGGATATGCATACGTCTTCATCCTCAGAGACTTTGGCCACACAGAGGCTTTGTGGAGTTTCACAGAGGCTCTGTAGTCCAATGATCATCTTACCTTGTCTTCTCGAGGAATGGTCGACAGAGGCTTCGAGTCTTTGTGCGGAGAGTCTTGATGTATCCGGCAGAGGTCTTCTGCGATTTTCTTCTTAGCACACTTTTTCAATACTTCTAAGTGTAAACTATTGGAGCTAACAATATATACTATAAATTTTGAATTTGTTAAAACATATTTTAGAAAAAAAATTACATTAACTTATGATTTTAAATAACAATTACATAGAAAATGAAAAAGTAATCGAATAATAATAATAATAGAAAATAGTAATTGATAACTAAAATATATTGATTAATTTAAAAAAAATAATAGATATGATTAACAATAATTCTAAATAATTAAAAATTAATATCAATGTATAATTAAAACTTAATTAATAATTTTCAGTTAATATTTATTAATTAATAATAATTAAATTTTAATAATTAATAATAATGATTATATAATTGGAAAAAGTCACAAAAAACTCCTAATAAGATGACACTGGAGATACGTTGACTAAAGAGCCGTTTACTAAACACTTATCCGGTTAGTGTTTATTGGGTCATTTTACCTTATCAGATGAACATGACAAGGATTGATAATCTTACCTGGTAGGAGTGAGACAAGAACCCGATAAGTGAGGGTGACGACTCTTACACGGTAAACATTTACTGGATAAAAATGTTACATACAATATCGTTTTAATAGATTAACATCTAACCTAGTAAATTAAGTAAAAGTGTAGAATCTTACCGGTAAGCATTACCGGGTAAGAGTTACGTAAACGGCCCTTAAATTTACGTTTCATCATATTCTGTAGAACTTTCTCCAAAATGGAAAAAAGATATTAAAAATCTTTAAATTTAAAGAAATATTCAAAAATAATTGCTTAAATGAGGAATATTTATTATTATTATTATTCTACCAATAGGATTTCCTATTTCTAATATTTAGAATAGAAAAAATATAAACATGTATTAAATATTTTAATAATATAATTAATATTTGTGATTTCTAAAATAAAGAAGTTGTTGGCGTTAAATATGGTATTTCAACGGCCGTTTATTAAAATATTATAATTTCTACTAAATGATTTTGATAGAACCTCATACAAAATTTGACACTAAATAAATTTAGTTTTAGATTTAAATATTTTTATATCTTCTTTACCATATTATAAAGAATTTACTCCAAATTCTTTAACCTCTTTTAAAATTTGAATTTACAACTTATTATTGGAAGTATATAACTTTTTAAAAGCTCTATTTTTAAACTTTATAAAAACTAACTGATAACTAATTAATAAACGCGTTTAAAAAAATGATCATTAATTAAGTCATACCAATATAACAAAATACTCTATAAAAACCGATAAATCAATCGATAAATATAAATCAAGACTAAAAAAAAAGAACAACTTTATTGTATTCAAGGCCACATCTATGAACAACTTGCGTTTTTAAAATGTGTTTGCTCACGTTTGATATGCTTTTTCATTGTTTACAAAGTATTTTAGACATTTAATTAGTAATCAAACATTTAAATTATACTATGTGTCTATGTGTCATGAGAAGTCGTGTTACGTGATGTTTCAATGCATGTGAAAATACAGTACTATTTCACAATATGATTAATTTTGATTAGTATTTGTTGTTTCATATTATGAAACAACATTGTACATTTGACGCATTATTTCACAGTATATAACATCAAATGATCAATGGTTCTCATTGTTTCACAGTATATAACATCAAATGATCAATGGACGACGTACCACGATACCCTCGAAAGTCTTATGCACCTTTATTGTTTATTGTAGAATGTAGATGCTATCGATAAGGATTTGGTGGGCGCAAAACTGGTTATTGTTCTGATCTCGATCGCGGAGCATTATATATGAACTATTTGTCATGCATGATAAAGGAACTTAATTTAAGATTCCATAAACAATAATATGATAATTACAATTACATCAACACCAAACACACTTTGGTTACATAAAACCACCTTCGTAACCAGAAAACTCTGTAATAAAAACACGCGCTCGTTTTATTCAAACAAGAACATTGAGTATTACTAACGAGTATCCAGATATTTCCCAGAAGAAAATAGCTGTCTAGTGGCTATATATCTAGCCATGGATCATTTATACGTCTCTTACTTCAAACACATTAGGACGAGCCTTAACCACAATATCATATAAATGCATAGATTTGAGCTTGTTAAAGTCTTTAGGGAGAGAGATGAGGTGCACTGTTGAACTTTTATGAAATTGAAACAGACTAGGATCGTCATAGTACCGCTCCCACCCTAAAGGCAAGAGCATTCTCTCAAGCACCTCATACGAAGTGACCACCTGATTAGTAGCTACATGAACTAATACCTTACGACGACTCGACCCCTGGAAGGATGAGTTGTCCTGGAGGCGAACCACACCGTTCTTGAACACCCAAACACCCGACATATAAAGATGGCAAATATATATAGATACACAAGAGTGTATGTATAGGTAAATGATGAATTGAAGATATTGGAAGTGGACATGGTAATGGTTGTTTATATAGGGGTTTGGGTGAAATATCTAAAAGATCTTATAGGTGGCATGTAAGGTAGAGAAAGTATTCGTGGGGACCTTTGGGACTAAGGATGCAACCATGGACATTGTTGTTTATAACACTTGCGCACGTGTGTATGTGTGGGGGAGGCTATTGGATTCCAACATCTTTTTCTTTTCTTTTCTTTTCTTTTCCTTTCTTTTTGATACATAAGTTTATTGTTATAAATATTTATTATAAAGAACTTTTTTTTTAATGAATATAAGAAAGTAAAATTAAACAACAAAAGATAGTAGTTTTGGAATATTTAAAAATGAATATTTATTCTACAAAAAAAACATACTTTATTTTGAAAATCTGATCATTTTATGGTTTTTTCAGATCCTTTTGAAAATCAGATCACTCCTTAATTTCCATATTTGGTTTGTATAGTTTGTATTAAAACTCCATACATATATATATATATATATATATATATATATATATATATATATATATATATATATATATATATATATATAGGCTGGGTATCTTTTGCAAACCAGTGTATTTGTACAAACTCGTACAAACCATATCTACCTTCATGATTTTGTAAATTTGGCTTCATAAATATATAATTTGGCTTCATGAATATATCATTTGGCATTTTTAACTAATTTTTTTCGGTGGAGCGCTAAAATACCCTTATTTTTGTAAAAAAATTAGTTAAAAATGCCAAATGATATATTCATGAAGCCAAATTATATATTCATGAAGCCAAAATATATATATATATATATATTCATGAAGCCAAATTTACAAAATCATGAAGGTAGGTATGGTTTGTACGAGTTTGTACAAATACACTGGTTTGTAAAAAATACCACCCCTATATATATATATACATATATAGATGGATAATAATTTGTAAGCCTCTAAATGTGTGTAAACTTTGGATTTCATAGGTTTTCTTGATGAAATTGTTTATTTTGATGAAAGTGTTTCATATCATTCATTTCTTGATAAAATTGTTTCATATATTTGTGTTTTTTATGTAAAAACGAAAAAGTTTAATCAAACTGAGAAAATATATGAATCAATTTCATAGGAATGAAAAAAAAAATGAAAGTACATAAAAAACACAAATATATGAAACAATTTCATCAAGAAATGAATGATATAAAACAATTTCATCAAAATAAACAATCTCATTAAACAATTTTAACAAGAAAACCTATGAAATCCAAAGTTTACATGAAAAAAAAGTTTACAAAATAGTGAACCTTATATATATATATATATACTAGCAGTGTACCCGCACAATGCGGCGGGAGCCGTACATGTAAATGATTTTGAAGCTTCGGAGGTTTAGTTAGAAGAGAGTTTAACGACGATATGATTTACACTTGAGGTTCGTTTACTAAAGCTCACCCGACTCACTTACTTTAGCTAATGAACTTGGCAAGGGTCATGAACTTTACCTAGTAAAAAAGCAATGATAACTTAGCGTTTGTTTTTAAGAGGAGCTGAAGTCTGAAGTTTTATTTCACCTCTTATTAATAAGAGATGGTGTTGTTGAAGGCTCAATAAAACTTTGTTTTTATAAACTAATAAATGTTTGATTTGTATAATTGTCTATTTTAGTCATTGGAACAAAAGAAGTCATTATTATATACATATTTGACTATCCTTACCGCTCTCAAAATCATTATCAGCAACGGATCAATGCATCTTATGTCAAAATTTCGGGCCTTAAATGAAAGTATTCTTTATGGTATCCACTCAACCATTTTTATACACTTTTTTTCTTTTACCAATATAACTTTAGACCTCAAAATTCAAATGCAACTTAGAAAATGCTTTTACGATGCATTATTTAGAAGTACCTTTGTTTGCTTGGCATGTGATGTCACTAAATAGCTCTCATTCACAACTTCATATGTAGTTGTTTGCATTTGTTTACAAAAACATTGGGATAAATTTTCATTCTCATTCTTGGTATTAGGTACCTGCAAGGCATCCCCTTGGCAAACAGAACCGTTTAATAATGTCTTGAAAGAAAATAAAAAGGTACATAGAGACAATTTGATGTCATCCACGTAATTCTCATATTCCTATATTTGTTACTACTAATTATTTTTCTTAAAAAAAAAGAACCCAAAATTCTAAACCATGAAAATGCTTCAGAAAAACGAAAAAAATGATACACTCACACAAACCTATACATATATCCACCAACATCCATAAAAGGGAGATTACGTAATCCAGACATTGACGAACAAGGGTTTTTAATGCCTAAACGATGAAACCGCATAGATCGATTGATCGAGATGAGTGTAGGTTTTGCGATCGACTTGTACCAATGGATGAAGTCAATCGATTGAGAGGATGAGATCGATCAATCAGTTAAAGCAGAGATCAGTTGATTCATTAAGCGATTGGCGATCCAGAGGATAGGTTTTAGGATAAGAGGTAAACAAGTGTGTCGTTCCTCCTGCTGCTTTTCTTTGAACAATTTAGGATAGATGTATAAATTAACATATACTCAGTTGTCCTCATAAGATGAGATTTTAAAGAAATAATTAGTTTAGAGAATCAAATACAATATGTTTAGAAATTAAATGTAATGCCAAAGAACTAAAAAAGTAATCAATTTTTATAAAAAAAAAGCTCATCTTATCCAAGCAAATAACTTCTATTGTAATCCCAACCATATAACAACCATAAAAGAAGAGAATTAATTCAAAAAAGGAAAATAGAGCAACTGTACACCATTTTGGTATTCCATCAAAAGATCCATATAACATACATCTTAGAGGGCTGTCCAAGTACATCACTGTTCAGTAACCACATTCATCACTTTGAAGCCACAATTCATCTTAGAGGGCTGTCCAAAAAGCATATCCATGAAAATAAACAAATTGATGAGTGACATTCTTTGCTTTACAACCTGTGTGAAAAAAAAGTAAAAGTTTGTGTTGGCATACACCACTTAATCCTATGGCAGACAAACACAAATACAAATATATAGATGAAGAATTTCATAAAGGTAACCATTCAAAGTTTTTTTTTACCACAACAGTTAAAAAGAATGTGTTCAAGGCTTGTTTGGAGGATCACAAGAGATATAAAAAATACATTACTTGATTTTGAAAGGATTGTGTTCAAAACGTAGGTAAAGTAATTATTACCAACAATGTAATTCTTCATGGGATAAGTAACATCATTTCTAGGACCAAGTTCACTGTGGTTCTAATTCCAAGCTTTAAAATTAATTTTCCATAATGTACCCTTGCTGAAATTGTCTGGTTAAGTAATTTTGTCAACATAACAATGGTTCAACTTAAAATTAGGGGTGGCAATGGTGTGACTTTTGAGCAATCCGACATCTAACCCAACCCTGTCTATCACCATATACTTGATCCCGGTCTTATTAAACTGATTATTACCAACAACAACCTTTCTCCTCTCCGCTCTTTTATCAGTTATCTACATCAATGCGACAAATGCCACTAATATAAAACACAAAGTTGTTATAATCACAATTCAATTACATAAGTTTAACAGGAACCTAATTGGTTTATTCCAAATTGGTTTATTCTACAGTTTGTTTTTTGTAAGAAGAAAGTGGTTGATGAAGGCTAGGAGTTTGTGCTTAGAAAATGAAATTGATACATTGGAACCAAACAGAGCCTTAAAATCAAGTATAGCGTCATTTTGGAGCTTAAAAACTTTTAAGGTATCTGATGTTTGAGTATTCATCATACCAAAGGATGGGTATCCATCATTCTTTAAAGCTTATCTAATAGACATCCTTTTTAGTAACAGGACTGCTGGACTTGGGGATGCTATTTTTATGGTGTCACTTGATTACAACTGAGAATTTATATTGAATGTAAATTGTACAAGTAATCTACTTGGTTCCTGTCGATTTAGTGTTCTCCATAAAAATTATGGAAGAAAGCTTTTGGCGTCCTCATAACGAGGGTTTATATAAGCATTCTGAGGCCTGCACATCCGATTTATCATGCAGGAAGCACTAAGGTCGAGTATGGAGGGTCCAGGGAATAAGATTAAGCACATCTGGAAGCTACATATAAATATATATGTATATAGACCACACAGGTTATTTGGTTGTATAGAAGAAAGGAGCTTGGAGATCACAAAAGAGAACATGCTAACATAGCCTAAAACAGGATACTCACTTTTACTCACTTTTCCTTTTAGCAGTTCTGATCACTTTGAACATCTCATCTTCATCCACCGGCCTCACCTGAACATTGAAAACCCAAGTTGTGTCATCATGAACATCAAAATTAAGAGGCAACCCATAAACACACTATAGAACCTTTAAAATGTACAGAACATCTTATCTCAATAAGTCATACAAGATTATAAAAATAATCTTACCCTTATAGCCTTCTTTCAACACTAAGTAGATGCAAATTTAGGTCCTGTTGAACAAACAAAGATGAACAATCATACAATAATAAGAACCCCTTATGTTGATAAGGAATGATTATATGCAAGAAACATAAAACCAAGGCATGCATAAATAAATCCCAATTAGAAAAAAGGAAAACCAAGGAAAATATAAAACAGACAAAAAACCAAAGAACAACCCATGTCAACCCATGTTTATGCTCTAATCTATCATCTAGATAATAAATTAGAAGCTTGTAGGGTATCATTTTGCATATGGTAAAAAACCACCGGTGAAACATGGTATTGCATACATACCAGTAATGATCCATCGCCACATATAGCCTTCACATATAACATGAGATCATTAAAATAAGAAATTAAAGCAACGTAAACCACAACACTATTAAAGTGTGTTCTCTAGCTGAAAAAGGAAATACAAAGAGAAGTAATAAACCTTAAACGACAAATTCAACATTGTGGAATTAGCTTTATTTCTCAAGGATTTGCTATATACGGCCAACAGTCTCAAGGATTTGCTATATTTCTCAAGGATTTGCTATAGACAGCTTCAAATCTGTATGGCATATTTACCATAGAATATAGATGCATAACTTGAGAAAGAAAAGGAGAAAAACATAGGATGTGATGCTTGAACAAAAAAGAAGAAAAATCAAGGAAACAGGAAACAAATTTTGAGATTAGAAACCCTAAACATTATGTGCAGGACCAATCCAGGTCTGGGACCTAGTGTATCGATTTGGAGCATCGAAGTTTGAGATTAGAAACCCTAGAACATATACAATTTACCTGATTAGTGATGTTCTTTGTGTTTCCCGGATAACAACGAAACAGGAGAATCAAGCCTCAATTTGAAATCGATCAAAACCGTACAGGAGATGGAGAGGTGATTTATCTTTGAAGCTCTTGATTTATATCCAACTGACGTGCAAGAAGAAGAAAAAGTACGGTATGGTAAAAGAAGTATTGAAGGTATGGTAGGAGAAGTATGGTTGTTTTGGCGTGTGAAATCTTCCTATTGATTTTTCCGTGTGAAGGTGGGAGTTGTTCGTATGGCTGTACAGCCTCTACTGTGAGGAACTCAACATAGGTATGGGCTGCAGCGTGCAACCCCGATTTTAAAATCTTTGCATCAGAGACTTGTACCTTATGCATAAGAAGTTGTAATTAAGAGTTTTTTGAACTTTATGCATAAAATGGTGGTACATAATGCATTAAGTGTTGTCTTTAAGACATTTTGCTTAAATGGTTATATATGTAGTATAGATATAGTGTACAAATCAAATACAAACCATGTATTTGTTGCACCCCTTACAAACCACAGTCTGCATATGTGCAGACTGGTTCTACATATATGCATTGTCCCATATGAATGTATGTCCATTATATGTATATTCTTGCACGTATTCATATGCATATATGCAGAACCAGTTTGCACATATGCAGACTGTGGTTTGTAAGGGTGTAACAAATGCAAGGTTTGCATTTTACGGTGTCTCTCTCTCTCTCTCTATATATATATATATTCATAAACCATTTAAAGTTTGTTATATTTCATCGTCTTGTTATTTTTCACTTGCACTTTTGCTCCGCTCATGTATGGGTGTCGCAAAGCTGTTGTTCGGTCTAAGAACGTGCCAACCTACGTATATAGGGGAAGCTGTGTCTATTTTTGACAATGGCCTTCGGAGGGCGATAGAGGCTATTGTGGTTTGTGGGGGTCCTTTTTTTGGGGATTTTCAATGGAGGCTAGCATCCCTTCCGGCTCGGTTGGGTGGGTTGGGGTTATGTTCGGCTGAGGATGTATCTACTTATGCTTTTGTGGCCTCGAGGGCGCAATCTTGGAGTTTGCAGGACCACATTCTTCAGGGATGTGGTATTGATGGGTTTGACTCTGATTATGGGTGTGCGATGGAAAGCTTGCGCATGGCCATTCCTGATTTCGATCTTAGCGGTTTCTCTAACAAGGACACCGCCCCCTAAAGCCCAGAATGTTTTGGCGTGTGCCCTTTTTAGTGGAATCGTCCAGACTTTGGGAGTGAAGTTTGATTTATCCCCTCGCCAAAAAGCGGTGTTTGAATGTCTCCGAGCTCCTCATGCTCAGGATTTTTTGACGGTTATCCCCATTGAAGGACTGGGTCAGCATATGTCGGCTCTGGAGTACCGGGCTATCCTTAAGTACCGGCTAATGATCCCTATGTTTCCAGCTGATGAGCCTTGCCCAGTCTGCCGCAAGGCCTGTTTGGATTCTTTTGGCGAGCATGCGGTCCATTGCAAGGAGTTACCTGGTTTCAAATATAGGCATGATTTGGTTAGGGATGTTCTGTATGATGTTCTTAAACGGGCTAGAATTTCTTCTAAAAAGGAGGCCCTGGTGAACTTTCTGACGGATCCGCTTGAAGGGAGATCTACCTTACGGCCAGCTGATATACTTGTGTTTGGGTGGGCTGGGGGGAAACATGCTTGTGTGGATCTTACTGGAGTGTCCCCTCTTGTTGGGCTTCGGGAAAATGGGTTTGTGGCGGGCCAAGCTGCGTTGAGAGCGGAATCGAGCAAAGTTGCTAAACACGAGAAAGCCTGTGTAGAGAATCAACACGTGTTTATCCCTTTTGCTTTCGATACTTTTGGTTTCCTAGCTCCGGAAGCAGGGGAGTTTTTGACTAGGGTTCAACGGGTTGTGCAAAGTAATTTTTCGACCCCTAAGTCACAGAATTTCATTTTTAGTAGGATTGGTTTTGCCATCCAAAAGGGGTTGCGGCACAGCTTGTTGCTCGTTTGCTTGCCATCTTAGTGTAATTGGAGACTTTATTTTTAAATTTATTGAAAAAACACTATTTAATCCATACTAAAATAAAAAGAAAAGGCAGGGGGGCGGGGGCGCTCCAATGAGAGATTGTAGGAATAAATCTTTCCAAAAATGGGAAAGGAATGGAGATGCATGTAAGTATTTAGCATAACGTAATAAGGTTGGAGGGGCCTGCAAGAAGAGATGCTTCACCAATATATATTTTTGGGCAAAATCTTTAAAATGTAATAAAGTATATTTTTAATTTCTATTTGATATAACTGAAAACTTTATTCTTACTCAGTATAATAAATCTTCAATCTTTCTTAATTCATACCATTTTGACCAATAATCTATTAATTTCGTAACATTCGACAACGTGGATCACGATTAGTAGATGTTCGTAATGTCCGCAAATGTTTGTAAATTATCGCATTTCTTTCATAAAATTGTGGAAACAAGTTTGTAACATGTTTGTAATTTCTGTACCATGTTGGTAATTGGTTGGAAGCTTTCACGACAATGTTGGTGTATAGCAATGGACAATTTCTAGATGTTGTCATTTTTTTTGATAAGTATGGGTGTTTGAGTCAGTTTGTGTGCATGTCGACTAATCTCATTAGACCAAGAAGAACGGCCAGAGAAATCCCCAATGGCATTGGAGGAATTTGAACCAGTGATCTATAGATAGCGACCCCAAAGGCCATAACCTTATGTATGACAACAATAGCAAAATCACATCATAATAGAAATAACAAATTTATAACACATTAGCTAAAACCAAGGCCAATCATAGAGTTTTTTTTATACCCGTGTGAAAATGCTAAAAAAATGTCCCTATACAATTTTTTGAGCAAATGAAACGAAAAAACATATGTTTTTTTTAAAGGGTTTGGAACCTAGACAAAGTAGGCTGCACATTCCTATGCCGATTTTTTTTGAACAACAATGAAATTTTATAAAAAAAACTAGCAAGACGCTAGAGCAAACAATACATACAGAAAATAGTCAGGGAGAGGGTTATGAAGCCAACCCACCCAATTAATTTTATATAAAACTAGCAAGATGCTAGAGGCAACCCAATTACATCCCACGCCGAATTATTTAATTATATATTGTTATTGTTGTGCAACCTATGCTCCAACTATCTTGATGTAATTATGTGCATTGCAAATTTTAAATTTCTTTATGGAAGACTCATTATCAAAATACAAAAGCCCCTTAGCCCAGTAACCCACACAACCATATAACTTTATAAATTATAATAATCAATTAGAAATTTTCCAAAAAGAATTAAAGATTCATAATTCATAATATGACTCATAATGCACACAACAACTCAACAGGTTCAATCAACAATGAATACATAATTAAATCTTAGAATTTAGGAACAATTTCATACCCAAGATTTGGTAGCGGGCGCAATTGAGAATTTTAAGTGAGGACTCGATGAATCTTACTGAACTCTAAATCAATCTCATTGAGAATTTTGAGTTGTTGGAATGTTGGGCGTTCACCGGTTCATGATGCACTTCAATTCCCAAATTACTAAACCCAAAATTAGTAGTAGACGAAAACTTGATGCCCTCTTGCGCTTTGATGTCCAATGCGATCGTATGGGCTGCAGGTGGCCAAGGTCGAGCCTGGTTAAAACAATCATACAATATTGTTCATATTTGTTAAAACAATATCATTATTTTTCAAGTAACTGGCTTCAAATCGAAGATCTTTCATGATATTCATACCAAGTATTTGGTATTTTGGATCATTCAAGTAGGTTGAATACATGATTAATAGGTTAAATAGATAAAAAGTAGGAAAGAATAAATATTTGCTGCTTCGATTGAGAAAGTTTTTTCGTAAGGATTTATAGCCACCTTTGTTATATTTTGATATATTTTAGGCAAACTATTCTAGGACAAATATTGAACAAAGTCTATTTAAAGTTATATTGGTTCAAATAGTTATTTTGAATAATATACTTTTCAAACTATAAATATTTTTACGGTATATTTTCCAAAGTGATCGAATGAAAGTATTTTCTTTTTAGAATCCTATACTTTCTAGAAAAGGAATATCCTTACAAAATTATGGTGTTCGAAAAACTCATTTTACGAAGGAAGGGAAAGAAAAAAGAGAGAAAGGGGAGGAAAGTAAAAGAAACTCGTGTTCTCGAAACTTTTTAGGAGAGAAAGGAAAGAAAACGGAAGAAAAATAATAATAAGTTTCTTTCCAAAATTTTCCTCCCAAATGTGGGAGGAAAAGGAAGGAAAGGAAAAGAAAGAAATTAAAAACATTTTTTTTTTACTAAAATTACAAAACTACCCGATCTTTCATTATAAATGATATACTAGTTATGTACCCGCGCAATGCGGCGGGATGCAAAATTCGAATACGTGTAACTAAAATTCCATAATACAGTTACATTTTTACTAAATAACATAGTTTGGTTTACGTTATTGTTGTCAAAAACGTATTACGTTAAATTGAAGGCGTAATTTGCATACCACCTCATGTATCAAACTGTATGATCCTAAAAATTCTAAAAAAGCAAAATATGAGTCGACCAAATCATTACCATGAATATTGAATTTGATTCTCCCCTTTTTGGGTTATTATGGGTATCTGGATGAGCTCATGTGAACGGATTAATCTTCCGGTCGACCTCGAATGGCATTGAAGTTATTGTAAGTGAACAACAATGATTTTTCTTTTTTGAAAAAAAAGGCGACAATACATCCATGTGGTAGGTTTTAATGTAAAGTCTAAATTAGAGTGGATAGAGCGCATCTCAGTCCAAATTCTAATAATAATCATTAAGAAGAAATGGACACATATCCATGGGAATTTTTTTGGAAAGGGTATTCCAGGCACAGCCCAGACTAATCCCTGACAATTTTGAAACTTAAAGATGTCTTATCAATGTTGAGGATGCCTGGAATCGAACCCTGGGTAGATGGGATATTCCACCACATCATCCAAGGCGATCAACCACTGCGCTACAACCTGATTGACCATATCCATGGGAATTAGTCTGAACAAATATGCCAAACCACTTTATCTACCTTCTCCTTCGAATTCTCATAGGCTTCTACCATAAACCCCATTTTTGAAGCAAACATAATCCAAATAGATAATTTCTTCATAACTAAAAATGAAGTATGTCTTTGAAACTGGAGAGGAACTAGAAAAAGTAGCTGGAATGCGAATACCACCATACTTGAGACAGAACCAATAAAATGAATTAATCTAAGTCTGAGATACATGATAACTTGGCATCCACATCCTCGGTCATTACACGATCTACTGATTATCGATCATAAGGGGTAGGGGTGTGCAGAAAGTCAACCGATCCAATCAGAACCGAACGATCCAATTAGAACCGACCGACCTTGATTGGATATCCAATTGTAATTGGATCGGATCAGATCAAAAATTTCAACATCCAATTTGGATCGGTCGGTTCTTGGATGAAAGTCCAGAACCGACCAAAACCGAACCGAATCGAACCGATTCACCATCCAACCATCCATCCAATTATCATCCAACCACCTATCCGGTTATCATCTAACTACCATCAAATATATTATAATTCAAAGTTTCAAAAGTAAAAACTTTTATTTTTAAAACATAATTTAAAAACATTTGTAAAAAATAAAAACTAAATTTTTTAGAAAGAAACATAAAAACATTGGATGGATCCGAACCGATCCAACAGATATCCAATGAGAATATCCAATGGATGGAACCGAGCCGATCCAATCATCCATTGGATTGGAAAAATCCAACATCCAATGGATGATTGGATCGGTTCGGTTGAAAAAATCGGACATCGGAAGGATGATTGGATCGGTTCAGTTCCCCTCACATCCATTGGATGTCAATCGATGAACACCCCTAATAATGGGTACAATTTTATAAAAAAAAAACTAAACATTTGTTATACTCACTATGACTTCTTTAACAATAGCAATCCTAGATGCACATATTCATGGAGTAGAACCAGTGCAATCTGTCAAAGAAAGCATGATTTGAAAAGCTTTTGAAAGCAGATAACCTTAACAATAGATTATGAGCCTCAAAATATCAAGACAAATGTCTAAATTTTCTACAAATAACCATATGCTCGAGCAAGACTAAAAGCCTTTGACATTTAAAGTAGAACCAACATAGAACAAACAAATTAGTTTTGAGAATGAAAGAGGAAGAAACCCAACGCGAACATGGAGACGGATGTCGAAGTTGGATTCGACGCGTTACAGTCAAGCGCATATGATACAACACAACATTATAACACCAAATCAGATCGATTCAAACAAAGATTCATATTTAAACCAAATCAGATCTGACAAAATCGGTAGAGGAAAACAATTAATTTGAATTCCAACAGTAATCGAATCGGTAGAGAAATCAACACACAAAATTAAAGACGGAAAACAAAAAATTACCTAGATTGGAATTAGTAGAGTACCAAATGATCGAGAGTGAATCGGTAGATGTAACAACCCAAACAAAAGTAAAAGCATCACATGACATTGAGTATAAAACATCCCAAAATTTTCTCAATTACATCTGTCTCAAAACTAGGTTGGCGGAAACAACCTATTCAGAACTGAGAATAAAATGAGAATCTAAGTAGAAAAATTGAAGCCACTATCTCTAGAAATATCCGCACTCTAATTCTTCTCCTTACTCTTACCGGAGCTTCCTACTATCAGTTTCCCTGTAAAGGTTTAGTTGGAAATATGCGAGGGTTAGACCATGAGGTCTAGTGAGCTCCCCCAAGAAACAACAGTTTAAATAATAATTATTTAAAACATCTCATAACGTTCATATAAAAGAACTTTAAACAAACCTTTTATAACTACCACACATGTAAATGGCACACTGAAGTCACTCGAAAGTGACAACGTGTCAGTCTCACACTGCCTTACTAGGTCACTCCTCCCATGGCATAAACGGGACACTCCCCCGGTATGAGCACTGGCGGGCCACACCCCCCGACTTAGCCACTTTACATCTAACAACAATGTATGCATACATCTCATATAGACTCTCATAATCATAATCACTTACTTACTTCAAAAAAACACGTTTAGAAAATACGTATTTAGTTAGAAAACTCACCTGTCGACTTGCACAATGCTTCTCACGTACGCCCCCGGTTTCGAGATGGAACACCTGTGAGGTTGAAAAGATTAAGAATACTATGGCTTAAGGTGCCACTCACAACATCCTGAACATATCCCGAAACTTGGCTAAAAAGGCAACTGAACCCGGAACCAGAGTTTCAGACTCCGCCCCTGTTCCGGATCAACTCCCGGACTCTGCTTGTAATCCGGATCAAATCTCGGACTTCGCTTCCGGATGCTCTTCCGGATTCCGGATCAAATTCCGGATTCCCTCTCGGACTAACCACTCCGGACTCCCATCCGGATCCGGACTCTGAAGGTTCCGGACTCTGAAGGTTCCGGACTAAGAACGACTATTGCACAAAACGCACTGGGGTGTCTAAAAATCAACCCAAACCAATGCACACAATCCAAAACATTAAATGTGATAGCAGGAACATTAAGACGTTGCTAGCTAACAGGATCAATTTCTCACAAAACTTTGAGTAAAAACCTCTTTCATCTTAGAAACTACATACACTTAAAAAGCCACTCACAGATGCGATAAGAGCATGAGATTAGGAATTTACCTTTCCAATTTGATGCTCGAGTTTACTCTGATGCAACACTCCCCTTGCCTTCTTCTCAAAATTACAATTGATTGCTTGATTCCTTCCTCAGCTCCCACACACACATATAGAGCCGTTCACAAAAAGGATTTCCTAGGGTTTTGTGCCCAAAGTGAGGATTTTATACCTCTTCCCAAAATTACACTTTTGGTCCCTTAAGAATAAGATCTCACCTTCCTCCCAACCAACTTATAATTTCTTCAAATTATGACTTGGGTATTACAATACCTCCCCTTCAAAAGAAATCTGTCCCCGGAATTCCATTGCTGAAAAGATGAGGGTACTTGGACCTCATATCCCCTTCTACCTCCCAAGTTGCTTCTTGGCCCTTATGAAACCGCCACTGGACCTTTACCAGCCTGATCTCCTTGTTCCTTAACTTTCGAATCTTGCTGTCCACAATCTCTACCGGTTCCTCCACGTACGTCAGTCTCTCATCGACACTGATATCTTCCAATGGAATAACCACGTCCGTCTCGGCCAAACACTTCTTTAGGTTTGAAACATGAAACGTCGAATGAACTCTCTTTAATTCTTCCGGCAAGTCTAACTTGTAGGCCACTGCTCCAACTCGTTCCATAATAACGAAAGGCCCTACATATCTCGGCCTCAACTTTCCTTTCTTTCGAAAGAGCATTACTCCCTTCCAAGGCGAGACTTTCAGCATTACTTTGTCACCTACTTGAAACTCGATAGGTTTCCTTCTTTTGTTTGCATATTTTCTTTGCCGATATTGCGCGATCCTCATTTTCTCGCGGATTAGCTCTATCTTATCCGCAGTCATTTGCACAATTTCTGGACCTGCTAACTGCCTTTCTCGCACTTCGTTCCAACACAACGGTGTTTGACACTTCCACCCGTACAAAGCTACGAATGGGGATGCTTGGATGCTCGCGTGGTAACAGTTGTTATACGAGAATTCTCCAAAACGACGACGTAAACCGACTATCACGGCCGGACACAATCGATCGTGGCACCCCGTGCCTTGATACGATCTCATTAATATACAACCGTGCTAGCTTCTCCAATGGATCCGACTCCCTGATTGGTAGAAAATGCGCGGACTTGGTGAGACTATCCATAATCACCCATATCGCATCGTTACCCTTCGGAGTACTTGGTAACTTCGTAACAAAATCCATGGTTATGTTATCCCATTTTCACACTGGTATCTCTAAAGACTGAAGTTCTCCATACGGTCGTTGGTGTTTTGCTTTAACCTTCAGGCACGTCACACATCGTTCCACAAAGTGAGCGATGTCCTTATTCATTCCTGGCCACCAGTAAAACTGTCTTAAGTCCCGGTACATCTTATTCGTCCCCGGGTGCATAGAATATCGCGACTTATGCGCTTCCTCCAAAATGCTTACTCTCAAGTTCACCAACTTAGGAACCCACACCCGGTCGTTCATACATCTCAACCCACCACTGTTGATACTAAGCAAAGACGTAACCCCAACGATCCTTTCACTCTTTAATTTTCCTTCTAACAACGCCTCTTCTTGAGACTTCTTGACCTTGTCTAGGAGTCCCGAAGTCGCCTCGACCCTGAAAGCCACCACTTTGGTCGATTCCCCTCGCTCCTTCCGACTTAACGCGTCGGCAAACACGTTCACTTTACCCGGGTGGTAAAGGATCTCGCAGTTGTAATCATTCAACAGTTTCATCCACCTCCTCTGTCTCATGTTCAACTCCTTTTGATCGAACAGGTGCTTAAGACTCTTGTGATTGGTGTAGATCTGGCACTTCACTCTATACAAGTAGTGTCACCATATCTTTAAAGCGAACACCACTGCCGCTAGTTCTATGTCGTACGTAAGGTAGTTCTTCTCGTGATCTTTCAACTGTCGAGATGCGTAGGCAATCACCTTTCCCTTTTGCATCAGTACGCACCCTAACCCAAGTTTGGAAGCATCGCTGTAGATTACAAAACCTTCAGATCCAGCTGGCAAAGACAAGATTGGGGCGCTGCTAAGACTTTCCTTCAACTTCTCAAATGCGGCCTCTTGGGCTTCGGCCCAAACGAACTTGATGTTCTTCCTCGTCAACGCGGTCTACGGTGTGGCTATTCGAGAGAAGTCCTGAATGAACTTCCGGTAGTAGCCCGCCAACCCAAGAAAACTTCTTACCTTAGATGGCGACTTTGGCGGCTCCCATTCCTTAATTGCTTTGATCTTAGCAGGGTCCACTTTGATACCATCCGCCGACACCACGTGACCTAGAAACTGAACCTCTCTCAACAAGAACTCGCACTTTGATAACTTAGCGTACAACTTCTCATGTTTCAACAATTCCAAAATCGATCGAAGATGCTCAGCGTGGTCTTTACGGGATCGAGAGTAGATCATTATGTCATCAATGAAGACGATTACACACTTGTCTAGCAACAAACTACACACCCTGTTCATCAAGTCCATGAACACTACTGGGGCATTAGTCAAGCCAAAGGGCATAACTAAAAACTTGTAATGTCCATATCTTGTGCGGAAAGCCGTTTTAGGCACATCTTCCTTTCTCACCTTCAGCTGATGGTAGCCCGATCTTAAGTCTATCTTCGAGAAATAGCTCGCACCTTGCAACTGGTCGAAGAGGTCATCGATCCTCGGAAGCGGGTACTTGTTCTTAACTGTTACCTTGTTGAGCTCACGATAATCTATGCATATCCGCATAGATCCGTCCTTCTTAACAAATAGTGCCGGCGCTCCCCAAGGCGATGAGCTCGGACGAATGAAACCCTTGTCGAGTAGCTCTTGCAGCTGCGTCATCATCTCCTTCATTTCCGCTGGTGCCAGACGATAGGGCGCACGCGCAATCGGTGCCGCCCCAGGCATCAAATCTATTCTGAACTCTACTTGACGATTTGGGGGCAGACTCGTCAAGTCATCCGGAAACACTTCCGGGTACTCACTTACTATAGGCACATCCTCCACTCCCTTCTTCTCTTTTTTAGCATCTAGCAATAAGCTAAATATCCCAGACATCTCTTCCCCAAACATCGCCTAGCTTTCGTCATAGATATCATACACGACTACCTATCTCGACGATCCCCATAGATTACTGCTTCCTTCTTATCAGGCAAGGCGATACGGATTAACTTCTCATTACACACTATGTTAGTGTCGTTATCCGCCAAACAATCCATTCCTATAACCACATCAAACTCCCCCATTCCCATCGGGTACAAACGCAAAAGAAACAGATAGCCATCTACATCAATGCTACACCCCTCATAGACCTCTTTCACCCAGACTCGACTATCGTCCGCTACTTCTACCTCAAACCCGAATTTTAACCTCTTGGGTTTCACTTGCAATTTCCGAATAAAATTAGGCGACATAAAAAGAACGGTTGGCGCCCGAATCAAACAGTACTTTAGCAAAAGTCGAGTCAATAGGGAAAATACCTATCAACCACATCCGGCGTATCCACCGCTTCCTCTGTCGACATGTGGAAGGCTCTCGCCTTCGCTCGAGCAGGCTCCACCTTTCTATCTCCGTCTCTTCCTCCACCGTTACCGCCATAACCCCCAGCAGATCCTCTTCTTAACTGCGGACAATCCATCTTGACATGGTCTGGCGAACCACACTGATAACATGACCTCGAACTACGGCAGTCTCGTGCCATATGCACCGTCTTCCTACACTTGAAACATCCTTCCTTATCCGCCAAACACTCCCCTTTATGGATCCGATTACACTTGCCACAAGATTTCTCTCCTGATCTGAGTCCCACCTGCAGCTCGGGTCTAGGAGCACTCGGCCTATTAACATCACGGTTTGTTCCTTCCTATTTTCGTTTGTCCCAACTATCTCCGTCATCTGCCTGTTCTTCTCTTTTTCTGTGAGTTCCGCAGTATCTACCGCAACTTGAAAAGTAACCGGATCTTTCACTTGTACCAACTCCTTTACACTGCTCTTTAGTCCCCAGATGTATCTCTCTATGCGCCTTTCCTCAGTAAGCACATACAATTCAGCAAACCGAGCTTTCTCAATGAACTTTGACGTATACTCTTGGACTGACATCGTCCTTTGCTCCAACCCCAGAAATTCCTCCTCGAGTTTCTTAACGGCCGGCAAAACTGAGCTTTAAATCTTTTAGTGAACAGTTCCCAGGTAGTTGTTTTTATGATCTCCGAACCCTTACCTCCCGTCTCGACATCCCACCAGAAGATGGCATTTGCCTTCAGCATAAACATGGCAAACAACACCTTGTCTTCCTCGGCACACTTGCTCGTGTTGAAAGCTAACTCCATCTCGTGTATCCATCTCAGAGCCAAAGTTGTATTGCGCTCCCCGCTGAAAGACGGAGGCTTGCACGATGCAAAAGTCTTAAAAGTGCATCCTTTCGCTGTCTTCGATTCATTAGCCACAAACGGAGTTGACAAAGAATAATCTCCCACCACAGTCGGAGGTAGGCTAGATGCCTCAGTCTTTGTCTCATTTCCACTTTTAGTGCGTCCCTCCGACGTAGTCCTGATCTGATTTTCCAACAATGCTTGCAAGGTCTCTTGTAGTTTGCCCATTTCAGCCGTAAACTTTTCCTCAGTCACAAAAGCTTGATTTTGATTTCTCCTCGGGCTGTCCGACTGACTCCCTTCACCTACTGAGGCGGTACTTTCTTGATGCAAGGGCTCACGCACTTCAGGTGCTCCTACACTCTTAGCCCGACGGGTGGTCGACATTTTTCCCTCCTCGGGTTGCCACGCCAGTCCCTACCTCCTGAGAGGTAGCTCGCAACGACGGTCTTCCCTGTCCTCTTCCTCGGCCTCTGCCCCTTTCGCGGGTGGCCGCCCGTCTCGGAGGATTCACCGGTTCCTCCTCTAGAATTTCCTCCAAGCGGATCTCTCCCGCGACCGGATTTGTACCCACCATCGGCACAGATCTACTCCTCAAAGTTCTTTCAGACATACTGGATTACTGAAACATACCAAAATAAATTACTTAATACTACCGCTCCAGAATAATAAGGCAATTTAAGCACATACATGTACCTGTAAATTCACAATTACACTGGCCAGGTGTAACCCCGAATCTACCTTACTGGGTAAGACTCTCGGTAAGCGTTTATCGGATAAGAGTATTCTCATTCACTTACTGGATAAGACTCTCGATTCCTATGTCGCCTATTATCGGGTAAGATTATCGACCTTGCCATATTCAATTCATATGATAAAATAAGTGACATCTAGTAAACACTTAACGACTCTTATTTTTATATATCAGGCATAAATCACAATATCACTACTATAAAAAACTTTTGCCTAAGGACTTTTTCTCTGGGAAATCTGCCGCTACAGGGTGAGTCGTTACAAAATCGTCACAAAAGTTCGTGAGTAAATTGTTGATGGGTAATTCAAATCAGTGACAGATTACTCAGGGATTCTCTGTGTGATCCATTGGTATTTTCTTGAAAAACATTAGATTCTACCGAACCATAGGTATTTCCTGGGTGATCAGTGATTCAGTGGGTAATTACCAACAGAAATTTCCCTGAATAATTTTTGTGGGTAAAAGTCATTTGTTTTGTAGTGTAATGTTTACCTGACAATTTTTTTTCTTTTCTTTTTAGAATAGTTGTTAATATTAATGTTTATCAAAAGGAATGTAGATTGACAAGATATATATATGTTAGGTTTTATACGAGAATGCTCAATTGCATAGAGCGGCCAATCTACTATTGCCCATGGGTTATGTGTTACTCACTCACCGGAAAACAATTTAGGTGTTTAAAAGGTGGAACTCAAGATTAGAGGTGCCTTGGAATATTTTAAGACCAAATTTATGATAGAAATCAAACATGGGTAAGATGGTCTAGATAGTTGGATTAAAGTTTAAGTAGTCTTGGGATTCTTATTTCTATCCAAAAAAAAATTGACCACCGTACCAAATTTTGAGCACGTATTCCAACGTTCTCATGTGGTAAAGTGCGTGGGAAAGTTAGAAACGACTACGGTAGTGGAAATACCGTACAATTGCGCTTTCTTGGACCCTTAGAAACATGTTGTCGGGCCCCCTTACAATTGCGAACCTCCTGCCATTGTCGAGAATCCATCACGAATTGCCTCAACCACGCCTGCCTCAAAACTCACAAAACCCCGAGAAACCAAAGGTTGGACCCTTTGGAGGCTTTCGCCCTGTTGAATTTATCTTATTTCCCACTTGAATAATTGATTAAATTAATTTATTAAAAATTTCAAAGATCTAGAAGCTTGGTGGTTGTTGTCTTTACCCACTTGGACTTTTAGAAGGTTATCCAAAAAGACAAAAGCTAAGCTGGTTGTTGACTTTTCTTACAACCCACTCAAAGACTTGCATAAGACTACAAAAACTAAAAGCTATGAAGGTTGCAGCCTTGCACGCTACCACTGCACGCTTAGCGCCTAATGTAACACCCTCAAATTTGGAAAGAGCAACTAATTTAAAACTTTCAACAATACATCAAATAAAGGATAAAATCCCTTTATACAAATCAATACTTGAAATACCTCAAATTGAATTCTAGATTTAACCTCAAAATCATTATCCCAAGTCTTATACAAAGACTAAATAGAAGACGGGTGTTACTAAACCCATTACCAAGTTGCTATCTCCAAAAGTGTGGAAGGCTTCATCCAATGGTTACACTTTTTTTGTGCATCTAACTAGCCCTCAGTTCTTCACGGTATCGCTAGTACCATTTCCCAACAAGGACCTGATGCACATGCCGATAAATAAAAAGGTTAGGGTAGTGAGCTCAAGCAGTTTTCATCATAAATATAAAATAGTAAAACTAAAAGGCGGCTTATTTAACATATAACTTCTCCATTATGAAATGCATTCATCGTAAAAGCAACATCTTTCCAAACCCACTATTTTCATGTTGAAAAACACTAAATAAAACACCCATTTACTCAGTCCAAAACACAATGAAGTTAAATATCCAAATCCGAAACACATAGATAAGATTTTATTATCCAAATCATCCAAAAATGTTTGAAAAACTCAATATTGCAAAACCACAATTCATGGATATCAATCCATATTCAAAACGTCACCGAAAACATGGATAATACTCAATACCCAAAACAACACATTTCGGTGATGGGGGAGACCCGTTTCTATAGAACGTAGCGGAACACATAGTTAAGCCACATAACTACATTATCGAACTACACCTCAGATCATGACTTTATTGCATGCTTTATTAAGCTACACCTCAAGTCCCTAAATTCCTTTATTGCATGCTTTATTAAGATACACCTCAAGGACACTGTACCTCTAGTGCGCACGCCTCACTGGGCTCCACCTCAAGGATACTTGATCTTATTGCATGTTCGTTCTCTAGTAGAGTTACAACCTCAAGGTTCCAATTCGACCTTTAGTGCATACTCACTAGCATTCAAAATAGGAGACTCAACTGCTTCCTTGATAACCCAAGATGTTTAACTCTCATGCATAAGAGTTAGAGCATCAAAACCACAAAACCCACGGTCCCGGAGTCCAACCCATAAAAGTTCATCTCCACAACACCGGGACGACAACCATGCCAACTCGAGCATTTTTCCCAAAGCGAGAACATTAAGACTCCTCACTAATCAAGCATAAGAGTTAGAATCATTCCCCAAACACCTTATATTAAAATCTCCATTTTGACCATAACCCTACTTTTCATCTAATTTTCCCAAAATCATCCGAAACGAAATTTGAGAAATAGAAACACTTGGAAGTCATAAACGGAGCATTTATAACTTGTATGAAGATTTTTAAAAGGGTAGGATGAACTCACCACTAGGTTTTGAGCAAAACCCCCAAAACTTAGAAATTTTAAGAAGTAGAGATGAACACTTGAATCTAGCACAATGAGGTTGAAATCACAAGCTTTGATGATGAAGGAACACTTTGCAAATCAAGAAAAGGTGCCTTAAAGGCTTCAAAATCGGACCTCTAGGAGAGGGTTCAGTTTGGGAGGGTTTTTGGAGAGAGATAGATGAGAGGAAATGAAGAAATGAGCTGAAAATTGAGTTTTTAAACTCTCAGACCCCGCAGACGATTATGCCAAGCGAAAGTGACATAGTCACTATCGCGAGGCACTCTCGTCGGGTTCGTACCGAGAGTTCCCAACTCCCCGCGATTGTGCCAAGCGAAAGTGGCCATGTCACAATCATGAGGCACTCTCGCCGAAAACGTACCGAGAGGCTATAGCCTTCGGCGACTATGACACGACGATAGTGACCCTGTCACTAACGCAAGGCACTATCGCCCAACTCATACTGAAGTCCGAAAATTGACTTTTCTTGCCCGAAACTCCCTCGATTATCTTAGGGACTAAAACCAATTATTTCCTAACTCAAAACCACAACTTAGAAACCACAAAAACGTACGGGGTGACTTTTACTTACTGGAAATTACGGGTGTTACGCCTAAGGACAAAAAAGAATACAAACATATACCCTAACCCCCTGGCCTGAAGAACGTTAGAATTATATCGCACGGGTAAAAGGATTCTATCGCATGGGTAAAAAACGTATATCGCACGACACTCCTCTCTATCGAGTGTATCACACTACACTTCCTCTCACACCTGAAAGAACATCAGCTTCAAGAATTTCCCTATTACTCGACGGTGTTCTTATGAGACGATTTTCAACCAACTTGCCGGCCAACCTCCATTTCAACCCTATTTGCAACTTCGGCAACCAGAAATTATATCTACTACGTCTCTCCCTCCCTCGGAAATGAATGCACTGTCGATATCCACCTTCATTGTCGAACAAGCTCAAATTCCTGATGATGAAAATCGAAGAAAAGAAGATCGTTGGCCGGAGAAAAATCACCGGAAAAAGGTGCAACGACGTTATCAAGAACCAGAAACAAGCTCTCAAGGTAGAACTCAACGTTTTTCAGCCTACACAATATCTTATCCACATGCATAGAAGCAGTAACATCTAACTGGAACGATGGATCAGAACCATCATCTAACCCCTTCCAAGAACACAACTATGCATTGCCAAATCTTGTCTTCGCCACCAACTTCTGTTTAACACCTTATAAAAGTTCTTGATGAATATGGTAAGTACATGATGGAATCAATCTTGGTGGCTATGGTTTGCTTTCGGGTACTACGATTAATTGAAAAAGCCAAAAAACGACTACAAAATCATGGCAACGAGGATCTGGTTTTATGTTGTGTTTTTAGTTAAATTTTTTACCATCCAACAATTTAAATTAGGGGTCGTTTACCAAACGCTTACTCGAAGAATCGATTATCGGTAAAATTCAACACTGTCACTTACTTACTGGGTAAAGTTTTAGTCCACCAAAAAAATATTGTATGTAACAATTTTCCCGGTAAGCGCTTACCGTGGTAAGAGTATTGGCCCTCACTTACCGGGTGAGACTCTTGGTCCTTGCTTTAGCTATTACCAGGTAAGATTATTGGTCCTTGCCATATTCATCCGTAAGGTAATGTGACTTGATAAGCGCTTACCCAGGTAATCTTTGGTAACCGGCCCAAGAGTATCTCCAACAAATTCTCTATAATAAATAAAATCTAGATTTTGGAACTTTGGCAAACTTTTTGCTTCAATATATAGATTCTTCAAAAAAAATTCTTCAAAATGATTAGAGAGGGTAGGGGTGTGCAAAACCTGACCGACCCGAATAACCCGACCGACCCGCAACCCGAAAAGGCCGAGAAATTGCAACCCGACACACCCGCAACCCCACACACCCGGACCCGATTAAATGCAACACCCTCAAAATTGGAAAGAGCAACTAAATAAAATTTCGATAAAATAACCACTTAGGGAATAAAATTCCTTCTACAAACCATTCTTGGAATAACCTCAAGATAAAACATAACAACTCCCACAATTAATAACTCAAGTCATACTAAGTGACCACATAAAGCCAGGTGTTACTTAACACAAGTACAAGTTGCTAATCCCAAAATAAGTGCGGAAGACTTCACTAATTCATTCCTCGAGCACACTACAAGCACTCGTCTCTTCATCGTGTCACTAGAACTACTTCCCAACCAGAACCTGTTGCACATGCCGACAAATAAAAAGGTTAGGCTAACGCCTAGTGAGTTCAAGAGTTTTATCATGGTTATATAATTCATAAAACGAGAGAGATGAAATTTAAATCATGAGTTCAAAAAGAGTTTACTTTAGATGCAAATCACCCATTTACCAACGCACACAAATCCCGTGATGAAAGCTCTAATATAAAACGATTCTCATAATGGACTCATCTCAAAACTTACTTGAAAAGTGAAATAGTATTTGATTTCCAAAATGATTGAAATCCTGAATAAATCGCTATTATTCAAAGCATCGCAAACACGGATGAATCATAACCCACAACTCATATATTGTGGAAAACAATCTATACAAATATAAAACGTCACCGAAAACATGGATAAAGAAAAATTCCCAAAACAACACCTTTCGGTGACGGGGGAGACCCGGTTCCATCAAATGTGACGGGCACACACAGTTAGGTCACTTATCGATGTTATGGAGATTCAAGTATTGGATGCCGAGTGTGGCTACTTAAAAAACACACCCATGAAATGTCGACATCCAAGAACGTAATAGCACGTAGGACTTATACCATACCGCCGATGCTTAATTGTGCCTCAATGTGGAAAACTAGCGTCCCATCATTGGCATAATACCCGAATCAATATATTAGCACATAGGTTTTACACCTTACCATCGATGCCCATTTCGTGCTATAATGGGAAAAACTAGCGTCTCACCATTGAACGTAAAAACTCAAGTGCCTATAGATCCATAGCAAGTAAGGTCTAAAACATTACATGACTCCAAACGAATGAACAAATTCATTCAAAACATGTAATTCTCCAATAAACATAAATCATAACCAAAACTCGACTTGAAGCTATCAAAACTGGACCAATATCCCCAAGACTTAACAAAATCCATTACCGAGCCATAAACTCAAAAGATCAATCGTGAAAAGTCACAAAATAAAATTAAACGTAGCAACACACACTTTTGTCAATAAATATTTCAAATCCATGAAAACCCGAAACAAGACGTTGGGTTAGGACAACTCTCTTTTCCAAGGAACTCACACCGTTACATTTCCAAATCGTCCCATAACGTACTATATGTATATTTCCAAAATATACACTAAAAATGCATTTTCGTATCAAGTAGACTCCATTTATAAAATAGATTATCAAAACATTCTCATTTATGATTTATCTATCAAATTTCCCAAAATCCCAAATATGGGCGTTTTACAATATTTACAAAGTTAAATACTTCAAAAAGTCAAAACCCACCAAATAACTCAACAATTGATAATTTCCATGTAAAACACATAAATACTTGGAAAAATAACATTTTTGGCAGGTACAACGTTTTCACAAATCAATTTGAACTCACCTTGCTAGATTTAGGCTAAATCTAGATTTTCCCCAAATTGAGTTCCTTTGAGGAAACTTGAATCCTTAGGGTAAATCTTCCAAAAACCTAGATCCATAAGTTTCCTACCATCAAAACCATATTCAGCCATACAAAAATCGTTCCCCAAACATTTTACACCAATATCTCAACTTATATAAAAACCCTAATTCCTTAGATGAAGAAAGTAGAAGGTTACCGTCACCACAACTTGAATCCACCAACAAAATACTTCTAGGTTTACAAAGATCAACTTCAAACTTGACTTCTTGAAGGAGATGGGAGAGGGTTGGAGAAACCCTAGAAAATGGAGGATCCTAGCTTTTGAATGGAGACTTGAGTAGAGTTTGACCCACTTGTAGCTTGACACACCACAATATACCTTTGTTTGCACAACTTGAACCCTAAGTGAAGCCATTAAATGCTAGCATTCATGAGAGTATTGAATGAGGAGGGAGAAGGATGAAGAGAAGATGAAATCGATAAGAGAGAGAGAAAATCGACTGCAGTAAAATGAGAAGAGAGTGTTGAGAGATTTGCCCTAAAAATCAACCCAAATAGCTGTCACAAGCCCCCCTCCCTGCTCGCGACTATGCTCTCGCGACTATGCCCTGGGCAATGTCCCTCCCATGCGACAATGCCCCCCCCCCCCCCCCCGAGTGGGCACCTTCTGTTTGTTTCGGCCTTAATGTCCCTCCCATGCGGCAATGCCCCAACGACTATGCCCCGAGCAATGTCGCCGAGCATAGTCGCGGACCTCTGTCCCGCTGCTGTCCAAAATCCAATTCGGCCCCGATTTTCCCTTTTTCTCGAGGTTGGTCTCAAATCATGATAACATGCATGGAAGAGGTTGTACCCCATGTACGAAACCGATAATTGCTGAAAATATGAATATACGAATAGGGTCGGTTACTTACTTGGAAAACTCGGGGTGTTACAATCCTCCCAACCTTAAAAGAGATTTCGTCCTCGAAATCTAGTTCTCGTATTTCCAACGGTTACCGAGTTCAAACCTATTCATGTCCCCTAAGTTTCCAACTGAGATTCAAATTGTCCTTCTTGACCGAACTGTCACGAAAGTCTTTGCATTGATGCTCACACCTAATGTCCCCTTAGGCTCATCACACTTACATCTGAGTAACGCTTAACTTGCCAATGCATCTTATAACCACAAGACTTCGGTTGTCTTCCAACCTTAAATGTCCCATACTTCCCCCAGCGGTAAATCCCGGTTTCTCAATCACTCCATGCCTACATCCATGCCTACAGGCTCTGAAACCTTTCTCCGATCAATCCAAGGTTTGTCTACTTCCGAAACCAACAATTCCCCCAAATCCAACCGTTCCGCTGTTGAACTGTCACTTCACTCTAACGAGTACTATCAGACTCCAAAATAGACGGGCGTCCCTGACCCAATGGTTAAACCACTTCAAGAATACACCCATTTATCAATCATCCAATCGACATATTATTTTACCCTTCAAGGAAAAGTCATCCGACTATAACTACTTTTCACCATCCGAATCCCTTAAACTCCTATGAACGATACGATTTCCCTTAAGATTGGACTACATCACTCCAATACGACAACGGTTCATGGCCTCAAAATCCGAAAGTTGACACCTACCTATACTACCAAGATTCGAACTACTGCAGAACTCCACACACAAGATTCATTCGTCGAACGTCCCCACTAGAACCAAGGTCCTTCACAAGGTGTCTAAAGAGTCTTACACGCTCTTTACCCTTAACTGGGGTTGCTTAACCATCCCAAGCCTAATGATTTCAAGGTTTTTCAAGTGAAGTACTTTAGCAAATATGCCAATAAAAAAACTTTGTAGAAATTTTCAACACGAAGGTTTTCACATTAGTTTAAGCGTACGCATAAAATCTACTACTACCTACGCGGTAATTGTGCAAAAATGGACACGCTTGTCTCACATATGAAATCATCTTGAAAACCATTTCATCATAATTCAAGTTACTAACAAAACGCAAAAGCATGCTCAGTAACCTTTTGAAATGAACCGCTACGGCCCTAGCATGGATTGATTTATGCCACATACGTAAAGTAATTTCTTGAATTAAGATAAAGTGCAACAACATGTTGGTACAATGTTTTCGAAAAAGAACTTAAACGACGGCAAACTCCAAAAATTCTTTCTTTCAACTATAAATGACGCGAAGTAATCTTTACCACAAAATTCGCAATGTGTGAGTTTATTTCACAAAAACGGTGAAACGATCCATAAATACACTTTGATTAAGAAATAAAATGATCTGCGGCGATTCCAAGTTTAAAGACAAAAATCAATACGTTTTCATCATTCAAAGATGTCGATTAAAATATCGTGAAGAAATTTCAATTTGGAATATGCATGCAAACTTGTAACACTTTCTTAGTGATTTTCTGGAAATAAAATTACATGCATTAGGTAGTCCATACTAAAATTCTTTCAAAGTAGAAAATTTCATTAATCAAATTTTAAAGTTTCCTCATTTGGTCATATAATGACATAGGCGTAAAACCCTTTTTTGACAAGACTCGTACACGTTAATGTATCTTCTCAAAACTTAAGGAAAATAGTAAGTGTATGTAACTTGGTTGACACGTAACATAATTTAAATCGATTCCAAATTTTAAGCTGCTCAAACGATGCACCTTAAAACTTCAAAAACAGTGGCTACAATACTATGCATACCAATAATTTACTATAACGTATTTGCATCAAATGATTACGAAGAACCAATTGATTGAAAATTCATAAAGCAAAACATTACGACAAACAGTTATGATGCTCTTAAATGCATTACTTACGCCACATATAAATCAATTCGTGCGCTAAACAAGTTGTAACGAAATGTGCTAACACAAATCTCAAAAGAGAAAACCATGTGACACCAAACTCGCAAACGCTACTCATTTTGGTTGCTACTCCATTAACATATTTCTCACAAAACCCGCATGAGACAAAATACCCATTAAGCCCAAAAATTAACACACATAACAATTAAGATATTCATATGTCAAAGCTGCACCCACACGACACAAAACGTCGTAAAACAAAACTCCAAATTGCCCAACAAAACATCCATAAAACTCAATAAAGCTCAACGACATTCAATCAATCAAATGGTAGCAAAATTTTCGTTTTTTTCAAATACCAAATTGCATAAAGCAAAGTTATGACTAAAATGTCATAACTCCAAAAATTCTCACTTGTTGCAATACAATATAAAGCAGTACTCTAAAAGAAAACTCGCATGGGGTAAAATTCTAAATAAAACTCAAACACCAAATAGCGGAAAGTAACTCTCCGTTCAACCTTAACATATGTGGAGGAGATCCAATGTTAAAGTCATATGCCGTCGTTACTTGTCCAAAATATTAAACAACAATAATATATGGATAACATGGTATCCGAAAATAACATTGGGCAACATCGAAATAAAACAAGTCTCAATAAGGTTTGCAATTACTTGTGATAAATAGTTTCATGCATGTTCGAAATCATGATTTAAAATCTTGTGTGTGCTAAACGTTTTTCCGAGATTTTGTAACACAATCCACATGAGGATTTGAAACATAAGAAATAACCGATGCAATTTATTTTAAAAATAAAATTTGTGCATGATTTTAGTCGGCACTCAACGTCTCAAACCACACTCCTCCAAGTTCCTCCGGTCACTCTATTGTCATCCGGATGCTCATACCTCCTAAGACAAATTGAAAGTTACACCGATTAACCTTACAATTTCTTCTCGAATTAAAGTCGATTCAATAAGCCTACGGTTCTAATCCAACCAATAATTTCGACCAAGACGGTCCACTTAATGTAATCATCGTGCATATCGTCACTCCAAGTGATAAATACTAAAATCGTCAACCCCTTTGAACGACTACTCACTTAGAAACTCCTTCACTACCCCAACGATCATCACATCAACGTAGTCCAAGTATGCACATGTAACTTGTAGGTTCACTATAACACTGGCCAGGTACAATTATGAGTGTACCGTACATGGCCATCCTTGCTACTCTAGACGTGATTCCCGTTTCTAGTGACTCCATTGACCTAGAAATATCCTATCTTAGCGTGACTAATGGTGCAATTTCACTCTCCTTCACTTAAAAGAACGCTAGTTTGAGTCTAGGTATCAAAAAATCAACACCAAAATCTCTCAAACTTATGCTCTGATACCAACTTGTAACACCCTCAAAATTGGAAAGAGCAACTAAATAAAGTTTTGATAAAACAACCACTTAGGGAATAAAATTCCTTCTACAAACCATTCTTGGAATAACCTCAAGATAAAACATAACAGCTCCCACAATTAATAACTCAAGTCATACTATGTGACCACATAAAGTCGGGTGTTACTTAACAGAAGTACAAGTTGCTAATCCCAAAATAAGTGCGGAACACTTCACTAATTCATTCCTCGAGCACACTACAAGCACTCGTCTCTTCACCGTGTCACTAGAACTACTTCCCAACCGGAACCTGTTGCACATGTCGACAAATAAAAAGGTTAGGCTAACGCCTAGTGAGTTCAAGAGTTTTATCATGGTTATATAATTCATAAAACGAGAGAGATGCAATTTAAATCATGATTCAAAAAGAGTTACTTTAAATGAAAACCACCCATTTACCAACGCACACAAATCCTGTGGTGAAAGCTCTAATATAAAACGATTCTCATAATGGACTCATCTCAAAACTTACTTGAAAAGTGAAATAGTATTTGATTTCCAAAATTATTGAAATCCTGAATAAATCGCTATTATTCAAAACATCCCAAACACAGATGAAGCATAACCCACAACTCATATATTGTGGAAAACAATCCATACAAATATAAAACGTCACCGAAAACATAGATAAAGACAAATACCCAAAACAACACCTTTCGGTGACGGGGGAGACCCGGTTCCATCGAATGTGACGGGCACACAAAGTTAGGTCACTTATCGATGTTATTGAGATTCAAGTATTGGATGCCGAGTGTGGCTACTTAAAACACACACCTATGAAATGGCGACATCCAAGAACGTAATAGCACCAAGGACTTATACCATACCGTTGATGCTTAACTGTGCCTCAATATGGAAAACTAGCGTTACATCATTGGCATAATATCCGAATCAATATATTAGCACAAAGGTCTTACACCTTACCATCGATGCCCATTCCGTGCTACAATGGGAGAAACTAGCATCTCACCATTGAACGTAAAAACTCAAGTGCCTATGGATCCATAACAAGTAAGGTCTAAAACATTACATGACTCCAAACGAATGAACAAATGCATTCAAAACATGTAATTCTCCAATAAACATAAATCATAACCAAAACTCGACTTTAAGCTATCAAAACTGGACTAATGTCCCCAAGACTTAACAAAATCCATTACCGAGCCATAAACTCGACTAACTCAAAAGATCAATCGTGAAAAGTCACAAAATAAAATTAAACGTAGCAACACACACTTTTGTCAATAAATATTTCAAATCCGTGAAAACCCGAAACAAGACGTTGGGTTAGGGCAACCCTCTTTTCCAAAGAACTCACACCGTTACTTTGTGGGATTTGACAATGGGCCTGTATGTAGTTAATTGTCGCATTATCTTACTGTTTAATGGGTATTTGGCATGATTTCGAGCATTAAACTCGAACAACGCCTCGTCCGGAAACCTTCTTGCGAAGCAGGTGTCCGGATAGCTTCTTGTCGCAGGTTATCGGGTTAAGTGTCCGGAAAGGTTAAGTGTCCGGAATGGTTAAGTGTCCGGAAAGGTTAAGTGTCCGGAAAGGTTAGGTGTCCGGAAAAGTTAAGTGTCCGGAAAGGTTAAGCGTCCGGAACGTAGAGTTATCCGGAAAGTGGTGTTATCCGGAAAGCAGAGGTGTCCGGACATTGTGGTGTCCGGTAAGAGTGTCCGGTAAGTGATGTCCGGACGATTCGGTTAGTTATCTTATGTGTTATCCATTGACTCAGGTAGATCGTTTGGGGAGTACAGAACAAGGTAGGAAGGAAGTAAGCATATCAGGTGAGTTTTCTAAACTAAAACGTGTGGTTTTTAATATGTTTTTCTAAAGCGGATATATGATGAGAAATGCCATGCTTTATGCTTATGCTTTATTTGCATGAATTGATGTTTGAAAATTTATGTGGGATGTATGCATACATTGATTTTTGATGTAAATTGACTAAGTCGGGAAGTGGCCCGCCAGCTCGTGCCGGGAGGGTGTTCCCGTTTATGCCAAGGGTGGTGTGACCCTGCAAGGCAGCATGAGACTGACTCGTTGTCACCTTAGGGTGACTTCAGGGTGTCCATTTATGAGGGGCGGATTTATATCCGAAACGAATTCATCTAAACTGTTTTATGAACGATTTATACTAAAATGGTATTCTGTTTAAATGCTTTGATAACTGTTTGAGGGACTCACTATACCTCATGGTCTAACCCTTGCTTTCTTTTAAATTAAAAACCTTTTCAGGAAAGCAGGTAGTGAAAGGCTCTGGCAAGTGAGCAGGGCGTAGCAGGAAGACTTGACCTCATAGTAACACTATAGTCATTTAGTTATTTCTCAGTTGTGTAGGTTGATTCCGCCAACCAGATTTTGATTTGATGTAAGAAATTTTGGGACCCGTTTTGGGATAATCTAATTATTATGTTTTGAAATGTTTAATTTGTTTGGGTTGTTATAGTTGGTATCAGAGCCATAGTTTAAGGGATTTAGGTGACCGGATGGGCCTAAACTTAAACATGGGAAGTAGAAATCACAACTGAGAAATCAGGAATGCGTTAGGAGGGCACTAATATAGAAATAGGACTAATGAGGTATCGAGGACGGTCATGTAAGGTAAGTTTGGAGTTACACCCGGCCAGTGTAATTGTGAACTTACAGGTACATGTATGTGCTTAGATTACCTTATTACCCCGTTGCTATAGTACTATATAGTCTGTGGTGTTAAATTAGCCGTTCACTGTTGTTGTTGTGTATCAGAATGTCTGCAAGAACCTTGAGGAGTAGGTCAATCCCTGTAGCGGAGGATGCACAAACAAAGAGTACTACACTGCGGGAGGAGGCTGTAAGAGTCGAAGGAATTGCTGAGGATGAACCAGTGAATCAGCCAAGAGTGGCGGCTCCTCGTGGGCGAGGCAGAGGCCGTGGGAGACCCAGAGGAGCAGTACCGAGAAAGGCTGCTACTGAGGTGGGGGCGACAACCACCAAGGGCAAGGGTAAGAAAAATAAAGCGCCGGTTAAGCGTAAGACAAGAAGTGTGGAGGAACCCGAGATCCAATTGATGTCCGAGCAAGAGAGTTCAACACCGGTGAAGAAAACGAATGCTAAGAAAGGGGGGTAAACCTGAAGCTACACCGGCTTTCGTGATAGAGGATAAGTTTGCAGCAGAGATGGATAAGTTGCAAAAGACTCTTCAAGCGGTGTTAGACAACCAGATCAAGACTACGTCTGGGGAAAGAACCAAGAACAGTACTGGGAAGAAGACCGAGGAGGAATGTTCACCACGAACTGAAATAGGGAACAATTCGGTGACAACTCCGATTGTTGTTTCCGAACCGAAGGCAGTGAAGGGGTGCTCATTTAAGACCTTCGTTTCGTGTAAGCCTCCAACGTTCAACGGTGAGCGCAATCCTGTTCTAGCTGTGAAATGGGTTCGCGAGATGGAGTTAGCGTTTGATACTAGTAAGTGCGCCGAGGAGGATAAAGTACTGTTTGCCAGGTCGATGCTGAAATCTGAAGCAATCTTTTGGTGGGATGTGGAAACTGGAGGAAAGGGGTCAGAGGTAGCTAAGAGCATGTCGTGGGGGACGTTTGTTGGAAGGTTCAAAGCACAGTTTTTCCCCCTTGCAGCAATTAAGAAATTGGAGGAAGAGTTTCTGGGTTTGGAGCAAGGGTCAATATCAGTTCAGGAGTACACGTCGAAGTTCATCGAGAAAGCTCGGTTTGCTGAATTGTATGTGCCTACTGAAGAAAGGCGTATCGAGAGGTACATTTATGGACTGAAGAGCAGTATAAGAGAATTGGTGCAAGCGAAGGACCCAGTTACTTTTCAGGCAGCCGTAGATAAAGCAGAACTTACTGAAAAAGATAAGAGCAGGCAAATGAACGAGAGAGTGGGAGATAAGCGTAAGTGGGACGGGCCAAATCGAGACAGTAAGAGGCCGAGTTCAGCTAGACCCGATCTGCGGGTGGGATCTAAGCCACAGGATAAATCGTGTGCAAAGTGTAATAAAATGCACAGGGGAGAATGTTGGGTTGAAAGGGAGGGATGTCTTAGGTGTGGAAAAGTGGGGCATCTCGCTCGAGACTGTCGTAATCCGAAGATCTGTTATCAGTGTGGGTTGTCGGGTCATGTCAAGTGGGACTGTCCGCAGTTAAAGAAAGGTTATGCTAGGGGTGAAGGTGGGAGTGGCGGAGGAAAGAGTAATGAGAAGAATGTGGAGCCGGCCCGCGCCAGAGCTAGGGCTTTCCACATGTCAGCTGAGGAGGCAGAGAACACGCCTGATGTGGTGACATGTACCTTTCCTATAGACTCGATGTATGCTAAAGTTCTGTTTGATTCAGGGGCAAATCGTTCGTTTGTGTCGCCCAACTTTGTTCAAAAATTGCAAGTGAAACCCAAGAGGTTGAACTTTGGGTTTGAGGTAGAGATAGCGGACGATTGTCGAGTCTGGGTAAAGGAGGTCTATGAGGGTTGCAACATAGACGTGGATGGTCACTTTTTCCCGTTAAAATTGTATCCTATGGGGATGGGAGAGTTCGATGTAGTCCTAGGGATGGACTGGTTAGCGGATAATAACGCTAGCATAGTTTGTAATAAGAAACTGATCCGTATCCCTTTGGCTAATAAGAAGGAAGTGGTAATTTACGGAGATCAACGGAATAGGAAGTCGTGTTTGATTTCGTTGATGAAAGCTAGGCGATGTTTGGGAAAGGGTTGTTCGGGGTATCTAGCTTATGTGTTAGATGCTAAGAAGGAAAAGAAGAGTGTGGGAGATGTGTCAGTAGTAAGTGAGTACCCGGATGTGTTTCCGGACGAACTGACGAGTCTGCCCCCAGATCGTCAAGTGGAATTCAGAATTGAACTGGTACCTGGAGCAGCACCGATTGCCCGTGCACCCTATCGGTTAGCACCAGCGGAAATGAAAGAGATGATGACTCAATTGCAGGAACTGCTCGACAAGGGTTTCATTCGTCCGAGCTCATCGCCTTGGGACCCACTTCCGAGGAAGAAGGACGGATTTATACGAATGTGCATAGATTATCGTGAACTCAATAAAGTAACGGTGAAGAATAAGGACCCACTTCCGAGGATCGATGACCTCTTCGATCAACTTCAAGGTGCGAGTTATTTCTCAAAAATAGACTTGAGGTCGGGTTATCATCAATTGAAGGTTAGAGAAGAAGTTGTGCCGAAGACAGCTTTCCGTACGAGGTATGGACATTACGAGTTTTTAGTCATGCCTTTTGGGCTGACTAATGCGCCAGCGGTGTTCATGGATTTGATGAATAGAGTGTGCATCTCGTTGTTGGATAAATGTGTGATCGTCTTCATTGACGATATCTTAATTTATTCTCGAACACGAGAAGACCACGAGAGACATCTTCGAGCCGCGCTGGAATTGCTAAAGCGTGAGAAGTTATACGCGAAGTTTTCGAAGTGCGAGTTTTGGTTAAGGGAAGTCCAGTTTTTGGGTCATGTGGTGTCGGCGGACGGTATCAAGGTAGACCCTGCTAAAATTGAAGCCATTAAAGATTGGGAGGCGCCAAGAACCCCATCGGAGGTGAGAAGCTTTCTCGGTTTAGCAGGATATTATCGGAAGTTCATTCAAGACTTCTCTCGAATAGCTTTGCCACTGACCTCTTTGACAAGGAAGAACGTCAAATTTGCGTGGGCTGAAGCGCAAGAATCTGCGTTTGAAAAGCTGAAAGAAAGTTTAAGCAGTGCTCCGATTCTATCGTTACCTGATGGATCGGAGGGTTTTGTGATATACAGTGACGCTTCTAAGCTTGGGCTGGGGTGTGTGCTAATGCAGCACGAGAAGGTAATTGCCTACGCTTCCCGGCAGTTGAAGGATCACGAGAAGAACTACCCTACTCATGACATGGAGCTAGCGACGGTGGTGTTCGCTCTGAAAATCTGGCGACACTACCTATTTGGAGTAAAGTGTCAGATTTACACCGATCACAAAAGTCTGAAACATCTGTTTGACCAAAAGGAGCTAAATATGAGACAAAGGAGATGGATGGAGCTGCTGAACGACTATGACTGCGAGATTCTGTATCACCCAGGAAAGCTAATGTGGTGGCCGACGCGTTGAGTCGGAAGGAACGGGGAGAACAGACCAAAGTCATAGCTTTTAGAGTCGAGGCAACCTCGAACCTTCTGGAGGAAATTAAGAAATTTCAGGAGGAAGCGTTGTTGGAAGAAAACGTCAGGAGCGAAAGAGTAGTCGGGATTGCATCGTTGTTCAAAATTAATAATGATGGACTGAAGTGTATGAAAGCCCGAGTGTGGGTTCCTAAGCTGGGAAATCTGAGGGTGAGCATCTTAGAAGAAGCACACAAGTGGCGGTATTCCGTACACCCGGGGACGAATAAAATGTATAGAGATTTGAGACAGTTTTACTGGTGGTCGGGGATGAAGAAGGATATTGCGTGGAGCGGTGTGTGACGTGTTTAAAAGTTAAGGCAGAACACCAACGACCTTATGGGGAAATCCAGTCTTCAGTGATACCAGTGTGGAAGTGGGATAACATTACAATGGATTTCGTCACTAAGTTGCCGAGGACTCCAAAGGGGAATGACGCAATTTGGGTGATCGTTGATGTTCTCACCAAGTCAGCACATTTCTTACCTATTAAAGAGTCGGACTCGTTGGAGAGGATAGCCCGATTGTATATTAACGAGATAGTGTCTAGGCACGGAGTGCCGCGATCCATTGTGTCTGACCGCGATAGTCGATTCACGTCGGCATTTTGGAGAAGTTTACAACGAGAGTTGGGGTCGCAATTGAAATTAAGCACGGCCTATCATCCTCAAACGGATGGTCAGAGTGAGAGGACCATTCAAACGTTAGAGGACATGCTTCGAGCGTGCGTTATCGACTTCAAGGGGTCGTGGGAGGTACACTTACCTTTGATAGAATTCCCGTATAACAATAGTTATCACGCGAGTATCCAAGCTACTCCGTTCGAAGCATTGTATGGGCGAAAGTGCCGAACACCGTTGTGTTGGAATGAGGTAGGGGAAAGGCAGTTAGCCAGACCGGAAATTGTGCAACTAACGGCGGATAAGATTGATGTAATCTGCGAAAGAATGAGGATCGTGCAAGACCGACAGAAGAAGTATGCGGACAGAAGAAGAAAGCCTATTGAATTTCTAGTGGGAGACAAGGTAATGCTAAAAGTCTCGCCTTGGAAAGGAGTGGTGCGTTTTGGGAAGAAAGGGAAGCTGAGGCCAAGATATGTCGGCCCTTTTGCTATCATTGAACGAGTGGGCGTAGTAGCTTACAGGCTAGAATTGCCGGAAGAATTAAAAAGGGTCCATCCGACCTTTCATGTGTCAAACCTGAAGAAGTGTTTGGCCGAGACCGATGTGGCTATCCCATTGGAAGACGTCAGCATCGATGAGAAATTGATGTTCGAAGAAGAGCCAACCGAGATCGTGGATAGTAAAGTACGGAAGACGAGGAACAAGGAAGTTCGCTTAGTGAAAGTTCATTGGAGGTACCACAAGGGACGAGAAGCTACGTGGGAGTTGGAATCTGATATGAGGTCCAAGTACCCTCACCTTTTCGAAAATGGAATTCCGGGGACGAAATTCTTTTGAGGGGGGAGTGTTGTAACGACCCAGACCTTTTTCGAAGTGTTTTGTGGTTAGTGTGGAGTTGTAAATAAAAGTAGAAGTCGAGGGGCCATTTGGTAAATGAGAGAGGGAGTATAAAAGGGCACCAAACCCTAGGTGTCATTTCAATTTCCCTGATTTGGTGTGTGTGTGTCGACTGAGAATTAAGAGAGAAGAGGGCACTTGAGTTTGAGGTTTTTGGTGCAAGAGAAGAGAAGGATCATCAAGTGGTAGAATCAGAAGAAGGATTGGAATTCGGAAATTGCTTCCTGCAGCAAACAATCAGGTAATCCTTAATCCATAACCTCATCTAAGATTAGTCTGGTGATTTGTGGTTTTGAGAGTTTTCTTGCAAAAGTTGTTTAAGACCATTAAGGGAGATTTAAGCACCTTTGGGTTGTGTTTAGGCAGTAAAACTTTGTGGGATTTGACAATGGGCCTGTATGTAGTTAATCGTCGCATTATCTTACTGTTTAATGGGTGTTTGGCATGATTTCGAGCATTAAACTCGAACAGCGCCTCGTCCGGAAACCTTCTTGCGAAGCAGGTGTCCGGAAGTTGTCCGGATAGCTTCTTGTCGCAGGTTACCGGGTTAAGTGTCCGGAAAAGTTAAGTGTCCGGAAAGGTTAAGTGTCCGGAAAGGTTAAGTGTCCGAAAAGGTTAGGTGTCCGGAAAAGTTAAGTGTCCGGAAAGGTTAAGCGTCCGGAACGTAGAGTTATCCGGAAAGTGGTGTTAAGGTGTCCGGACATTGTGGTGTCCGGTAAGTAGAAATGTCCGGGAAGTAAGAGTGTCCGGTAAGTGATGTCCGGACGATTCGGTTAGTTAGCTTATGTGTTATCCTTTGACTCAGGTAGATCGTTTGGGGAGTACAGAACAAGGTAGGAAGGAAGTAAGCATATCAGGTGAGTTTTCTAAACTAAAACGTGTGGTTTTTAATATGTTTTTCTAAAGCGGATATATGATGAGAAATGCCATGCTTTATGCTTATGCTTTATTTGCATGAATTGATGTTTGAAAATTTATGTGGGATGTATGCATACATTGATTTTTGATGTAAATTGATTAAGTCGGGAAGTGGCCCGCCAGCTCGTGCCGGGAGGGTGTTCCCGTTTATGCCAAGGGTGGTGTGACCCTGCAAGGCAGCATGAGACTGACTCGTTGTCACCTTAGGGTGACTTCAGGGTGTCAATTTATGAGGGGCGGATTTATATCCGAAACGAATTCATCTAAACTGTTTTATGAACGATTTATACTGAAATGGTATTCTGTTTAAATGCTTTGATAACTGTTTGAGGGACTCACTAGACCTCATGGTCTAACCCTCGCTTTCTTTTAAATTAAAAACCTTTTCAGGAAAGCAGCTAGTGAAAGGCTCTGGCAAGTGAGCAGGGCGTAGCAGGAAGACTTGACCTCATAGTAATACTATAGTCATTTAGTTATTTCTCAGTTGTGTAAGTTGATTCCGCCAACCAGATTTTGATTTGATGTAAGAAATTTTGGGACCCGTTTTGGGATAATCTAATTATTATGTTTTGAAATGTTTAATTTGTTTGGGTTGTTATAACGAAGATATGTTGAAGTTGAATGTAATTATTTTTTAAGATTGTAAATTTTGATTCTACATTTTTTATAAAGAATTTTGTTTCTACATTTTTTTAAACAACTCGTTATCATTCAATAACACAATTTTTGATTCTATATTTTTTAATTGTCCAAGAAACTCATATCTAGCAACAACAAAAAAAGAGTACTTAAAACATTGTAACGAGTTGATAAAAAAAATTCTTACGATTTTAAACTTTGACTGTATTAAAATCACTAATTTTTCTATAATTTAAAAAACTAATATACAAAAATTAAAGTTGTTATGAATAGGATTATGACTATAGAAATTCATTTGTACTTTCAACTTGGATGAAAATGCTAAATAGTCCCTATTATATAAAAACTATAAAGAAAATATAATATTTTTAAAGGCCAATTTTTGTTATTGTTATTGAATGCTAATGTATTCTTCATAATACATGTATTATAATTTATAGTACCATAATGAATTATCAAATTAAATACATAACATGTTTGGGTTCGATCCCAGCCCCCTACTAGTCTCAGTCGTTGAGTGAGCCAAAAAATGTCCACTCAAATTGGTGTCTTTGGAGGAAGGTTCCATGTGGGTCCGGTTAGGATTGCCGGTACTCAACATTTTTGCCCAAATAATGTAATATCAAATTAAATTGAACGTTAGAGACTTGCATACGATGATAGTTGTGCTCAAACTAATTGTATACAACCATGTAGAGTTGATCCTACGAATTCCCCTGAAAAATGTTTGGCGCAAAAAATAATAAATTTTCAAATATTATCACAAGGTTTTTTAAAGCAAAAACACATACAAAATATTAATTGTGGGATATGATAAATTTTATTTTATTTCAAATAAATAAATATTGTCATGAAATCAAGACAAATGTCGAAAAAATATAAAATAGTAAAAATGACTCAGCAAGAAAAGTAATAAATTAAAATAGAGAAAAAAATATCAAAAGACGTTAATAACCTAGTGGTAAGGAAGTATTTATGTATCTTAAAGGTTTATAGTTTGAGTCTTGTGGTCTTCACTTTAAAACATTTTTACTAATAACATCATCACTAGATCTAAATTGATGTCCCTTAAACTTTGATATGCGGGGTGCCGACCCTGCTTTGGAGCTCCAAAAACTTGATATCAAGTACAATTTCCTGATTCCTCTGAACTTCGTAACACATTTGCCAAGTATTCTTGTATGGTTATTTGCATCAGGCCAACACTCTATTTATACTAAAATTTCCACATTTGTCTTACATTTATCACTAATAAAAATAGATTAATTAAAATTTAAGACAAATGTAAGAAACATAGCAATGATCGAGAATTTTAATGAATCTAGGTAAAAGATGGTTACCAACGATTTATTTTGATGGCAAAAAAAAGTTACCTAATAAGGCTAGTAAAAGTGGTATCTCTTACCGTAAGATCTTTTCCCATAAATATTTGATAAACAACCTCTTTAATGTTCTATTGATTACTTGCCAACCAAACTATTTTAGTTAGGGACAAATTTTATTAAAAGTAGCAAGACATTATGGAAAGAAATTACATATCAGAGATGGCGAGAAGGAGGTTTTGTAACCACCACATCCAATTAATCTTAGCCTTACTGCTCCTACTAGTAACCCAATAGTACGAATGAGTCACAATATTATCGCACAACACCGTCGTCCTGGGCTTAGGAGTTCAAAACAGCGTCCATTCCTGTGAGACCAAATGCACCAAAGAGCCGTAAGAAAGACTGCCTCTACACAAGTTGACTCCACTTTCTTTAACCTCAACGAGCTCAACCAGTCCGTTCAATCTGAATTAAATTCAAGAGCTGGAATATTAAACCACACCATCGAACAATTTTCATTCAAATATCTCATGTCATATGACATTCAAAAACCAAATGATACAGAAATTCGATATCCATGTCACAAATATCTCGGTCCATATAATATAGTTGGGTTGGTAAATGCATTTAATAGTTTTTTATTATATTTAAACCACCTAGGTGTAAATCTTATTGTTGTATTTTTAATTTTTGTGATATTTTTATATTAGTAAGTTAGGGTTGTTTTAGGATTGATTTCATTATTATACATATTTATTCTTTTCATTTAATTATTGAAATCTATATATTACTTAATTAATAAGTTTTTTCTCAATAAATCAGCAAAATCTTCTTGTTGCGTTTTTTTTTGTAATTAATTACATTGATTGTCCAATTCTGTATAAAACAAGATATCCTATTATCCCAATCTTAAAGGTTTGAATCGGGTTATTTAAAACCTCACAAAAGAAGATATATAAGATGAACACTTGGACAATTTATTTATAAGGAAGCTATTAAACAATTTATTATCAAACAAATCGATATATAGGCTCCATTATTTATTTGTTATCCATGCCTTCAAAATTTTATGACCGACCCTGTACTTTGTATATATACTCGTTCAAATCCCCCTAGGGCCACTAAAGGTTATGCTTGACTCTTAACTTCAAGGCCCTGTCAAATCAGTAGAGATGCACGGGAGTTGACCCAGACACGCACAACCAACAAAAATTATTATGTCCCAAAAGAACAATAATGTAGTGATCATTGGTAGTTTTGTTGATTCATATTTTGGTTGGAAATCGGTTTTGTTTGAAATATTTTCATGAAGTGTTCATCAACTCCAAGTGGACTCTATAGTTGGCTCGAGTAAGAAAATGTTCATTGGCCTATCGCTCATTTCTTGAAACCACTAGGTTTGAGCTTGAATCATCTGTCTGTAAATATAAAGCGATACATTCTCTATATTTCCAGAGTTTGAATTTCAAGTTGTATATATGAAATTTGTGAGTGATTATTAAATATGTTCAATGTACATATACGTACACATCTATGAATATTGATTTCATTTCGGAATCATAGATACCAGCTCTAGGGGTTGGGTTGTTTAATTACATGGTCTAAAAGATTTTATAATGGGTCACAAACGTTATCGGTCTTTAAAGTCACTTTTACAGATCGAATACTGAATAAATGTTTGGAATGTATAAAAAACCTTTTATATAAATCTTATTAACTAGTCGAGCCAAATATGGCATTGACACAAAAAAGGATGCAAGAAAGGAGATTCTGGTCTATTTTAATTGACAAAAGGTAGCCACCCCACGGATGTTGGTGATCATGTGAATTGCAAAGGTAGACCATGATGCAGGGACCATATTTCATGCACAAAGTTAACTAGAGTGTATCAACCCAAGGGAGGGACCATGGTGCCTAATTGGTCAAATAGATGTTCGATCTATACCTCAAAAGTCAAACATCAACGAAAGAATATGAATAAATCTAAAAGTTCAAAACGTTTAAATCTCACGTTTTTCCATTATCCAGTTGAAGTTGATCACAGAATGCATGTCATTTTGACGTATGCAAAATTTGGACTTTTTTATAAGTAGTGCGAGAGTTTGAATACAGAGCCATGCAATGATAATATATATATATATATATATATATATATATATATTTGGGATCATGTGAGACCAAGGGTTTTTCGTAAGACCCACTCTTAGCTTTTGGATTATATCATCAAAGTGATCAGTGGTCTCAAATTACACGGTGACATTTTTGTAATTAATTTGAAGTCTCGTGGCTTTTATGAAAGTTCAAACAACCAATATTTCTCATCGATTGAAGGGTCTGATTCTCATCGTCGGTTGTCATCAAGGTTTTCAAACAAATTAGGGTTTTCATTTCATTCGATTTCCCAAGGATTTCTAGTAGATTAAATTAGGGTTTTGATCGTCAGTTTTTTTCGGGATCAACGAGATTTACCCCGAGATTTCTCATCGATTGAAGGCGACTTCACTCATCGAAAACCTCCTTAAACTCAAGTTATTCTCGATTATGTAGTCATTCATCTTAAGGTAAACTTTGTCATCACTGCTACAATCATTCTCCTAAGCTGATTACTTTTGAGCATCCACGTTTTATAATCAGAGGCAATTCTTCTCCCTGATATCATATTTGTTGTTGTCAAACATCTTTATGTACCCATTCATGATAACTTCTCACACTATCAGCATCGGTTTATCTTGCGTGATATATGAGAAGAATTATTGACTTTTCTACTAAGCACAATTCCATATGTTAGCCATTGAAATTTTTGTTCAGATTGTCTTGTGTCTTCTATAAAGATTTGATTTTCTCTATTCCTAGTTTCCATGTTTATATAGGAATTATTGTATAATTCTCAGTCAATAAACAATAACCATTAGGAGATTTGCCTCTCAATTATATATTTTATTACATGGATTTGACCCACATCAAAGAAATTGAATCCATTTCAAACTGAATGTATCTATACATTGTTTAGATAAATAAGAAAGGTATGGTACCCAAATCATACAATTGTACCGCTTTTGTATTCTGTGTGTGAATTGGTATGGTATATGGTTGTGTTATGCTGTAAATTTGTGGCTATTAATACAATAAATATGAGACTGTAAAGTTATTCAGCACCTAGAATTTCAAGTCTTCCTAAAAGTTAGTTTTTTGGTTCTCATTTTTTGTATTGAATGTCAATTTTGCTTTGTTATGCAACAATTTTAAATCATTTATTTATCCAGTTACATATTTATTGAAAATTAGGTATAACAACTTTGATGTGGTATCTTAGGATTTTGCATTCTTACTTTTTGATTCTTACTTTTTGATTGTTAGCTCTTGGTTTGTCTTTATAACTTATTACATGCTCAATGTGTTATATAGGTGGGATTCTCTGTTAATTGAGTTATAATTTTGGCATTTTTGGGATTCTAAAGGCGTTGCTTGAGGTAACATTTTCAAATTCTTTAGATCCATCCTCATGTAAGTTATTCATGGGAATAAAGCTTGTCTGGTGTTATGTTGCTAAAAAATGCAGTCTTTTCTTAGTCTATAAGGTAAATAATAGATCATTTTCAAGTGCATACCGTCCAGATGAAGCGCCACCAGGGTGTTCTTCAGTTTTCCGTTTTTTTTGAGGTTTTCCCTTGAACCTCCCTCTCTCTCTCTCTCTCTCTCTCTCTCTATATATATATATATATATATATATATATATATATAGCCTTAGGTTCAAATGAGAAGTGCAAATTTTTTGAGAAATAGAGAAGTGATATTGGCCATTTATTCGGTCAAGATCGGTTATAATTGGTCAAAAGTTGCGGCTTTGACCGGTCAAAAGTTGCGGTTGTTCCAAAAATAGAAGGGCAATTTCGTAACTTTTACAAAAAACACAGGCTGAGTTCATATATGAATCTGTGTGATTCACATATGAACTATACGTTCATATATGAACCTTTGTAATTCACATATGAACTCTTTATAACTAATTCATATATGAATCTTATGATTCATATATGAACCTTTGTGTTTCATATATGAAACTAATTAACTGTAGGTTCATATATGAATCAATTGAACCAATTAACTGATTCATAAATGAATCTTTGTGTTCATATATGAACCTTTGTGATTCATATATGAATTTTTTAACTAATTCATATATGAACCTTTGTGTTCATATATGAATCTTTGTGATTCATATATGAATTTTTTTAACTACTTCTCATATGAACAAATTAACTGATTCATATATGAATCACAAAAGTTCATATATGAATTAGTTAAAAAGAGTTTATATGTGAATTACAAAGGTTCATATATGAACACAAAGGTTAATATATGAATCACACAGATTCATATATGAACTCGTCCCTCGTATTTTTTTACGAAACTATCTCTCTATCTTGTGCAGAACACGCGAGGAATTATCTGATGCTTCTCGGTCAAAGCTGTCGATCTTGACCGAATAAATGGCCAATATCACTTCTCTATTTCTCAAAAATTTTGCATTTCTCATTTGAACCTCTCCCTATATATATATATATATATATATATATATATATATATATATATATATATATATATATATATATATATATATATATATATATATATATATATCTCGTCTTTACAAGTCAAAATTTACATGTTAAAATATAATTAATAGTTTTGGTTGTGTGGGGGGCAAGAAACCATTTGGCACAAACAAACAGGGACTAAAGACAAACATTTTGGGGCAACTTGACTATTAAGATCTTGGTTTGATTGTTGGTGGTCATTAGTTCGAGTCCCTTAACACCATTGATCACTCACTTGTATGTTAATTTTAGAGCCTTATAAAATTAATAAACGTACGTTAAAACCAGCTCAGACATATACACTTATCCAAAAGAGATGTAAGGACGACCTAAGGGTAAAGAAAGACTTTTGTATTGGATTCAAGTGGCCTCCCCCACACCTACACACGTGGGCTAGGGTCATGGTAAACACAAAGTCCCTGGTTGCATCCTTACTCCCAATTCCCAAAGGTCCCCCAATCACTAGTAAACGAATTTTTCCCTCGGAAATCTGTCGTTAAAGGGTGATTCATCACAAAACCGTCAGAAAAGTTGGTGGGTAGATTTTTGGTGGGTAATGCAAAGCAATGACAGATTACCCAGGGATTCTCTAGGTGATCCATTGTTATTTTCTCGAAAAACATCAGATTCTACAAAACCATTGGGCTTTTCTAGGTGATCCCTGGGTAATCACCGACGGAAATTTCTCAGGGTAAATTTTTTGTAGGTAAAAGTCATTTATTTTATAGTGAATACTTTCTTCCTTACATGGTATATCTATAAGATCTTTTAGAATTTTAGCCCCAACCCCTATATAAATAACTATTACCATATCAACTTTCAACATCATACACCCTCTTGTATATCTGTATTGGGTATTCAAGAACGATGTAGTTCCACTCCAAACAATAAGAAATCTAAAATTTAGGTAGAATTTAAATTTATAAATTTTGGGGGTAAAAAACAAATATATATTTATAAAATAATAAATTTTATAATATTAAAAAACCAAATTCTCAAAATTTATGGGGGTCAAAATCCAAATCCTATGCATAGATCCGTCAATGATTCTAGGACAACTTTCTTTCAGGGTCAGGTTGTTATAAGATACTGGTTCATGTAGCTATTATTCATGTCGTCACTTTGCATGAGTTGCTCGAGCGAATGCTCATGTCTCTGGGTGCAGTGGGTGTAGTATTATGACGATTTTGATATGTTTCAGTTTCATAAAAACTCCTCGGTGCACCTCATCTCTTTCCATATGGACTTTAACAAGCTCAAGTCCATGCATATGTATGATATTGTGGTTAAGGGTCGTCCCAACGTGTTTGAAGTAGATATATAGACAGTCAATAGTTATATATTTATATAGATGGACACTAGTCGATTCTATTCTTCTGAGAGATGGTTGTTTTATTGTCGTTATATTTTCCTCACATTCTCTAAAATATACAAAATAAATATTTAGTTCTCTATTTTGCTGCAACAAATCACTATAATGTTCTATTAAATAGAGAAAACTTTAAGTTTAGAGAGTTCATAATTAATGTGAGGATAAAGAAATGATTTTTGTATTCTTTCTCACCAATGAGATTGAATTATTATTATTTTGTATAAAGTGTTTTAATTAATGTATTGGGATGATAAAATTATAGGATATATCAATGATATAAATAATGTAGAAATATTTAAGATTTTAGCTTTTGGTTCCCAATTTTAGATTAACTAAAAGTCTACTCACGCAATGCACCGTGATACATCTTGATTTTAATGTTTCTTTTTATTTTTTGTCTTTGTCGAATTTATAATACAGTTTTATGTAGTTTTAAGAAAATAATAATATTTTTTCTTATAAATTTGTTTAGTTTAATTTTTTATTTTAATGTAATTTAGGTTTAATAATGATGTGAATAATTTAAAACTAATTTTTTTAATAAAAAGTAATTATGTATTCTGTTAGAATTCAATATAATTATCCTCATTATATTTTAAATTTGTTATATTTATCTTGTATTTAATTATGTTTATCAGTTAGTTATGAATTCAAACATGCAACTTTAAACAGTTGTACTCATGCATCATTACTTGTAATCTTGAATTTAAGTAATATACATCAATAAACAGTACTTGATGCACAAAAACTTATTTTTAAGAGTTTTTCTCAGATGTTTTATAATATAGTTGATATGCATTATTTATTTAATGCATATAGTGTATTTTTCTTATCATTTTAGTTAGATTATTTTATTTATCCCAACATTTGAGTCAATTTTGTTTACTTATTTTTACTTTTTGTTTCATGGAGCTAAGTTTGTGATTTACCTGTCTTTTACTTAAATAGGAAGGTAAAATGTGAATTTAATTATAGTGTTGCCATGTCCAATGCTACAGCATTGAGGATCAGCATTGTGGAATGAAGAGAGATGTTGGAGAAGACTTTTGGGAACCTAACTTTTCTGAATCCAGCCATCTACCAGAAGAATGCAACTCAATGCTGTGTTTATTTTGAACAATTAGATAGCTTGCTGTAGTGTCCATAGAAGGATGGGTGGCCATGACTTTTGTGTCTTGTAATAGTGTAGTTGGTAGACTTTAAGTGTGTTTATGTCTTTGCCTTCTCCTCTTAGTAGTATAAATAGGAGGAGTATGCTTTGTATTTCAGTAGACAACTTTGTGAATCAGTTCTCACAGCTGGTTTGCAAGTCTCATCTTTAACTTTATGCATTTCTACTTTATGTTCTTCATCTTGTTCATGTTCTTCATACCATCTATGAGTTGCTGCAGCATTGGTACAGCATTGCTGCAATAACTTATAGTCTTTTAATTCTTGTACTTTACATTCAAGTCATTTATATTTCTGTCTTTAATTTATGTATTTCATTTCAGTAATTTATATTTCTTGTCATTTACATCCAAGTATGAGTAACTAAGTTTAATAGCTTGGGTGTGAGATTAAAGGGTGAGGTTTTAAACATAATGAAAAGTGGGCATCGTTTCTCAATAATGATGTTCACCATTTCATGTTAAGTTTTATAAAAGATCAAGTTACTTCAGGACGGTTGATCACTTTGAAAGTGTTAAAGTGCCATGGTCTCAGAGATGAGTCATTGATATGCACGTCAATCCGAATGACAAAGGAAGTAAGCTTGAGAGAGCTACTGACAAAGAGATTTGTCATCTCTGTTCTTTCTGGTTGATTTTGCCCGATAAGTTGATCATCTGTTTTGATGGTAACAGTGTAGAGTGCGAGTCAGAGATGACCCTCTTAGAACACGTCAACTTAACTGATATGGGAATCAGCTCGAGAGAGTGATTTTAACAAAGAGATTTGTTTATCCATATACTTGGAAGGCTTCACTTTGCTATTGATAGTTCTGATACAACGCCAGAGATGGGTTGATTGGCAGCTAGACCAGTAGTGAATTGTTGAAAACCCGAGAGGGCATCCTGAAAAGTTGATGGTGAACTTAAGTATTAAGAGACAAATGTTGTAGCATTGCCACAACATTGGTCTGCTGGAATTTATGTTTAGACTTCACCCCCAACATCTTACACCCTTGTTTTTCTTTATTATTTGTTCAATATAATATGTGATAACTCCAAACAAAAATATAATATTCGAATTGATCCTTGGAAATCATTTCTTTTACTAGACTTTTATTACGCTTTTACTCCAATCTCTGTGGGACGATACGTGGCTCTTACCACTTTATTACTTGAAAGACGATATTAGATCTCATTGTATACTTGCGGTGAGGTTTAATTAGCACACGTCTATCGGTGTATTCAAAGCACTGTCAAGGTTTTTGCGCCGTTGTCGGGGATTGGCACGCTAAAAGTCTATTAAAGTATTTTAAAAGATTGGATTTTTCTACCACCTTTGTTGCTTGTCATACGTCTCCATGTGTGCACAAGTAATAAATCTTTGAGTTTATCTTTCTGTGAATATGGATTCAATGGGATATTCGTTTGGGCCATATGAAACTGTTTTCTGTGACTTCTGTGGCGGAAATCATTTCACATACTATTGCCCTTCGAACCCTGATTCCAATTATTTCATGGGAGATAGTAATTGGGATACCTCACACTTCAATGGTTATACTCAATCATGGGAGGACCATCCTAATTTGTTTTTAAATAATCAAAATCATGGCACTTTCACATCACCAATACCTCCCTACCAAGATTGGAGTAACACTTGCGTAAATACTTTTGACCAATCTTGGGAGGAACAAGTTGATTTTTCTAAGAGTTTTCAAGGGGGTGGCTTTAATAGCTCATTTTTACCCCCTACATCCTCTTCAGAACAAGTTGAAAACTTCGAATCTCTTGAAACTATGATGAAAGAGTACATACAAAGAATGGAAATATCTGTTGCTAACATCACAACATATGTTCAAGAGATCATTAGACAAAACCAAATTCCTATACCAAGTGAGATTGAAAATATTGAATGTATTGGTAAGGATGAGGATGAGGTCAATACTTTGGAAAATAGTCAAGAGATGGAAAGTTATGAGGAAGAACCTGAGCATTTAAGCAATCCCTCTTCACTTCAAAATAGTGAAGAGGTGCAACACAATGCCAAGATTGTCATTAACCCCTACTTTGAACATGTGCAGAAAAAAACATATTGTTGCGGATGCTGCAGCAAAGCTGTGCAGAAAATTTTCAAGTTGTTTTTAAAAAGGGACGTGATGATCAATCCAAGGACTCGGGAATCTTCATAAAATCAAGTTCTATTGTTGGTGAGGTGGTGTGGAAAAATCTTTGGGGGATGACCTGTTCCCCCATTTGTTCCATTAAAATCTTGTGCCATGATCAAAGAGAGAAACACGTGATGAGAAACGTGTACAAACATAAGTGGAAAGAGAAACACCAATTTAAGTTGGTGAGAACCGTTTGTGCTGAGGAGCATACTGAGGTGCTCCAGCAAATTCCACCATTCCTTAATAAGTTGTCAACAAGAAATCCGGTTGTTGAAAAAGAAGAACACCTTGTTAAAAGAAGAAAATGTGGATTCTTGTGCCGCAACATTCATTCCAACCACTTGGTTCACAACCTACTCTTATGGAGTAGGGCAGGTTCAAATCATTTACCTTAGTCTCTATGTTTTATTTTATTTTGTGTCTGGGATAATTTTACAATTTTTAGGTTTCTTTTCTTTTGCAAGATTACACATAGAATCATACCTTGTTTTTTGTTCATAGCCCTAATATTTTTTTGGAATCATGCCATTTACCTAAGTTGTGTGTTCTTGTTAGAACTATAAAATTTCTTCTTGGGACACAACTTGACTCACACACCCTATATACATTTAGAGAATGATCTAGGCCTTCTTTTCAAGTTCTAAAAAGCCAATTGTAGCCCTTATACACCTATGTACTTAAAAGCTTACAATAAGGACATTGTAAATTATAAATTTGAGGGTGGGAAGGTTACACCTTAAGCATGAAAAGATCACTCAAAAGAGCAAAGCTCTAATTTGATAAAGATGATGCAAAAATATACCAAAAAAGTCCCATAGGGGCAAGGTATAAAAAGTCAACAAGAAAAGAGCACAAAGTGCCAAAATTTAAAAATTTTTGTTGAGAAAAAAGGCTTGGTGAGAAAAGAAATGCCAAAGAGTGACCCTAAAAAGGATTCTAAATGTAGGATGTGTTGAGTCTAACAAAAGGAAGATTGGTGCTAGCTTATGATCTACACACACACACTTAGGCTTTAAATGAATGATAAAAGATTTATGAAAGGCTATGAATTCCATGGGGTATGTTCTACATTGTGTGGGCACCTAATGCCATGATCTTGCAAGAAACTTCAAAAATTGAGTCATTTTCTTTTTTAGGTCTTTTAGTTGTTTGGGGACAAACAACACTTTAAATTTGAGGGTGTGATATGCATTATTTATTTAATGCATATAGTGTCTTTTTCTTATCATTTTAGTTAGATTATTTTATTTATCCCAACATTTGAGTCATTTTTGTTTACTTATTTTTACCTTTTGTTTCATGGAGCTAAGTTTGTGATTTACCTGTCTTTTACTTAAATAGGAAGGTAAAATGTGAATTTAATTATAGTGCAGCCCTGTTCAATGCTACAACATTGAGGATCAGCATTGTGGAATGAAGAGAGATGTTGGAGAAGACTTTTGGGAACCTAACTTTTTTGAATCCAGCCATCTACCAGAAGAATGCAACTCAATGTTGTGTTTATTTTGAACAATTAGATAGCTTGTTGTAGTGTCCATAGAAGGATAGGTGGCCATGACTTTTGTGTCTTGTAATAGTGTAGTTGGTAGACTTTATGTGTGTTTATGTCTTTGCCTTCTCCTCTTAGTAGTATAAATAGGAGGAGTATGCTTTGTATTTCAGTAGACAATTTTGTGAATCAGTTCTCACAGCTGGTTTGTAGGTCTCATCTTTAATTTTATGCATTTCTACTTTATGTTCTTCATCTTGTTCATGTTCTTCATACCATCTATGAGTTGCTGCAGCATTGGTACATAATTGTTGCAATAACTTATAGTCTTTTAATTCTTGTCTTTTAATTCTTGTACTTTACATTCAAGTCATTTATATTTATGTCTTTAATTTATGTATTTCATTTCAGTAATTTATATTTCTTGTCATTTACATCCAAGTATGAGTAGCTAAGTTTAATAGCTTGGGTGTGAGATTAAAGGGTGAGGTTTTAAACATAATGAAAAGTTGATGGTGAACTTAAGTATTAAGAGACAAATGTTGTAGCATTGCCACAACATTGGTCTGCTGGAATTTATGTTTAGACTTCACCCCAACATCTTACACCCTTGCTTTTCTTTATTATTTGTTCAATATAATATGTGATAACTCCAAACAAAAATATAATTTTCGAATTGATCATTGGAAATCATTTCTTTTACTAGACTTTTATTACGCTTTTACTCCAATCTATGTGGGACGATATGTGGCTCTTACCACTTTATTACTTGAAAGACGATATTAGATCTCATTGTATACTTGCGGTGAGGTTTAATTAGCACACGTCTATCGGTGTATTGAAAGCACTGTCAATAGTATATTTAGATTATAAAACCTTGTTAAAGATGCTCTCATATTGTATGATTGTATTTTTAAAAAGATAATTATTTTTTTTACAACGGATTGCATGAGTAGTGTTTACGAGGAGAAAATCATCATAAAAATAACCGATCTTATGTCAGAATCTAAAACGATGCAATTATGTTTTCAAATGGGGATTTTTAATCCTCCATCGCACATGTTCATTATGGTTGACAATGCTTGGAATACACTTAGACTTGTGATAATCAAACCTCAAAGCAAGTATACAATGAAATCTAATGTAAAGCCCGTGTCCCGGTACGTTTATTAATTAATTTTAATAATTTAAAATGTTTACCTTTAATTGTTTTGGTTAGTGGTTTGGTGTCAAAAAGGACCAAAATGTTAGCTTTCGTCTCGTTTCTAGGTAGATTGTGAGATGAGGTGTAGTTGAGGGGCTAGAGTGCAATTTTTGGAATTATTGCATGGGTCTCGGCCCATGGCCGGATCCCATCCTCGTTTTTTTTCTTTCTTTGTTAACCAAGCAACCAAAAACAATTCCATAACCTACATTCTTTCTTCTAGTTTCCTTGTGGTGCGGCTGTGAGAAGAGAAACGAGAAAGAGAGATATAGAAAAGCCGAGAAGAAGAGGTAGAGAGAGAGAGATAGAAACCGAGAGGTAGAGAGAGAGGAGTGGCCGGAACCCCCCCCCCTCCTGTCGCCGCGGTTACTGTTAGCGGAGGTCGCCGCTGCTGCTGTCCGTCGGAGGAGTCGAGGGAGAGAAGGTCGGTCGTGGTGGTGAGGCGTCGTCTTGAGGTAAGTCGTTCTCTCGTTCGTATCGTTTCTTTTCTTTTCCTTTTCGTTTTTCCGGCGAGACCACCACCGCCGCACGCCGCCGCCGCTGCGGTGGCTGTAGGTGGAGGGTGGTGGCAGTGGGTGTCACACGTAGCGTAAGACCCGAATCGTTAAGCCTTGAACCGTTCTTATAAGTTATCTTTTATGAAAATTTTAGTGTGCTGTCCAGTTTTCGCGCAACCATAACTTTTCCGTCGTAACTCCGTTTGAGCCGAAACTGGCGCCCACGGTTCAAGTTCAGGGTCGAGCACGTTTTCCGTGTTTTAGCGGAAAACTGGTTCGGTCTCTAGCTGGGCGAAAAAGTGGTCGCAAGTTCGGTGTTTCGTCATTTTATGTGAAAATTAGTTTTCTGTTCAGTTCGTATTTCGGCCATAACTTTCTCGTCGTAACTCGGTTTGAGGCGATTCTGGTGTCCACGGTTCACATTCTGTGTCGGGCACGTTTTTCGTGTTTTAGCGAAAGGCTGGTTCGGCCCCTAGCTAGGCGGAAAACTTCTGTTTTTACAGCAGGTCGGTAAACCGACAGTGTTGTAATCTGCCACTGTTTTGTCATGGTCATAACTTTCTGCTCGTAACTCGGTTTGGGGTGAAATCGGTGTCAAAAGTTCCCTTTTTGAGTCTAGAAACATTTCTGTGTTTTGTGCCAAACCCAGTTCGGGACGTAGCATGGGTCGATTTGTCGTTTTATACTGAAAGGTGCTGAATTTCGCTGTTCCGGAAACTGTTTTTGTAAAATCCGTAGTAAATTGGAGAAAAATCGTTAGGAGGCGTATAATATGTCCTTGGAACCCTAACTCAGAGTACTTTCTGGTCATGAAATAATATTGGGAATTTTCTGGGTTTAAAGGAGTCGAAACAGGTCCCGAACAGACCTGTTTTGGGTGAGCGGAATTTAGTTTTAGTGACGGTTTAAGCGTGTGTCGTGTCATAGAGTCCGGGTCTCGTATTGACACGTTTTAACATGCATTTAGGTGCTGGGAAGTGACCGTAATTGTGAAGCTTGAATTGTGTTATTAAGCTGGGCGCGCATTCGAGGTGAGTTCTCTCACTGTGTAGGGTTGTATGCATGTCATAATAGTTTGTATGTACTATTGTCTTTGTGGTGTGAACTAGTTGTTTGTGGTGTGTAATATTTGATTGGTTTGAATGCTTGGTATAAATGTGTTACATTACAATTCGGTGGGACCGAGGCCTCGATGGTACTGAGGTGTTGGTTACACTACAATTCGGTGGGACCGAGGCCTCGATGGTACTGAGGTGTTGGTTACATTACAATTCGGTGAGACCGAGGCCTCGATGGTACTGAGGTGTTGGTTACATTACAATTCGGTGAGACCGAGGCCTCGATGGTACTGAGGTGTTGGTTACATGACAATTCGGTGGGACCGAGGCCTCGATGGTACTGAGGTGTTGGATACATTACAATTCGGTGGGACCGAGGGTCCGATGGGACCGAGGTATTGGATACATAATTACTTGTAGATGTTTACTCGTTTTATGTATCTGTGGAGTTGTTGCTTATGTACGGATAGGGGTGATGTGTATATAATTCCTATCTGCGCATGTGTTGGAATTCACTAAGCTTCGTGCTTACCCTTTCCCAATAAACTGTGGTTTCAGGTACGGGCGGCTCCAAGGCGTGACGAGTACACACTGGCGCGCGGGAAGAGCTGGTTGCTTTATGATTTTAATAATTAAACATTTATTCCGCTGGTTTTATTTTATAAAGATATTAATTATGTGTTTGTAAACGAAACGTTGGGATCATTTAATGAGTTGTTATCAATGAAATGTTTATTTTAAAAATTTAAATTTGCTTGTAATTTTTGGGACGTTACAACTTGGTATCAGAGCACGGCTTGAGTGAATCAAACGCATTTCGGTGTGTTTGATCTCAAGTTGCGGCTGAGAAATTTTCAAATTCTTTATTAAATTTTTTTGGAAATAAAAGAAAAATAAAGACCCGTTCGAGGAACGGTGATCGGAGGCGCAGTGTGTACAGTCAGTCGGAGCCAAAGGGGAAAGGTACAGTACTTAGTGTTTTATTGCTTTCTAGATCATAGAGTATGCATGCTAGATTGCCTGTTGTGGACACTATGCTGTATGTTGAACTATTTGCTATTAGGAATTTATGCTAATTATGATAGGTTACTAAGTGGATGCCCTCTAGGTTGTATGCAGTAAGAGATTTATAGCCTTAGAATATTCGATTTAGTTCTATTGCGCAGCTCTTGTTTGAGTCCAACCGTTCTAGGATAGAGTCTTGTATTCGACTGTCTATTTGTTTCGCACTGCATATAATCGGGTATTCGCGAGGTCACCCGTTATAATTAGTAGGGATTCGGTAGTAGCAAGGGTAGTGGGATAAGAGGAAGTTCCTAGAGAGCTAGGAAGGGTGGATGTATATATATGCTGGTGCGGGCATATGGTTAATTATATATTTAATTGTTGTTGCATGATCGGGGTGACCGATGGTATATTAAGTATACATTTGTGGCTGTCTGATCGGGGAGACCGATGGTTTTATATATATACAGTAGTTGTATGAGTTTGCCTGTTTAGGATATGTTCTTGAACTGGCATGTGTGGATTAATTATGTTATGTGTATAGTTTCGGCGAGAAACTACTTGGACCCTCGGGATGAGACTCGGGACGAGCGATGATAGGTGTGGAAGGTAGTAGTAGAGCTCCTACTACCGGAAGCACAGGATCAATGCTCGAGTCGGGGAAGTCACGAGGAATCCAAGGAGTTGAGCGTGAGTGTTGTTAGTATGGGTTATTATGTGCTAATAACGCGTTGTAATATCTACCCAGATTAGCCATCACAAGGAGGAACAACTATAGTAAACCTGCTAGTACAAGTGTGTACTTGATTTGATTGAGGTGATGATCGTTGGGGTAGTGATGAAGGTTCTAAACTAGTAGTCGTTGGGATAGAAGGACGTGTCTAGTAGCAATCACTTGGGGTGACGATAAGGATGTGGTTTGTTTTAAGTAGACCATTTCGGGTCAAAAATTGGCATTTGTGCTAGAATCATAGGCTTTTGGCATTTGTGCTAGAATCATAGGCTTTTGAGCCGACGTTGAATTGAGGAAAACCCGTAAGGTGATTTGATGTGATTTCCCAACTTGCCTTAAGAGATTTAAATGCCCGGATGACGATTGTGGATCGGGAGTTTGGAGGGATATGAGTCGAGACGTTGAATGCCGAATGAGTCATGCACGAAGTTATTTTGAAAATAGGATTGCAATAACTAATTTTTGGTGTTTCCAATCCTTATATGGATTGTGTTTTGGAATTTCGGGAAATGTTTAGCACACACACAAGATGTCGAATTATGGTTTTGAAAGTGCATGAAACCTTTTTATAACGAGAGTTACAAATTTTGTTGGTGATTTGTTTAAAATGAGTTTAGAACTCCTGTGTCGCTTAACTTTTCTTTCGAGAGTTTGTGTTACTAAGTATTTTATTGCAAATAGTTCAGTGTGTGGATTGATTCATGTGTGACATAAGTGGTGCATGGAGGAATTTTGGTAACATTTCATAAGGAGTTGTTTAGTGCGCTTTTCAGTCAGCTAAAGGTTTTATTGACATTTCGATGAAAATGCGATTTATCGACTTAGGGGTATGCATACTGGGGTAACCTTTGTTCTCAACTTTTTGATAAACGAGTCGTGCATGAAACTGTTTTAGTTCTTTTTTGTCGAAATGAAAGACCATTTGATCCAAGGAGTGTTTTAATGGTGTGAACATCATGCATACGATTACAATGTGTTATATTTTGGAAATATAAATGCGTAGATTTTTGACTTTCGGTTAATTTAGAATTACCGATCATTTCTTTCTGGAAATTAAAAACTTTTGCTTTGGAGGAAACGAGTATTTTGAGCAATTTCGATAAATACATTTTTAATCTATAATGTTTTGACGTTATATGTCCCAAGTACGAAACTTGAGGAAGTGTTACAAGCTTGCATGCCTGCCCCAGTTTGAGATTTTTGAGGTTTTAGTCGATATTTCCAATTATTAGAAGCGGACTGGTTTCTGTCTTCAAGTTTGAAACTTACACGAGGCAGTCGTGTTTTAACAAAATATAGTTGTAAACCGTGTCATTGTTTTGTGTGATTAGCTGACGCGCGAAAATTTGTGGAGAACCCTGTGCCACGTCATTTTATGATTAAAAAGAAGAATTTTTGAATCAAATGTCGTGAAACTTATTTTGAATTATGTGCACACCTTTGTCGGACCCTGTTTAAGGTTAAGCGGTTACTTTAAGTGCATGTCATGAGTCAATCCATACTGGAATCGAGGCGGTTCATTTTAAAGAAATTATTTGTTACGCTTGCTTTTGTGTGAGTAAACTGAACTGCAATGGAACGGTTTTCAACATGATTTTCCTATGTGGGACGAGCGTGTCCAGTTTTGCGTAACTATCGATCAGGTAATAGTAGTTTTATTACATACTGTCTTTTGAGATGAAAATCCTGATGATTGAAAATATTTTGTGAATGATTTTGTAAACCATTTGGGGAAATGTGCTTTTAAGTGTCATGTGTCACTTCGAAATTTTTTAGGGTGAGAGTCCGTTTGGAAAACTCTTTTGTTTAACCCGTGTTGAGTCTGAGACTAAGGTTGATTTCAGAGTATTGCTTGCTTAAACTTTGTTTAAACGCATTTTCCGACCTATGGGTCTAGCAAGCGTGAAGCATTTTGCTCGGTTTTGACTTGGAGTTAGTCATGGGCCAATTGCCCGGTTTTAATGGCTCGATGTGGAGTCTAGTTGATGAGTTGTTTTTGTCGCACCGTTTGGCATTCTTTGCACGTTGAGTTTTTACATGTTTGGGTGAGTGAGTCAATCCGGAATAGGCATGTTGTTGGTAGGCTGTTTGCTTGGATCCTTAGACACGTTAGTCAGTCGTTGGTAATGGTCGATTGGGTATCTCAGGGTGGGACCCCGATATTCATGTGTTTTAACCTAGACTTTCCAGTAGGTACTAGGAGGATATAGTTGTGGGCACTTACCTGGGAGGTAGTTCCGGTATGCTGGGTCTTGAGGCGTTACCTGGGAGGTAGACGTCAAGGTGTATCCTCGATACGGTGTGACTTGGCTTCGTAGAGCAAGTGTGGATGGTACGTCGACGGAGGAAGGTAGGTATTCCACGCGCGTTAGTACTGTAGGCCGAATAGTATCGGTTAAGGGATTGATGCCCTTTGTTATTAAGGGAATAAATGCGCATCAACCATTTCGAGGTAGGTGGTATATTTAGGTGTCGACTTTTGGGCTTGAGGCCAAACACCTTTAGTATAATCGGAGAGTTGTAGCCGATGTTAAGATAATCATGGTGATGATAATAGTAACCCTGAAATGATCACTTGTGATGAATGGTTGAGGTGGAACGATCTACGTGTGTGTTAGTGATTTGGTAGTGGGGGATATCTATTGGTGTTAATGTCTAGGATAATACCACGCCTATTTGAGTTACTGAAATCGGTTGGACCGATGTTCGGCGGGTGGCCGATGTTTGTTATTGTGATCGGTTGGACCGATGTTCGGCGGGTGGCCGATGTTTGTTATTGGGATCGGTTGGACCGATGTTCGGCGGGTGGCCGATATTTGTTATTGCAATCGGTTGGACCGATGTTCGGCAGGGGGTCGATGTTTTGTTGATATAATTTATTGAAAATCTTTGGAGTCTATTAGAATTTGTGGTAGTTAATCGACAGTTAAGGGTAGGAAGGATCGTAGTCGGGTATCCTGTAGGGTATATTGGTAAGCACCATTAGAAGGGTTAGAGCTTGAAAGTGGTTTGAGTTTGGGATATCATCAAATGCGAGAGAATTATTAGAAGCTGTTTGCGGACGTAGACTTCGGGGGCGAAGTCTAATCCAAGTGGGGGAGAGTTGTAAAGCCCGTGTCCCGGTACGTTTATTAATTAATTTTAATAATTTAAAATGTTTACCTTTAATTGTTTTGGTTAGTGGTTTGGTGTCAAAAAGGACCAAAATGTTAGCTTTCGTCTCGTTTCTAGGTAGATTGTGAGATGAGGTGTAGTTGAGGGGCTAGAGTGCAATTTTTGGAATTATTGCATGGGTCTCGGCCCATGGCCGGATCCCATCCTCGTTTTTTTTCCTTCCTTGTTAACCAAGCAACCAAAAACAATTCCATAACCTACATTCTTTCTTCTAGTTTCCTTGTGGTGCGGCTGTGAGAAGAGAAACGAGAAAGAGAGATATAGAAAAGCCGAGAAGAAGAGGTAGAGAGAGAGAGATAGAAACCGAGAGGTAGAGAGAGAGGAGTGGCCGGAAACCCCCCCACCCCTCCTGTCGCCGCGGTTACTGTTAGCGGAGGTCGCCGCTGCTGCTGTCCGTCGGAGGAGTCGAGGGAGAGAAGGTCGGTCGTGGTGGTGAGGCGTCGTCTTGAGGTAAGTCGTTCTCTCGTTCGTATCGTTTCTTTTCTTTTCCTTTTCGTTTTTCCGGCGAGACCACCACCGCCGCACGCCGCCGCCGCTGCGGTGGCTGTAGGTGGAGGGTGGTGGCAGTGGGCGCCCACGGTTCAAGTTCAGGGTCGAGCACGTTTTCCGTGTTTTAGCGGAAAACTGGTTCGGTCTCTAGCTGGGCGAAAAAGTGGTCGCAAGTTCGGTGTTTCGTCATTTTATGTGAAAATTAGTTTTCTGTTCAGTTCGTATTTCGGCCATAACTTTCTCGTCGTAACTCGGTTTGAGGCGATTCTGGTGTCCACGGTTCACATTCTGTGTCGGGCACGTTTTTCGTGTTTTAGCGAAAGGCTGGTTCGGCCCCTAGCTAGGCGGAAAACTTCTGTTTTTACAGCAGGTCGGTAAACCGACAGTGTTGTAATCTGCCACTGTTTTGTCATGGTCATAACTTTCTGCTCGTAACTCGGTTTGGGGTGAAATCGGTGTCAAAAGTTCCCTTTTTGAGTCTAGAAACATTTCTGTGTTTTGTGCCAAACCCAGTTCGGGACGTAGCATGGGTCGATTTGTCGTTTTATACTGAAAGGTGCTGAATTTCGCTGTTCCGGAAACTGTTTTTGTAAAATCCGTAGTAAATTGGAGAAAAATCGTTAGGAGGCGTATAATATGTCCTTGGAACCCTAACTCAGAGTACTTTCTGGTCATGAAATAATATTGGGAATTTTCTGGGTTTAAAGGAGTCGAAACAGGTCCCGAACAGACCTGTTTTGGGTGAGCGGAATTTAGTTTTAGTGACGGTTTAAGCGTGTGTCGTGTCATAGAGTCCGGGTCTCGTATTGACACGTTTTAACATGCATTTAGGTGCTGGGAAGTGACCGTAATTGTGAAGCTTGAATTGTGTTATTAAGCTGGGCGCGCATTCGAGGTGAGTTCTCTCACTGTGTAGGGTTGTATGCATGTCATAATAGTTTGTATGTACTATTGTCTTTGTGGTGTGAACTAGTTGTTTGTGGTGTGTAATATTTGATTGGTTTGAATGCTTGGTATAAATGTGTTACATTACAATTCGGTGGGACCGAGGCCTCGATGGTACTGAGGTGTTGGTTACACTACAATTCGGTGGGACCGAGGCCTCGATGGTACTGAGGTGTTGGTTACATTACAATTCGGTGAGACCGAGGCCTCGATGGTACTGAGGTGTTGGTTACATTACAATTCGGTGAGACCGAGGCCTCGATGGTACTGAGGTGTTGGTTACATGACAATTCGGTGGGACCGAGGCCTCGATGGTACTGAGGTGTTGGATACATTACAATTCGGTGGGACCGAGGGTCCGATGGGACCGAGGTATTGGATACATAATTACTTGTAGATGTTTACTCGTTTTATGTATCTGTGGAGTTGTTGCTTATGTACGGATAGGGGTGATGTGTATATAATTCCTATCTGCGCATGTGTTGGAATTCACTAAGCTTCGTGCTTACCCTTTCCCAATAAACTGTGGTTTCAGGTACGGGCGGCTCCAAGGCGTGACAAGTACACACTGGCGCGCGAGAAGAGCTGGTTGCTTTATGATTTTAATAATTAAACATTTATTCCGCTGGTTTTATTTTATAAAGATATTAATTATGTGTTAGTAAACGAAACGTTGGGATCATTTAATGAGTTGTTATCAATGAAATGTTTATTTTAAAATTTTAAATTTGCTTGTAATTTTTGGGACGTTACATCTAATGTCGTCAATCAAGTAATAAAGTGGTGAGAACCACGTATCGTCCCACAGAGATTAGAGTAAAAGTGCAATAAGAGTTTAAGTAAAGAGATGATTTCAGAAGACGAATTCGAAGATATTGATTTGTTTGGAGTTATCACAGATTATATTGAACAAATAATAAAGAGAGCAAGGGTGTAAGATGTTGGGGTGAAGTCTAAATACAAATTGCCGCAGACCAATGCTGTAGCATAGCTACAGCATTGTCCCCCAATAATTAGTTTCACCATCTACTTTTCGGGAGGTCCTTCCGAACTCTCATCATTGTGCTATTGAGTCTAGGTTTCAAACAACACATTCCTGTGATTGCTTCTGTCAGGATCGAATCTTAACAAGATAATTAACACTTAGAATTCAGAATTAAAGAATCTGCAGAAAAGAACTTTAATTCTCACAATCAAGAACAATGTAACAGAAAATTCACCACTTTGTGTATTCACTAAATCGACTCACAAGATTACAACCAAACCTCAATCTTGTTGAACAGGCTCAACAAGACGACTTCTACTTCTCTAGAAATAGGGTTCTTAAACCTTGAGGTTAATTCTCTCTAAAAACACAATCGAATTTAGAATTTTCTCTTGTATATCGTGTCTGTTCTAATAGCTATCTATTGAATTCTATTTATACAAAAATAATTACAAGATAACTATCAAGATAAGATTGATCTTCAGAATATTCTTTTAAGTATATCTTCAATCAATCCATCTTTATCTCCTTCAATCTCGCATTCCATGTTCTGATCACAAGCAGTAGTAACTTCATTCTTCTCAAGCAGTACTAATAATCTTTCAGCAGTAGTAATGTTTGATATGCCCAAGCAGTACTAACAGTTTTCGTAAGACACCAGCAGTACTAACTTTTGATCAGCAGCATTAATGATATTCCAGCAGTAGTAATATACCAGCAGTATTAACTTTGTTCAGCAGTATTAACCATGTACCAGCAGTAGTAACTTGTTCAGCAGTATTAACCATGTACCAGCAGTAGTAACTTGTTCAGGCAGCACTAACATTGATCTGGCAGTACTAACTTGATCTGGCAGTAGTAATGTTGTTCTGGCAGTACTAACCATACTTAGCATATCTTCAGTTCCCAACAATCTCCCCCTAACTTGACTTTTCAGGATGAGAAGTTAAGTTCTTCAGATGATGCTTCCAAAACCTAATCATCAACGCATAAATTTGGATCCAATCCCAGACTTTGATTGAGAATCCTTTTTACAAGGTATCTTGCCATTTTAGAGTCTTTGTCACTCACCAACTTAGCATGCAGCATTCCATTCAACTTTTTCATGTTGTGCTTGTATACAACATCCACCAAATAATATTCATGAAATGTATTGTCAAGAGAGATGACATACACTCCACAATTCTCAATGAGCATCCAGTTGGTAATGACTTGAAAATTCCTTGCCATCAAATACTGAACTGCTTCTGGTTTGAACATTAAGCACAAGTATTCAAGAACCATCTTGGTGATAGACATACCTTGCTCTGTCAGCATGTTTCCATATAGCCTCATTCCCACCTTGAACATCTCTTCCAAGTCAGATCTAGAGCATGTTCTGATAAGTTTTCCCCAAGTAGGACAAACTTCAAACTTTCCATCTGCCCTTTTGATTCTGATCAACTCCTTTCTTCCATCTTTCAATGTGTCCCAGAAGATGATCTCAGGAGGCATGGAAGACAATGGTGTAGTCTTGATTGGATTAGTATCAACCACAGTTATATACACATCACATTGAGCATTTGATTGTGATTGTATATTGCTTGGTTGACCTGATGAAGTTGCCACTTCTTCTTCAGCAACTTTTGGATCAGATTTCTCTTTCACTGCTTCCTCCTGGGCTTCTTCTACAGTTGGATCCACCCTTGGCTTCTCTATATCTTTCTTCTTTGAGGCTATTGACTTTGTTCTTGGCCTCTTTGTTCTTTTGAAAGATTTAACAGCTTCAGGAGTGGTTTCAGCTGTTTCTTCTTTGTGGCTCTTAGCAGCACTAACAGTTTCTGCTGCCTTTTGTTTTTCAGCAGCATTATCTGTTTCTACTTCTTTTGCAACCTCAGCAGCAGTAACCGTTTCTGCTGCTGGTTCTGTTTCTGCTTCCTTTGTAAGATCAGCAGCAGTAACGGTTTCTGCTGCTGTTTCTGTTTCTGCTTCCTTTGTAATATCTGCAGCCTCCTCAGTCTCCCCCTCAACCTTATACTCATACTCCCCCTCAATGTTTGCATCCTCCATGTTTAGATCTGAGTCTGACTCCCCCTTTTTGGAAGCATCATTGGTAGGGTTTCTTCTCCTAAGGACAAACTGAGCTTTCTTCTTTCTGTGCATCAACTTAGTGATCATCTTCCTTTGCTTCTCAAGCTGTGAGTTTTGATAGAGGACCACTTTCTTGAGTTCATCAATTTCCTTTTTCTGATCCATGACCTCAATGTTGATATTTACAATAGTTTCCATCAATTCCTCGTACGTATATCTATCCTCACCCTGTTTAGGAGTTTTTACCTCCCTTAAAGGATCATTGGAAGTTTTAGCAGGTGTCTCTTGCCTAGCAAAAGCACTACCTACCCCCTTGGTTTCTTGGCACCTGGGACCTCTGGATGATTTCTCACCCTGAGTTGCCGTGAGGAAGGGCTTAGTTATTTTACCACTGGCCTTCTCTTTGCTAGCAGAAGTAGTGGCAGCCTTGCGACTCACATGCTCAACCTTCTCCTTAGTGAGCACCTTCTTGGGGTTGGGAGACACCCCTGTGGTTTCCCTTTCGATATTCTCCATTGGAGAATGCTCCAACAGAGGGCTTAAAGGCTTCGGGCTCTTAGGAGATACATCAAGGGAAGGAACCTTGTGTACCTTTCTTCTTTCAAACTTTTTGGTTATTGTGGGAGTGGGTCGTTCAAGAATGGACTGAGGGATGTCTTTTGTGATGGAAGGTTGGGATTGGTCATCAGCGGGTGTGTCTAATGAGGGCCTTGACCCTGATGCCATACCTTCAAATGTGTGGGACACAACCATCATTGTAGAGAACAATGGTGTGTCAACTCCTTCCGAGTCCCTAGGAAGTCTTTTCATATTTGAAAAAACCTTCCCTTTAGGGGATTTTGGCACATATACCTCATCAAATTGAGGCATATCCGTCAATTCCTTGGTAATTACTTCCTGAACAAACCTTGGATACATATAGAAACGCTTTTTGGATTCCAGGTTTGCCACAAGATCATTGAAAATCATTTGAGAAAAATTAAACTTCCTGTTAGTGGCTAAGCAGACTAGAGCATAAGCAATAGTACTGCTGAACTCACTCCATCCAGTAGTTTTCTTTGAAATACAATGCATTAAGGTATGAACAAAGAATCTCCATTGAGTAAAAAACTTTGACTTGTAGAATTTAAAAACTCCAATGGGACCTTCATACCCCATTCTTTGTAAAGTTGAGTATAGTTCTTCATTGGAAATAGAAGTTATACCTGAGGCATCATCTAATCGAAGAGTGATGCGAAGGAGTTCTTCTGAAACTTTCAAGGGTTTGTCACATACCCTTGTTTGGATGACTTTATGCCCATCTTCGGATTCTACGGTGGCATTGGCCCAGAATTGCGTCTGATGCTCGATGTATATTGTCGGATTCACCGTTAGGGCATACGAAATATGAGTGAACTTGAGAAAATCCACAATTTCATGAAATCCTTCGGCCTGCTTCGGCTTCTGAAGCATTGCAATCTCATTATGCTCGTCAACAAACTCCATAATCGTTGTGCTTCCTGAGGATTTGTAAAGAAAACACAGAGATTCTAGGGAGAAGAGGTTAGAACGAGAGAGAGAAGAAGTTAATGCGAAGAGTCGTTATGAACTTTGGCGGGCAAACAGGGGTATTTATAGCAGTATTTGCCCTAGATTTTCAAAAGCAGTATTAACGACATAAGCAGTATTAACGACTGAGCAGTATTAACTACACAAGCAGTATTAACGACTGAGCAGTATTAACTACACAAGCAGTATTAACTACTGAGCAGTATTAACTACACAAGCAGTATTAACTGCTAAGCAGTATTAACTACTCATTGGCAGTATTAACTGCTGAGCAGTATTAACTGCAAAGCAGTATTAACTACACAGCAGTATTAATTACTTAAGCAGTATTAACAACAAAGCAGTATTAACTACTTAAGCAGTATTAACAGTGCACTAGCAGTATTAACTACGCACTGGCAGTAGTAACTCTGCACTAGCAGTAGTAACTCTGCACTGGCAGTAGTAACTCTGCACTGGCAGTAGTAACTCTGCACTGGCAGTAGTAACTCTGCACTAGCAGTAGTAACTCTGCACTAGCAGTAGTAACTCTGCACTGGCAGTAGTAACTCTACTTGCACTTTGCAGCACTAGTCAAATCCTCAAATGTCATCTTACCTTCTGACATCACCTTTACTTTTACCACTTATCTTACCTCCTGCAGGATTATTTTCAAAAGTAACATGTCCTCCATCAATTCTTTTGAAATTCTTGAGGCAGGCCATGTTACCTGTCATGTGCCTGGAGCAACCACTATCAACATGCCAGATGCTCTTCCCCTTGAGCTGTTGGTTGCCCTGCACATCTGATAAATCAGTTAGTTTTTATTGGGAACCCAAGCCGAAGTGGTCTTGGGTCTCCCTTGCTCATCAAAGTACTTGCACTTGGTTTTGATGAGATTTTCAACCTTAAGTACTGCAGTACTGGAGTACTTTGTCAATATGATTGGTTTAGCAGCACTAGAAGCAGTATTAACCTCAGAAGTACTAACAGTGCTAGCAGTACTAACACTGGGAGCAGCAGTATCGTTAGCAGCACTATCAGTACTAGCAGCAGTATCAGCAGTACTAACAGAGTTAGCAGTATTAACAGAGTTAACAGTACTAACAGAGTTAGCAGCACCAACAGAGTTAGCAGCACCAACAGAGTTAGCAGTACTAACAGAGTTAGCAGCACTAACTGAGTTATCAGCATTAACTGAGTTAGCAGCACTAACAAAGTTAGCAGCACTAACTGAGTTAGCAGCACTAACAGAGTTAGCAGCACTAACAGAGTTAGCAGCACTAACAAAGTTAGCAGCACTAACCGAGTTAGCAGCACTAATTTTTGAAGAAGTACTAACAGTGTTAGCAGCACTAACACTGCTAGCAGCACTAACACTGCTAGCAGCATTATCTGAGGCTGCAGTACTTTTAGGAACCCACATTGTGACACATTCTTTTTCAGGCTTTTTCTTCATGTGGCTTTTGGATTTAGCTTGTTTCTTAGCCACATGGTTCCTTGCAGGCTTCCTATAACCATTGGATTTATAAAAAGGTCTTTGAAAATTCATCCTTTGGTTAATAGGATTGAAATAACAGTGTTTGGCAAGATGATTCAATCTGCCACAGATGAAACAAGGTTTTGGTCTGTTAATCCTTTGCAGATCAACTCCTTGCTTTTGTGCCCACTGGTTATTCCAATTTCTTTGATTTCCCCTCCTTTTATCATGTTTTTGGGGCTTATTCTCTTGAGATTTCTTGCAAGAACAATGTTCAAAAGTTTTAGAGTTCACAACAGTGGTCTGTGTATAATGAACTCCCTTTCCCTTGTCAGTCCTTTTCATCTCATTGTTCTTAACACATGGACTTTCACATTCCTCATCAGATCCTACTTTGTCAGTCTCATCCTCAACAACTACTTTATCTAATGGATCTACTTCAGTGGATCCTTTAGGTAAGTCCTTCCTATCCTTGGTTTCTAATAGGTCTGACTTAGGAGGGATGTAGTTGTTGTTATAGGGTGGGGGTGTGGCATTGTACCCTATTCCTGGTTTCAACTTACTATGGATTTGAGAGTTGATTATGTTGTCCATGACTTTGGAGGCACAAGTAAACTTTTCTACATCAAGTTTAACTTTCTCAAGCTCTCCTTTTAGTTTCTCACACTCTTCCCTAGACTCTTTCAGTTGGAACTCCAGACCACCCTTTTCCCACTTCCAGTAGTTTGTATCATATGAGTGTTGAAGTTCATTGGCTTGAAAAGCCTTAATTTGTTCTTCAAACCTTTCAACAATCAATACATAATCTCTTATGTCCTTTTCTAATCTCTTAAGGTCATCACACATTCCCTGATTGTGATCTCTATACCTTTTAACGGTGTCTATACAAGATTGAGAACAGAGATTAGATTTTACCTCCGTAGGAATATCTGAGACTTCTGCCATGAGTGCATGATTCTGGATTGCCTCTTCTGCTTGATCACTCCAATCAAAAGTACTGTTTGATTCAATAGAATTTTCCATAATGATTGTAGAATTCTAAGAAACACAAGCTCTGATACCACTTGTCAGGATCGAATCTTAACAAGATAATTAACACTTAGAATTCAGAATTAAAGAATCTGCAGAAAAGAACTTTAATTCTCACAATCAAGAACAATGTAACAGAAAATTCACCACTTTGTGTATTCACTAAATCGACTCACAAGATTACAACCAAACCTCAATCTTGTTGAACAGGCTCAACAAGACGACTTCTACTTCTCTAGAAATAGGGTTCTTAAACCTTGAGGTTAATTCTCTCTAAAAACACAATAGAATTTAGAATTTTCTCTTGTATATCGTGTCTGTTCTAATAGCTATCTATTGAATTCTATTTATACAAAAATAATTACAAGATAACTATCAAGATAAGATTGATCTTCAGAATATTCTTTTAAGTATATCTTCAATCAATCCATCTTTATCTCCTTCAATCTCGCATTCCATGTTCTGATCACAAGCAGTAGTAACTTCATTCTTCTCAAGCAGTACTAATAATCTTTCAGCAGTAGTAATGTTTGATATGCCCAAGCAGTACTAACAGTTTTCGTAAGACACCAGCAGTACTAACTTTTGATCAGCAGCATTAATGATATTCCAGCAGTAGTAATATACCAGCAGTATTAACTTTGTTCAGCAGTATTAACCATGTACCAGCAGTAGTAACTTGTTCAGCAGTATTAACCATGTACCAGCAGTAGTAACTTGTTCTGGCAGCACTAACATTGATCTGGCAGTACTAACTTGATCTGGCAGTAGTAATGTTGTTCTGGCAGTACTAACCATACTTAGCATATCTTCAGTTCCCAACAGCTTCTGTACCATCAATAGTAACCAATGAAGCCTTCCAAGTATATGGATTAACAAATCCCTTTGTTAAAAATCACTCTTCCGAGTCGATTCCCATATCATTTAAGTTGATGTGTTCTAAGTGGTCCATTCCTGAACCCACTACACTTTAACACCTTAAGTGATGACCAACTTATCGAGAATAATCAGTTTAGAAAACAGAGGTACAAATGCCTTTGTAAGCAACTCTTCAATTATACTTTCTTTTGTCATCCGAATTGGCGTGCATATCAATGGCTAATGCCTGAGTCCATGACACTTTCACACTTTCAAAGTGATCAAAACGTGAAGGAGTATTTTGGTTTTATAAAACTTAGATGAAATGGTGGAACATCATTATTGAGAAACAAGTTCCACCTTTCTTTGTATTTAAAACTTCACCCTTTTTATCTCACACCCAAGCTATTAAACTAGCTACTCATACTTGAAATTAAATGACAAGAAATGTAAGTTACATAAATTTAAAGACAGAAATTAAAGACAGAAATGTAAATGACAAATATTTAAATGACAAGAAATTAAAGTGCAAGAATTAAATGACAAAAGTTAGTGCAACAATGTTAAAGCAATGTTGCAAGCAACTCATAAACTAAGAACAAAAATATGAATAAGATGAAGAACATAAACTAAAGTTGCATTAAAGTAAAGATGAGAGTTCCAATCAGTTGTAAGAACTTATCCCCAAAAAGTGTCTCCAACCACAAGGTTATTTCAATAGAAATTTTAAGTTATAAATCAAACAAACATCCCACCCTCAAACCCTAAATACACCAACAACTAAGTCTCATTGAATGCATACACCAAATTTTTTGGTAAGCTTGTAACTTTGTATTCTTTAGGCAACTAATACAAATCTAAAAAATCTATTTACTTAAACACTACTTAGGTATAGTTGAATACTTTATATATATATATATATATATATATGAATGATTGTATGTAAATATAATTATAAATAACGTAAAATTGTCAATTGTTTGAACTTTAATAGTTACTACTTATAAGTACGTAAACGAACCGATCAACGATCAATAAACGAACGAAACTTTTTGTGTTTTGTATTCATGTTCGTTCGTTAAGAAAAATATTCTTGTTTGTGTTTGTACGTTAAGAGGCTAGAAGAACATAAACGAATGAATTTAAACAAACATAAATCAACATAAACGAACAAACACATATGAACAAAAATCAACCACTTTTGCTTTTCATTTAATTTCTCTAAGATAACATAACAAAATGTAAAAAGCAATTAGACTTAGGAGGGAAAGAAAGAAAGAAATTTTGAGAACTTAATTTATTAATGATTTTACTTATTAATGTCATAAAATAAAAATATTTTTATATATAAGTATAAATAGAAAACGTAAATGAACATAAGTGAAAGAATATTTATATACGTAAATGAACAAACAAGACCATTGTCCATATTCGTTCATTTATTTAAACGAACAAAATAGCCCTTCATTTATAAATAAACAAACTTTCTGTCTAACGGTTCGTTAAATGTTTCTTTCATTTACAACGCTAATATCCATTAATAAGCATTTAACAAAAACATATATTTTGAAAGGGTATTACAAACCTTAAGACCATTGATTTCTTATATTTTTTTGCACCCCCCCCCCCCCCCCCCAAAAAAATAATTTTCTAGCTCCGCCCCCACAATGTTACACCTTTCTTGATGATAGAAATTATGAAAAAATATGATTAAATATGGAAAAATATTTAAATGTGAACACTAAAGCTAGAGATGCACAAAAATATCTGAACCGAAGCATGATCCATAAAAGTTTGGGCCTATTGAGCTTGAAGCCCAAGCCATATCTTACATCCTGATCAAGCCAATTTTTTCCCCAGCCACGGGTTTAAGCTGGTTCAAAAAAGCCAAGGGTTGCTCCCCTTTTGTCCCGAGTCTAATCAAGGCTAAAGGTCGAAAAAGCCCATACACAAAGTCCAGTCAAACTAGTTGTTGCAGGCCTTGGACTACGTTTGGCATAGAAAGCACAAGGACGAAAAATGAAGTTTACCCTTGTCTTTTCATTAAAATTTACCATTTTACCCATAAAATTATCATAAGCAGAATTTTATGGGTATTTCTTGGTAATTTAGTATAAATATATTCTTTTACACCAAAGAAATCTCAAACAAACTCTCTTAGTAACTCCCGATGGCTTAGATCCAACATCCTTATTCGCATACTTTGCAATCCGTCCAATAAACCCTGATAAGAGTTTGGATAATTTGGATTGATGATCAGTTTGGATCTCGAGGGTGAATTATAAGCTACCAAAACACAAATAACTGCTCCTACGTCAATTATCTATACTAGTAAGTTCTTTTATAGGGTTAATAAGGGATCTAAAATGACGAGTTTAAGTTTCACCTTAATCCTACTAAACTTACCTTTTGGGATGTTAACAATTGCGGCATTTGTAACGGTTAAATTGACACAATAACAACGTACCTTTAGCTAATACCCAATTACTTGGTGTAACCTTTTTTGGTGGGGGGGGGGGGGGGGGGGGGGGAATTGGCCAAAATAGTCAATTTTCTCAACCAAATTCACTTTTTAGCCACTTTATTAATAAAATATCTATTTTAGCCCGAGTTTGCGCAAATGACTTGCGTATTTGCGTAAAATCAATTTTCAGATAAAAAAATTGTGTAACTATTTTTTTTATTTCTGTAATCTGAAAATAGGTTGTATACAATTGCATAAGACATTTATGTAAACTCTATCTACAATAGAAATTTGGTTCCAAAAGTGATTATACATTAATTTGGTTGGGAGAAATTTTCCAAAAAAAGTTATCCATTTTAATTTTGGGAATTTAATTAAAATACCTAAAGTTTGACTTTAACTTGCCAAAATACTCATTTCTCTCTCGAATTTGCCAAAATACCCATAAATCCCGCGATGGATCCCGCGATCGTGGGATATGGCTCACGTGTCCCGCTATTTTGGCCAAAACGTCCCGCGTCACCCCCCAACTATGCCCGCGGTGACAATTTTCATCCCTCCCCGCGACTGACCCCGCGATGGGTCCTGCAACCAGACAAAAAATTACAATTTTGGTCCTTTTTGCACGAATTTTTGCATGCTTTTACTGTTTTTTTCCACCATTATTGTACTTGGAAGACCAAATTGTGGTTGAAATTCACTGGCATGTTTCATCAATGTTGAATCATTGTACTTGAAAGACCAATTTGTGGTTGCAATTCATCTTCCTCAATGAGATTTCATCCATAAATATCAGCAGAATGCAATCCATAACTCACACCCATTCCATCATTCTTTCTTGCTTTCTTGCTTTCTTGCTTTCTTCGGTATTTTGTTTTTGAGATACCACTGAAAAAATGAGTTCATCTGTTTCAAAAGCTAGGCTATATTTCTGTTACGATGGTGAATGGGTGGAAGAAAACAATGAGTGGAATTTTGCTTATAAATCTAAGCATGGTGTAAAATTGCCAGTAAACTTTTCTTATCAGAAGTTTGTTGCATACGCCATGCAAAAATGTGAAATCGACCCTTCTGCTGTTTGCAAGTTAGTGTTCAAGAATGATGATGGGTCATTTATGGAGTTATGCAACGATGGGGATATCTCTGGTTTTATGCACTTTGCAGCCGAATCAGAAAGACCTCCATTACTTTATGTGTATGCCGAATCCTCGGTGTGCAATGAAGATGATGACGAAGGTGACGACGATGGTGATGACGACGGTGACGACGAAGGTGATGACGACGCTGATGACGAAGACCTCCAAATGGAGCAGCCTGATTCTCAATTTCAGCCTTCCTACGGCCCAACAGTTCATTTGGATCATGCATATGGTCTTAACGACTGTATTCCTGATTATGTTCCGGAGACGCAACAACAACAACCACAAGAAGGATGTTGTGCTGGAGTTGCTGATGACGAAACCTATGTTTTCAAAACGGGTAACGCTGATATAGACAGATCAGATACCGATAGTGATGATCACGAAGAATATACCCCTAGTAATAAATCATTTAGTCAGTTAAATGACTATTTTGATATGCCCCCTATTCTTCCAGACCAGATTATCCATACACAAACCTACGAACCTGCACCTTATAATCGCAGTTTAAGGTTAGAAGTAGGTCAGATATTTGATTTGAAGGATCACTTGGCAAGCCAGGTCGGACTTAAGTTCATGGAAGAGGGTTTCGAAAGTCACACGCCGAGATCCGACAAAGGCAGATACGTAGTTGAATGTGCGAGAGAAAACTGTAATTGGAGGATGTACGCGAAGCCCGCGGGAGAGAAAGGAGGGGCGTTACTTATTAGAAAGTTTCACGACGTACACACTTGTACGAGGACGCAACTGAATCCCAACCACAAACAAGCCACCAAAAGGACTTTGGGTGGGATACTGAAAGGCAAATTTCTTGATGCTAGCTGGTCATTGCGTCCAAAGGACATCATGGACGATGTACGCCAGCAGTTCGGCGTCACGATTGGTTACCACCAAGCTAGGCGTGCGCGATGCAGGGCACTGCTATTGGTGAGAGACAGGTTCGAGGAGTTGTATGAACGACTCCCAGCATATTTATATAATTTACAGCTGCAGAATCCAGGTATTGTCACCCAGATAAGGACCGATTCACATGGACGGTTTGAGATGTGCTTCGCTGCCCTTGGACCTGCGGTACGTATTTTAACACGTCATATATTTACACATTATAAACTATAACATTTACAAAGGGAAACCACCTACGTTTTTGCAGATCCGCACATTTCTGGCAAATCTGCGTCGTGTCCTGGTAATAGACGCTGCCCATTTAAAGGGCCCTTACTTGGGTATGATGTTCCTGGTGGTTGCCATGGACGGGGATAACTCCATCGTTCCAGTAGCTTTCGGAGTAGGCAAGTCCAAAACCGGGGACGAGTGGACTTGGTTTATGTCCATGTTGAGACAAGCTATCGGAGACCCGCAAGGTTTGGTGTTTATGTCCGACAGGGCTCCTTCCATAAGCGCCGCAATCTCTGCCATGTACCCAAACGCCCCTCACGCCTTATGTTGTCGACATTTGGAGATGAACGCCAAAACCCAGTACAAACGTATTACCACCTACAAGGATGTCTACTGGAAGGCATGCAGAGCATATACGGCTCGGGAGTTTGACCGGTACATGAATCTTCTATGAGTTAGTGCCAACAAAGCAGCCAAAGTCATGGACGATGTTGGACCGGAGAGATGGTCCGCGGCCCATTTTCCTGCACAATGGTATGACATTTTGACCTCCAATAGTGCAGAGTCGGTGAATGCACTCTCCCGTTTTGCGCGTAGATGTCCGATTGTTACTCTTATGGACTACTTTCGGAGCTTTCAATAAGAGTGGTACCAACTTCGACGCCGAAAAGGAGCTGAGCTGCAAAATAGACTCACACCAGCGGCGGAGGAGATAGTTCTCTTCAGGGCGCGTCACGCGTCGACATGGAGGGTAAGCAAAATCGGGTATGGGAGGTACGAGGTTCGGGATAACCATCTTCACGCGACTGTCCATATGACCGACCATGTTTGTTCGTGTTTCCAATGGCAAAAATCTGGGTTACCGCGCGGCCATGCCATCGCTGCGGCAAGATATATGGGTCGTAGAGATTGCAGCGACTTGGCTGTAAGTTTCTTCACGTCCGAAACTTACCGGAGAACATACGTAGAGGTAATAAATCAAGTTGGACCCCCTGAAGCATGGGTGTATCCACCCGACCCCCTTCCGCCATGCTATCCACCGTTAAACGATAAGAACAGAGTCGGGAGACCGAGAAAGAACAACCGACGTCCATCACGTGGTGAAGGTTCGATACAGCAAAAATGTACTCGGTGCCAATGCGTAGGACATACTCGTGGAGAGTGTCCAAATCCCGCCCCTTCAACCGTGCCAAGGAGTAGACGTTCAGTCAACCAAGTAAGTAACATGCAGGGCCCATCGGAGCTTAAGCCACATGAAACTATATCATATGATACCGTTGATCTGAACGTTGATTTCCCTTGATTGGGACGATAAATATTGTATGTTTAGTGCGCTTGTTTTGATATATAACATGATTTTATCTACTTTATCGGCCTGTTGTAATTTATCAAACATAACTTATGTACGTTGATCTGGACATTGATTTCCCTTGATTGGGACCAGTTATCTTTTGAAAGGTACTTGAAATAGAACATGGGATGATGATCATAATGGTAGTAGTCTAAATGGAGAGAATAGTAATGGTAGTAGTCTAAATGGAGAGAATAGTAATGGTTATATAGAACTATATCATATGATAGCGTTGACAGGGACGTAAGTTGTGTTAGAGCAAAGACAGGGACCTAAGTGCAGTAAAAGCATCCACATTTGCCTATAAATAACCCACGCTAGATTAGTCGTAAAACACATATACGAGAACATATTATCCGTTAACGTATTCTTACATGGCATCCCCAAACCTTCATGTTTGGTGCTTTAGGCGTTTATCTGAATCACTTTCAGACACTGGCAAAGAGTTATATGGTTAGTGTGCATGTTTCATTGAGTTTTGCTTGTTACTACCGTTGTTCTACGAACTAACTATATTAATTAATGTTCATCAACAGATGCATATCCACAGTTGTTCACCATGAAAGTCTACCATGGTGGGTACTTCACAGAACCACCCAAAAGACATTATTTCCGTGGTCTAGAAATTTATGTTGACATGTTAGATGTGGAGGATCTTTCTATGCAACTGCTTGAACAGATCATGAAAGAGCTGGACTATGAAAACCAAAATATAATAGGTTGTATTTTAAGAGGCCGAATGCAGACTTCTTGACTGGACTAGTAGAATTGAGTACCGACGAAGATGTAGCCAACATACGCCAGTATGTTGACGGCCATACTGTGATTGAAGTGTACATCGAGAAAGTGGAGCTTAACACTTTGAGACTTGTCTCGCCAGAGCATGTAAGAAGTCGACCCAGATTGTCAAAAACCAAACCATCGTCTAGCCGTACCCTCAAATTTGGATAATTTTGTACTGTATTGATTAGTATGTGTTTGTTATGAAATAATCTTGTATAACATCTATGAGTTGTATTTTTAATATGAACCACTTTTCAGACAAATTTCAGACTACTTAAACACTACTTTTCAGACAAATTAAAGACCTTTATTCATGAGCAAACTTCAACATGAAACATCAACATAGAAAATCCAGGAAGGAAACAACAACATACAAACAGGAAAGGAACGAAACAACAATGTCGTACTGGAAAAGTACAAAACAACAACACATAAATAACAAGGTACTAAAGCAACACCCGTACCACCACCTACTGAAAAATTGCTTTAGTTTGATCAATCCAACTTTGCTTCTTGCTTACCTTCGCTTGAAGAATTGCGAAGTCTTGCAAAATGTGGTGAATTTCTTTTTTTTCTCGACGAATACGAGCCTCCCTGTCTTTTATATCCCCTTTCATCCTTTTGATCTCCTTTTCTTCCACTTCGATCCTTATCAAGTGGACTTCCTTCCTGGCCATCATCTGTTTCCACTCTTCTGTCAGTTGGTTTATCTCCTTTTCCTTTTCTGCTATCGCGATCTGGAGTTTAGGTGGCATTCTTTCAGGTGTAGACGATGGGTTAGATGGCGATGCCATTTGTTTACTGAAGAAAGAAAGCAAGAAAGAAGGATGAAATGGGTGTGAATTGTGGATTGCATATTACTGATGTTTATGGATGAAATCTCAAACATGCCAATGAATTTCAACCACAGATTGGTTTTCAAAGTACAATAATTGTGGAAAAAAACAGTAAAAGCATGCAAAGATTCGTGCAAAAGGACCAAAATTGCAATTTTTTTGTCTGGTCGCGGGACCCATCGCAGGATCAATCGCGGGGAGGGACGAAAATTGTCACCGCGGGCATAGTTGGGGGGTGCCGCGGGACGTTTTGGCCAAAACAGCGGGACACGTGTGCCCTATCCCGCGATCGCGGGATATATCGCGGGATTTATGGGTATTTTGGAAAATTCGAGAGAGAAATGGGTATTTTGGCAAGTCAAAGTCAAACTTTTGGTATTTTAATTAAATTCCCATCCATTTTAGGCAACATATTTACAATATTATATTATTTTGTATGCATGTTTGTTTTTAGGTCCACCAACCATATTACTATCGTATAAGGCTATCCATTACGGCAATTTCAATTGAATTGCAAATGAATTGTAAATGCGCCACGTAGGATTTCTATTTTAGAAATTAAGGTGGTTATGAGTATGATTTCTAAATTAGAATTTGGTTTTTGGTAATTACAAATGTCAAATCAGTACTTTTGCTGATGTGGTGGTTTTTTCCTGGTTGGCGGTATGCATTAGTATCTGGTTGTATCCAGAATAAGCATCCATGAACGTCAGGAGTTCATGACCAGCGGTCGCGTCGACCATAGCGTTGATATGTGGCAGTGGGAAGAGATCTTTTGGACATGCCTTGTTGAGATCCGTGAAGTCAATGCACACCCTCCATTTCCCATTTTTCTATTGTACGACCACGACGTTAGCCAGCCAATCGGGGTATTTTACTTCTCAGATATTTCCAGTCTTGAGTAGGTTATCGACCTCTTCATTAATCACTTTTTTCGTTTCGGGGCGAATTTGCGTCGTTTCTGCTTTACAGGTTTATACGATGGGTCAACGTTCAGTTTATGGGAAATGACGTCTGGATCGATGTCGACCATATCTTCGTGGGTCCAGGAGAAACAATCAGCATGTTCCTGCAAGAAATAAATTAGTTTTCTTTTATGGTTGGATCGAGCGACGATCCAACGAAAACGATCATGTTAGACTTGTCCTTGTCAAGAACGACTTCTTCCAAACGATAGTCGTCGACAGACTCGGGGACATCCTGAACCTGTAATTGTTAGATGTCTTTCTTGGGGGGTTTCATCGTTGTCTTGTAGCATTCTTGGGCGATCTTCTGTTTGCTTTTTATCTCTTGGACTCCCCATGGCGTTGGGAATATTACCGTCTGATGGTATGTCGAGGGCACAACTTTCTTATCGTGGATCCATGGTCGACCCAGAATAATATTGTAAGCTGAAGAGCACTCGACCACACTGAACTTAGTCTGCTTGTTGACTCCTTTGGCATATATAGGAAGAGTAATCCCCCAACGGTGTTTGTCGAGTCTCCGTTGAACCCCACCAAGACTACGGATCGTCTCATGATTTCCGACGTGTCGATCCCCATCGCCTTGATCGTGCTGAGGAATATGACATTCGCTGAACTTTCTCCGTTGATTAAGACTCTTTTGGTCGAGCAATTGCCTACCGTTAATAGAATTATCAGTTTGTCTTGATGTGTAACACCCTAAAATTTGTGGCAAATTTAAACCTGAATAATTTTCGGAAATGAGCTAAATGACATAGACAAATCACCCAAGAAGGGGAAGTAATATTGTGGCGTTTACAACCTACTAATCTAGACTTAGAGAAGTTCAGATTATATACGGGTGTTGCTATTTCGCTCTCAAAAGTATGTCAATCTATACACCAAAAGTTCGCCTCTATGTCCATCCAAAAATTCTATCTCTCTTCTCCCCTCTTCCCTCAACCCCAGGGAGTGCCACCGCTAGGAAGGCCTGCTTAAACACAGATATACAAAAGAAGTGTTAGCCAACAGCCTAGCCATATTGTAATTTCATAATAAAGATCATTCGTACAATACATAAGGTGTTATCTCATACATTACCGATTAGCCGCACGTTACATCATTGCATCATAAGGCATCAACCCAAACTAGGTCTTTAGCCCAATAAGACATCAACTATACTAGGTCTTTAGTCCATTAAGACATCAACCATACTAGGTCTTTAGTCCATTAAGACATCAACCATACTAGGTCTTTAGTCCATTAAGACATCAACCATACTAGGTCTTTAGTCCATTAAGACATCAACCATACTAGGTCTTTAGTCCATTAAAACATCAACCATACTAGGTCTTTAGTCCATTAAGACATCAACCATACTAGGTCTTTAGTCCATTAAGACATCTTAGTGTCATTACAAATATACAAGTCCTCATATGCATAATAACATCATTTGATAGGAGTCATCATTATAAAAGAATTATTAGTCACATTTACTTCAAGAATCATTAGTACTCAAACCCTTGTTTTGGTCTATTTCCACTTTGGAGTTAGAAAGGGAGAGAGGGGTGTGCATATGTTCAAGAGTACCCCTACACCACCCATCCATCCCATTTATACCACTAAATAATCATATCATCATAGACAATCCCTTATTTTACCAAAAGGAGAAAGTTAGGTCACATTCCATGTAATTAAGAAAGAAACTATTAAACAATAAATTATACAATGAAATGAAAGTACAAAAGCATTTATGAGCTAAGTGAGTCAAGAAAACTCACCTTATGAGGTTTGTCAAGGGAAAACCTACATTTTTGAAAAACCCTAGCTTTGATGGACTTTCAAGGAGGAGGAGTGTGACTACTTCAAGCTTTTATACTTTAAGGTCTTCTTCCTTAGCATTAACTTTTTATCCAAGTGGGTGAGATGGTAGGTGAAACCCTAGAAGTATTAAGTGAAGAGAGAGGGGAAGAAAAGCAAGGGAAATCGCCCAAAGAGAGAGAGAATCGACCTGGAACTGAGAAATTAGCAGAATTGAGTCTAAAAAAAATTGACATTAAACAGAACCCCGTCACCCCTCCGCGACTATGCCCTCGCGACTTTGCCCAGGGCATTGTCGCGAGGCAATGTCGCTACCCCCAACCCACTTTTTGTTTGGTTCGAGACCTGGTCCCCTCATCGCGACAATGGACATGCGACTATGCCCCGGGCATAGTCGTCGGGCATAGTCGCTGCCATGCAGCTGCTGTTTCGGCCTATAATTTCGAGCAGAGAAGTTTCCAAACGACCCACATGATTCCTATACGTTGAGATGCGGATCGATCCTAGATAAAACCTATGCATGGCCATCTTTTCTACATTATCATGCACGTGTGCAACGTATGAATCTAAGGGGTTTTGTTTTCTAGAACGCACGATAATTATGTAACGAGGCCCAACGTGAGACTTAACAATTAGTAAAACGAAAGGTTTTCTTTACTTACGTGAAATTTTCGGGGTGTTACATGATGTCTTTGCCATGGTTCATGGAGATCGCTTTGGTCGAACGTCAGTGGCATAGCTTCCAGCTCTAACTCTTGTTTGGGCTTCGACGACCGCGAGATAGGCTGATCGTCGGGACCTCGATTGGCGTGCCTCTTTGCTGCAGAATAGGTTAGTCCACACACGTCTGATCCTCCAGATGTGCAATTTACAGCCTTTGCATGAACTAGGGATGGCGGTCGTACGTCTGATACTTCTTTTGCATCTTTGTCGACTAATCCCTGGAGATATCCTTTTGGGACTAGCCATGCCAGCTCTTTTCGTAACGCCAAACAGTCTTATGTCGTATGTCCGTGATCGCTATGGAAATCACACCACTTAGATTTGTCTTCCTTGTCGTTGTCTTTGTCACTCTTCTTGGGCCATCGAATGGTTAACTCTACATTTTTAGGGCCTCGACCAAGTCTTTGGTTGTTCCTTTGAATCCATACGACGAGGTCTTGGGATATTGAGCGAATTTAGAAGTAGGGACGTTCTTCTTTTTCTCGTACCGGATATTCAAAATCTGACGTGCGGGTTCTGATCTAACGACGACTTTGGTCTTTAAATCGGGTTTCTTCACGTTCAAGGATTTCTTGTCGCACGAATGCTTTCGACGAAAAGATGCGTCATCCTCGACCCTCATGTAAGCTAATGTCCTAGCTCGGACGTCCTCAAAGTTTTATGGCGGATACTTTGTTAGATCGGTGTAGAGTCCAGAAGTGTCGTCCAGACCTCGTTTGTAAGCCTCGGTCGCAGTTTTGATGTCGCAATTACGGACACTGGTCATTTCTGCATTGAAGCGATTGAAATAGCTTCAGATGGATTCTCTTGTCTTTTGAGTGACGTAGTATAGATCACTGGTTTGCTTCTCCATCTTGCGACTATTGGCGAATTATCGGGAGAACTGGTTGACAAGTTCGACGAAATTGCTGATGGATTTTGGTTTGAGATTGATCAGCCATTGGAGGGTTGCCTCGGTGAGGGTCGCTCCAAAACTCTTGCACATGGCTACCTCTTAATACTGGTGAGATATGGATACCGTCCACATCAATTGCTTGTACTGGGCGATGTGCTCAGTTGGGTCTATGATGCCTGAGTACTTTGGCGTGAATATGGAAATGCTATACTTTTCCGTGACGTCGACTGTGGATATTTCATCGATAAAGGGAGATGCTTGAAATCTAGAGCGGGGCTCGACGTCGACGGGCACTGCAGCTCCGGGTAATTTGGATAATAGCGACACCATTTTTTTCATTTTGATCTTCGCGAAGCTTTAAGCGTTGGGCCACCGGGTCGTCTTGATTGGATCCTCCATTTGTCGCAGGAATAGAACCTGTATCTTGTGTCGTCATGCCATCGTCGCCCGGAAGCCATTTCGGTGCGTCGAGTCAGCAGCTTCCCCTTGCGGTGGAAAAGTGAACGATGGTTGAGGCATCGTCGGGATGGGATCGAATGAAGGGGTCTGGAACGGGATCGTGTGAAACGTCGCTGATGACATGGGCATCGTTTCATTTTGAAAAGGGATCGAGCGAAAAGCTGCCGACGACATAGGCATCGTTTGATTCTGAAACAACGGTGGTGGTCTAAGATGTTGTTGTGGGAATTGACCCTGTGGAGGAACTCCGGAGAATGGCCTTGGGCCATTCTGAGGACCAAAGAAGTTCCCAGCGTTCTGATTCGGACCACTTTGTGGAAAAAGGTTTTCTTGATTTTGGTGCGGAATGCCCCGAGGACCATAGATGCCCCCTGGATTCTGGTGTGGACCGTTTTGCGGACCAAGAAAGTTTCCAGTGTTATGGTTTGGTCCATTTTGGTTTCTTAGGGATGCGATCTCTGTCGTTGCCTTACGATTCTGTTCGTTCAATTATGCGCGTAACTGTGCGAGTTCGTTAAATTGATGTCCTTGTCCAGACATTTTCCTGAAAAGCACAGCAAAACTCACGAAACAGTTAGTAACACGTACGTTTTGTCGGAGATTTTCTCTAGATGGGGCCCCATGGTGGGCGCCAAACTGTTAATGTCAAAAATTGACCAAATGAAGATTTAAAGACTGTGTGGAGCTTTAACAACTAAAGAAATGTATCTCGCGACAAATCGGGCGACAGAAACTAAAAGGAATAAGAGACAACAGATTTGGTGACGCGAAAAACCCCGTCGAGGGTAAAAACCACGGTCGACTACAGAAGTCAACGGTGCACTATGGTCATCAAACAAAGACGATGTCCTTTAGTAACAAGTGTTGTGGGTACAATAGATTACAATGATAAAAAAGATAAACTTGATTGTAAAAATCTATCGTGCATTGTGTAAGAAAATGCTTTGTCGTGCATTTCTTCGAGAGAAAATGAGAGTAATCGTTTGAATGCTTTTGAGAATGCTTCTGAAATCCTTGTGTCAAAAATCTGTGTCTTGAGCGTGGCTTCGAGCTTGATATATATAGGCTTTGGCGTCATAAATGGTCTTCATAAATGTGAAAAACGGTCTTGGGCATTGAATGAGCTTGAATGCAATCTTCAGTTATGACCGTTGTTCATAAATGCGTTTGACCTGCATTAAATAGCCATAAAGAAAACGCTTGTCGAATGTTAGCTACTTACGGTCGAAGATAATCTTACTACAGTCGCTCGTTTCAGTAGGGGTTTCGGTCGTACGTTGCGGATATCTTTCGGTCGATGTACCAGGTGGCGATTATGGTTATGGTCATGGTCATGCATAAATTACAGGACCTTATCTTAATATAAGACTTGTCATACGATGTAAGTCTTTTGTTTTCTGCGTCGGTTGTGAGGTGTGGATTTTTACCCAAACATTACGCTTACCACTTTGTGGTCTATATGGGTGTTTCGCAATGGTATTCTCTTTGGCAACCCGAAGCCAAAGAAGACGGCGATATTTGAGAACATTATAATCCGTGCTTACTTTTGAGTAAATCATATAAGTAGCAATTTGTCTATTAATTGGGTTGGTCGGCTTACAAATCATTCCCTTATCATTATTTTTATTTCTATGTAATTGTATTTTTTTCTAACTTCTTGTTAATTTTATAAAATTTCGTTGTTTAAAAATAACCTAAAAACACAAACCAAAATGAATTTATAATTTCGCTTGCATTTTGGTTTTGTTGTTTATAAAAAAAAAGGTTAAATGATAACCGTTTGCAAAGTGTTAGGACGAGAATATATGGAGTAAAAATCTTAGTAATAAAAAGAAGCTAGATCAATTTAATGATATTGGTTATATCAAATATCATTTCTATAATTCCTCATGAAATTTGGAGTCTGTTTTGAACTTTGAAGGCATAGATGGTGTTTATAACAAGCTTATTAAGTTGTTAAAAATACAGAACATCTAACGACATCTTAAGTGTAGAATTCTTTTTATGTCCTTATGGTCCGTTAAATTTGCAGGAATTAGAATGAATTTTTGGGATTTGGATTTCAAATCCATTTCAATCTTGTGTTTAGTTTGTAGGATTGGACGGATTTCAAATTCTGAGGGGATGTTTGGTTCACAGAATTCAAAAGAATTTGATGAAATTTCTTTGACTAAATTTCAAATCCTATGTTTATTCATATAATGAAAATGATGAAATCCATTGAATTCCACAATTTAAGAAATTCATCATTCTTTGGCTAAAGTGATGGAATTAAATTTCTCCCAACCAAACGCGGGTCAAATTTCATTACAATTTCTTCAAAGTCAAATTGTTTCGATTAATTCCAATTCTATCAAATTCCATTATGCGAACCAAACGTCCCTAAGATTTTTTGAAATCTCTCAAAGATAGGATTTTGAAACATATATACATAAGTTCTGAAATAATATCCTTAAACCAGGATATTCGATACACACACTATCATTCTGAAAACTTTGCGGCACAGCTTGTTGCTGGTTTGCCTGCAATCTTATTGTAATTGAAGACTTTATTTTAATTTGAATTACAAAAACTAGTAAAACATACAAATTTACTTGTCATTCTGAAAACTTACACTTTCACTAATTATTAAAATATTATTATTGTTTTAGGCCATAAACTAAAAAAGATATTATATCTATCCATGTATAATAGAAAAAACAAATCATATCAAATATCAAACTATGGCAACATTCCTAACTTACACGTAGTATCAGCCACCACCGCAACCGCCGCCACCACAGCCACCACCACCACCACAGCCACCACCACCACCACAACCACCACCACATCCGCCGCCACCATGTGAAAACATACTGCCGAGCATCATTCCACCCAGTGCTCCGCCTAACAAACCGGTTCCCAGACCCATGCCAGATCTAGGGTTTACTGGAACCTGCTGTCGAGGATAACCACCGTACACCGGCGGTGGTGGTGGAGGGTAAGAACCATACGCATATCCAGTAGCATATGGCGGTGGATAACCGGAGCTGGATCCAACACCACTCCGGGGAGGATACCCCGTCACGGGCTCCTCCGCCGCCTTAACGGAGAATTTTTCCCCAAATTTATACGAAAAACTCAGATCCCCTTTTGGCTTTCCCGAGTGCCTTCTCACATGATAACTAACAAACTGCATCGTCTTCCCATCAGATTTCATGTCTTTCATGAGCTCTTTGATCGGCACAAGGACTTGTCCCAATTCTCTGTTCACGAACAACCCTACGGACTTGATTTTGACGATGAGCATCAGACGGTTTTGTATGGCGGCGGCTTCATCGACGGTGAACTTCATGGGAAAATTCCATGTAGGGTTTGGACCTCCGCCTTTGCTAACAGGGGTTTTAAGCTTTTGAAAGGCGCCGGAGATGGAAGCGACGGCGTAGACGTCCATTTCTCCGGCGAGACTGACATGACTGACATTTTTAAGTCCTTTTGCAGAGATGAGAGTGAGGTCTAAGGTTCTGCACTCCATGGATGATTGATGAAACTGAACATTGAAGAAATTGATTATATAGAGATTCTGTTACCGACTTAAGAGGACATGATAGGTACAAGGGAAACACGGTTACAAAATGGATAAAATTTGAGATTACATTCCATTTATGGCAAAGGGTAACCATGTATTTAATATTTTATGAATTATGGAGTAAATTACACGTTTGGTCCTTGTTATTGTTTTTGTTATTAAATTTTGTCCTTTTAAGGAAATAATTATATTTTTGGTCCTAGTCATTGTATTTTATTATTAATTTCTGTCTTTTTTGGTCCTAGTCATCGTATTTTATTATTAATTTCTGTCTTTAAAATGGAATAATTATATTTATATACGGTGATTGTAGTTGTCATTTTGTTTTGAAATTGGTCTCGTCGACTAAGTTGTTGAAAGGAAAAATTGAACGGTTTGGACTTTACATGGTTTTCTTACTTGTGTGTTTCTAAAGTTGTTTTACAATTTATATATTAGTTTTTGGATAATAATTTATAGATTGTTTGATTAAATAAATATTAATTGGTATATATTGTTATCGATAAATTGTATACAATATGATTTTTAAGAATTAATATAATTTGATTAATGGGATTTTAGTATATACAGAATATTGTTAAAGAATAAAGTTGTAGGATGTCTTTCAATTGCAAACTAAGCAATTCATACAAATTATACAAACCATTTTATTAGAAAATAATATATATATATATATATATATATATATATATTAATTATGATTGATATATATATATAGGGGTGGGTTCAAATGAAAACTCAAATTCAATTGTAAACGTGAGGACAAACCACAACCGTTGATTAATAATCTGGTGAAGAGATCAATGGCAAAAAAACACGGTGGCAATTTTGTAAATAAGTTGAAAACTCTGTCCATGACTTAGTGAATATTTAGCGCGCAGGGGTAAAATTGGAAAGATTAGAATGAGCGCCTATTTTTGTTGAATTTTTATTTTCTTTTTTAATTAAAAAAATTTTACACCCTTAAATTTTAAAATAAATCATCTCAAAAATTACTAACATTTTAATCAAACAAATTACATCAAAAAAACGAGAATTTCGTGCTCTTCGATATGACATCCATCATGATATAGTTTTTTTTTCGATTTAACCGTTTTTTACGTGAAATCGTGTATATGTGTTATATTCAGTCTGAATATAACACATATTCAGACTGAATATAACACATATTCAGTCTGAATATAACACATATTCAGACTGAATATAACACATATTCAGACTGAATATAACACATATTCAGTCTGAATATAACACATATTCATCACTCACGTCTTCTTTTGTTCACATCTATTGCTGCATTCTTTCACATTGCATATACATGCCACGCATGCATAGTAAGGCCATTCTCCCTTAACCATCTGTGTTGTTCATCGAATATTGTTGCTGTTATTATCCATCTTTGGTTTTCTTGGTGACATACATATCAATACATCGCATGAATTTTTTTGATTTGGTTATTGTTCAACTACCGCTAGCCTCATATTTTTCAGCTACATCTCGGTTTGAAGAACTTGATCATCACGTGATATCATATACCACATATTAGGTTTTACCACACAATTATTGGTCGTGTTTATCGCATGGTTTTATGTGTTATATTCAGTCTGAATATGTGTTATATTCAGTCTGAATATGTGTTATATTCAGACTGAATATGTGTTATATTCAGACTGAATATGTGTTATATTCAGACTGAATAATTTCATATATTCAGACTGAATATAACACATATACACGATTTCACGTAAAAAACGGTTAAATCGAAAAAAAACTATATCATGATGGATGTCATATCGAAGAGCACGAAATTCTCGTTTTTTTGATGTAATTTGTTTGATTAAAATGTTAGTAATTTTTGAGATAATTTATTTTAAAATTTAAGGGGGTAAAAGTTTTTTAATTAAAAGAGAAAATAAAATTTCAAGGCGCTGATTCTATTTTGACGAAAATACCCCTAAAGCTGAATTTTAGGAATGGATGCGATCAATGGACGAGATTTGTCCTCATGTTTACAATTGAATTTGAGTTTTCATTTGAACTTTCCCCCCTCTCTCTCTCTCTCTCTCTCTCTATATATATATATATATATATATATATATATATATATATATATATGGAAGATTGTTGGTCCCAGCTATGAAGTAGCAAAGATAAACAAGTATTGTAGAGGGGGGGTTGAATACAATACATAAAAATTTTCACTTAATTAATTCTTTATTGATTTAAAATCAAAAATTACACATAGAAAACTTTTGATTGTTGCGGAAGAGAACACATAAATCCGTTCAAACAATCTTACACACAGACACAAAGAGAATGAAGAACAATTGAAAATACACTTAGATAAACAATGAACTTCTTTGAGAGAGAAGGAAATGCCAGCACTTGTGAGCCTTGAGAAATTGTAAACTGATAATTTTTGCAAGGTTGGAGACGATATCTTTATATAGTGACTCATGCATTAAATGCATGGACACTTGTCAAACATGGGTAGGAAGGCAGGTCTTCTGAAAAGTACTGAGATGTACCTTTTGTCTTGAAGCGTTGACCTGCAGTGTGTTGTAGTTGATCTTTCTTGAAAGAGAGCCAAACAACCTTTTTCCTGATCTTCGGATGATGTCCACATCAATGCCATATATCATAAATATACTGTGCAAAGAAGGTACAATACCTGCCGAAAACTCTTGGCCGAAGATGTCTTCAAGATTTCCTTGTTGAAGATTTCTTCAAGTGATCCTGCCGATCATGTCTTCAAGATTTCCTTGCCGAAGATGTCTTTAAGTGTTCTGGCCGAAGACTTGGGATGCCTTCAAGTAGCAGCTTAATCTTTGGCTGAGAAGTCCATCTTCAATCCGCTTTGAAGATACATTTCTTCTTTGTTTCTTCGGTTGATCTTCGACTTCACCGAACATTTTGTGTTACATAATTAAGCTGCTTGTAAAGAACCTAAAAAGTATTCTAAGTATGAACTGTGTAAAAATGAAAGACTTGAGGTCATCTTTAAATCCTAGGTGACCCAACAATCTCCCCCTATTTGAGGATGACATCCATACTTATAAACTGAGGAGTAAATACTGAATAATTCATTTTGACCATTGTTTACTCTTTTTGGGTTCTTTTCACATAGTCCATTCTTTTTATTCTTTTTGGATTTTTTTTAATTGTATCCGATATTTATAAGTAAGATGAAATAATAAAGTATAGCAGTACAAATTAATAGAAGAATAAAAAATGAAGAATAGACAATATGAACAAAACAAAATATACTTGCATCTATGGAGGGGCGAGTTGAAACTTGTGTCTGGCTTGAGGATTCTTCATTTTGATCAGCAACCCGTTGATGTGTTGGTAAACTTTATCTTTCAGACACTTTTTCTTTTCTTCATATGTTCCAAAATTTCAAGCCATTCACTTACTCCAAAAGATTCCAACCAAATGAGTTTGTGGTTTAGATAGGAGACAAGCCCATTATGGTGACAATCTTTGAGGGAAGTTTGAGTTTGAGTGAATCAGCCTCATGGTGTTTCTGCCCATATCTTGCAGCTTCTTTCTTTCTCTTGGCATCTTCAGCCTCCTGTTCGATAGTCATCATCCTTTGTCTTTGTTTTCCTCCCCCTCAGTTAGATCGGCCGGACTGATGTGCTCCCTCTTGACCGGTCCGTCGATTCCCTCATTTTTTTTGAGTTGGATACTGGATATGAGTGCCGAGGGTTGATGTTGCTCCCCCTCAGATGAATTCTCCCCCTTTGTGGCCGACGGAGAAAAGACACTAGGAAACGTTGGAAAATGGACAGCAAAATCGATTGAAGTGTTTTTTTTGGAGTCCATGATCGGCAGACCCCATTTCGGCAGCTAAAAATCGGCAGCCGATTTTTTTTTGGATTCCATGATCGGCAGACCCCATTTCGGCAGCTAAAATATGCAGCTAAAAATCGGCAGTCTATTTTTTTTTGGAGTCCATGATCGGCAGACCCCAATTCGGCAGCTAAAAATCGACAGCCAATTTTTTTTAGATCTTCGGAAGATTTTGGAAAGGTTCTATCTTCAGAAGATTGGTGGGGAAAATCTTCAAGTCATCTTCAATCTTCAAGAGTTGGGAGAAATCTTCGGAAGATTTATGGGAGAAAATCTTCGGAAGATTTGAGAAAACAATCTTCAAGTCTTCAAGAGTAGATCTTCAAGTCTTCAAGTCTTCAAGAGTAAATCTTCAAGGCATCTTCACACATCGTTTTATTTATTTATTTATTATTTTTTTGGAGAGTTTTTCACATAGTCAGGATGAGAGGGATCTTCAAATCCAGAAGGTTGTGTTGAAGGAAGAGAATGTTGAGGTTGAGAGGCAGAAGAAAATCTTCCGGGGTAGAAGAGGGAAATCGGCAGGAGTGGATGAGAGCAGAATATTTGGTAGATGAGAATATGAGTACTTGAGAAAGTATTTTCCTGGATTGGAATGGTGTTGATGAAGTCATTGTTTAAGACGATAGAGTAACAGGTAAGTTTTTGAAAGGGATGAGAGAGGTTAAAGATGAAGAGATGTAGGGGAAATATGGGTAAGGTATTTATAGTGGCATGATAGGGTAAGGTGAAGAGGTGAGAAGGTGAGGGGGTGTAGGTAATAATGATAATGATATGAGAAGGGAGGTATAGTGTTTTTAGGATAGTGAGGAAGTGTGGAAGTTTTATGGGAAGAGGGAAAGGTGAGAGATAGGAATGGGTGAGATAAAGGAAGAGAGAGTTCTAACTTTTGACATAATCGGTGGTGGGGTGTGAGGAGATCGGGCTTTAAAGAGGATTTGCTGAGTTTTCCCTTTTTTTTGTTTCACATGTTGCACATAGCTTACAGGAGAATAACCACTGTCTAGATAACAGATATGTTGGTGTCCGAAGACCTGCAGTCACATATAAATTAATTTCTTGTACCCACTTGGAAATGGGTCCTTTTGGGTTAGAACTGGAAGTAGAGAGATCTTTGGTAGGAGTTCCTGTCAATTCTTTCAAGAGGACAATCTTTAGCCATATGAAAAGTATCACCACAGTTATAGAATTTTCTATAGATAAAAACATTTTTAAGATTTTGACTAGCTTCCTTGCTTTGATCTTTCACATTGACTTGTATGGTCTTGATTGAAGAGGATGAGGTGAGAGGTTTGGATCCTAGGATTTCTTTGTCAAGGTTGAAGGTTGGAGAATGAGAGGATTCTTTGGGATTTGACTTTTTCAAAATCACAAATCGAGGAATAGGGAGAGTAGAAGATTTACCAGAATATTTCCTTGGAGCTTTTCTTTTGGGATGGGAGTCAGCTACAGATTTTCCTTTGTTAGAAATGGAAAGTCTTTTTGAAGGATTGGGTTCAGAGGAAGAGGCTTCATCTATGTTTAAGGATTTCATCAGCTCATGAACAGGTTTGGAAAGGTCATTAGAGCCTTGGGTTTCTTCAACTTCAGAAGTTGAAAGCATTGCCTTTAGCTTTGATGAACATCCCAAACATCAAAGCTTCAGAAAGGTCAGTAGAGTTCATTGAGTGAGAATCACTTGAATGGTTTTCAGAGGACTTATAAAAGGGAGGGAGCACAAAGGAAGTGGAGGCATGGATATTTGAGGAAGAGTCAATGTCCATTTTGCCAAAACCAAGTCCAGATTTGTCATCACAAGTCATTTGGTCTTGAAAAATCTTTTCTAAATTCTTAGAAGAAATAGTCCACTTTTTCATAATCTCTTGTTATTTCATAAGACGTTTTATCAGTTTGTTTTTCTCTATGGCAAGAGTAAAGTTGATGGTTTTCAAAACTTCAATTTCTGCTTTGATTTTATCAAAATGTTTGAGTTGAGAGAGACAGATTTGAAGTTGAGAGGAAAGAGATTTTATCTGAGCATTTGCCTTTTTCTTAGCGTCAAATGCTTCAATCTTTTCAGCATCAGAAATAGATAGAAATGGATGTACCTGTGATGAGGAGGAGAAGCACTTAGCTGGTACAAGAGCAGTTGAGAGGGTGTGACCTTCTGGATCATCCATGTCATTTATCTTGGCCATGAAGCACACATTTGAAGTGTCCTTCTCGCTTTCAGACGTGGGTTCATCTGCCAAATCATGAGTTTCAGCAGGTAGGCCCTTTCCTCTTCTGACAAGTCTTTTGTTTCTTTCCTTTTCTCTCTTGTATTTTTCTTTGTATCTTTCAGCTTGGTCAGAATTTACAGAAGAGAGAGGTTGGCCGAATTTTTGGGAATGGGAGAGATTGATAGAATCATATTTGGATCTTCCTGATTTTGAGGAAAATCGGCCCGAGGAAGAAGTTCTGGGTTTTTCAAAGTGTTTACTTCTGCACTCAGAGGCAAAATGACCCCTTTTACCACAGTTAAAACATTCCTCATTAGTTTTGTTCGAAGAGGAGTGTTTGGAGACAGAAGTGTAACGTCCCAAAAATTACAAAGAATTTTAAATTTTAAAAACATGCATTTCATTATAAAACAATCACAATTTAATAATTCGTAACTCAAATGAAGTTAACGTCGTTAACTCGAACAGTCAATAAAGTTTATGCAGCGGAAATTTCATAAAATAAAATCCAAAGGTTTGGAAATGAAACTTAAACAATTCTTGACACTCCGCGCCTAGTGTGTGTACCGTCAAGCCCGACTGCCGCTCGCACCTGAAATCACAACATATTGGGAAAAGGGTAAGCTAAACGCTTAGTGAATCCTATCACACACGCAGGTAGCAACCCCACGTATATCGCCCCTACTCGCCAGTAGGCAACATCACCATCACCACGGATATAAATCCACATAACAATTAGCGTATAAATACGAACCTCGGTCCCACCGAGCACACCAAAAATATATCGATACAAGCTCAGTCCCACCGAGCCCTCGGTCCCACCGAGTAAAGACATTGATACAAGCTCAGTCCCACCGAGCCCTCGGTCCCACCGAGTAAATACATTGATACAATTGTACTAGCTCAGTCCCACCGAGCCCTCGGTCCCACCGAGCCCCCCAGTCCCACTGAGGTGTACACAAGCATACATAATTCACATACACATTCAACAGATCAAAACTAGATATCACATCCCAACTAATTCACGTAAACACGTAATAACACATAATAACACGTAACACAAAATAACGATATGCATGAAATTCCTAACTACGCGGTGAGAGAACTCACCTCAAAACAACGCGACGCGCTCCCGAGCCGCAACACCAGTACGTCAACCTTCCTCACTTTTTCCCACCTAAATACGCACTAAGAACGTCAACGAAAGGTCCCAACTCACGACACTTTTACTAGTTTAACAAAACTAAAAATCCAGCTTTTATACTAAAAACGCAGGTCTGTTCGGGGCCCATTTTACCCCTGCTAAACTGATCAAAACAAAAATCTAATTCCACATTCAGGAAGTTCAATGTCTTACGGTTCCAGGGACGTATGGCACGCGTCCTAACGATATTCCTAGCACTCTATATGAATTTTACAAAAACACCTCTCAGAGCAGCTAAAACAGGACCTGTCCGTATAAAATGGAAATTTGACACTAGCTATGGCCCGAACTGGTTTTTCCACAAAACATATAAAAGTTACTAGACTCAGAATGGGAACTTTTGGCACCAGTTCCATCCCAATCCGACATTCCTAACAGAAGATATAGCTTATACAAAACAGGGCAGAAACTGCACGATTTACATAAAATGATAACTTTTGAACTTGAACCCAATAAGTTATCTTAATCCAAACAGACCCACGAAGAAACATGACTTACTGAATTAGGGTTAACATGGGCTGAACAAAACCATGCACCACCCACTGCCGCCTCCGGCGGTGGTGGTGGTGGTTGGCGGTATTCTCGCGACGAACAAAACGAAAAGACACGGAAAGGAAAACGAACGATTACCTCGCTGCAACTCCTCCTTCTTCTCGATTCCGGTAGCAACCAGCGGCGTTCCTCTCCTTCCCGGCGTCTCTCACTCTCCGGCGAACACTCTCCCTCTCTCTCCTCTCGCCGGCGACCACACTCCCTTTCCCTCTCGATTTCCCTCTCTCTCTCTCCGGTTTCCCACTCTCTCGGCCGAACACCACCAAAAGGGGGAGGGGGGAATGACTAAAGGGTTCTTGGGGGAGTTACTAGCATGAAACCGAAGGGGAAGAGGAAGGGAGGGTCTCTTGGCTGATCCCTTGCCAAACTTTGGTGAAATGCCCCAATTAGCCCCTCAACTTTCCTTTCCTTGCAAAAACCCAAAAAGGTTGACTCATTTAACTTTTTGGTCCGGTTCGACTAACCCCGCTAATGGAAACCACATTAAATCCAACTTAAAAGAAAAGAATTAATAAAAGAAATTACATACCGGGGTACGGGCTTTACAACTCTCCCCCACTTGGATTAGACTTCGTCCTCGAAGTCTAGACCGGCGAATAACTCGGAATAGTTCTCGAATACTTTTCTTACTAACAAAACTCCTTCAAGGACACCGAAATTATGATCGGAAGAACACTCCAACAACTGGATTCATTCCTAGTCAAACGACTTCGGTTGACTCCCATCCTTAGATGTTCCGCACATCCCGATTCAACTTTCAAGCTCTAACCATTCTGAAGGTGCTCACCAATATACCCTACCGGATACTCGAATCCGATCATTCCTACCATTACTGCCGATTAACTTCCACGAGTTCTAATAGACTCCCAAAATTTATTTCACACGGGTCATCAAACCAGTAAACTTATAATCATCCAAGAAGGTCATTCCACCATAACCATTCACCACAAGCAAACATCTCAGGATTACTACTACCATCAACATAATTTCCTTAAAATCGGCTACAATTCCCCAATTACACTAAGGCATTTGGCCTCAAGCCCAAAAGTCGACACCTAAGCATACAATTTACCTCAAAAATTCTACGCATTTATCCTCTTTATTACAAAGGGCATCATTCCCTAACCGATACTATTCGGCCTACAGTACCCACACGCGTGGGATACCCAACCTTCCACCATCGACGTATCTTTCACACTCGCTCTACGAAGCCTAGTTACACCCCAACGCCTACCTCTCAGGTACGTCTCAAGTCCCGGCACATCGGAGCTACCTCTCAGGTAAGTGCCCAAGACTGTATCCTCTTAGTGCCTACTGGAAAGTCAAGGTCATAACACATGAATACCGGAGTCCCACCCCGAGATACCCAACCGACCATTAAGACCGAGCAATTGACCCATGACTACCACGGACAAAATTCGGAATTTCCCCCGAAACTCTCTCGCGTTTGGCATTTTCCTCCAAAACTGCCACCTCCTGAGCACTACCTATCGACTCAAGAAGAGGTGCAACCACTGTTAACCGTTGACACAAGCCCCACAGTGGCTCACCATCCAGATGTCGACTAAGTGCGTCTGTAACAACATCCGCTTTACCGGGGTGGTAAAGTATCTCACCATCCTAATCCTTGACCACGTCAAGCCACCTCCTCTGACGCATGTTGAGGTTTTACCGGTCATCAAGTACTGGAGGCTTTTATGGTTAGTGTATACACTTGACGCCATACAAATAGTGCCTCCAAATCTTGAGAGCAAACACCACCAAATCTTACATACCCTCCGGCAAAGTCAACATCGGAGCCTCGCATAACGCCTGCGTAGCTCCTCAAAGCCCTCTGCTGCTCTTCATCCCAACTAAAAGCCGCAGATTTCTTCGTCAATCGGGTCATCGGTAAAGCAATCTTGGAGAAATCCTGAATGGATCTCCGGAAGTACCCTGCTAACCCAAGAAAACTCCGTACTTCAGTGAGAGTCTTTGGCACTTCCCACCGCATCACAGTCGTAATCTTGGCCGGATCCACCATAATACCATTCTGGTTCACGACATGCCCTCGAAAGTGGACCTCTCGTAACCAGAACTCACACTTGGAGAGCTTAGCATACGGCTTCTCCCGCCTCAAACTTCCAAAACTTCTCGCAAATGCATCTCATGCTCTTCCTTCGACTTCGATTACACAAGAATATCGTCGATGAACACGATTACCGATCGATCCCACATAGGGCTACATACCCAGTTCATGAGGTCCATGAACGCTGCGGGTGCATTGGTGAGCCCGAGAGGCATCACCACCAACTTGTAAATGGCCATAACATGAACGAAAGGCCGTCTACTCCGTATCCTCTCTCCTCACCCGCATCCGATGATACCCCGATCTCAAATCAACCTTAGAGAACCCCGAGGCTCCCTGAAGCTGATCGAACAAGTCATCGATCCTTGGCGGAGGATAACGATTCTTCACCGTAAGCTTATTCAACTCACGGTAGTCTATACACATCCGTTGGGACCCGTCTTTCTTTTTCACAAACAGAATCGGGGCTCCCCACGGTGGACAACTCGGCTTGATGAACTCCTTTTCGATAAGTTCCTGCAACGAAGTGTACAACCCCTTCATTTCCGGTGGAGTCAGGCGGTAAGGTGCCTTGGCCACCGGAGCAGCACCCGGAAACACATCAACGTGGAACTCTACCTGTCGCTCGGGAGGTATACCCGGTAACTCCTCGGGAAAATACGTCAGCAAACTCCCGTACAACTGGCACATCCTCCACAGACTTCTTCTCTCCGTCGACGCGCGTGTCGATCACATACGCCAAAAATCCCTGACCACTGTGATGCAAGTACCTCCGAGCCCTCGCAGCCGAACATATCGCTGAGGTCCGCCTGGGCAAGCCGCCCTGAACTAGCATTTCTCCCCTGCTTGGGGTTCGAACTCGTACTTGTTTGCGACGACAAACAATCTCCGCATCATACGCATCCATCCAATCCATGCCCACAGTCACGCACAACTCCCGCATAGCGATCGGAATCAAATCAATCGGGAACCTCACACCAGAGATCTCCAAAGTGCACCCCCGGTACGCGTCAGTAACCGTCAAGGTCCTGTCTTCAGCAACTGCAACCACAAGTGGACAGCCTAACCGTCCTACAACTCGGCCCCAACCACTCACTGACTATGTGAGACACGGAAGGATGAGTAGCCCCGCTATCAATCGTCACCACAGCAAGTACCAAGTTAACCAAGAACGTACCTGTCACCACTTTATACGTAGCTTGTGCCTCCTCCACTCCCAGTTGACGAACTCTACCTCAGGCCGCCTCCATCACTACAGCAAGTGAAGCATACTGCGCGATACTCACGAACTCCCTGATCTTGGTACGTAACATATCCTTGCACCGTGTCCTCTTCATGTCCTCAAAAGCAGCATGCTAAGGATAGAATAATGTCATTTCCGTAAACTTTCGGTTCACCTCCTTTATGGCCTCCGCAGTCTGATAGAGCTCCAAGAACTCTTTGGCACTCCTCTCCATCTCCACTAGAGGCACATGCTCTACACGAAACATACGACGAACTCCTCCCAGGTCAAGTAGTGCGCCCGTTAAGCGTCAAAGCAATAGCACACCAATCCTTCGCTCCGTCTCGTAACAGATTCACCGCGAAGCGAACCTTCTAGTTTGCAGGACAACCACCGGTAAGGAATGTGCACTCTATAACCGATCCCGACCCTCTTGTTCGGGGCTGCCCACCCGCAGGGGGTGGAATCGCCGCGATGCGCTCCTCCATCGACACTATTACCTCATCACGAATGGCGGTAATAATTTCGGGGATCGCCACCTCAAAATATGCGTCACCTCGACCGCAAACATCTCACGAATCTGATCAGCAATAATTCCAGCATCAGCATCTGGATCAACATTGTTGTTCCTCCTTAACGAGCTACTAGCACACATTAAAACCTGCTAACTACGCTCACACTCAACTCTTCGGATTCTCCGTGACTTTCCCCGACTCGAGCACGGATCCTGTGCTTCAGATAGTAGGAGCTCTGCTACTACCCTTCACACCTATCCTTACTCGTTTCGAGTCCTGTCCCGGGACGTCCAAGTAGTTGCTTACCACAAACAAACACATATACCCATTCCGGCATATGCAAACACTTTTCCTAGCTCCCTAGAAAAGTCGTAATACCCCACCACCCTTGCTAGAACGGAACCCCCACTAGCCCTGACGAGTCGCCTCGTGAACGCACAGTCGTATACAGTAGAAACCAGATAGACATTCGAATATAAGATTCTATCCTACAACGGTTGGACTCAAACAAGAGCTGCGCAATAGAACTAAATCCAACATTCTAAGGCTATTCAGTTCCTACTGCATACAACCTATAGTGCATTCGCTTAACGACCTATCAAAGTTAGCATAAGTTCCTAATAGCAAGTAACAAGTATACAGTACCACAAAATCCACGTAAGCAATCTAGCATACATACTCCTATGTTCTTAGAAAGCAATCTAGCATACGTACTCATATGTAAACGCTATTCCCAGCTCACTAGGAATTTCATCTCATCCCACTACTCTTGCTACAACGGAATCCCTGTTAGCCATAACGAGTTGCCTCGCGAATACCCAGTCGCACGCAGCGTGAATCAAATAGACATTCGAATACAAGATTCTATCCTAGAACGGTTGGACTCAAACAAGAGCTGCGTAATAGAACTAAATCAAATATTCTAAGGCTATATGATTCTTACTGCATGCAACCTATAGGGCCTTCACTTGACAACCTACTATAACTAGCATTGATTCCTACTAGCAAGCAGTCATCGTACAGTACAGTGTAAACAACCTCGGCAATCTAGCATGCATACCCTATGCCTAGAAAGCAATAAATACACTAAGTGCTGTACCTTCCCAATTGGCGTCGGCTGACTGTACACACTGCGCCCACGATCACCGTTTCCCAAACGGGCTTTCTCCGTTCATTTATTTTCAAAGATTTTAACAAGAGAGTTTAAAAAACTTCATAGCCGCAACTTGAGACCAAACACACCGAGATGTGTTTGATTCACTCAAGCTGTGCTCTGATACCAAGTTGTAACGTCCCAAAAATTACAAGGAATTTTAAATTTTAAAAACATGCATTTCATTATAAAACAATCACAATTTAATAATTCGTAACTCAAATGAAGTTAACGTCGTTAACTCGAACAGTCAATAAAGTTTATGCAGCGGAAATTTCATAAAATAAAATACAAAGGTTTGGAAATGAAACTTAAACAATTCTTGACACTCCGCGCCTAGTGTGTGTACCGTCAAGCCCGACTGCCGCTCGCACCTGAAATCACAACATATTGGGAAAAGGGTAAGCTAAACGCTTAGTGAATCCTATCACACACGCAGGTAGCAACCCCACGTATATCGCCCCTACTCGCCAGTAGGCAACATCACCATCACCACGGATATAAATCCACATAACAATTAGCGTATAAATACGAACCTCGGTCCCACCGAGCACACCAAAAATATATCGATACAAGCTCAGTCCCACCGAGCCCTCGGTCCCACCGAGTAAAGACATTGATACAAGCTCAGTCCCACCGAGCCCTCGGTCCCACCGAGTAAAGACATTGATACAAGCTCAGTCCCACCGAGCCCTCGGTCCCACCGAGTAAAGACATTGATACAATTGTACTAGCTCAGTCCCACCGAGCCCTCGGTCCCACCGAGCCCCCCAGTCCCACTGAGGTGTACACAAGCATACATAATTCACATACACATTCAACAGATCACAACTAGATATCACATCCCAACTAATTCACGTAAACACGTAATAACACATAATAACACGTAACACAAAATAACGATATGCATGAAATTCCTAACTACGCGGTGAGAGAACTCACCTCAAAACAACGCGACGCGCTCCCGAGCCGCAACACCAGTACGTCAACCTTCCTCACTTTTTCCCACCTAAATACGCACTAAGAACGTCAACGGAAGGTCCCAACTCACGACACTTTTACTAGTTTAACAAAACTAAAAATCCAGCTTTTATACTAAAAACACAGGTCTGTTCGGGACCCATTTTACCCCTGCTAAACTGATCAAACCAAAAATCTAATTCCACATTCAGGAAGTTCAATGTCTTACGGTTCCAGGGACGTATGGCACGCGTCCTAACGATATTCCTAGCACTCTATATGAATTTTACAAAAACACCTCTCAGAGCAGCTAAAACAGGACCTGTACGTATAAAATGGAAATTTGACACTAGCTATGGCCCGAACTGGTTTTTCCACAAAACATATAAAAGTTACTAGACTCAGAATGGGAACTTTTGGCACCAGTTCCATCCCAATCCGACATTCCTAACAGAAGATATAGCTTATACAAAACAGGGCAGAAACTGCACGATTTACATAAAATGATAACTTTTGAACTTGAACCCAATAAGTTATCTTAATCCAAACAGACCCACGAAGAAACATGACTTACTGAATTAGGGTTAACATGGGCTGAACAAAACCATGCACCACCCACTGCCGCCTCCGGCGGTGGTGGTGGCTGGCGGTATTCTCGCGACGAACAAAACGAAAAGACACGGAAAGGAAAACGAACGATTACCTCGCTGCAACTCCTCCTTCTTCTCGATTCCGGTAGCAAGCAGCGGCGTTCCTCTCCTTCCCGGCGTCTCTCACTCTCCGGCGAACACTCTCCCTCTCTCTCCTCTCGCCGGCGACCACACTCCCTTTCCCTCTCGATTTCCCTCTCTCTCTCCGGTTTCCCACTCTCTCGACCGAACACCACCAAAAGGGGGAGGGGGGAATGACTAAAGGGTTCTTGGGGAGTTACTAGCATGAAACCGAAGGGGAAGAGGAAGGGAGGGTCTCTTGGCTGATCCCTTGCCAAACTTTGGTGAAATGCCCCAATTAGCCCCTCAACTTTCCTTTCCTTGCAAAAACCCAAAAAAGTTGACTCATTTAACTTTTTGGTCCGGTTCGACTAACCCCGCTAATGGAAACCACATTAAATCCAACTTAAAAGAAAAGAATTAATAAAAGAAATTACATACCGGGGTACGGGCTTTACAAGAAGAGAAGGGTTTTCGACTAAACTTAGATTTTCCAGAAGAGAAGTGAGATTTGGATTTAGAATACCCATCCAACATGGCCATTCCATCTGATGATTTGTCAACTGAAGTTTCCTTACATTCATCATCAGCATCACTAAGATATGCCTTTGAATGGTCATTGGGATCTTCTTGACTTTTATGGTCAGAGTCAGATGGATAGGTGATTCTTGGAATACACATAGTTCTTTTGGAAGAGTCACTTAAGAGAGCTATAGAAGAGCTCTTTATATCTATGATGACAAACTTCCTTTGCAACTTAGTCTGCTCATTGTTGAAGAGAGTTCCATAAAGAGCAGTGAGAGGCATATGATCAAGATCCTTGGTTGTCTTTATACAAGTACAGATGTTTTCCCAAAAATCAGGAAGACAGTCCATAAATTTGCACAAGACTTCCTCATTATCATAAATGCGACCCAACAGTTTAAGATCACTAAGAAGACTGTTAAAGCGGTTATAGTAGTCTGAAAGAGATTCTCCTTTCTCATAAGAGAAGAGTTCATATTTTCTAACAAGAGCAATCTTTCTGCTCTTTTTCACTTCAGATGTACCTTCATAAAGAACACACAGAGTGGACCACATTTCCTTAGCAGTAGAAAAGTTCACAAGGGAGTGGTAAACCTCATCAGGCAGAGAGAGGGCAATGATGATTCTGACTTTAGTGTCAAGAGCTACAAGACGTTTATCTTCATCGTTGTACTTACTAGGGTCCTTTACAATGTATCTCCCAGTAGCAGGTGTTCGTTCTTCCTCAGAAGACTCATCACCATCCTCATCCTTGTCTGCCTTTTGGGCATTATAGCGATCCCAGACTCTAGGGACAAAAGGTCCTTCATGAAGTATGGTAGGATATCTGTTGTCAACTCCTTCTAACAAGAGCATCATACGACTTTTCCACAGAGAGAAGTTATTAAGATTAAAATTTGGTGGTATGGCTATGGAGCCATTGTCGTATGATCCAACATTAGAGTTTTGAGAAGAAACATTGTTTAAAGAAGAAGATGAAGCCATTGCAGATCAAGTTTATTAGATTAAACTGACATGCTCTGATACCACTTATTGGTCCCAGCTATGGAGTAGCAAAGATAAACAAGTATTATAGAAGGGGGGTTGAATACAATACACAAAAAATTTCACTTAATTAATTCTTTATTGATTTAAAATCAAGAATTACACATAGAAAACTTTTGATTGTTGCGGAAGAGAACAGATAAATCCGTTCAAACAATCTTACACACAGACACAAAGAGAATGAAGAACAATTGAAAATACACTTAGATAAACAATGAACTTCTTTGAGAGAGAAGGAAATGCCAGCACTTGTGAGCCTTGAGAAATTGTAAACCGGTAATCTTTGCAAGGTTGGAGACGATCTCTTTATATAGTGCCTCATGCATTAAATGCATGGACACTTTGTCAAACATGGGTAGGAAGGCAGGTCTTCTAAAAAGCACTGAGATGTACCTTTTGTCTTGAAGCGTTGACCTGCAGTGTGTTGTAGTTGATCTTTCTTGAAATATATAATAAAGCCAAACAACCTTTTTCCTGATCTTCGGATGATGTCCACATCAATGCAAGATATCATAAATATACTTTGCAGAGAATGTACAATACCTGCCGAAAACTCTTGGCCGAAGATGTCTTCAAGATTTCCTTGTCGAAGATTTCTTCAAGTGATCCTGCTGATCATGTTTTCAAGATTTCCTTGCCGAAGATGTCTTCAAGTGTTCTGGACGAAGACTTAGGATGTGTAACACCCCGAATTTCCATGATCAAAGTTATGTTATATTTTGATATGGAAGGATTCAAAGTGTAATTGACCAAAGTTTAAGCTATTTGTGAATATTGAAACTTTGGGGTTGATTTTGTCATTTAAGGATAGTTGATTTTGTATAAAGAAAGGGAGTCGACTACAGTTGAGATTTTTATCTCAATCCTGTTTGTAAAGTCGGTTCCAGAAAGAAGAGAGAGGAGAGAAAGAATAGTTGAGTTCAATTGGATACCGATTCAGTAGCAAGAAGGGATTGAAAGCTTGAGATAGTTTATACCAATTTCGGATTCGCATCTATAAAGGTGAGTTCATCTACCCTATTTTACTTTAATAAAATATATCTGCGTATTGAAATGGTTTTGTAAGCTTACTGATATCTTTAAGAAGTGGATATAAAAGGGTTGGATGAATTTTGAGTTGAAATCAATCGAAATAGATTAGAAATTGGATAATCCGGAAGGAGAATTTCCCGGATTAGTTTAATTTTCTGGAATGAATAGTGTTTTCTGGAATGAATAGTGTTTTCCAGAATGAATAGTGTTTTCCAGGATGAATAGTGTTCCGGATGAATATTGTAACCGAATTACTCGATTTTCTGGATGTTACCGGATATCATCCGGACAATTTCTTAAAATTGTTTGAATATTTAATTGCTCGGAGAAAATGATATATAAGTCTGTGTGAGTACTTATATAAGTAAGTGTAATGGATCCATAGGCACTAGCATTATTTCATAACGTAGAATAGGCAAGGTATAATTGCTATTCTCGTTTGTATTGAAAAGAATGAATAGACAAAGTATAATTGTTATTTCCGTGTATCCTTGAAAAGGAGGAGTAGACAAAGTATAATTGTTATTCCCGTGTATCCTTGAAAATGAGGAATAGACAAAGTATAATTGTTATTCCCGTGTATTCTTAAAAAGGAGGAATAGACAAAGTATAATTGTTATTCCCGTGTATTCTTGAAAAGGAGGAATAAGCAAGGTATAATTGCTATTCCCGTGTATCTTTGATATATGCGGAATAGGCCGAGATCTTAATGGTAATTCCCGTTGGTTTGAAATGAAGAATAGGTCGGGCGCTTAATGGTAATTCTCATTTCGTATTGTGATGTGAAACGTGGAATAGGCATAAAGTAAATTGTCATTCCCGTTGACCTGAAATGAGGAATAGGCATAAAGTAAATTGTAATCCCCATTTCGTAAGGTGATGAGAAACGAGGAATAGACATAAAGTAATATGTAATTCCCGTTCACCTGAAATGAGGAATAGGCATAAAATAAATTGTAATTCTCATTTCGTAAGGTGATGAGAAACGAGGAATAGGCATAAAGTAAATTGTAATTCCCGTTGACGTGAAATGAGGAATAGGCATAAAGTAAATTGTAATTTCCATTTCGTAAGATGATGAGAAATGAGGAATAGACATAAAGTGAATTCTAATTCCCATTTCGTATTGTGATGAGAAATCTAGGAATATGCGAGAGTTAATCGTAATTCCTGATTTCTATGGGAGGGTAAGAGATAGACATAAAGTAAATTGTAATCTCTACTTCCACTCCAAGAAATAGGCATAAAGTAAAATGTAATTTCTTAGACATGAGCAATGATCTAGTATCCGTGTGATTCGTAGTGGGCTCTTGAACATGATGCTATGACTTACTCAATGTTTGTCATACTCTTGGAATCGGGTATGATTTTCGTTATCGAGAGATATTATGTGTATGGTAAGAAAGTTGTGGAAATGTTATTTTATAATCTTTGTTTACAGTTTTGGTTTTCAAAGCTTATAAACGTGTTGATTTGATTGGATGTTCTCACTAGGCGTAAGCCTAATCGTTCAAATTAACTTTTCTTACCAGGTACTAGCTCAGGAGGGGATAAGCATGGACGAGTGTCGAGAGGTCCCAGAGTTAATTGTAGGTTTGAAATTTGTCACAAATTCTCCGATGTAAATGAAAGTTTGAAATCGTGGTGGTAAATTCTGACAAATTTAAGGTTTAAAATTATTGAGAATTTTAGGGTGTTTCACGATGTCTTCAAGTAGCAGCTTAATCTTTGGCTGAGAAGTCCATCTTTAATCCGATTTGAAGATACACTTCTTCTTTGTTTCTTCGGTTGATCTTCGACTTCACCGAACATTTTGTGTTACATAAATAAGCTGCTTGTAAAGAACCTAAAAAGTATTCTAAGTATGAACTTTGTAAAAATGAAAGATTGGAGGTCATCTTCAAATCCTAGGTGACCCAATAAAGATGATAAAATTTATTAATTATGATCATGACTTTAAATTAAGAAAGATAATAAAATCATATATTTATTAGACTTGATGAACGATTAAGTAGATAGTTTGTATGATTTGTTTGGTTTGCAATTGAAGCGCACCCTAAAGTTGTAAAGTAAAAAAAATGAGTAATAAATAGATGGACATAAAATGTTTTACATTTCACCAAATGTTGCAAGAGTATTACTCTTTAAAATAAAGAATTAAAAGTCAAAATCTATAAAAATAAGGTTATGTTTAATTTAACAACTTCATTATTAAATATTTAATATAATCATAAAATATTATAATTTCAATTGATAGAAAAAAAAGTAAAAAAACAAATCTTTCCTTTACCAATCATATTTTGAGATCCTCTGAATCTATGTAATTTTGGTATCTCTCTTTTATTTTCAAATTTGAAGAATTAATTTGTTAGAATAAAAATCATCAAAATCTCAATTTTAATTTTTTATTAAACTAAATTCCTTAAAATCTCTATTAGTGGCTGGCTGGTATAATATATATAGGGTGTTTTGAAAATTTTGCCTTATTGTTTTGTTACTTATTTATTTTTCTATTTTATATATACATTTGTTATGTAAGTATGATTATGATTAATTCCATTCAATTATGTTGGGTATCGCACGACCATTCCATCGAAAATGAAATACGGAAACTAATAAAATGTTATTCACTTTTATTAATTTATATAACATTTGAATATACGTAAAGTTTTAATTGAATTATCTTTTTACACGTCCAAAGTAATTAGTTCATTTGTATTATTATATGTACAAATATATTGTTGTTAGAAAATATACATATATATATATATATATATATATATATATAAGAATCAATATCCTCGTGATTGAATATAAGAACCAAGTATTAATGTGATATTTAATTGAAGATAATCAAATACTTGTTTATTGAAAAGATAAAATAAAATTTTCAAAAACCTATTACGATGTGTTCTAAAAAAAAGAAAAGAAACTGAAAAAAGGGAAATTAAGAAAAGGAAAATAAAATTTTCATTTGTGTTCTTTGAAAAGGAAGGAAAAAGTAGGAAATAAAATAATTTTCATGTTCTTAGGCCTTCCGTACCCCAAGCGGGGAAGGGGCTCGGGATGGGGAGGTGGCAGCGGGGTGAGGGCGGGGTTGGGCTACGGCCCGGGGTGGTCATGCGGGAAGGGATGGTTTTCGGGGTTGGGTTCCCGATCCATCCCGAGGGTTTTTTTTTTAAAAAAAAAAATTTAATTAAATTTTTTTAAAAATAACCGTTGAACGGCTCTTTCTTAAAAAAAAATTCTCAATTTAATCCCACTATATATTTAACCCTCAACCTCTTACTTCTCACACCTCTCAACCTCTTATTCTCTCAACCTCTTATTTCTCACACCTCTCAAACTCTCTCAAATTTTCTCAACCTCTATATATTAAACAATATGGATTCGCCACAACCCGGTTCACCAACCGCATCATCATCATCCGTAGACACCGACGAGTTGTTCAATCTACAAATGATATGAATTTTTATTTTTATTATTTATCTTATTTTTATTTATTAAAAATATATATAAATATTTTTATTTTGTTAAATAATTAAATGTATAAATAAAAGAATTAAAATAAATGAGGTGGCAAAGGGGTTTGAGGGAATGGGGTACGGATGTTTAGGGATCGTGAGGGATGGAGTGAGGGATGGAAGAAAAAGCTGATGTGGCGCTGACGTGGAGAGGAATCTTTGAAAGAGGAGGGATGGGGTACTGATGGCTAAACATGAGAGAATGGAAAAGAAACATGTCATTTTTACAAATACACCCTTAAAAGATATATCTTTTATGATGAAATATTTGGTAGTTTAATAACGTTAACAATTTTAGTAATTTCTTTTAAATGCTTTTAATTTCTTTCATTTATGGGCCGTTAACCTAATCATTTACCCGGGTAAGTGCTTACCGGTAACGCCAAACAGTCTTTTGTCGTATGTCCGTGATCGCTATGGAAATCACACCACATAGATTTTTCTTCATTCTCATTGTCTTTGTAACTCTTCTTGGGCCATCAAATGGTTGACTCTACATTTTCAGGGCCTCGACCAAGTCTTTGGTTGTTCCTTTGAATCCATACGACGAAATCTTGGGATATTGAGCGAATTTAGAAGTAGGGACGTTCCTCTTTTTCTCGTACCGGATATTCGAAATCTGATGTGCGGGTTCTGATCTAACAACGGCTTTGGTCTTGAAATCGGGTTTCTTCACGTTCAAGGTTTTCTTGTCTCCCGAATTCTTTCGACGAAAAGATGCGTCATCCTCGACCCTCATGTAAGCCAATGTCCTAGCTCGGACGTCCTCAAAGTTTTCTGGCCGATACTTTGTTAGATCGGTGTAGAGTCCAGAAATGTCGTCCAGACCTCATTTGTCGGGAGAACTGGTTGACAAGTTCGACGAAATTGCAGATGAATTTTGGTTTGAGATTGATCAGCCATTGGAGGGCTGCCATAGTGAGGGTCGTACCAAAACTCTTGCACATTGCTACCTCTTAATACTGGTGAGGTATGGATATCGTCCACATCAATTGCTTGTACTGGGTGATATGCTCAGTCGGGTCTATGATGCCTGAGTACTTTGGCGTGAACATGGGAATGCTATACTTTTTCGTGGCGTCGACTGTGGATATTTCGTCGATAAAGGGGGATGCTTGAAATCTAGAGCGGGGTTCGATGTCGACGGGCACTGCAACTCCGGGTAATTTGGATAATAGCGACAACATTTTTTTCATTTTGATCTTCGAGAAGCTTTAAGCGTTGGGCCACCGGGTCGTCTTGATTGGATCCTCCATTTGTAGCAGGAATAGAACCGGTATCTTGCATCGTCATGCCATCGTCGCCTGGAAGCCATTTCAGTGCGTCGAGTCAGCAGCTTCCCCTTGCGGTGGAAAAGTGAACGATGGTTGAGGCATCGTCGGGATGCTTATCGTCGGGATCGGAATGAAGGGGGTCTGGAACGGGATCGTGTGAAACGTCGCTGATGACATGTGCATCGTTTCATTTTGAAAAGGGATCGGGCGAAAGGCTGCTGACGACATAAGCATCGTTTGATTCTGAAAACAACGATGGTGGTCTAAGATGTTGTTGTGTAAATTGACCATGTGGAGGAACTCCGGAGAATGGTCTTGGGCCATTCTGAGGACCAAAGAAGTTCCGAGTGTTCTGATTCGGACCACTTTTTTTAAAAAAGTTTTCTTGATTCTGGTGCGGAATGCCCTAAGGACCGTAGATGCCCCCTGGATTCTGGTGTGGACCGTTTTGCGGACCAATAAAGTTTCCAGTGTTATGGTTTGGTCCATTTTGGTTTCTCAGGGATGCGATCTCTGCCGTTGCCTTACGATTCTGTTCGTTCAAGGAGTTGAGCTGGGTACGTGCAACATCCAATTCTGCGCGCAACTGTGTGTGTTCGTTAAATTGATGTCCTTGTCCAGACATTTTTCTGAAAAGCACAGCAAAACTCACGAAACAGTTAGTAACACGTACGTTTTGTCGGAGATTTTCACTAGATGGGGCCCCACGGTGGACGCCAAACTGTTAATGTTAAAAATCGACCAAAGGAAGATTTAAAGACTGTGTGGAGCTTTAACAAATAAAGAAATGTATCTCGCGACAAATCGGACGACGGAAACTAAAACGAATAAGAGACAACAGATTTGGTGACGCGAAAAACCCCGTCGAGGGTAAAAAATGTGGTCGACTACAGAAGTCGACGGTGCACTATGGTCGCCAAACAGGGACGACGTTCTTTAGTAACAAGTGTTGTGAGTACAATAGATTACAATGATAGAAAAGATAAGCTTAATTGTAAAAATCTATCGTGCATCGTGTGAGAAAATGCTTCGTCGTGCGTTTCTTCGAGAGAAAATGAGAGTAATCGTTTGAATGCTTTTGAGAATGCTTCTGAAATCCTTGTGTCAAAAACCTGTGTCTTTAGCGTGGCTTCGAGCTTGATATATATAGGCTTTGGCGTCATAAATGGTCTTCATAAATGTGAAAAACGGTATTGGGCATATAATGAGCTTGATTGCAGTCTTCAGTTATGACCGTTGTTCATAAATGCATTTGACCTGCATTAAATAGCCTTAAAGAAAACGTTTGTTGAATGTTAGCTACTTACGGTTGAAGATAATCTTACGGCAATCACTCGTTTCAATAGGGGTTTCGGTCGTACGTTGCGGATATCTTTCGGCCGATGTACCAGGTGGAAATTATGGTTATGGTCGTGCATAAATTACAGGACCTTATCTTAATATAAGACTTGTCGTACGAAGTAAGTCTTTTGTTTTCTGCGTCGCTTGTGAGGTGTGGTTTTTTACCCAAACATTATGCTTACCACTTTGTGGTCTACATGGGTGTTTCAGAATGGTAATCTCTTTGGCAACCCAAAGCCAAAGAAGGCGACGATATTTGAGAACATTATAATCCATGCTTACTTTTGAGTAAATCATATAAGTAGCAATTTGTCTATTAATTGGGTTGATCGGCTTAAAATCATTCCCTTACCATTATTTCTATGTAATTGTATTTTTTTCTAACTTCTTGTTAATTTTATAAAATTTCGTTGTTAAAAAATAACCTAAAAACACAAACCAAAATGAATTTTATAATTTCACTGGCATTTTGGTTTTGTTGTTTATAAAAAAAAGGTTAAATGATAACCGTTTGCAAAGTGTTAGGACGAGAATATAAGGAGTAAAAATCTCAGTAATAAAAAGAAGCTATATTCAAGTTCGATTATTTTGAGTTTTTGTTTTAAAAATAAGTATTGTGACAATCACTCATTCTCGTTTGAAGATTTAAGTTATGTAATAACCAGGATTTTAAATGAAAAGATTTAAGTTTTGTGGAAATTTTTGTAAAGTGGTAAGTTCAGGGGTTGAGTTGTGATTTGTTGAGAAGTATAAAAACTCCCAAATTGGGCTCAAAACCCTAGGAGCAAATCATTTGTGTGTGTGTGTGTGGCGGCTTAGAGAGAAAGAGCAGAGAAAGAGAGTTTTGGTCTCAAGAGCAAATTGGAGAAGGAGGTTTCATCAATCATCAAATTGGAAAAGGAAGGGGAATTGTAATCTGATTCATCCAGGTAATCTCGTCTTCTAATCCCTATGTTTATTTTGAGGGAGTCAGATCAGTTGGATTGTTAGTATTGAAGAGTTCTAAGAGTAATCAGGGACTAAATTAATGTTTGGGTTGCCATAATATGATTTTTGTTGCTTGATAGAGTGTTAGCGATTCTTGCAAACAATTTCACCGTGTCTCGATCCTTGTTAATAGAGTTAGATTGGTGAATTAGTCACTCTGCTACCTTTAAATCGACCCTAGTCCGGAGTTAGCAGAAACCGGAATCGGAACCCGGAAGGGGACCGGGATCCTGAAAGGAGATACCGGGAGTAGCAAGGATCCGGAATCGCATTATTCCGGAATGGGCTTGGATCCGGAATCGCATTGTTTCGGAATGGGCTTGGATCCGGTATAGGTTAAATCCGAAATCCTTACGGATCCGGAATGTAATTTGGGCTGTGGGGAATCCGGAATCCACAATGGGATCCGAATAGGGGTTTGGGCCGGAAATGGATCCGGAATCCATATAGGATTCGGAATCCGTGTTAAGTCCCGGAGTGGGCCGAACCCGGAATTTGAGACCCAGTAGAAAACTCTTCAGGTTGGATTAAGTTAACCCCAGACTCACTATTCTAATTCTTGTAATATCATAGGTGTTCACCTTAAAACCTAAAGTTTTCGCGAGAAGGATTGTTAAAGCGCCAGGTGAGTTTTTCTAACTAAAATACGTGTTTTGAACGTGTTTTCCAGCGAAAGTAAATGAGTAGAAATGCCATGTTTATTTACATGATTTTACTTGGTTGAAAGTTTATATGAGATGTATGCATACATTGTGATAGACATAAATTGGCTAAGTCGGGGGTAGGCCCGCCAGTGCTCATGCCGGGGGGATGTTTCGTTTATGCCATGGGAGGGAGTGACCCAGTAAGGCAGCGTGAGACTGACTCGTTGTCACTTCCGAGTGACTTCAGGGTGCCATTTACGGGGCGGAATTTTCCGTGGAAGTTTTATGTGAAGTTGCTTGATAGTTATAAACTGTTTTGAAATGTTTTGAGAACTGTAAATTGAGGGAGCTTACTAGACCTCATGGTCTAACCCTCGCATTTTCCAAACTAAACCTTTTCAGGAAAGCAGATAGTAGGAGGTTTTGGTAAGTGAGCTAAGCAGGATTAAAGTTCGGATGCCGATAGAGACAGTGCCACTGTTACTTTTAGAAGCTAGTGATATTCTCAGTTGTGTATAGGTTGCTTCCGCCAACCTAAGTTTTGAGACATATGTAATGTATTTTTGGGACCCCTTTATTAAGATGTTTATTATTAAATGCTATGTACGCTTTATTTTAGACCGGGTTGTTACAAGTTAGACTCTGAATGGTGTTTAATAAGTCTTCGTACATTAATAATATTGGTTATCTTAAAGGGAAATTAATTAAAATACCCTAAGTTTGACCAAGTATTACCAAAATACCCTAAATCTCTCCCACTTTGCAAAAATACCCTTTTTTCCGCGATGGGAGCCCGCGATCGCGGGCCAGGGACCATTTCTGACACTTTTTTAAACTTGCAGGGACCATTTTTGAAAAATGGAATCCCGCGATCGCGGGCGCGATGGGATACTTTTTGTGACTTTTCAATTTCAAGGGACCATTTTTGAAAAATTCCAGGGACCATTTTTGAAAATTTGAACCGCGATCGCGTAGAATCCCACTGTTCACCCCCGCTTTCTTTCAATTTTATGAATTTAAAATAAAATGTTACACTTTCAACCCCTATACTTATTTACTAAATTTACTTTATACCTTTTACTTTCATTATTTTAATTTTACATTTAACACATATAATCGTTTATTAAAAAAATACGTTAAAAAAATACGTTTTAATTTTAACAAATTACACCATTATAATCGTCTCTTCGATACGTTCGAAATGAGCCCAATCTTGAATTTTTTTGGATTTATATATTTTAATATATATCATATACAGTTATACACTACATAAAAAAATATTTTTTATATTTAAAATTCATACCCTTATAGTTAATTATTTAATTTATGGTACATCTCTTATTTTTTTTTCAATTTTGTTTTACACTCCTATCGCATTAACATAATAATCATATATTAACTAATTCATTAAATCGTTTTAAATTATTATTATTTTATGTGTTTATAGATATCGTGAATGACAATAGGAGAAGGTTTCACGAGAAGAATATTAAATGGGGTTTTGACAAGTTGGTATCACTGGACTCATTTAAGAATTGTGAAAATGGGTATTTGGCGAATGATGATTCATGTGTGTTTGGAGCTGAAGTATTTGCAGTTACAGAGTATGCACAAAATGATCGATGTATTTTCAACGTAACTTAGATTAAAATTATCTCCTTCAGTTCAGTCCCGTCCCGTCCCATCCAGTTCCGTCCCGTCCCATCTAGTATGCGTACCAAACGCTACCTAAGAGTACCGTAAATTAAATAATTAAATATAAAGGTATAAACTGTAAATATTAAAAATATTTTGATGTAGTGTATATGATATATATTAAAATATATAAATCAAAAAAATTCAAGATTGGGCTCATTTCGAACGTATCGAAGAGACGATTACAATGGTGTAACTTGTTAAAATTAAAACGTATTTTTTTAACGTATTTTAGTTAATAAACGATTATATGTGTTAAATGTAAAATTAAAATTATGAAAGTAAAAGGTATAAAGTAAAGTTAGTAAATAAGTATAGGGGTTGAAAATGTAAATTTCAATTCGAAATTGTGATTTTGATTTGATATTTACACTTTCAACCCCTATACTTATTTACTTATTTTACTTTATACCTTTTACTTTCATAATTTAAATTTACATTTAACACATATAATCGTTTATCAACTAAAATACGTTAAAAAAATACGTTTTAATTTTAACAAGTTACACCATTGTAATCGTCTCTTCGATACGTTCGAAATGAGCCCAATCTTGAATTTTTTTGAATTTATATATTTTAATATATATCATATACACTACATCAAAATATTTTTAATATTTACAATTTATACCTTTATAGTTAATTATTTAATTTACGGTACTCTTAGGTAGCGTTTGGTACGCATACTAGATGGGACGGGACGGAACTGGACGGAACTGGACGGGACTGAACTGGATGGACGGGACGGGACTGAACTGAAGGAGATAATTTTAATCTAAGTTACGTTGGAAATACATCGATCATTTTGTGCATACTCTGTAACCGCAAATACTTCAGCTCCAAACACACATGAATCATCATTCGCCAAATACCCATTTTCACAATTCTTAAATGAGTCCAGTGATACCGACTTGTCAAAACCCCATTTAATATTCTTCTCGTGAAACCTTCTCCTATTGTCATTCACGATATCTATAAACACATTCAAATAATAATAATTTAAAACGATTTAATGAATTAGTTAATATATGATTATTATGTTAATGCGATAGGAGTGTAAAACAAAATTGAAAAAAAAAATAAGAGATGTACCATAAATTAAATAATTAACTATAAGGGTATGAATTTTAAATATAAAAAACATTTTTTTTATGTAGTGTATAACTGTATATGATATATATTAAAATATATAAATCCAAAAAAATTCAAGATTGGGCTCATTTCGAACGTATCGAAGAGACGATTATAATAGTGTAATTTGTTAAAATTAAAACGTATTTTTTTAACGTATTTTTTTAATAAACGATTATATGTGTTAAATGTAAAATTAAAATAATGAAAGTAAAAGGTATAAAATAAATTTAGTAAATAAGTATAGGGGTTGAAAGTGTAACATTTTATTTTAAATTCATAAAATTGAAAGAAAGCGGGGGATTCTAAGTTCAAATTTTAAAAAATGTTCCCTGTAATTTTTCAAAAATGGTCCCTTGAAATTGAAAAGTCACAAAAAGTATCCCATCGCGGGATGAGCCCGCGATCGCGGGTTTCCATTTTTTAAAAATGGTCCCTACAAGTTTAAAAAAGTGTCAGAAATGGTCCCTGGCCCGCGATCGCGGGCTCCCATCGCGGAAAAAGGGTATTTTTGCAAACTGGGAGAGATTTAGGGCATTTTGGTAACACTTGGTTTGACTTAGGGTATTTTAATTAATTTCCCTATATTAAATATCACTTCTATAATTCCTCATGAAATTTGGAGTCCGTTAGAACTTTGAAGGCACAGATGGTGTTTATAACAAGCTTATTAAGCTGTTAAAAAAACAGAACATCTAACGACATCTCAAGTGTAGAATTCTTTTTATGTCCTTACAGTCCGTTAAATTTGCAGGAATTAGAATGAATTTTGGGGATTTGGATTTCAAATCCATTTCAATTTTGTGTTTGGTTTGTAGGATTGTACGGATTTCAAATCCTGTGGGGATGTTTGGTTCACGGAATTCAAAAGAATTTGATGGAATTTAAATGACAAATTTCTTTGACTAAATTCCAAATCCTATGTTTAGTTCACAAAAAAAATCCATTGAATTCCACAATTTAATAAATTCATCATTTAAAAACATTTACGAATCTTGAAATTTTCAGAAGATGCCTCTAGTATTTTATTTTTATTTACCAACAGCTTCACAAATTTATGATTTCATTCATGAAAGAAAAACATTTTCATTTATGAATTCAAGATTTCTTTATTTAATTAACCAGGATATTCAGTATATACTTATCATTCTGAAAACTTGCATTTTCACTAATAAAACATACAAATTTACTTGTAATTCTAAAAACTTTATTTGTTGCTTGGCTGTAGGTGGCTATGGCTTCTATTTCTATTGTATTTGGTCTTATTTGGTGGCAATAAAATATTCTGCTGTTCAAAAAAATAAATTTACTTGTAATTCTAAAAACTTAACACTTTCACTAATGAAACATACAAATTTACCAAAATTTCTTTGTATAAACCAAGATATTCAATACATACTTAAAATTCTGAAAACTTACAATTTCACTAATGAAACATACAAAATTAGGAATCTAAGGCTATGTTTGGCAAACTAGTTGATGACTTATAAGTTAGCTGATGACTGATAAACTAGTTGTTGACTGATAAACTAGTTGTTGACTGATAAGATGTATGTAACAACCCAAAAAAATATAATAGAACAAACATAGCATTTAAGCATAAATTTACAAAAAAAACTGGGTCCCAAAATTTTGGTTACATCATACGCAAACTACGGTTGGCGGAAACAACCTATACACAACTGAGAATAATCTAACTTCTACCAGAGGCACCTGCACTATCACTAGCTGCGTCCGTACTCTATCTTGCTACTCACTCATTCATCTGAACCTCCAATATAGCGCTTACCTGAAAAGGGTTTTGATTTTGAAAAACGAGGGTTAGACCATGAGGTCTAGTGAGTTCCCCCTAAAACATGTTCACAAATCATTTAAAGAAAAGCGTTCATTTCAAATCAGTAACGTATCAAATCATGTACTCAACAATGGTATGCACAGCGGAGAAGACTCAGGTAAACACCCTACAAAGCCGGGTACGGCAACTCAACACCCTACAAAGCCGGGTACGGCAACACCCTACAGAGCCGGGCACGGCAACTCAACACCCTACAAAGCCGGGTACGGCAACACCCTACAAAGCCGGGCACGGCAACTCAACACCCTACAAAGTCGGGTACGGCAACTCAACACCCTACAAAGCCGGGTACGGCAACTCAAGAAGTCTTCCACTGTGCAACCCGACTCTGCCATGGCAATTTCACAAAACATGCAGTTTCACACACTTGAGGGCAATCCTCCTTTAATAGCAAGATAATACTTTTCATGGAAAACATTCGTAAAAGCTTGTAGACAAATCATGCTCATAAACATACCCTGATCAGTAAAACATAAAGCTTTCATTCACGTAAAATTCATGTAAATTAACGGGGCGCTTTCACATAATCACTTTCTTTTGGAAACACGTAAAATCGAGTATTTTAGTTAGAAAAACTCACCTGGCTAGCTTGCTCCAAAGCTCCTCACTTACACTTCCGATCTCTAGGCGGAACACCTATTATATTAATAGCGTTCGTCATAATTCGTTCAATTATTACTCGAGTTAAATCCCGAACTCAACCCTAACTTATCTAAATTGGTAGATTACCTTCTAGTCCAAAAATCATAATTAATGGTCTTTGCTTACCCATCCAATTGACATACTATACCGGATCCATTAATTTACCCGACTCTAGGTTCTCAACATAAAATTATAACACTTGATTCTAAGTAACGAAACCGGATCGCGTTAATAATATGACCAAATTTAATAAGTAGACTATCGATTACGTACTAGACCCCTTTAAATGATTATAGACTTTATTAATTAACTAAGCCCACTTTTAATAACTAAGCCCAAAAGGACTTATTAATTCTCTCGGCCCAACACTCAATTCGGCCCAATACTCAATTCGGCCCAATAAACCAATTCGGCCCAAACTCGAGTTACGGGTCATCTCCCGGTACATACCGACTTCCGATACACACGGTTCAAAACAAAAACCCACATTCTTCGCCATTATTCTAATTCTCCACAAATTTGGCGACAACCTCTTCTTTTATTAAATAACCGATACGCGATTCCTTAACCAAGAATCCACATGACATTTCTTAGCTTGACATTATGAATTGGGAAAAAAACTCTATTAACATTTTTATTCGTTTTCTCACTTTATATAACCGAGCACAATAGGAATTAACCAATCTAACATTACTTGTTAAAGAGAAGACGCAAGGGAACGGTTTCTTACCCACAAAAAACTTCACGAGACGAAAAGTTACGGACCAGCCATGCCGCCGCCGACGACCACCGCCGGCAGCCGACTGCCGGCGCTCAACAGCCGCCACTCCGGCCATCTTCTCCGGCGCCGGCGAACCCCGCCACCTTCTCTCTCTCATCGTCTCTCTCTCTCTCTGTGGCTGTATCTCTCTCTCCGGTTGTCTCTCTCTCACTCTCGACTGTTTCTCTCTCACTCTCGGCTCCTTCTCTCTCGCCGTCGTCTCTCTCCATCTCGATCTCTCTCCCCGTCGGTCTCTCTCTTCTCGTCTGCTTCCCTCTCTCTCGCCGGCGGTCTCTCTCTCACTCGCCGGCGGTCTCCCTTGCAGCTCCTCTCTGCCGGTTGCACACACCAAAACACACACACCAGACCTATTCTCTTTCTCTCTTTTTGTTTATCTCGAAAAGCAGCCTCCAAGAAACCCTAAATGGCTTTCTTATTTTAGTGCTAAAAAACTGCACACTCCAAAAGTAAGGGAATTGATTTCCAACATTTTTATATTTTGTCCTCAAACTTTCTCACAAATAGCCAATTCAACCACTATCTTTTATTTAGATCTTAATTATTTATTTATTTTTATTTGGGTTATTACAATCTCCACTCCTTAAAAGAATTCCGTCCTGGAATTCACTCCAAAGATAACCGGCAACAAGGATTTTCACAGCTTGAATCTCTAACTCTCAGAATAAATCTTTTCCAACAACTAAACAATAACAACATACTTTCACGTCTTTGCTGCGCAATTCTGACTAGACTCACCATCTCTAACCATAACCGTAACGTGTAATCATCTAAATTTTCATTTTCTAGACAGATCTATTACTATAACTTTTACATCCACTCTAACATAATAACATAAAAAATTAAAATTTATTGTCAAAAAGAATAAAAGATGAACATTATTCAGAGTCAAAGATGAGTTATTCGTCGATTTATTATCAAATAAACGTTGACGTATAGTAAAAATAATTTAATTAAAAAAAATTAAGGACTTATCTAGTTTTCGCACAGGGCCTCCAAAATATCAGGAACGGCCTTGCTTGGCTCTTACCATGAAGTTTGTGTAAAATGTCAATGTACTCATTTTTATTGGTACATAAATTTAATATTTGATATTTATTTATAAATATAAAATAATTATTGATTAAGACAAATACATGAGGTTCTTATAAGAACTACCACTGTGGACTTGTATGTAAATTTTTAAATTAATGAGATGACACCAAAAAGTATAAAAAGAAGGTTCTTATAAAAGCCTCTATTGAAAATGCTTTTAGTGACAACTATTTTTTAGTAACTATTAACCAACTATTAAATATTACTTATCGACCAGTATTTTTTAGTCGCTAACGATTTCAACTTGGTGACCAACATTTTTTAGTCACTAATCCTTGCAACTCACTATAGCTAACCATACTAATATATACAACTTAGTGATGACTATATTTTGGTCACTAAAATTATCAAGTCAGTAACCACTTTTTGTGGTCAGTAAAATTATCAACTTGCTGACCATCATTGTTTAGTCGCTAACCCTTTCAATTCATCACACTTAGTGGCCGTTTATCTAATCACTTACCTGGGTAAGTGCTTACCGGTAAAATTCAACATGATTACTTACTTTCCGAGTAAGATTTTAGTCTACCAAAATGGCATCGTATGCAACAATTTAGCGGGTAAGCGCTAACCGTGGTAAGAGTCGTCCCACTCACTTACCAGGTAAGACTCTCTGTCCTTACTTTCGACTCTCGGTCCTTGCTTCCGCTCTTACTGGGTAAGATTCTTAGTCCTTACCATATTCATCCGGTAAGCTAATGTGCCTTGGTAAGCACTTATCAGGGTAAGTGTTTTGTAAACGGCACCTTAGCCAATTAGTGAATTAGTAACACTACTTAGTAACCATAATTTTTTTGGTCACTAACGGTTCTAACCACAATTACTTTCCAATTCGTAACCCTTATTTTTTGGTCACTACTTTCTTTAACTTGGGGACCGTTTACTAAACACATATCTGGGTAAGTGCTTACAAAGACACATTACCTATAGGTTTGATATGGCAAGGACCAAAAATCTTATCCGGTAAGAGAGAATGAAAGGACCGAGAGTCTTACCCCGGTAAGTGATGGCAACGACTCTTTCCACGGTTAACGCTTACCAGGTGAATTGTTGTATACGAAACCGATTTGGCAGACTAAAATCTTACCCAGTAAATAAGTGATGATGCTAAATTTGATTGATAAACGTTTACCCGAGTAAGCATTTAGTAAACGGTCCGTTAATGACTACTCCTTAAGTCATTAGCACATAGGCTCACATCCCTAATCATGAAAAACATACTCTTCACAAATTATAATCAATAAATCAGATCAATTTGGAAACACTTTTGTTTTGTCATGAGAATTAGTCACCTCTCAGTGACGGAATTTTAGATTTTGTCACTCAACTTAGTTATAATGGTGACCACATTTTAATGACAACCTTTTTTATTGGCACTAACTTTAACTTCTTACGAGTCGTTTACAAAACGTTTATTTGGGTAAGTACTTACCAAGTCACATGAGTTTACCCGATAATATAGCAAGAACCAAGAATCTTACCTGGTAAGAACGAAATCAAGGACCGAGAGTCTTACCCGGTAAGTGAGTGCGACGACTCTTACCACGGTTAGCGCTTACCCGAGTAAACATTTAGTAAACGACCCCTTAATGACTACTCCTTGAGTCATTAGAACATAGGCTCACATCCCTAGTCATGAAAAACATACTCTTCACAAATTATAGTCAATAAACCGGATCAGTTTGGAAACACTTTTGTTTTGTCATGAGAATTAGTGACCTTTCAGACTTTCAGTGACGGAATTTTAGATTTTGTCACTCAACTTATAATGGTGACCACATTTTAATGACAACCTTTTTTATTGGCACTAACTTCTCAGGGGCCGTTTACAAAACCTTTACTCGGGTAAGTACTTATCAAGTTACATGAACTTACCGGATGAATATGACAAGAACCAAGAATCTTACCCGGTAAGAGCAGAAGCAAGGACTTGAGAGTCTTACCCGGTAAGTGAGTGCGACGACTCTTACTACGGTTAGCGCTTACCGGCAAATTTTTTGAATACGATGCCATTTTTGTATACTAAAATCTTACCCGAGAAGTAAGTGATAGTGTTAGAATTTTCCGATAAACACTTACCCAGATAAGTGATTAAGTAAACGGTCTTTCAGTTAGTGAGCAAAATATAATCATCCCAAAAAAGGTATGTGTTTTCATATGGAGAGCTAGTAAAGGAAGAATCCCTTGTCGTTCGGTTTTGGACCGAATGGGTATAGATTTACATACGGTATTGTGCCCGAGATGTGGAGAATCGGTCGAATCGGTTGACCATGCTTTAGTATCGTGTCCTGAGGTATAACAAGTGTGGATCCTAATTTGGAAGGTGGTTGCAAAAAAATTTGGATGCCACGGCCTCGGTACAAGAAATCCTCCAAGAAGGAGCGAGTTGGGTTAATAATAACCCAACCGATTCGCTGTGGAATGGGGTGATTTGGGCAGTTTTGTACTTGATTTGGGAGCATAGAAATAGGGTGGTATTTAGAGCGAGGGGATAAAAGAAAAACCGTGGATCAAGTGTACGAGCTCCAAACGATCATTTTGGAGTGGATCAAAAGGCGCAACAACAAAATATCGGTGGACGGAACTAGGTGGTTCGCAAAATATCAGGAAGGATCCGGGACAGCGGGCTGTGGTAAAACGGAAACAGAGGTCGAAGGGGTTAGTTATGTTTGCCTCTCGCAAACACGACCCTTCGTCGCTGTCGGGAATTGGGTGCCCTGTTGTTTTTCTTTTTTGTAGTTGTTGTTCTCGTTTTCCTTTTGCTTGGAATAACAGTAAGATAGTTTTGCTAAAATTTAATACATTTTGTCTTTTTATCCAAATATGATTTTATTTATATATTTCTTCCATAAAAAATAAATGTCCAAATTTCTATTTAAAATTGTTCCAAAACAAGTATCCACTTTCAAAACTAAGTATTTATTTTCTCATTCTACCTCTAATTATAATAGGAAGAAAATTTTATCTTTATTATTAATGATAAATTTATTTTTTAATCAACTAGAAAATATAACAATTACACATTTATAAAGCTATATCATTTTTATGTATTTGGGACAAATGGATTATAATTTAGGGAAATTGGCTGAAATAGCCAAACCAAACTTGAAAATTGGTCTCTTAGCCATACTCTTCCGGTTTATTATAATAGTCAACGGGTCCGCACTCTAACATGACCCGAAGAGTATGAACCGCAATCCAACACGTGTCAATCTCTCGTTAACCTTAGAAAAGTCTATTTTTTGTAAAAAAAATTAAGAAAAAACTGTCAGATTCGTACTTTTAACTAAGTCTGCAATTGTGAGCGCAAAGTGAGAAGTGGGAACTCATTTGCTATTTATGCAAAACCTAGAAAAAATGACTGTAAACCAAAGATATATGATCGGCCCACATAGATTAGTATAGATAACTACAAGTGTTTGTTGTATAGATAAGCATCCTAAATCTTAGGATCTATCCTCTGTAATCTGTTATCTATAAATACAATCTATAACCCTTTAGGGTTTGCAAGGCAAAATAATTATTTCTCACTTGGTATCAGAGCCAAGATCCCTAGGCGCCGTTTTTTTTCCCTCTTTCCCCTACCTCCGGCGTCGCTCCATGGCTCCTACGTTTGTTAACTCTGCAACAATTGCCACTGCTATTACCTGTAAGTTGAGTCGCACAAATTTTCTGCTTTGGAAGGCGCAGGTCATCCCCATTCTTCGAGGTGTTCAACTGTATGGATATCTCGACGGAACCACAGCAGCTCCAGCGCAAATGCTGTCAGTAGGAACCGGAGCCGCAGCAAAAGAAGAGATAAATCCGGATCATCAGCAATGGGTCGTCCAAGATCAGGCCATTCTTGGCGGATTGTTGTCTTCCGTAACGGAAGAAGTTCTATCGCAACTCACCCGTTGCATTGACACATCAAACCAATTGTGGACAGCCCTCCAGACAATGTTCTCAGCCCAACATAGAGGGAATTCCATTCAGATCCGAACGCAGCTTTCAAACACGAAGAAGGGCGACATGAGCGCGTCGGAATACTACCAAAAGATGACAGGACTGGCTGATACTATGGCAAATATTGGCCACCCTATGACTGATGAAGAAATTGTTGGTTATATACTTGCAGGACTCGGCCCAGGTCATGGCGATCTCTTCACTGCTATCACTATCCTTGGCAATCAGCGAGCAGTGACGCTTCCAGAATTTTATTCATATCTGATTGCACATGAAGCCCAAACAACAGTGATGAACGGCCCCACTGAATTCACACCATCAGCAAGCAGTGTTACGAAACAAGACTCTAATGGTCCTCGCAAGATTTACAGCAACCATGGGTATAACAGCAACCAACGAAACAATTATCGAGGCAGCCGTGGCCGAGGGCGTGGTTGCGGCAGACACAACAATGGTGGCCCGCGTTGTCAAGTATGTGGAATCCCGGGTCATACTGTATTGAATTGTAGAAATCGATTCAACCATGCCTACCAAGCAGAAGAATATCATAGTGGAAACAGTGTCACCACTCGAAGCTCCTATAATGACCCCAACTGGTATCTTGATACGGGTGCAACTGATCATCTCACAAGTGATCTTGATCGCTTGTCTATTGCAGAGCGCTACCATGGTAAAGATCAGGTTGAAGTAGCTAATGGAACAGGTTTGCATATTTCCCATATTGGTCATTCTAAAATTCCCGGTTTAGGTAGACCGCTTCATCTTAAAAATATCCTTTATGTTCCTCAAATCAAGAAACATCTTCTTTCTGCTGATAAATTGGTTTCTGACAATAATGTGTTTATTGAAATTCACCCTAATGTTTTCTTTGTTAAGGACATAATCACGAAGAAAACGCTCCTGGTGGGTAAAAGCAAAAAAGGTCTCTTCCCGGTGCCGATCCGTTATTCGTCTCGCTCCGTAAATCTCAGTACTAAAGTCTCTTCCTCACAATGGCACCAGCGTCTCGGTCATCCTAGTTCAACAGTTGTCAAGTCTATTTTAAAGTCAAATAAGTTAGATTGTTCTTTTAACTCTATGTCGTCTGTTTGTGATGCATGTCAACGTGCAAAGAGTCATCAATTTCCTTATAATAATTCTGTTCATGTCACTTCATCACCACTTGAACTAGTCCACACTGATGTTTGGGGACCGGCTCAAGTGTCTAGTTGTAACGACCCGGTATCCGATAACATACATAATACTTTACAATTAACATTTCATACACAACGTCGTTACTTTCATAGCAAAATACATGATAATTCACATTCGGTCTCAAAGTCTCAAAACTATACAATACAGAAAATGTAAACATATCCTAATCTTCATCAGCTAGGAATCGCCTTCTATGCTTTATTCTTCCCTTTGTTAACCAAAGATCATTGACTTGGAATACATATTTTTGAAAGGAAAATGAGGGTTAGACCTAACGGTCTAGTGAGATAATCCCTGACATTTCAAAATCATTATAAGACCATTTCACATAATACTTTGTATCAAAATAGTTTATATAAACCTTTCGTCAAAACACCCATAAACCATAATTATACAAATACCACATCAAGATTTGTGCACCGTGTAATTCCCCTCCTTCTCGTTTTCATGGCCAAATTAGTTGGTAGCAAGCCAACTAATCATCGTCACTGTACCCAAATACAGTCAACTCCGCTGCAATCACACACAGCCCCGCTGCAATTACCTACAGCTCTACTGTAATTCCATACAGCTCCGCTGCATTTCCATACAGCTCCGCCGACTAATAGATCGGCTAACATATCCTCGTGTAGTGCAGTGCTCATATAAATACAATATATATCTCAATATATCATATTGTCATTTATATACACATAATCATATTCCTACCACATAATCGTCTCATATATATATATATACACATATATATGTATCCCAGTTTAAAAACGTTTTAAAGTAAAACTCACCTTGAATGCTTAAAATACGGTTCCAAGCCTTTCTCCGAGCTATTCGATCCTTTATCCAAATACTTCAGAATCTGAAACCATTTACATACAAATATCTCCTTACCAACTTATGTATAAGACTTACTAGCAAGCTAAGAACTCTAGATACATCTATCTAACTTTTATCCTCAAAATGATCAAACAGCCAAGTTATCCGGAAACCACAAAGTATCCGGAAAACTTTCCGGACAACACAAAGAATCCGGACAACATGTGGAATCCGGACACCAAAGGAATCCGGATGCCATCCGGTATCTAAATCATCCGGAAATCATCCACAAATCGTCCGGACACTAACAATAAAGCTACCCGGACTCTACCAACAAAAGTATCCGGACACATTCAATCTATCCAGAAACTACTGACTGTTCATCTCCAATTCACCCAGAATTCGACAGAATTATTACCAGATGTGTAAATGATGTTTCTACTCCGATAGAACCCTTCTAAAAGCAATTACAAACATAAAATACAAAGGAACATACCTTAATTCATCTTCCAAACACACCAATTAGAACCCTTTAGCACAAAACCCTTCTTTTCTCTTCTTGCTTTCTCTCAACACACACACACACACACACTAACTTTACTGATTTTCTGCTTGTGATAATATCTGAATTCAGAAGGGATAATATCTAACTTAATTTACCACTTTAGACCCTAAACTAACCATAATAACTAAAACACCTTTAAACCTCTAAATTAACCAAACCCACCCTAAACCTTAAACTTTAAAGTTAACAACATTTTAACGGAACTAACATTTAACTAACGAACTTACCCGGGGTATTACATTATCTCCCCCTTAAAAGAATTTCGTCCCGGAATTCGGTTAAGCAAAAAGGTAACGAATACTTATCACTACTGCTTCGAACTCAATCAAAACCATAGGAACTAATTGAATAGACACTCCGCCTCTACCTATATCTCTAACACCGCTAAGCAACAAAAGCACGAAAATACAAATAATCATTTTACACCGAAGTCATATAATACACTTTAGCACGTGTAGAGTTTATAGAAATATACCTGTCTTCATCTCGTTCCATACATCGAGTCCGATCTGCCACTCTGTTGATTTTTTTTATAGAGTTAATATACACATAAGCACATACCCCATATAATAAGGTATTCCAGTCCAAACATGTACCTGTAAGATCACAATTACACTGGCCAGGTGTAATCTGAAATTACCTTACATGATGTTCCTTCTACCTTTTATACTTAGCATCCCAAGGTTCTAGTATATCAAGGACATCCTACTTCACATGCAGTTTAAGTCTAGGTACGGGTACAAATACCTAAATCCCTTAAACTAGGGCTCTGATACCATCTGTAACGACCCGGTATCCCATAACATACATAATACTTTACAATTAACAGTTCATACACAACGTCGTTACTTTCATAGCAAAATACATGATAATTCACATTCGGTCTCAAAGTCTCAAAACTATACAATACAGAAATGTAAACATATCCTGATCTTCATCAGCTAGCAATCGCCTTCTATGCTTTATTCTTCCCTTTGTTAACCAAAGATCCTTGACTTGGAATACATATTTTTGAAAGGAAAATGAGGGTTAGACCTAACGGTCTAGTGAGATAATCCCTGACATTTCAAAATCATTATAAGACCATTTCACATAATACTTTGTATCAAAATAGTTTATATAAACCTTTCGTCAAAACACCCATAAACCATAATTATACAAATACCACATCAAGATTTGTGCACCGTGTAATTCCCCTCCTTCTCGTTTTCATGGCCAAATTAGTTGGTAGCAAGCCAACTAATCATCGTCACTGTACCCAAATACAGTCAACTCTGCTGCAATCACACACAGCCTCGCTGCAATTACCTACAGCTCCACTGTAATTCCATACAGCTCCGCTGCATTTCCATACAGCTCCGTCGACTAATAGATCGGCTAACATATCCTCGTGTAGTGCAGTGCTCATATAAATACAATATATATCTCAATATATCATATTGTCATTTATATACACATAATCATATTCCTACCACATAATCGTCTCATATATATATATATATACACATATATATGTATCCCAGTTTAAAAACGTTTTAAAGTAAAACTCACCTTGAATGCTTAAAATACGGTTCCAAGCCTTTCTCCGAGCTATTCGATCCTTTATCCAAATACTTCAGAATCTGAAACCATTTACATACAAATATCTCCTTACCAACTTATGTATAAGACTTACTAGCAGGCTAAGAACTCTAGATACATCTATCTAACTTTTATCCTCAAAATGATCAAACAGCCAAGTTATCCGGAAACCACAAAGTATCCGGACAACTTTCTGGACAACACAAAGAATCCGGACAACATGAGGAATCCGGACACCAAAGGAATCCGGATGCCATCCGGTATCTAAATCATCCGGAAATCATCCACAAATCGTCCGGACACTAACAATAAAGCTACCCGGACTCTACCAACAAAAGTATCCGGACACATTCAATCTATCCGGAAACTACTGACTGTTCATCTCCAATTCACCCAGAATTCGACAGAATTATTACCAGATGTGTAAATGATGTTTCTACTCCGATAGAACCCTTCTAAAAGCAATTACAAACATAAAATACAAAGGAACATACCTTAATTCATCTTCCAAACACACCAATTAGAACCCTTTAGCACAAAACCCTTCTTTTCTCTTCTTGCTTTCTCTCAACACACACACACACACACTAACTTTACTGATTTTCTGCTTGTGATAATATATGAATTCAGAAGGGATAATATCTAACTTAATTTACCACTTTAGACCCTAAACTAACCATAATAACTAAAACACCTTTAAACCTCTAAATTAACCAAACCCACCCTAAACCTTAAACTTTAAAGTTAACAACATTTTAACGGAACTAACATTTAACTAACGAACTTACCCGGGGTATTACACTAGTGGAGGTTTTCAATATTATGTTAGTTTCTTAGATGATTATAGTCGGTATACTTGGATATATCTTATTAAACGCAAATCTGAGGTTGAACAAGTCTTTTATAATTTTCAAAAACATGTTGAACGTCTTCTGAATGCCAAAATTCGCACCGTTCAATCTGATTGGGGTGGTGAGTATCATAAACTTCACAAGTATTTTCAACAAACTGGCATTACTCATCGCCTATCCTGTCCCCATACCTCTCAACAAAATGGAATGGCAGAACGAAAACATCGCCATATTGTTGAAACAGGTTTGGCTCTTTTAGCTCACTCCTCTCTACCCCTTCGGTTTTGGGATGAAGCCTTCTTAACAGCTTCTTATCTCATAAATCGTATGCCAAGTCGCACCATACATAACTCTACTCCCATCACACGCCTCTTTAACCGCACACCCGACTACGCGTTCCTTCGAACATTTGGGTGTGCCTGTTGGCCAAGTCTTCGAAAACACAACACTCATAAACTCGCTTTTCGTTCCACCATGTGTGTCTTCTTAAGGTATAGTTCCATGCACAAGGGATACAAATGTCTAGATAGACGAACTGGTCGAGTTTATATCTCTCGAGATGTGGTCTTTGATGAGTCTTGTTTCCCATTTGCAACCTCTTCCACTACCCCGTCTCCTGCGTCCACCGTTGTGTCCTTTCCTAAATCTGAACCACGAATTGCGAATGATCACTTACGGAATTATGACTTATCCTTTTTGTTGGCTAACTCTGCTGATACAGCTGCAGCGCCCTTAGCCCCCGGTGTTCATTTTCAGCGCCCGAGCGCCCCTCCACAGCCACCAGTTGTGCTGCCGCACCATGAGCCTGCGGTATCTATGGATGCTCCAGCTCCAGTCACTGTTACGCTCGCTGAACCCGTCGCTCCAGCTCAAGTCACTGAACCCGTCGCTGAACCCGCCTACCATGAGCCTTCGGCATCTACGGATGCTCCAGCTCAAGTCACTGCTACGCTCGCTGAACCCGTCGCTCCAGCAGTCGCTGTTGCTACCGAGGGCGCTCCTGCCCCGGCTTCGCCTACTCCGGTCAGCGCCACTCCACCGCCACCGGGAGTGACAACCCGTGCCCGTGCCGTGAAATCTTTCCCTCGCAAATTTACTGATGGTACGGTTGTCTACAATCCACAGCGCCGGGCCTTCTTTGCGGAGCCGACTTCACATCATCGGGCTCTATCTGAACCCAACTGGAAGCTTGCCATGGAAGATGAATTTGCTGCCCTACGCAACAACAATACATGGGTTCTGGTTCCATGCCCTCCTGGCGTCAATATTGTCAGCTGCAAATGGGTCTTCAAGCTTAAACAACATCCAGATGGCTCAATTGATAAACACAAGGCTCGTTTGGTTGCTCGGGGCTTCACCCAACAGTTTGGGGTGGATTACCAAGATACGTTCAGTCCCGTGGTCAAACCAGCCACGGTTCGCTTGATCCTCTCTCTTGCGGTCTCAAGAGGATGGCACCTTCGCCAAATTGATGTCAACAATGCGTTCTTACATGGCTTCTTAAATGAGGATGTTTACATGAGGCACTCTATGGCCTTAAACAGTCGCCACGTGCATGGTTCTCCCGCCTAAGTGACAAACTCCACCAACTGGGTTTTCACTCATCCAAGGCTGACACCTCCCTCTACTTTTTTCACCAAGGGAAACACACTATCTATATGCTTGTTTATGTTGACGACATTGTTATCGCCGGTTCCTCTCAGTTGCTTGTTGATCGATTGTTACGCAGCTTGTCATCATCGTTTCCCATCAAGGATCTTGGTCGCCTCAAATACTTCTTAGGGATTGAAGTCGCTCACAATTCAGGGGGCATCACCCTTATGCAACACAAGTATGCCTTGGATCTGCTGCATCAGACTCACATGGAGAATTGTAAAAGCGTCTCAACCCCTATGTCTGTTACGGACAAACTATCTCGGGAATCTGGAAAAGCACTCAGTGATGATGACGCCTCCAAATACAGAAGCATGGCTGGAGGCCTCCAGTATCTTACCCTAACGCGGCCTGATATTTCATTCGCAGTAAACAAAGTATGCCAATATCTGTCCAAGCCAACTGATGTCCACTGGGAAGCTGTCAAACGCATACTGAGATACATAAAGGGCACGACCAATACTGGGCTGCATATTCGAAAGTCTAACTCTACACTTCTGAGTGTGTTTACAGATGCTGATTGGGCCGGATGTATAGACTATCGCAGGTCTACTGGAGGATTTGCTGTATTTCTAGGCCCAAACCTGATCTCATGGAGTTCACGCAAGCAGCCAACAGTGTCTCGATCAAGTACAGAAGCAGAGTACAAAGCATTGGCAAACGGAACAGCTGAAGCGACATGGGTGCAATCCCTACTTAAGGAATTAGGCGTATGTCCATCGAGACCACCGATTCTATGGTGTGATAACCTAGGAGCTACATACTTAACAACGAATCCAATATTCCATGCACGAACCAAGCACATAGAAGTTGATTTTCATTTTGTTAGAGAGAAGGTGGCGATGGGTGCTCTGGAGGTTCGTTTCATATCATCCAAAGATCAAGTAGCTGATTGGTTCACCAAATCGGCCACACACATTATGATAGATCGGCTTCGAGACAATCTAAACCTTGTTACGGTTAAGATTGAGGGGGAATGTAAACCAAAGATATATGATCGGCCCACATAGATTAGTATAGATAACTACAAGTGTTTGTTGTATAGATAAGCATCCTAAATCTTAGGATCTATCCTCTGTAATCTGTTATCTATAAATACAATCTATAACCCTTTAGGGTTTGCAAGGCCAAATAATTGTTTCTCACTATGACTAGGAGGCTTTTTAAATTCCCTTTGAGTATTTGAGTATTTTTCCTGTAATTTAATCCTTTTTATGATCCAAAGAGTGTTCATGGCTTCATGCCATCATGCTGCATTTTAGTATGGAATTACAAAAATAGTCACTCAACTATGCATTGACATACACCTTTAGTACTTGTTATTATGTTTTGTAATTTTTAGTCCAAAACCCAAAACTATTGAACATATTTGGTCCCCATGTGCATAACATATGATTTAAGTAACAATTATATGCGTTTATCTATTAATTTAGTAACAATTTTCAATTCCGTATTTAATTTCAGTATTCAAATTAAAATTCCATGTCATTATTATTACATTGAATATCCTTAACGTAATTTCCATATTATGTGTTAATTCCAATTTTTAGGGGTGATTGGGATTGCTTATTTAAAACAACTTATGCTTATTTTTAAACGTGTTATCAATTTATGTCGTGTTAAAAAAAAGTTGGAGTAAAAATGTAATTTGGACAAATAAGTTATAAGCAGTTTTAAATAAGTTAAAATGGATTAACTTATCAAAAACAACTTATTTATGGTGGGAAAAAGTCATAAGCACTTTTATTTTTTCCAATCCAAATACTAGAAATAGTTTATTTACAGTGAGGAAAAACAATAAGCAAATAAGTCAAAAAAACATTACTAAAAAATAAGTTACTTCATTTGTCCATTGATATTAACCAAAGCCAAATTATTCTATAATGAAAACTTTTGATCTGTATAGAACAATTTGTTCCCCAATTGACTAGTTAATGCTTCAATGCCAAAAGATGTTCACAATCCATGGGAGTTAAAATTATATTGTGACATGGGATTTTTAATTAACTTTGGTTGCTTTTTTTAGTAAACATGCTTTAAAGTTCCAGTTTTATCCTTGAGGTGTAGGCGTGTAGCACATTTGAGTATGTAATTACCGATACTATGGACCCAGATAAGTCTAACTACTTTTGGTTAGATCTGGGCCCTTTAAACTAAACTCAAGTTTCAATCTGGACCACTCAAATTCATTAAGCCAGTTTATTCAGACCATTAAGCCATTCACTCTGTCTCTCCCTCCCTCTCACAGTTTCACGTCTGCAACCTCCACGTCTCCTCTGATTTCTCTCAACTGCTACTCACCTCCTCCTTCCCTGATGCCTAAACCGCTATGATGTTTAAAACCCTAATCCCACTCCCCTCACTTTCAATCGCTGCAATATCTCGCTCTCCCTTAATGTCTCTCTCTACTCGATTTCAACTTCCCTAAACGGAGTTCTTTGACAAACTTCTCTCGATCGCTTCACTTTCTCGACAGGGATCGATGCTCACAAATCTGACTGGTAAAAGGTTCTACCCAAATTTCGATTATAAATGTCGATTGTTGTACCCAAATTTCTTCCACAATTTCTTTCCAGCCTCTGTCGATTTCTCCCTCCCACCCCCTGGTCCACGATTTCACGACTTCTTCTGTCGAACTTGGAGGCTGCAATTAATTGAGAAGATATCGAGAGTTCGACTTTGCTATAGGATTCAATCCTGCATTTAAGGTATGAGCTTATTTAACTATCCGGTAATTCAATCTTGATTCTCTCTTTGTTTAAGTTGGTGTATTAACCAATCTCAGGTTCTTGAATTGATTTTTTCTCAGGTTTTTGATTAGTTTGCAGGATATGCCTCTGTTGTGACCCGATATGGCTTTTGATTTTTCAAGGACTACGCCCTTCTAATCTACAGGTTCGATCCTCTTTCAAGCCCTTCTAAGTAAGTTTTGTTTCATGAAAAATGCGCCATTTCAAGCCCTACCTTCTATTAGAAATCTGTTAATAGAATTTATTATATGTGCTTTTGATATCAAACATTTCCACCAAAAGAGTAGTATGTATTTTTTAAAGAGGAGTCCAGCATACCTGGACATTGAAATGTCCCCACAGATGGGTGAGTCTTCTTCTTTTGAGGGTTCTTTCCTCTTTTAACTTTTTTGAGTTTATATCATATTTTTAATTGATAAGTCTTTTTTTATATGGTTTTGAAATAAGTGGCACTACTTTTTCGTGTTTTCAGAAATATTCGACAGTAGTGCCATTTATGGTTCTGACTCTTGTACTTGTATATGCTATTGTGCTCTTGCATTCTTAATTGCTTATATTAGTTTGCCAGCTCTTATTAGTTTTTTCTGTTGATTCAAGTTCTCTTTCAGATGGGTGAGTCTTCTTCTTTTGAGGGTTCTTTCCTCTTTTAACTTTTTTGAGTTTATATCATATTTTTAATTGATAAGTCTTTTTTTATATGGTTTTGAAATAAGTGGCACTACTTTTTCGTGTTTTCAGAAATATTCGACAGTAGTGCCATTTATGGTTCTGACTCTTGTACTTGTATATGCTATTGTGCTCTTGCATTCTTAATTGCTTATATTAGTTTGCCAGCTCTTATTAGTTTTTTCTGTTGATTCAAGTTCTCTTTCAGATGGGTGAGTCTTCTTCTTTTGAGGGTTCTTTCCTCTTTTAACTTTTTTGAGTTTATATCATATTTTTAATTGATAAGTCTTTTTTTATATGGTTTTGAAATAAGTGGCACTACTTTTTCGTGTTTTCAGAAATATTCGACAGTAGTGCCATTTATGGTTCTGACTCTTGTACTTGTATATGCTATTGTGCTCTTGCATTCTTAATTGCTTATATTAGTTTGCCAGCTCTTATTAGTTTTTTCTGTTGATTCAAGTTCTCTTTATCAGGGAAAGATGCATACCATAAATCCTGTTTCAAAGACTTGACTCATCCCAAATGTGAAGTCTGCTTTCAATATGTAAGCAAAAACTATGCTTATGAAATTGAAACCCCTTTTGTGCATTTAACTAACTTTCAGAGTTTCAGGTATCTTGATTCTTAAAACAAGAATTGGAATGCTAAAAAGTTACAGATGAACTGCACTGGAAGTGTAATATTATCTCTGTTTTTTCTAGATTCCCACGAATGGAACTGGGTTGATCGAGTATCGATGCCACCCATGTAGCTGTGGAGACAAAAGAAAGCAAAAATAAAAGAATAAAAACTTCTGTGCCGTTTACTAATAAGCCATTGGAGCATTTTGATCATGTGATAATGAATCTGCCTGCTTCTGCTCTACAGTTTCTAGGTAAATTTGGTGATGTACATCACATATACAATTTTGCATTCAACATGCTTTATTTTTACATTAACGTGAATGAAAACAAACTAAAATGAAAATAATCAACTTTATTCATCTCATATGTATTTAGGGGACTTATACAGAGGAAATACTCGAAAGGATCTCTACCATGGATTCATTGCTATTGCTTTCAAGTCTCGAGAAATGTGTGTTTAGTTTTATTGTGTATAAATATTATATACTTAAAAAGACATGGCTCTGTTATGTACCAAAATGGAATCATTTAAGAATAAAAAAGTGTTGCTCAAATATACAACTTAGATTTATAAATGAAGAAAAATTGACTAATGAATTAGTTATTCTCTTGATTTTGATGCAGAACTCTAGCGGACAATGGCTCTGTTATGTACCAAAATGGAACACTCTAATTCATCAATTCCAAAGAACTCCTCCAAAGAACAATGAGTCTAAAATCACCCTCCCTTGTGAGGCCTTGCATCTAGAGAAGATCAAGTAGCAAGGCGTTGTGGATGTTTTAGAGTATCTTCAACTCTATGATCCTTAAACAACATGATAAATAGCTGAAATGGATCAGCTATTTGCTTCATTTGTCTGCTTTTTCAGATAAAGTTTCTTTTTCTTTGGGTTATTTGTTATGATTGATATTTAGAACAAATGGAAATGGTAGTTTGTTGAGGGTATTTTTTGTTTTGATATAGAACAACAAGAAATGGATAACTTGACCATATTGAACTCTATAAATAATATAATAGCGTTATCTTCTTGATCTGAAGGCTTATTAGTCGATGGCAAAGGAGCATAAGAGGGAGTGGTCGTTTATGGTTCAATTTCTGGTCTGAGTTGCTAATGCAACAAATGAGGGAGTATTATCAATTATCTATACTATATTATAAAGCATCAAGGAACCTAACTCTTAAAAACAACCTTTAAAGCTATTGGTACCATCATTTAAAGCATGGTTACTTAAATTTGAGAGAGAGAGGGAGAGAGCGCGCGCGTGTAATCTTTTATTACCGGTTCAAAATATTTATCTTTCCAAGAAATGCACTCACGCCTCTTCCTTCTCCAAGACAATGAGTATTCAACCTCCCAAGAACTCATCCACAGTTTACCATATCAGTTTGAATTCAAATTTTAAAAGAGCTTTTCACACCCTAATCCATAATCCTCAAATTCTCCTTGGATGCTCTCTTCACCGTCTCGCTCTCCTCCCTCCGGTGTTGTTCCTCATTTTTTGTCCCAAATCCGGTAATAGTTATTTCAGGCATGTTTCACGATTTCATATCGATTTCACAACGACTTGGGTTCACAATTTCAAGTTCTTTGCACACATTTTTATTTCACGGTTTACCCTCGTCGATTTCAAGTCTTGTTTGTGTTCATCGATTTCAATTTTCGATTTCACGGTTTGTGTTCATCGATTTCAAGTTCAGTTTGGTGTTGGTTTATGTAAATGGTGTGTCTCTGACTCTCGACCAGTTCCATCTAAATGGGTTTTTCATTCCAATGGTTAGTTTTTATTTTCGTTTCTTATGGTAGTGCATTTCCTTCTCATGTTTCCTGCTTTTATGGGTATTTTCAGATCACCATTCATATGCGATGTGTATATTATGTTTTGATTTAACATGTGCATATTATGTGTTCGATGAAATGCGTCAATGAAAACCATCCCTTGTTGAATAACTAAGGAACCCTCTTGGTTTCAATTTTTTTGGGGGGTTTCTCAATCGATATCGGCTTCCTTCACAATCATGAAGAATGTATCAAATCACAGAAGACTTCAATGGTTTTGCATCACTTCTTAAAAACCGTTGGGTCAGATGAAGGTAACATATTCGATCTTTTTTATTTAATTGTTATCTTTTACTCCTTTGATTGTAAATAACTTAACCATTTCTATTATTCAACCATAGATGTTTCTTGTCAATCTATGTCTGCATGCAATACTTCACCAAGAAAATCAATGGTAAGCTTGCTGATATGGTTTCCAAAATCACATATTTCCTTAGTAATTTGTGTATTCAGAGTGAATGACTTATTTTTATGTATAAACCCAGGATGAAGATCCCATCATGCTCTTTGGGATGGAGGAGAGTCCCATTCCGACAATAGAAGATCGACCTCGTCAATACAGTGGACAAAGTTCCCCAATTTTTGGAAACCCAGATTCTCCAAGATGGCCATGCATGAACGATTGGGACGACATTCCTAACTTCATCTTACGACCAAAGTACCGTTTTTGGGTATCTTGTGCCGTTTCTTATGGGTTTTTTTGTGTTCTAGCTTACTTGGAGGTTTATTTGGAAGATCATTTTTATACTGCTTAGTGTTCTAGGGTACCAAATGCTAAACCGCTATGCAGTGTTCTTTTTATGTTCCTGTATTATTATCCCAAATTATTTTCAAACACCATTCATTAAAGATGTCTTGGTTGTTTTTAACGAAAACAAAAAAATCTCTAGCTTCAAAATCTGTTAGTTAAGTTAGTTAGGCATTGTTTTTTGTTATTAGTTGAGCTATTAATAACATAAGATCTTATTTGGTTAGAGCCTCTTATTACAAATGATCCTTGAGTTGTTAGTTAGGCTAAATAAAATGGGGGACGTTTCTCTAAGATTTGTGCAACAAGAGAATACTCTTAAAGTAAATCTGATAATTATATCCTACAAATTGATAGACTGGTCAAATGTTCCCCTTGTTTTTATTTCATATGTTTTAAATATTATTTTGTGAAGTATTGGTTGAGTGAGGCACATTATAAATGCTTTTTCATCATCATGCATTCACCTCCTACCAACCATTTGGTTAGTTCATTACTTGACATGATAGGTAACCTTAAAGTATACTTGTTAATTGTTATATTCAGGCTAGGCGGGCCCTACGAGCTCTGAAAGGATTGGTCAGACTACAAGCTCTTGTTAGGGGACATGCTGTGAGAAAGCAGGCTGCAATAACTCTTCGTTGTATGCAAGCATTAGTGAGGGTTCAGGCTCGTGTTAGAGCTAGGCGTGTTCGCTTAGCATTGGAAGGCCAATCCGAACAAGGCCAATCCGAACAAGACCAGCTTCAACATGAGGCTCGTGTTCGAGAAATAGAGGTAACCATGCAAATCTACAATCTCAATCAACCATATGTGCTTCTTTTAATGACATCACAAAAAACTTAGACATTTGAAAGAAATCTTGGATGATACAAACATAATGCATACATCCTTTTGTCCAAAATCTGATAAAAAAACTGTTGAATATTGCTTCTATGTGATTTTTGGCGGCATATAGTATTGACAATAGTTATCATACAATATAAAAGATGATTTCAATCAAATTAGCAAGATCCAAATGTGTTCTGGATTATGTACCACTGAATCTCATCTCATCTCATCTAAATAGATCTGTATTAGCTTCATGTTAAGAGTGAATTTTTTGAATATTGCAATGCCTTTGTTGTATAACTGGACATTGCATTCTCTATGAATAAGTCCAACGACACACACAGCTATATTGTGCTAATATCTATGTTTTCTAACTTCTATTTCTTTTTTTGTTTTGTTTTTGCCTCTCATTCGTTCTTCTTTGACAGGAAGGATGGTGTGACAGTGTTGGTTCTGTTGAAGAAATTCAAGCAAAGTTGATAAAGAGGCAGGAGGCTGCTGCCAAACGTGAGAGAGCCATGGCATATGCTCTTGCTCACCAGGTAATGTTAAATATCGTATCATTTCATGATCATAAAATGAATACTTCAAATTTCCTATCCTCCATATTCAAATTGGCTTGTGAGATCTTTCACATCAAGGATTTTATTAAGGGTCTTAAGATGTTAAATTGTCCAACTTCAATTATTGGTAGATACATCAACCACATCAAATTATCTTTCACATTAAGGCTTTTATGAAGGGTCTTAAGATGTCAAAAATTGTCCAACTTCAGTTATAGATAGATATGCCAACTACATGTGTTGCACTCATTGTCTTAATACACACTATGCACGGCTGTTATTTTATAAGTACCTTTTAACGCACTCTATGAAAGGTCTTAAGAATCTTTTTAACATGAACTACGGAAAGCGAATTGTACTTTCAGCAGAGCAATACCTATGTATGTATGAACGCTCTCTGTACATATCTGGGCATGCATATGAAAATATAGGACTAAAAAAAGTACCCAAATTTTGTTAGAAAAAACCGGAATAAATAATGGCAAAACGGTCCAATGAGCAATAAGAAAAGAAATTTCAATGAAGACTTAAATGTAAATGTTTATTGGAATAAGTTGATCACTATACACCCAAGGTTTTAAAAAGAAGAATCAGGCCTCCAAGCGTTTTTTTCCTTCCTTTTGTGATGAGAAGATAATTCAAGATAAATGGGATGAGAAGATATCGATTTCTTGCAGCCATATAGAAAACTAAACATATAAACATAAAACATCTATTTTACCAAATATTGGCTGCATCTAAAACCAGTCATTACCTAAAACTCTAAAAGGGTTGATTTGTTTTGGGCAAGAATGCATGCATTGCAAAATAGACATCTTCTGCTTGGTGGTGAACTTTATTTTTATTACAGGTATTAAATAATCAACAAGACTTGTATTTATTAGTTTATTGGGTTTGGGTAAGAGTTTCAACATGTTTGGATGGGACATTTTATAAACTTTTTTACCCAAAGTTAATTTTTCAGCTGGAAGGCTCTAGCCTCTCCTAAATACTCATAACAAATCGGTTTTAGCTTTATATTTTGTGTATCAGGAATGAAACAGGAAGCTTGAGGGTCAAAGTATATATGTATTTTTAGAGTGCGTATGGGTTGTTTATTTTTGCTCTACCAGGTTCTTTCTTGCCAAAGTATATATGTATAGTTTTTATAGTTTTTATATCTTTCTTTCTTACTGTAGTTTTTGTCAAAACATGTAATTAAGCCGTATATCCCATATTTTAAGCTAGCTTTTGAGCATTTTTGCATTCATGCCGGTGGGAGAGCTGTTTTGGATGAAATTGAGAAGAATTTGCAGCCATCAGGAATGACACTTAATCGATTTGACAACACTTCAAGTAGTTCACCTTGGTACGGATTGGCTTATTCGGAAGCAAAAGGGAGGATCAAGAAAGGAGATAGAGCTTGGCAAATAGGGAGGATCAAGAAAGGAGATAGAGCTTGGCAAATAACTTTTGGATCTGGATTTAAGTGCAGCAGTGCTGTTTGGAAAGCTTTAAAGACTGTCAATCCAGCGAAAGTGAAGAGCCCTTGGATCGGTGAGATTGATCAGTCCCTGTAGATGTCTCAAAGTTATCTTCCATATAAGCTGAATTAAATCTTAATTTTTTTTCTTTTCAGTTTCTAAGTTATTATTCATGGGATTTTCTTGGTTTTGAATTAAGGGGCAATGATTTTTATTTCTTAATTGTACTGGGATTACATCTTCTTTATCAAGGGATGCTATATTTTTTCAAGAACATCTTAAGAGCTTGTGTTGTGATTCAGAACTTCGAACTTGATTCTGTTTGGGACTAATTTATGTATCAATGTTTTTATCGTTCGACTGTATGCAAACTTTATGGTTCCATTTGGTTTAAAGATCAAGAAAGCTGGTGGCCTTTTTTATGTTCTTTGTACAACAATCTAGCAATGGCTGCATATGTTTTCTAAGGTTTTGTCTTCATTTTTGACTTCCGGTTGGAAGAAGTGTCTGAAGGGATCTTGAAGAATGCTGCAAAACTTATACATACAAATGGCTGAAAATATCAGGGTTAGCCCGCTGGTCTGGATCCACACGGTTGTCAGAATTGGGTTTAAGACATTTTCAAGTTGTCTATTAGACATTTTCAAATTGTAATGTTATTATATCATGAGCTTTAATTGATATGTTTTTTTACAACATGAACATCCGTTTGTTTCTTGGTAATTTTGTTCAACCTACGTATGAAGGCAGAATTCTGAGTTAGTCAAATAATCACAATGGATCCCATGGATAGTTGATGATACAAAGTTACATTGGGTTTAAGAAGTATGGAGGATTTGAACTTGAGTAATGTTGTTTTACCCCTTTGCCATTTGAGTATCCTGATGCATTGCACGAGTACCCTACTAGGGTTTGGAATTCAGGTTTGGAAAAGATTTTAGGCATATAAGGAGGTCAAGTTTTGGAAGTCAAGTTTTGGATATCAAATCGTTTGATGTTTGGAATTCACTTTTGGAAATGGCAAGAGTAGTTATCCTTCCTTATTCGATAAGAGCATCACTATCATCATATTTATCAAGTAACATTCTTGGCTCTTTCCATGTTCAAAATCATTTACATTTGTGACTCCCGCCGCATTGCGCGGGTACACAACTAGTATATTTATAAATGAGGGAGTATTATCAATTATTAACCGGATGATAATTGGATTAGATCGGTTCGATTTTATTGGATTTTTGATTGCCATCCAAAAACAGATTGATCCAATTTTAGATGTTAAAGATCTCGATCAAATCCAATCTGATTACAATTAGATATCCCATTATTGTCGGTCGATTCTTACTGGATTTGATGATCTTGTGCACACCCCTAGGTGATAATAGGGGATTGCATCCCCCAAAACCAGTTGGAGATTACTTAGGATCGAGGTCATGGACGGTGACATGGGATGCATTACCTGCCCTGTTTTCGTCCCTAATCATGCTTTGATGCTCGGTGTTAATTTGGTCTTGGCTTATGCAATGTGATGAAGCTGGTGCTGTTCTAATTCGAATGCAAATGTTGGTGCAACACCATTTATTTAATGGTTCGGCATGTGCCAAACGGTCAGGTCTCAAATCGATTTAATTTTCTAGGTCTTATAATTCGGCTTGGTGTTATAAGGGATTAAGGGGTGCCAAAATGATAGAGTATGTTTTGGGTTTAGCTGATTAGGCCAACCATAGTCTTCATGTATATCTTTTTAGGCAAAATATGTCTTATTATCTTATCAATATACTTTTGCGTCTTTTCCTTTTTATAAATGTTTATGTAATCTATTTTGTTTAAGAAATAACTTGAGAACTTAATGAATATTTGCATTATTGTTATATTTTAGTTTTGCAATGTCTTAATTGCTTTAATAGTATTAGTTAAAAACGGACCATTCAAATAACTTAATCCATATTAAAGTTATATCGTGTACCCGACCAACGGACGGGTATAATACTAGATTAAAATCATGTAGTATACCCGACCAACGGACGGGTATGATGATGATTGATGTGGGTGTTGTAATGCAACCGTTCGAGTGGTGGGACTACTGTTATGATTGGGCTTTTTGTTCCAGACTTCTTATTTTGATTGATCTATGGTTTCTACTCCAATTTTTTGTGTTTTCGTAGTCTTTTGGATCAGAGTTAGACTTTTGTTTCCCGGTTGTTACAAACTTTGATTTCTATTTTTTGTTCAACCCTGTTTGGACTTTTGTTTGCCATTGTTCTTATGTTGGATTTAAAAACAGCATTCGCGAATGTTGAAATAATTGACCAATCTATGATGTTTCCTTGTCTTTTGGTTTCTGGAGATGCCTACTAGGTTAATAGTTCAAAGTTTTATGAGAGATATCACCCAACTTTGTTTTTACATTTACTAGAATTTTACGTCATGTTGTATACCCGGCCACCGGACGGGTATAGCACTAGTTGTATTGGTTGGAATGGAGTTGAATGTAATTATTTATAAATAATATATAAAAATAAATTATAAAAGGTTATGAAAATAATTAAAAATAACTATTAATTGATTATTACAAAACAATTGTTTTAACATAATTTAAAATATTACTACAAATAAATCTTATGATATTTCGTAAAATACCAACTATCCCATATAATTTCTAAATCTCATATTATAGGATTTTAATTGTGTATTTTTTTAAACTAGATACGAGAATGAAATAGAATTCAGTTTTAAATACAATGAAATCCCACTTATGGGTTTCATTTTTCTTTTTCTGATAACCGTGGATTTTCGGGTCAGCTTATCCGCACCGACTAATCCTCGGACGACCACGAATGGCCGCAGGTGATCCTCCATGGCCACAAGGGCTTTGGTAGTGCCTAGATTTGAACCATGGGTAGATGAGCTTTCACAACATCCCCAAAAACTTTATCAATACACCACAACCAAAGTGGTTATACTGGTTTCATTTGTCGAAAATGTGTTTGGCTAATTGGTTATATATGTTGGAAAATAAAATATTGTAATTTAAATGTCTAGGCAATCAATTTTATTGTATATGTCAAATTTATTTTGAATTTAAATCCTTTACGACTAATAATATTAAATTATGAAAAACATTTAAAATTTTAATTATAAAAATCATTTTTAAGTAATGTAAAATCGTCTAAATCATCTTTGGATTTAATGAAATTAATGATAATTTATAATTATTGAACTTGAAAATAGCATTTGAAAACACAAATTTAAAAGGGGAAAAATGGTATATTACACCATAAAAGGACTAATTTCTAATTCCTTCTAATAACTAACTCATCACTACTCTCACATAATAGGCTCTTCAATAGCTTGCACACCACCATTTCCATTTCCTTGTAGGTTTCTGTTGCAGACGACACACACACCACCATTCCCATTTCCTTGTAGGTTTTTTTGTTGCAGACACACACCATTAAATGACTAATTTTTAATTCCTCCTAATAACTAACCCATCATCTCTCTCACATAATAGGCTCTCCAATAGCTTGCACACCACCAATCCCATTTCCTTGCAGGTTTCTGTTGCAGACGACACACACCATCATTCCCATTTCCTTGTAGGTTTTTTGTTACAGACACACACCATAAACGGAAGACTAATTTTTAATTCCTCCTAATAACTAACCCATCATCTCTCTCACATAATAGGCTCTCCAATAACTTGCACACCACCATTCTCATTTCCTTGCAGGTTTCTGTTGCAGACGACACACACCACCATTCCCATTTTCTTATAGGTTTTTTGTTGAAGACACACACCATAAAAGAATGACTATTTTTTAATTCCTCCTAATAACTAACCCATCATCCCTCTCACATAATAGGCTCTCCAATAGCTTACACAACACCATTCCCATTTCCTTGTAGGTTTTTTTGTTGCAGACACACACCATATAAGGACTAATTTTTAATTCCTCCTAATAACTCCCATCATCTCTCACATGGTAGGCTCTCCAATAGCTTGCACACCACCTTTCACATTTCCTTGCAGGTTTCTGTTGCAGACGACATACACCACCATTCCCATTTTCATGTAGGTTTTTTGTTGCAGACACACACCATAAAAGAAGGAATAATTTTTAATTCCTCCTAATAACTAACCCATCAATTCTCTCACATAATAGGCTCTCCAATAGCTTACACACCACCATTCCCATTTCCTTGCAGGTTTATGTTGCAGACGACACACACCACCATTCTTTTTTGCTTGTAGGTTTTTTGTTGCAGATGACACACACCACCATTCCCATTTCCTTGTAGGTTTTTTAATTCCTCCTAATAAATAACCCATCATATCTCTCACATAATAGGTTCTTCAATAGCTTGCACACCACCATTCCCATTTCTTTGCCGGTTTCTGTTGTAGACGACACACACCACCATTCCTATTTTCTTGTAGATTTTTTGTTGCAGACACACACCATAAAAGAAGGACTAATTTTTAATTCCTCCTAATAACTAACCCATCATCTCTCTCACATAATAGGCTCTCCAATAATTTGCACACCAACATTCTGATAGGCGGGTTTACACCCCCCTAAAGCTAACCGCAAGTGTACGGTCTCGAAATCAAGTAATAGTACAGAAGTACGAGTATCGAACACAGGGAACTACGAACTAAGTATCACAATGACTATAAGATCTATTAACTGAACGGTCGCAATTTTGAGTTGTTGGTATTAGACTAATTAATTGCAATTAAATCAAGAACACGACAATAGGCAACTTAAGGAAACTTTGGATGGAGAAAACAGTTGAGGGTTGAGGGTTGGAAATCCTAAGGTTCTCACATATGAAACACTTGACTCAAACTAATTACCGGTTATTCCCTTTAATGAATACCCAATCTCTAAAATCACCGTTGTTCTTTCTCAAGCAACCACGGATTTTATTTTGAAAGCATAAGTTTTATATCTCGATCTCAACCTATGGAATTCAAAACACATTAAAATTAAGATTTCAACGGGACTAAGGCTTACTTGGTATATCTCTATCCAATTTCTCACCTTAGGCATGCAATTCTAGTTCTAGTTAGCAATTAACTCTCTCGAACTTAATTGATAACAAACAAATAAGATGAAAGTTGGTCAGACTCACAAAAGCATTAAAACCCAAATCACATACTTCATTAAATAGGAAAAACTGATAAGAATCTCAAATCACATATTCATAAGCTTAAACCAAATTCAAACCAACCCTCAACATCTAACGATTAGTTCATGTTGGTGATGGACAAAAACATAAGAAAAGGGAATGAAATAGTGTGAGTAAACATCGTGATCGCAAACGTAGAGAATGTACTGATGTATTCCCTTCTCTCGGCTCTAATCCGTTTCACGTGGTGAACTCCTCTTCAATCGGTCCTCTATCGTGGCTCAATAGTACTCTAAATACCTCTAAAAATCGCCCCCTCGTAGCCTACGGTTGCACGTCGAGAAGCGATGACCTAAAATCCGGAAAACACAAATTATAGGAATGGAACAGAGGGTTGCACAACCTGGCACGCGGCCTCAGGTCGTGGCGCAGGCTGAGGTCAGCGGGTTCAGCGGGTCAGGCTTGGTTCGTGGATCTTGGGCTTGGATCTTGGGCTTCCGTTGGGCTTCAGTTTAGACTTCATTTTAGGCTTCGTTTGGACTCTTTTCCGCTCCTTTTCTGCTTTGTTTCCCGATGCTCATCTTCTTTCGGATTACCTGTACATTTCACTTGATAAACCATAAAATTCCGCCTTTTTACTTCAACACAAGCCAATCTCGTTGGTTTGTGGACTGAAAATAACGCCAAAAGGTGGCGTTATCAACAACCCTAAACCGAGCGTTGCTTGTCCTCAAGTAAATTAGCGATAAAGGAGAATAAAAGCATATCTCAGTGAAACAATAACTGCACAACTCCCAATCGGTACCACGTAATGCACTGGTGATTTCCCATACCCGTGAATGTTTATCTCACCCTCGCCTCATCCTTATCCTGTTTGATCGTCCTTCCATTGTGAGTTGAACTCATGACTGCTCCGATTACACTAGGGTTGTACTAGGTCCAAACATACTAGGAAAAACATTTCGCCTCGACCCTACGTCATGGGATGCTCTCATTTCACTCGAACCTAGGCTGTCGCACATGTTGTCATGTATAAGGAGGTTATGTACAATGATACTCGATAATTACATGACAATTCTAATGTAAGACGCAAAAAAGTCTAAAAAGTTGATCTCAGAAAGGAATCAAGTAGCAAGACATGGACTATTGGTAAAGGTGGTCGTATACCTTAATCACATTTTCCAGAAGATCATCCAGGTCTTTACATGGGTTGTAATGGGGCTAGGGTTATGGCTAAGAAATGAAGGGTAAGAGGATCAAAAATCCTCGGTGTGTCAATCTTTAGCAGTTCTGAACTTTCCTGGCTTCACTTTCTATCATTTGGCCCTTTTTATCATTGCTGGAGTCACTTTGACTCTCTTATTTTTCAGCTGTAGATAATTGTCTAAACTAACTGTTTTTTCCTTTTCTTTTTCTTTTTTGTAAATCATTGGCCCTCTTTATTTGATTGGGGCTGCATTGGCCCTCTTTTCTATCTCTTGGGTTAGAATGACCCAATTTATTTTCATGACTGGCCTGTACTTTTTCTTTTCTGCTCTAATCATTGGTCCTCTTTATTTGATTGGGGCTGCATTGACCCTCTTTTCTACCTCTTGGGTTAGAATGACCCAATTTATTTTCATGTCTGACCTGTACTTTTTCTTTTCTGCTCTATCTTCCGCTGTTCTTTACCGCTTCTGATTGACACACTTTCGGACAAGGGTTGGCTAAGGCTTTTGGTTAGGGTTTAATGGTGGGTCTGAAATGAACAAGTGGTGAGTGTTTGACTGCAAATGGGTTGAGGGTACACACATAATGGGTCTAAAGGGGCGATAGATAAAAACGGGTTAAAAATGCACACAATGCCTGTAATCATCTCTTAATGTCCACACGACATGGTCTACTATACCCTTACCCAATATCCCGATGGTTGTCTTTTCTACTCAATGCAATATTATAGCGAGATCACTCTATAATCACGACAAGGAATTCGAAAAAGTGTATACGAATTAAGTGTTTAAATCCCTCGCAATGAAATACGTCATTTAGGCTCAAATCTTGCTATTGGGTGGTCTCCACTAATGTCCCTAGTCATGCCTTTTCCCGGTCCTTCCCTAATGGTCACGTTACTATCACAAGATTCTTCCAAAAATGGTCGGTCTCAATCATCCTAAACAAAAGAATTAGCTATCATGATCTAAACATTCAGATGTGCAGGAAATCTACGTGCATATACGTGGGCCCGATTGGGCAACCCCAAACCCTACCCACACATTGTCCCCAATGTGTAAGTATCGGTGTAGGTGATACACAGAAGTGACACATATCATTGTGCAATTATTACATTTATCAGACATGAAAGACAAAAAATTAACACGATACATCAAAGAGTGAGCCCAAAGTTACTCAAATACGACCACCCTAAACCTAGGTCGTGGCCTAGGTTTGTCAAATAAAGCCAAACCCAAACCTCGGTAAAACCGAGGTTTGCAAAGGGGTAAATGTGAGTGTGTAGATGTTGAAAAGTTGGGCACCCCAAACCTAAGTGAAGGTTTGTTGCATCTCCTTTCCTTACGTGTACGTACAAACATAACCCACAATTCTCATGCATGCAGAATAAAAATAAGCTTTTTAGTTCATGCATCTCGACCAACAGTCACGTAGCCACCTAATCTCCTAGCGCATACATCTAAAAATTTTCAATGGTTTGCACCATTGAATTGTAACTTGACGAACCCCAAACCTAAGTGAAACTTAGGTTTGGCTATGCCTGCATGTAACATTCTAAAATCAGGGCTAATTTGAACCTCAATTCAAAACAAGATTTAAACATAACTTTCTAAACTTTATATCTTAGCAGAGAAATATCTATGAGGTCATATTTACAAACATAGAATTCTTCAAATAACCTATTAATCTAATTATGTCACTATAATCAGATTAACTAGATTATCTAAGAAATCTATTCAAAAACCTCAGTATTCACTATCTTCTCCGCTAAATCAAAAGCTCTCATCCCACATCCCTTCATTTTCCCAAGCTAGTACCTGGTAAGAAAACATTATTTGAAACGATTAGGCTAACGCCTAGTGAGAACATTCGGTTTCAAAATAATATTTATACAAAACAATGTAAACAAGGCATAACAAACATGGTTTACCCTTTTTCTTACCACACGCATAACCATCCTTTGATAACGGGTTAAACCCGATTCCATGACTATGACCTGACACCAAGTCAGTCATTTCCCATGTTCTAGAGCCCACACTACGAACCTTCATTGATTCTAGCTTTATGCTCTTATCCAATATATTGCAATATACACATGCCCATTTGTTGGAAAGGAAATAGAGATTACAATAAACACATGCCAATCCCTCCTTTTCTTCAAAAATCGGAAATTACGTTTATTCTACGATTTCTCACATACATCAGAATAATGAACAATCTTCATCTATTCTACGTATTCATAACCACTAGTGCCCATGGATCCATATCACCTATTTGTACCCGTACATGTTATTGCTATAAATCAATTTCCAATTTATGCAAAACCATCAATTTAAGAACACAGATTTTACTTTATAAAATCATTCTTCCAAAACAGTTCATTTATAAAATACACCTTACCATACTTAAAAGCATTATAAAAGGTAAGGTAAGAATGAACTCACCTGGTAGTAGTCGCGCTACTCTTACTTTCTCAAAGTTGTAAGGAACTTCCTTCGCCAATTTCATAGAGATCTGAAATACCCAAATACATATGGTACTGGTATTAATCTACTGTTTAGGACCCTTAAATACTGAAAATCCTAAATATCCAAAATTCTCGTCTCTTATCGCAACCAACTAGCTGCGACAATCCTCATCGCAACAAACAGTACTTGTCGCAACCCACTGTTGCGACATTTAATTCCTATCGCAACCAACTGTTGCGATATGTGCCTCATCGCAACCAATTGTTGCGATGTACCCCCTTGTCGCAACTAACTATTGCGATATTACCTTCTTGTCGCAACCCAAAGCTTGCGATACTCATAACTATCGCAACTATCATAACTGTCGCAACTATCATAACTGTCGCAACTAACTGAGTTCATAATTATCTCAATCAACTGAAAAACGTAATAACCCAGAAATTTATAGATTTAAACCATGCATGTTTCTATAATTTTGCAGATATGTTCAATATTACTAATAGAACATAAACATCAGCCCAGATTTCTCATAATCATCAAAATCATCTTAACCCATTTTCTAAATTCCATAGAAACTTTATCTTCATAACATAAAGTTTAATATGAGATGTTTACCTTTAATCTCTTTGATTGATTCCAAAATCCAGCTGAAGAATTCAATTTATCTTCTTCCTCTTCCTTCTTTTCTCGATTCTCTCTCTCTTTTCTCTCATTTTTCACGTAAACACACACATACACACACTTTCACTTTATGAAATGAAACAAATCTAGACACCTCACCCCTCTAATTGCACATGAGGCGTTGATGGTGATTTGTTTAGTCACTTTTTACCAAACAAACATCAAGCTTCTCTTAAATGGCAATTTATACCCTCCAACTTCCAAATTAAAAATAAAGTTTACCCCTTAACTTATAACTTCATAAAACGAACAACGAAACTTAATCGGGGATAAACTCTATAATTAATCTATCACTTATTAAATCATAACTTATCAATTAATTATACTTAATTAATTAATAAATCCAAACATTATTTTTTTATAAAAAAATGGCATGTTACAATACTCCCCAACTTGAAAATGATTTCGTCCTCGAAATCAAGGTTAGGTAACAAATGAGGATATCTATTCATCATATCCTCTTCCGACTCTAAAGTCACATTAACATGTCGATGATGTAATACCACATCCTTAGGTCACAACTTCTTAACCGATCTTTTATAATCCCTGACAATTCCTCCAAACAACTACTCTTACTATCCACACTCACTTTAGTAAGTGAAATCATATCATACCAACATGAATATTTTATGTATCCTTTCACTTCAATCCTTACATACTTTAATCACATATAAAAATCCAGAAGGAACAAGGATTCATCTTATCATATTTTCTGAACCTTACCTCTTTTATCATTATCCGCTCCCCAACTTAGATTTACAAACCTCCTTAGAGTAACTGTTATCATCAAATCTTTATCCGACTATTGCTTGGTCTATCATACCATCATCATTTTCTCTCATGCCTACACGGAATATCCATTACACATAGCTACAGTCTAAAAGAACAATTTCTCTAAGATCATCAGCCACAACCTTTAGCCTAGTCCTCGTAAAGTACTTAGCTTCAAGAACTACCACGAGTTCCTAACTTTCCAACACAGTCGACCCACTTATTGCATTTCTTTACATCTATGGAATACTCTAACACTCTCGACTAAAATTCATAACAAAGCACCACAGCTTAACGGTTACAGTATCCTTTTCGACAATCAGGTGAAGTATGAAAACTCTCCTAAAAAGTCCAATGGGATCGAGAAGAACAAAGATTCTCCTTTCATCCCGTCACCAACTGCAGCTCAACCTCCAGATTTCAAAATAGCATTAACGTATATTGCCTGAAACCCACATACTTTAATCCAATATACTCACCATTTGAATATTTCAATATTACAACAAACCATCATTACCTCTATGACTTACACGTTCCTTCGATACGAATTACTACACCATCTTACAAACCACATGCTCCAACAACTTTATTGACAAAAATAGTACTCTTCATCTGGAATCCTGAAAAGGTCTCCGTCTGATGCATCCTCTTTCTAACATCACATTAAATATTGGTTGACACATTTATCTTGGCAATTGATGCCACTACTCGTCCGCACATTCTCCACCCATAACATCTCAGAACAGACTAGGTTTCTCATGGTCATTCGTACACAATTTAAACCTACCTTCATGCTTTCCCACATAATTAACCGAGTCTATTTCGCTACTTCATCCCTCCCCAACTTTAATTGAACCACAACTCACGAGTTTCTAATTAACTCAAATTTACTCGTTTCTTGTTAATACTTTGTGATTTCAAACTATTACATAGACAGAGTACATTCCCTCATAGATCGACATAATCTATACACTCACTTCGTTCGTGTCTAATATTTCATTCTTTATAAACCATCCACATCGTAAGTAAAACGCTTATTTAAAACAATAGTCTTTCACTATCCTAACACCCCTACAAGGTGGTCCTTCAACTTTTAATCTTCTGATTCAAGTCTTAACATTCATACATGACCTCAAAATGATAACCAATGCATTCACATCATGTAAACTTCAATTATAATACAATTCATGAAATTCCAACCCCAAGCCCACGTCGAGCTTATTAAATCGGGCTAATGCCCTCAAGACTCAGCTGAGTCCAAAACCGAGCCATCCGCTCAAAGGATCTAATGATCATTTATCAACATCAACTCATGCAATTAAAATGCATCTAACCCACATCATGCCACACATGCTCCGAGGTGTGATAATCTCACAACCCCTTCATTACTACCTTTCCAAAGAAGTCAATTCATACATGTATCTATAAGTACACGTATATGCAACTCTTTTATACTTAACAATATATATAACTCACCAAGGTTCATTAGTCCCAAAGGTACTAATGGATACAAGATCATCAAACGGTCCTCACACATAAGACCAATACTTAAACCGGCACTTATTTAAATAAAAAGCAATTAAGCACATAACACATCATAATTATTGCACAACCACAATAAACTCTAAAAACGTATTTTGACCACATAGCTTTCACTTATGCAATAAATTAACCAAAACCTCTTTCACTTCGTGATTTATTCGTCAATCATTCAAAATCCCCAAATGTGGGTATTTCACAAGATATGTAAAATTCATCATTTTGATTAAGTCAAAAACCCACCAAATAACATCCCCAGTCCACCGTACACGATATTGTCCGCTTTGCGGATACCCTCTGCATAACAGCATGTCGGCACCGCTCACGGTTTTGTTCCTACCCGCTCAGGCATACGTGGGACATACCCAGACCGCACCCTGTGACAAGCAAAAGGCCTCATACATCTTACGCAACTACCGACTTCCACCTCAATAGTCGATCTGTCGATACTTCCTTAACCTATTCTTTAACAAGGGTCCCTAACTGAACCTAATCCTTCCTACTGTAACGCCCCAAAATTTCAAGAAAATTTAAAAATTTTTAAACGCGCATAATTAATAATAAGTCTTCATTTATTAAACCCAAAATAATAATTCCAACCACGAGCGTTATTAAAACATAAGTCAACAGCGGAAATTAAATTGTTTATTCAATAACGGGAAAATGTTTAATAAGCAAATCCTTCGACCCATCCATCTTGCGCGTCAGTGTGTGCCAGTCATGCCTTCGTACCACTTGTACCTGCAGCCACTGTAAATTGGGAGGGGTAAGCACGAAGCTTAGTGAATTCAAACACAACAATTAACAATGGTTATCTCATATTACCCCTAAAGCAAAGAGGATCACACCACCACATACAAGTCTACGAACAAACCATAAACAAGTATAATAACCACCACATAAAAAAATCCCCGGGCGGATGTCGGGTCTACGGCCCCGCCGCACGTTTCCGCCTACTGCGGGAAACACCCGTTTTACGCCTACTGCGTATGACATCCTTTTTACGCCTACTGCGTAAACGCCCCTTTTACGCCTACTGCGTAAAACACCTCCGTCCCCGTCGGGACTCGGCCCCGCCGAATAATGTAGCACATAATGTTAACTAGACGTCCCACTATCTAGCCCCCAACAATCCCGCATACAATTTTCACACACGTGCTACAGTAATAATAAACAACTATTAATTAATTGTAGTGAGAGAACTCACCTCGGGTGCGCGCCTAGCTAAAAATAGTAAGTAGCTCCACACAACGACGATCACTTTCCGGCACCTAAACGTACGATAAAATACGTCAATACGAGACCCGGACCCCACGACGCGACACACCCCAAACTGTCACTAAAACTAACTTTCGGTCACACCGAACAGGTCTGTTCGGGACCTGATTTGACCACTAAAACTCCAGAAAAAACTCAGATTTATTACACGGTTGAAAAGTGCCCTGAAATACCTTTCCGAGGATATATTACACGCCTCCTAACGATTTTTCTATAATTAATTATGAATTTATTAAGTTCGCCTACCGGAACTGTCCGTTTTCGGACCAGTTCGCACTAACAGCTCCGAACAGCCCGGTTCTGGGCCGATTCAGCCTTTCGGCGAAACACGAAAAACGTGCCTAACTCAATTTAGGAAAAATGGCCACTGACCTCAAGTTAAAACGACTTACGAGTAAAAAGTTACGGTCTACGCAAAACAGTGGCAGATTTCAGGAAATTTCACATAAAATGACGAACCGCACAACTTGCGACCACTTTTTCTCCCAACTCGAGGCCGAACCAGTTTTCCGCCAAAACACAGAAAACGTACTCGGTCCCGAGCTCAAAGCGTGGGCGCCAGTTTCGGCTCAATCGGAGTTACGACGGAAAAGTTATAGCCGTCGTAAAAACAGTGGCTGCACCATTTTCCACATGAATTGATGATTATAAAACGACGGTTTTAACGATTCGGGTTACGGTTTAACTATCACATATTAACGAACACTAGCCAGACACCAAACACCACCCACTGCCGCCTCCGGCAGTGGTGGTAGCGACGGCGGCAGCCACCGCCGGCGATGGCGGTTAAGGAATTATCCGACGAGACAAAAATAAAACGACCCGCAACTAACCCGATCTCTCTACAACCTCACACAAATTTTCAGACCTGGCCATGCACCGACCACCACCCGAACTGGTGGTGTACGCCGGTGGCCACACCGCCGGCAGCCAAGGCCGACGGCGGCGGCAACAGGGGTCACGGCGGTTCACGGCGAGAAAAGAAAAGCTAAGCAAGAACCTTACCTCTTGACGACGACGACGACGATTCCTCCCCCTCTCGCTCTCTCTCTCTCTCTCTTTCTCTCGCTGCACTTCGCCGCCTTCTCTCTCTTCTCCGGCGGGCAGCGCTCCGGCGCTGTCCTTCTCTCCCTCTTCCGACGGCGACACAAAGCAGACGATGATGGTGATGGTGTTCTAAAGCAATCGACGATGGGTGGGGGGTATGGTTGATCACGGCGCAGCAGGAAAAAGGAGAAAGAAAAACGAGGAAGGGACTTTAGGGTTGTCTTTTTTTTTCTTTTACTTGCACACCACGAAATTCCAAACCAACAAATGTGGGTCTCGGTTTTTTTTTTTGAAATTGCATGGGCCGACCCCCCCCCCCCCCCATGCATTACTTTACCCAAATAGCAACCTTAGCCCTCGCACTATTAAGCCCTTGCAAACAAATTACGGTTTTGCGATGAATTACATTTAAGGTCATTCTCGTTAACTCACGTTAAAACATTCGTTAAGAGAAAAAATTATTGAACAATAAATAAACCCAAGAAAAATTCCATAACGGGACACGGGCTTTACAACTCTCCCCCACTTGGATTAGACTTCGTCCTCGAAGTCTCGATCGACAAATAACTCGAGATAGCCTCGCGCATCTCCATTTCGAGTTCCCACGTCCACTCAAACCCCTTCGGTGTTGCCACTGGAATTTCCTCAACTAGAGTCTAAAATTCTCGCCCCGTTTAGAATTTCTCGAATATTTTTCTTACTACCAGGACCCCTTCAAGGACACTGAAAATATGATCAGAAGAACACTCCAACAACTGGAATCATTCCTAACCAAGCGACGTCGGTTGTTCCCCAACCTTAGACATTCCATGTATCCCGAGTCAAATTTCAAGCTCTAACCATTCTAAAGCTGCTCACAGTATACCCTACAGGATACTCGACTACGATCATTCCTACCCTTAACTGTCGATTAACTTCCATGAATTCTAATAGACTTCAAAGATTTGCAATAAGTTATATTAACAAAACATCGATCCCCTGCCGAACATCGGTCCAACCGATTACAGTAACAACATCGGCCACCCGCCGAACATCGGTCCCACCGATTACGATAACAAACATCGGCCACCCGCCGAACATCGGTGTGGTATTATCCTAGACACTAACACAAATAGATATCCCCCACAACCAAATCAACTAACACACACGTAGGTCATTCCACCATAACCATTCATCACAAGTGATCATTTCAGGGTTACTACTACCATCACCATGATCATCTTAAAATCGGCTACAAATCTCCGATTATACTAAAGGTGTTTGGCCTCAAGCCCAAAAGTCGACACCTAAATATACCAACTACCTCGAAATGGTTGATGCGCATTTATTCTCTTAATAACCAAAGGGCATCAATCCCTTAACCGATACTATTCGGCCTACAGTACTATCGCGCGTGGAATACCTACCTTCCACCGTCGACGTATCATCCACACTTGCTCTACGAAGCCAAGTCACACCGTATCGGGGATACACCTTGACGTCTACTTCTCAGGTAACGCCTTAAGACCCAGCACACCGGAACTACCTCCCAGGTAAGTGCCCACAACTATATCCTCCTAGTACTTACTGGAAAGTCTAGGTTAAAACACATGAATACCGGGGTCCCACCCCGAGATACCCAACCGACCATTACCAACGACTGACTATCGTGTCTAAGGATCCAAAGCAAACAACCTACCAACAACATGCCTATTCCTGATTGACTCACTCACCCAAACATGCAAACACTCAACGTGCAAGGAAAGTCAAACGGTGCGACAAAACAATTCATCAACAAGACTCCCCCTCGAGTCATTAAAACCGGGCAATTGGCCCATGACTAACTCCAAGTCAAAACCGAGCAAAATGCTCCACGCTTGCTAGACCCATAGATCGGAAAAATGCGTTTAAACAAAGTTTAAGCAAGCAATACTCTGGACTCAACCTTAGTCCCAGACTCAACACGGGTTAAACAAAAGAGTTTTCCAAAAGGACTCACACCCTTAAAATTCTCGAAATGACACTTAAAAGCACATTTTCCCAAATGGTTTACAAAATCATTTACTAAATCATTTCAACATTAGGATTTTCATCGCAAAAAGATCGTATATAATAAAACTACTTTTACCAGATCGATAGTTACGCTAAACTGGACACGCTCGTCCCATAAAGGAAAATCATGTCGAAAATCGTCCCAATGCAGTTCAGTTTACTCACACAAAAGCAAAACGTAAGAAATAAAAATGAACCGCCTCGATTCTAGTATGGATTGACTCATGACATGCACTTAAGGTAACCGCTGACCTTAAACAGGGTCCGACAAAGGTGTGCACATAATTCAAAAATAAGTTTCCCGACGTTTGATTCAAAAATTCATCTTTTTAATCATAAATGACGTGGCACAGGGTTCGCCACAAATTTTTCGCGCATCAGCTAGTCACGCAATACGATGACACGGTTTACAAATATATTTTTGTTAAAACACAATTGTCTCGTGTAAGTTGCAAACTTGAAGACAGAAACCAATCCGCTTCTAATAATTGGAAATATCGACTAAAAACCTCGTAAAATCTCAAACTGGGGGCAGGCATGCAAGCTTGTAACACTTCCTCAAGTTTCGTACTTGGGACATATAACGTCAAAACATTATAGTTTTAAAAATGTATTTATCGAAATTGCTCAAAATACTCGTTTCCTCCAAAGAAAAAGTTTTTAATTTCCAAAAAGAAATGATCGGTAATTCTAAATCAACCGAATGTCAAAAATCTATGCATTTATATTTCCCAAAATATAACACGTTGTAATCGTATGCATGATGTTCACAACATTAAAACACTCCTTGGATCAAATGGTCTTTCATTTCGACAGAAAGGACTAAAACATTTTCATGCACGACTCGTTTGTCAAAATGTTGAGGACAAAGGTTACCCCAGTATGCATACCCCTAAGTCGATAAATCGCATTTTCATCGAAATGACAATAAAACCTTTAGTTGACTGAAAAGCGCACTAAACAACTCCTCATGAAATGTTACCAAATTTCCTCCATGCACCACCTATGTCACGCATGAATCAATCCACACACTGAACTATTTGCAATAAAATACTTAGTAACACAAACTCTCGAAAGAAAAGTTAAGCGACACAAGAATTCCAAACTCATTTTAAACAAATCACTAAAATAGCCTTTATACAGACATCGTGGAATGTAACTTTTCGTCTCAACTCTAACACATGTGGAGGAGTTCCAATGTTAGAGTCTCAAACCGTAGTCACTTACCCAACATCTTAACCACCACAAAACACGGATAATATCGTACCCGAAAGAACCGTTGGAAAAATAACGAAAATGAGACAAGTTCTAACAAAGTTTGCACTCCCGAGATAAAACGACTTCATACACTTTCAAAACCATATTTCAAAATCTTGTGTGTGCTGAGCAGTTCCCAAAATTCCCGAAACACCGCCCATACAAAGATTTAAAACACAAGAATTTGTTAATGCAATCTTATTTTCAAAATAACCTCGTGCATGACTCATTCGGCATTCAACGTCTCGACTCATGCTCCTCTCTACTTTTCCAATCCACTATCGTCCTCCGGACATTTAAACCTCTTAGGGCAAGATGGAAAATTACGACAAATAATCCCTACGATTTTTGCTCAAATCAAAGTCGGCTCTATAAGCCTATGACTCTAGCACAATCTTCCATCCTGGTTCGAAATGATCTGCTTACAACAAATATCATCCTCATCGTCACTCCAAGTGACTAATACTATAATCGTCTTTCTATTCCAACGACTACTAGTTTAGGACCTTCAACACTACCCCAACGATCATCCCATCAAAGCAAGTCAAGTACACACATGTACCAGTGGATCTACTATATTTGTCTCTCCTCGTGACGGCTATTCTGGGTAGATAATACAACGCGTTATTAGCACATAACAACGCACACTAACAACACTCACGCCCAACTCCTCGGATTCCTCGTGACTTCCCCGACTCGAGCATTGATCTTGTGCTTCCGGTAGTAGGAGCTCTACTACTACCTTCCACACCTATCATCGCTCGTTCCGAGTCTCATCCCGAGGGTCCAAGTAGTTTCTCGCCGAAACTATACTCATAAAATAATTTATCCACACATGCCAGTTCAAGAACATATCCTAAACAGGCAACTCATACAACTACTGTATATATAAAACCATCGGTCTCCCCGATCATACAACAACAATTAAATATATAATTAACCATATGCCTGCACCAGCATATATATATACTTCCACCCTCCCTAGCTCCCTAGGAATTTCCTCTTATCCCACTACCCTTGCTACCACCGAATCCCTACTAATTATGACGAGTGACCTCGCGAATACCCGATTATATGCAGTGCGAAATAAATAGACAGTCGGATACAAGACTCTATCCTAGAACGGTTGGACTCAAACAAGAGCTGCGCAATAGAACTAAATCGAATATTCTAAGGCTATAAATCTCTTACTGCATACAACCTAGAGGGCATTCACTTAGTAACCTACCATAATTAGCATAAATTCCTAATAGCAAGCAGTTCAACATACAGCATAGTGTCCACAACAGGCAATCTAGCATGCATACACTATGATCTAGAAAGCAATAAAACACTAAGTACTGTACCTTTCCCCTTTGGCTCCGGCTGACTGTACACACTGCGCCTCCGATCACCGTTCCTCGAACGGGTCTTTACTTTTTTCTTTTGTTTCCAAAAAGATTTAATAAAGAATTTGAAAATTTCCCAGCCGCAACTTGAGACCAAACACACCGAGGTGCGTTTGATTCACTCAAGCTGTGCTCTGATACCAAGTTGTAACGCCCCAAAATTTCAAGAAAATTTAAAATTTTTTAAACGCGCATAATTAATAATAAGTCTCCATTTATTAAACCCAAAATAATAATTCCAACCACGAGCGTTATTAAAACATAAGTCAACAGCGGAAATTAAATTGTTTATTCAATAACGGGAAAATGTTTAATAAGCAAATCCTTCGACCCATCCATCTTGCGCGTCAGTGTGTGCCAGTCATGCCTTCGTACCACTTGTACCTGCAGCCACTGTAAATTGGGAGGGGTAAGCACGAAGCTTAGTGAATTCAAACACAACAATTAACAATGGTTATCTCATATTACCCCTAAAGCAAAGAGGATCACACCACCACATACAAGTCTACGAACAAACCATAAACAAGTATAATAACCACCACATAAAAAAATCCCCGGGCGGATGTCGGGTCTACGGCCCCGCCGCACGTTTCCGCCTACTGCGGGAAACACCCGTTTTACGCCTACTGCGTATGACATCCTTTTTACGCCTACTGCGTAAACGCCCCTTTTACGCCTACTGCGTAAAACACCTCCGTCCCCGTCGGGACTCGGCCCCGCCGAATAATGTAGCACATAATGTTAACTAGACGTCCCACTATCTAGCCCCCAACAATCCCGCATACAATTTTCACACACGTGCTACAGTAATAATAAACAACTATTAATTAATTGTAGTGAGAGAACTCACCTCGGGTGCGCGCCTAGCTAAAAATAGTAAGTAGATCCACACAACGACGATCACTTTCCGGCACCTAAACGTACGATAAAATACGTCAATACGAGACCCGGACCCCACGACGCGACACACCCCAAACTGTCACTAAAACTAACTTTCGGTCACACCGAACAGGTCTGTTCGGGACCTGATTTGACCACTAAAACTCCAGAAAAAACTCAGATTTATTACACGGTTGAAAAGTGCCCTGAAATACCTTTCCGAGGATATATTACACGCCTCCTAACGATTTTTCTATAATTAATTATGAATTTATTAAGTTCGCCTACCGGAACTGTCCGTTTTCGGACCAGTTCGCACTAACAGCTCCGAACAGCCCGGTTCTGGGCCGATTCAGCCTTTCGGCGAAACACGAAAAACGTGCCTAACTCAATTTAGGAAAAATGGCCACTGACCTCAAGTTAAAACGACTTACGAGTAAAAAGTTACGGTCTACGCAAAACAGTGGCAGATTTCAGGAAATTTCACATAAAATGACGAACCGCACAACTTGCGACCACTTTTTCTCCCAACTCGAGGCCGAACCAGTTTTCCGCCAAAACACAGAAAACGTACTCGGTCCCGAGCTCAAAGCGTGGGCGCCAGTTTCGGCTCAATCGGAGTTACGACGGAAAAGTTATAGCCGTCGTAAAAACAGTGGCTGCACCATTTTCCACATGAATTGATGATTATAAAACGACGGTTTTAACGATTCGGGTTACGGTTTAACTATCACATATTAACGAACACTAGCCAGACACCAAACACCACCCACTGCCGCCTCCGGCAGTGGTGGTAGCGGCGGCGGCAGCCACCGCCGGCGATGGCGGTTAAGGAATTATCCGACGAGACAAAAATAAAACGACCCGCAACTAACCCGATCTCTCTACAACCTCACACAAATTTTCAGACCTGGCCATGCACCGACCACCACCCGAACTGGTGGTGTACGCCGGTGGCCACACCGCCGGCAGCCAAGGCCGACGGCGGCGGCAACAGGGGTCACGGCGGTTCACGGCGAGAAAAGAAAAGCTAAGCAAGAACCTTACCTCTTGACGACGACGACGACGATTCCTCCCCCTCTCGCTCTCTCTCTCTCTCTCTCTCTTTCTCTCGCTGCACTTCGCCGCCTTCTCTCTCTTCTCCGGCGGGCAGCGCTCCGGCGCTGTCCTTCTCTCCCTCTTCCGACGGCGACACAAAGCAGACGATGATGGTGATGGTGTTCTAAAGCAATCGACGATGGGTGGGGGGTATGGTTGATCACGGCGCAGCAGGAAAAAGGAGAAAGAAAAACGAGGAAGGGACTTTAGGGTTGTCTTTTTTTTTTTCTTTTACTTGCACACCACGAAATTCCAAACCAACAAATGTGGGTCTCGGTTTTTTTTTTTGAAATTGCATGGGCCGACCCCCCCCCCCCCCATGCATTACTTTACCCAAATAGCAACCTTAGCCCTCGCACTATTAAGCCCTTGCAAACAAATTACGGTTTTGCGATGAATTACATTTAAGGTCATTCTCGTTAACTCACGTTAAAACATTCGTTAAGAGAAAAAATTATTGAACAATAAATAAACCCAAGAAAAATTCCATAACGGGACACGGGCTTTACACCTACATATTATAATCCAATTTACATCCCATCGTCTTCATCACAAACTTACTCGTGCAACGTTAATATCACAGGATCACCTTAAAACTCTTATTTGACGTTGAGGATATTTCATTCCTACTTCACCACTCTACTCATAACGAGTTGCTAATACCAACACATTTATGACTTTTAGTCTTTTCTTCTGATACAACCATCCTTTGACAACCGTATTTCTGTTATCGAATAAAGGTACCGACCCTCACACATTCGACACTAAAGTCCACTTTCGACTCTCCCACTATTCACCTCTCATCTTGAACACAAATTTCAAAACTACAAACATTCTCCCATGATTTATTCAACACCTCTTCACTCTCGAAGTTCTTTCTTAGCTTATAGTGTAATACTCTATGACCTAGTGAGTTCATAGCCTTCATGCATGACAACGTGATAGATAAATCATTTCGCACATTTTCTCATTTTAAAGAACAACACTTGGAACAACTTGGGTACACATGACCCCAACATTCTCATAACTCCAATGTACTGCACAACGATCTCGAGAATCGTTTGCATACAACTTTCCGTAAAATTTAATCTTTCTCAACCAAACGATATTGTTACGCCAGTAATATATATTAAATGAAAATCTTTTCATATGACAAAAGTCTGAAAGAAATTACCGACACGAAGTAAGCTAGTCGGTTCTCACATTCGTTTATATGATATCATCAAGTCAATACTCTTGTTGGTTATAAAAGTTTTGCTGGACAACGTTTTCTTGACCTTTTTGCTATAATTTAACTTTTCATGTAAAATACGAAGTATTTTGCAAATTGCTAAACTCCAAATTTCATTGTGCGCCATAAATGGAATTGCCTTTTTCTTTAAATACACACTTGCACATGCTGACTCAACCTCGACTAAAATTGCTATTTATGCATTTATTTTGAAATCACGAAAACTCATGTAACACACACTAGGACACCATACATAAAACTCTACTCATAAATGAAGGCTACTCACTCAAACAAGGTCAATCTCTTTACTCACGCGACTTATCATTGACACTCTACTTCCGACTAGTGGTCGCCCTCTCGGCCTTGTAACACTTGCGATACATGCATTCGACGGACCACTTACTCAACCATTTCATACTATTTCCGTCTTGATCAATCATCTCACATTCTATCTCTACACATTTCAATTTACCTATTACAGTTTGCCTCGGCGGACTTTCATGAGTCCCGCCAGTTCCAGGTTGTCCTTCCAATCCTCAATCATTTACTGGTCTGTCCTCCAAAGAATTGAAGGACCTTGGTGGCGCTTTCACCATCGTTCTGTTATAACCCAAAGGGAAAACCATAAGAAATGGTTATACGAATATAGACATACGAAATGTACTTTACCGATCATTAGTCACTGTAACAATTTAGAAACAAGCATGCTTACGTAACAATATATTCATAATAACAGTAGCTAATTGGAATTGTGAACATATTATACATGAGAATCCTCGTTACCATTGTCACAGTACTAATTTCACGTATTTCCGTCGACTCTAAGACTATCCCGTCTTAGTACTTCTACCCATATCTCACGAATCATAACTTAATTCTTCTCAGCTTAAGTCTAAGTATCTCATCAGCATACTTAGTTCACTTAAACTAATGCTCTGATACCATATTGTAACATTCTAAAATCAGGGCTAATATAAACCTCAATTCAAAACAAGATTTAAACATAACTTTCTAAACTTTATATCTTAGCAGAGAAATATCTATGAGGTCATATTTACAAACATAGAATTCTTCAAATAACCTATTAATCTAATTATGTCACTATAATCAGATTAACTAGATTATCTAAGAAATCTATTCAAAAACCTCAGTATTCACTATCTTCTCCGCTAATCCAAAAGCTATCGTCCCACATCCCTTCATTTTCCCAAGCTAGTACCTGGTAAGAAAACATTATTTGAAACGATTAGGCTAACGCCTAGTGAGAACATTCGGTTTCAAAATAATATTTATACAAAACAATGTAAACAAGGCATAACAAACCTGGTTTACCCTTTTTCTTACCACACACATAACCATCCTTTGATAACGGGTTAAACCCGATTCCATGACTATGACCTGACACTAAGTCAGTCATTTCCCATGTTCTAGAGCCCACACTACGAACCTTCACTGATTCTAGCTTTATGCTCTTGTCCAATAAATTGCAATATACACATGCCCATTTGTTGGAAAGGAAATAGAGATTACAATATACACATGCCAATCCCTCCTTTTCTTCATAAATCGGAAATTACGTTTATTCTACGATTCCTCACATACATCAGCATAATGAACAATCTTCATCTATTCTACGTATTCACAACCACTAGTGCCTATGGATCCATATCACCTATTTGTACCCGTACATGTTATTGCTATAAATCAATTTCCAATTTATGCAAAACCATCAATTTAAGAACACAGATTTTACTTTATAAAATCATTCTTCCAAAACAGTTCATTTATAAAATACACCTTACCATACTTAAAAGCATTATAAAAAGGTAAGGTAAGAATAAACTCACCTGGTAGTAGTCGCACTACTCTTACTTTCTCAAAGTTGTAAGGAACTTCCTTCGCCAATTTCACAGAGATCTGAAATACCCAAATACATATGGTACTGGTATTAATCTACTGTTTAGGACCCTTAAATACTGAAAATCCTAAATATCCAAAATTCTCGTCTCTTATCGCAACCAACTAGCTGCGACAATCCTCATCGCAACAAACAGTACTTGTCGAAACCCACTGTTGCGACATTTACTTCCTATCGCAACCAACTGTTGCGATATGTGCCTCATCGCAACCAACTGTTCGATGTACCCCCTTGTTGCAACTAACTATTGCGATATTACCTTCTTGTCGCAACCCAAAGCTTGCGATACTCATAACTATCGCAACTATCATAACTGTCGCAACTATCATAACTGTCGCAACTAACTGAGTTCATAATTATCTCAATCAACTGAAAAACGTAATAATCCAGAAATCTATAGATTTAAACCATACATGTTTCTATAATTTTGCAGATATGTTCAATACTACTAATAGAACATAAACATCAGCCCAGATTTCTCATAATCATCAAAATCATCATAACCCATTTTCTAAATTCCATAGAAACTTTATCTTCATAACATAAAGTTTAATATGAGATGTTTACCTTTAATCTCTTTGATTGATTCCAAAATCCAGCTGAAGAATTCCGCTTATCTTCTTCGTCTTCCTTCTTTTCTCGATTCTCTCTCTCTTTTCTCTCCTTTTTTCACGTAAACATACACATACACACACTTTCACTTTATGAAATGAAACAAATCTAGACACCTCACCCCTCTAATTGCACATGAGGCGGTGATGGTGATTTGTTTAGTCACTTTTTACCAAACAAACCCCAAGCTTCTCTTAAATGGCAATTTATACCCTCCAACTTCCAAATTAAAAATAAAGTTTACCCCTTAACTTATAACTTCATAAAACGAACAACGAAACTTAATCGGGAATAAACTCTATAATTAATCTATCACATATTAAATCATAACTTATCAATTAATTATACTTAATTAATTAATAAATCCAAACATTATTTTTTTATAAAAAAATGGGATGTTACACTGCATTGAAAGACAGATCCCCACATCTTTCCCCATTTTTACTTCCCAAAAATTTCCCCTCACAGATTTTAAGCACACATTGGGGAATTAATCATGAAACTTATGGGGAAGCATAGACAATGGGGGAAGGGGAAGCATGCTTACACCACGTAGCAGTAACGAAGACCAAAATAAACAAGAGTGAGAGTACATACCTTTGGTCTTGAAGATAGGAGGTGAGTCTCTTGAACCATTTGAGAGACCAGTTGAGAGAAATCAGAAAAGATGGAGAACGAGCGCAGGAATTGAAAGCAAAAGGAAGAAGAAAGCAAAGAAAACGAAATGACTTAAAGCAAGAAGAACTGCACACACGAAACCCTAGAGCAGACAGGGGGACGCACGGTTTGGGCCTCGGCCTGAGCCCGCGTGGTACCCCCGTGTAACTAACTGTTTCACAAAACCATCCAGAGACACCCACGGCTTGGCGCGCGGCTTGAAGCCGCGACTTAGCCCGCGTAAGTCTCTGTTCCATCACTTTTTTTTGTAAATAAAAAAACACTCAAAAACATAAATAAAAAAAAAGAAAACAAACCTCGGTGGGTTGCCTCCCACCCAACGCCGCAGTTAAAGTCGTGGCACGACTATGTGGCCCTCAGTTTGGCTCAGTATCTGCGGAATCGAACCGCCCACACTTACGGTTTTCCGCAAATTCTTCCCCTCTGGTTTTCCATGATTACCGGGTTCCTCTTCAATTCGACCTCTTACACTCTCGAACATCTTGAACGTTACATTTTTTCCGCCAACCCTTAAGGTCATCTCGCCGTCTTCCATGCCGATCAGTGCTTTGCTCGTGGCCAGAAACGGTCTTCCTAATATTAACGGAACCTCTTTATCTTCATCCATATCTAGGACCACGAAATCAACTGGAAAGTAGAACTTACCGACTCTAATCAACACATCTTCGACTATTCCATGCGGGTGCTTCACTGATCGATCGGCCAACTGAAGTGTCATTGTCGTCGGCTTCAAGTCTCTTATACCCAACTTCCTGAAAATTGACAAAGGCATTAAATTTATACTTGCTCCTAGATCACATAATACCTTATCAAAACAAAGATTTCCAATATGAACAGGGATGGTAAAACTCCCTGGATCCTTAAGCTTTGGGGGAAGCTTATGTTGGATGATCGTGCTACACTCTTCAGTAAGTGCAACTGTTGCATGCTCCTCAATCTTCCTCTTGTTGGAAAGGATGTCTTTCAAGAACTTCACGTATGAGGGCATTTGTGCCAACGCATCTGCAAATAGGATGTTAATATGCAGTTTCTTAAAAACTTCAAGAAATTTAGAAAAGTTAAGATCCTCCCTGTGAGCTTTGAGTCTATTCGGATGTAATAACCCGATTTTCTAGTAGGTTTGAAAGTTTGGTGGTTAAAGTGAAAAGAATGAAAGTTGAGATGAAGGGCTTGTTGTGCAACTTTTGAAAGATATAAATAGGGACCAATTCCCTAGGTTTTCTTTGGATTAGAACATTTTGAGCACTGTTGGCGGCTGAGGAGGAAAACTAGGAGAAGAGAAGAAATCAATTGGCATCGTGAAGAGAAACTTGCTTGATTTTTGGTAAGTAATCTATCTATTGATGTTAATTCTTGCACAAATAGCTGGGTAAATTAGATTTATAGTTGCTCTTCATGTTTAAGCTGTAAAATGTTGGGGTAAGAACACCCTGGAGCTTTAATCTCTAAAATCGATTTTGTTAAATTGGGTAAATGAACTTTGTAAGTGAACGCATGAGGTTAGAGAATAACACATCTTGTTAGTAAAAGAAAATGCCACGGGTGATCAGTTGGTGTAGATTTAAGTTAAAGAAATCAAGTTTCTGTTCGAAATGGCCGATTGCGGGACTTGGTTGCGGGAGTGGATTAAGGGTCCCGGTGTGTGAGTCCCGGTGTTGTGTTGCCCGGTGTCCCAAGTCCCGGTGATGATTGGTGGGTTTAAGTCCCGGTAGTGTTTGATTAAAGTCCCGATATTCAATTATTTAATATGTGGGCCGATGTTAATTGTTTATTGAGTGGACTGAAATTGTTAAGGGCCGATGATCATCAATTCCTTATTGGACCGCATGATGCACTAGCATTAGTATTATCGATATTTTGAGCTGGAATATTTCTTAATGGACCAAATTGGTATTCATTAAAGTAGGAAATGAAATGGGTCGGTGACATGTGTTTGTTGGGCCATGGGAATTCTTCTTAGTGGACCGAAAATATGTTCATCAAATGTGAGAATTTAATTAGATGTGGAGTAAATTAATTATGGTGGATTGGGTTTGGATAATTTTAGGATCCAGTGTTTATCCGGTCGAGACATTTCAAATTAGTAAAATTCAGTGGCTCTTACCCGGTTTGTGTGGTGGGTTTAATTGTAGGAGGTGTAGAGATGATCGGTGCAAGTAAGGACTTTTAAGCAGGACCTCAGGTGAGTTCCCTAAACCCCTTTTTCTACTTAAAGTGTGAAATGATTTTGACTGATTATGGTTTCATTTACGAGCATGAGATGTTTATAACCGTTACGCATGTTTTCCATGAAATACCTATTTTTCTTGAGAAAATGTATTGTACTTAATGAATTGAGAATGACGATTTGCTAAGTTTTTAAAGGTGCATGTTTTACGAAATGAATGACGTGCTATGTGGAGTCGGTCTACACTGTAGGATCATAGATAGATCCTCGGGGTTTGATGATCCCTTGGATGGTTATGATAGACTGGTAGATTGGAATCCGTTTTCTCCTATTTCGAGTAGAAAGGGGGGTCTGCGTAAGCTCCGGGAAGGGGAGTTTGCGTAGGCTCCAGTTGAGGGCGAGAGGGTAGTCCTTTGGATCTCGATCGCGGTATGTTTATGTGATCATATATACAGTGTAGTACCATGCTTGATGTATGTTAAGGTTTACGATGACATTTCCATAAATGTTTTTATACTGGTTATATGTTGTTTTCGGAGGGAATTCACTAGACCTTTTGGTCTAACCCTTGCTTTTCAAAAATAAACCATTTTCAGGTAAGCGTGATTTGGGTTCTTCAAGTAAGGACTAGGTGGCGATAGAAAGGACTTGGAGCTTAGGGAGTCTCCAAGATTTTTCCTATGACAATTATAGAATAGTTCTCGGCTGTGGATTTTAAAGACTTCCGCTGTCAATTCTGATTAGTATAAATTCATGTTGATGTAAAGACAATGCTTTATGTAATTCGAATGCTTAATCTATGGTATTGCTTAATGTTGAAATTGGGACGTTACATCGGATATGGCACTTTTGGAGCTACCGGCTTGACTGGTGGTTGCTTTGAGACATTTGGTTGCTCCTTCTTTTTCTCTTCACCCTCCGGGTTTTCCTTCATCACAACCTCTTCATCGGCTTCCCTCTCATCTACTTCTATGATCTCAATGTCTTGCCCCTTGGGATCGGTTTCCTTTGATGAAGGTTCTCGTGTAGGCTCCTTGATCAGCTCCTTGCCACTTCTCAGATGAATGGCTTTGCACTCTTCCCGGGTTTTCCTTTCGGGTTGACTCGGGAATGTTCCGGGGGTTCGGTTTTGTAATGCTTCAGAAATTTGCCCCACTTGCCTTTCAAGGAGTTTGATGGAGGCAGTGTTTTGTTCAGTTGCTGCTTTTACTGTACTCACCGTGCTTGCTAATCCTTCAACCGTGCTATCGATCTTGGACATGTACTTCATCATCATGTCCTCTAGCCCCAGTTTCTTCTCCCCGAAATGTCCTTCATCAAATTTCCATTGGTTGTAACCTGGAGGATGATAGACATTGTTAGAATTAGGAGAATTGGAAAAGTTGGAATGATTACCTTGTTGTTGTTGGCCGGGTTGCCCTTGCGGTTGACTCCATGAAAAATTAGGGTGTTTCTTCCAACCCTCATTGTAGGTGTTCGAGAAAGGGTCATTCCTTGGCTGGTTGTTCTGGTTTTGTAAAAATTGAACCTGTTCAGGTTCTTGAGAAGCGGAGAACACTTCTGGACTGCCTCCCTTCAAATGGTTTGTGATAGCGGCTAATTGAGCTTTTATCACCTTCAACTCCTCTAATTCTTGAACATTAGCTACCCTTCTAATAGAAGATCGTGGAGTGGCATAGCTATGCTCGGCTAAGTTTTCGATCAAATCAACCGCTTCTTCATACGTTTTATTCATGAGAGCACCACCCGCCGCAGCTGTGATGTCATTCTTAAATTGTGGGCGGAGTCCACTGAAAAAACGTCTGGATGATGACCCAACCGTGTAACCCATGATGAGGACACTTTTTCAACAAGTCTTTATACCGCTCCCACGCCTCGTATAGTGTCTCTTGGTCCCATTGAGCAAAGTGGGTGATATCGGCAATCAGTTGAGCGGTTCTTCCCGATGGGAAGAATTTCTAGAGGAAGGCAGCTTTCAGGTCTGCCCATGTAGTGATCTGATATGATGGTAGGCTCTCTATCCATATTTCAGCTCTACCCTTGAGGGAAAAGCTGAACAGCCTCAGTTTGATTGCATTCTCGTCCACCCCATTGATCTTGAACGTGTTGCATATCCTCTCAAATGCATGGAGATGTGCATGAGGATCTTCTGTTGGGGATCCTCCATACTGATTCTGTTGTACCATAACTATGGTACTCGGTTTAATCTCAAAGTAGTTCGCCCCAGTAGTGGGCGGTTGGATGCCTATGCGTGCGGCTGCCACATTTGGATTGGCAAACGACCGTATAGGACGTCTCTCAGGAGGAGCTTGGTCACCCATCTTCAATTGCCTTTGAGCTTTGGATGCTTTTCGTAATTGACAGGCGGTTCTTTCGATTTCCGGATCGATCGGTTCGATTTCCTTCCCTCGGGTTTTCCTTGGCATAAACCAGTTAGTACCTGAAATGGAAAGTAAGCAAAATTAGCAATCTAGAAACGAGAAGTAATAAAACTGTGACAACCGTCAAACTTACGTCCAGGTTAGATTTATACTGAACATTGCAGTTATCTATATTTTAGACAGCACAGTCGAACTTAGCAGTATAAACGTTGTTGTTAGGAAAATTGGAGAATTTTGCCAAACATTTGCCTTAATAAGGAAATTATCCATAAATCTCATAAAATGCCAATATAAAATACCTTAAATATATTTGTACATATATATATATATATATGTACTTTGCATAGTAAATACTAGTAAATAAAACAAGTATTATTATTTATATAAACTAGTTATTAATTAACAAATTAAAAATAAAATAAAAATAAAATAAAAATAAAAATAAAACACAATTATTTTACCTAAAACTACACTCCACTCTCTCCTCTTTCCCCCTTCCCAAAACCGGCCACCCTCCCCTTAAACCCCCTCCTCTCTCTTTTTCATTCATTCAATCCATCTTATCTCTCTCTCTCTCAAATTTCTCTCTAAGAAGAAATCTCTCTTTATCTCTCTATTCTCTCTCTAATATTGTCCAAAGTCTAGCACTTTAACCTCAAGAACATCAAGTATTCAAGTCTTCACAAGGTAAAAATCATATGTAGTGCAAAGCCTACACTTCTCCTTGTATTGTTCCTTCATTTTCTTTAAGTTTCTTCTTCTTCTACACTAGTTTTAAATGTTGTTTTCTCTAAACATATCTTTGAATCTTAATGTTTGTAGATTCATCACCATAACACTTTGCATGTTATTAAAAGAGTGATGAATCCATGATCAAACCAAAGTTAATGATCAAAGAATGAATTATTTGAATGTGTTCACAAAAAGCTCAAAAGAACCAATTTTTGAAAATGTTTTGACAAGATAACTTGTCTAAGTTGTTTGCATGTAGCTTGTGTAAATTAAAAGGAAGCTTTTTCATCTGAAAATACTGGATTTGTTGTGTCAAAAATCGTGGCCAAGCAAAAAGAATAAAATCCTTTAAAGAACCAATGGAAATAATGCATTTATTTAAAGAAGATTTCCAACAGCAATCTGTCAGATTTTTCCACTGACTTTGCATGGCCATATCTCACTCAACAATACTCCAAATGAGGTGATTCTTTTTCTGGAATTTACTTTTATAAGTTAGGATTCAAACCCAACTGGAATCATTGAAAAATATTAAGATTTCGACCTTCAAACAGTTTTCACAAAAACCGTACGCAAACAGCAAAGCTTCCTGTAGTTTTTTACGTCAAGAATTATTTCAGGTACTTAAACACCTCTAAAAACTATGAATCTTATGTCAAAATTTTCCTAACACATAAAGGTATATGGATATAAAATATCTTAACCTGAATGCCTCTGGAAGATATCCAAAAACGAAATGAAAGTGACAATACATTCTGGACAGCAAGTGATAACTTTCTGCTTTGGTTAAAAACTAACTCTTTGAACCCTTTCATCATTCTTATGATGAAATTGTGGAATATATATATACTATATGTATATGCTTTGTACATATTCTAACTTTACATTTTGAACCCGTTTTATCATTCTTATGATGAAATTGTGGAATATATATATATACTATAAGTATATGCATTTTACATAATCTAACTTTACATTTTGAACCCGTTTCATCATTCTTATGATGAAATTGTGGAATATATATATATATATATATATATATACTGTATATAACCTCTAACTTTAGACCCTTTTCGTCACTCGTTATGACGAAATTGCGGTAGCTTCAATCTAACATATGTATTGTATTATATATTGATTACTAACTTCGGTTAATTCCTTACAACCTATAAACTTAATCACAACAAAGGCAATTTATGATGATTTGGGTAACTAAACATTATCAAGGACTAAGGCTTAAGCATAGAATCTTACTAGTGACCTTACCGTCGTAGGATCGAAGTAGGATCGTTGTGCGGTATGCATCGTGAACCTCTTGGAAACATCTTCGCATACCACCGTGAGTTTTCACAGCCCCTTTTTACTATTTTGTACATTTTGGGGTGAAAAGCATGTTACAAATTACTTACGCATCGGTTGTATCATTACTCAAACTGATTTACATTACTACGAACTTTTATGCGCTATGGTATATATGCTTATGTTAGTTGATTCTGAGTTTCACATTTATTTGAAAGTCCCCGGTACGAACTACATTACCCATTAGCTCATTGTGCGAGCCGCTTGGTATATTATGGATAACGTTAATTGGTAGACACCCCACTCACCTCGCGAGTGCATAATTACCCACGAACTTATCATGTTTGTGAGGAACATGTGTCTTTGGGGCGTGTACGGTCATGTACGTTTGGGTAGTGGGCTCATTACTTTGACATATTGCATACGATATTATACCTTGCGCATGTTGACAAACGAACTCTTAATCCATTGTGCGGATTTACAAAAATGCTTTATAACTACAACCGAATACTCAATCCAGTGTGCGGATTTACAAACTTGCATTAAAACTGTTATGCATACCGAAAACCTGTGAACTCACCAACTATTCAATAGTTGACCCTCTCCTTTACATGCTTTTCAGGAAATATCAAGTAAGGTTGAACTTTAGAAGGCACCACAAGTAGCGGCACCCAACGCTTTTTCCTTATCATGTCAATTTTTGTTTTTTGGACAATTTGTATTTTGAAACATGATGTACTCTTATAAACTTTTGTGATATGATGATTGTGTGATGTCTTCTACCTTACACATTTAAACCTTGAACTGTGACATCTCATGTTTCTGCTTTAGCGGGGTGTGACAGAAATGGTATCAGAGCCAAAGGTTATAGAGAATACCGGTCTTTCATTGGAAAAACCCAACTATAACCAAAAGTCCAAAACTGACATGAAAACAACTGAACCTACTACTAGTATAATTAAGTCTAGAATGGTGTTAACAGACTTTAATTAAACATAGCCTGATCACCTATGTTCGATTAAGGTAGGTTAATGAGAGACTAGAAATGGTTATAGTAGGAGTATGTCGATTTTTACTTGCACTCTCTAGTAGCATGCGTAGTGCGTAGACATTAAGATAGGCATTACACTTGTGCGATTAGTAACTAAGTACACTTTTGCTTCAGTTTCACTATGTCGTCATCATCACCATCCTATACTCCCGATTCTTACTCGACCGATGTGTCGAGTTACGTCAATGGTCGACCTCGAGTCAACCCACCAAACATCCGGGAAGATGAAGACTCTAGTAGCACTGAATCGGAGCAAGAAGTGTCAAGCGAACGGGATCCCTATTACGGACCGAGGGTGTTACCAACCTCGGAACTACCAAGACCAACGCCGATAATCGTACAACCACACCTTGGAGGGCCTCACGTTAGGCAAACGGCGAGGAAAATTGTCCCAATTCCAAGAAGGGTCACACTAACATCAACACGTCCGGAGGCACCGGAACCGCAACGTATGGCCACCGGCGTGCCAATCAGGCAAATGTCCGAGCTGACTTGGGCAAGAGATCAGCATATCAGGGCAATGACAACCGAGTTGCACGGCCAGGTCTTAACAGAACTGGTGGAGCTAGCGCACCAATTGACCCTCGTTTCGACTCAAGCTCTAGATGGTGCAATAGTGGCTAAAAGGATGGCAACGAGGGCGGAAGCGGCATGCTTGGTTGTGGGGTTGGCGCTATTGTTGTTGATGTTCTTGATCATGATTGGGGCATACTTGGGATAGTACGGATACGACAGTGGATGGATTGTAGCGTGTTGGAGGAATTTTTGAAAAACAATTTCTTTACTTGTCATTTCCAATTCACGCATGTTTAAGTATTCAAGTTGTATTTCCTTTCAAACAATGTGATACCGATGTATGATAAACATCAGAAATTTTGTAACTTCGGCATTTAATGGAAACCCATGGGGAAAAATGTGAACTTTCAGTCAATCTGTCTATTTACCTTATACTTAACTTTACTGTTTCAAAATTTCAAGTAATAGCCTAAACTTTTGGAAAATACCAGTTCAAGAAATTGTACAAAATTTTAACCAAATCAAGTTTTGCAAATGTGTTTTAGAATCATGCCTCCAAGAAGATCCACTGGCCACATGGGGGAAAATCCTGAAAACCAAACACCCGACATCGCACGGATCATAGCACAACGCATACAAGAAGCAATACCCAACATAGTCACGCAAGTAACCGCCAGCATTAATGCTAACCGCAGGAATGAAGGAGGTAGTGGAGGAAATTCGGGTAGTAACAGTAACGGATGCAACTACAAGTCCTTCATGTCATGTAAACCCAAGGAATTCTACGGAAAGGAAGGTTCCGTAGGATTTCTTTCTTGGATCGATAACATAGAGTCGGTACTCCATATCAGCAAATGCTCGGAGGAACGCAAGGTGGAGTATACGGCCTGTCAACTCCAAGGCAGGGCACTAACATGGTGGAACATCCAGGTTCAAACCCGTGGAAGGGAAGATGCATACATACTCACATGGGAGGAGTTTAAGAAGTTACTCATTGAGGAGTACTGCCCCAAAAGTGAACTCCAAAAGCTGGAGACTGAATTCTAGAATCACGCCATGGTCGGAGCCGACATAGACCGATACACAGCTCGTTTCCACGAACTCGCAAAGCTGGTACCTCACATGGTCACTCCCGAGAGCAAGAGAATCGATCGATACTTATGGGGATTAGCGTCAGAGATCCGAGGAATGGTCACCTAGGCAAACATGACCACAATCCAATATGTTGTGGCCTTGGCAACTACTTTAACGAACAATGTGGTAAGAGCAGGAACTCTGACATCGGGAAGTGCCAGCAATAAGAGGAAGCCAGAGTATCAGTCGGGAAAGAAAACTTTTGGTAGTGCAAGCAAGGATAGGAATGTGGTAAGAAACTTCGGAGTAAAGACTCAGGACCCAGGGCAATACAAGGGTTCACTCCCTAAATGAGACAAGTGCAACCGTCATCATGAGGGAGCCTGCCCTGTTTGTGACAATTGTAAGCGGTCAGGTCATCTCACCAGGTTCTGTAAGGTTGAAAAGAGTTTCAATGATGGGAGAAGGGCATGCTTTGAGTGTGGAAGTCCGGATCACTTCCGGAATATGTGCCCGAGATTTGGTAGGAGGCCGAACTATAACAATAATGGGAACCAGGCAAGACAAGCCAATCAAGGAAATCAAGGAGGTCAAGCTCGAGGACGGGCATTTATCATTGGAGCTGATGAAGCACGTCGCGACCCTAATGTGGTGACAGGTACGTTTCTTCTAAACAACCACTATGCATCAGTATTATTTGACACTGGAGCGGATAGGAGCTTCGTTTCATTGGAATTTAGGCCACTAATTAACTTGGAATCTAGGAGAATGTCCGATGCTTATATTATTGAGGTTGCTAATGGTCATAAATTTGAGGCTAAGTATGTAATTCTAGATTGTACCTTGAATCTAGCCGATAAATTTTTTAGCATTGATCTTATTCCTATTGAATTGGGGAGTTTTGACATAGTAATAGGCATGGATTGGTTATCCAAGAATCGAGCGGAGATTTGTTGTTTTGATAAGACGGTTAGGATACCTTTGCAAGACGGAGAAACCCTCGTTATACAAGGAAACAAAGTTGGGAGGAGCCTAGAGATAGTGTCAAGTGTTAAGGTTCATAAGTATTTGAGGGAGAAGTGCGTCGCATTTTTGGCTCACGTAGTTGAGAAGAAGTCCGAGGAAAGGTGAATCCAAGATATTCCTGTGGTGAAGGATCACCTGGAGGTGTTCCCCGATGATTTTCCTGGACTTCCCCCGTTTAGACAAGTTGAATTTCAAATTGACCTCGTACCTGGAGCAGCACCTGTAGCTAAGGCACCGTACCGTTTAGCACCTGCTGAAATGCAAGAGTTGTCGAGTCAACTTCAGGAACCCCCGGACAAGGAATTTATTAGGCCAAGTTCCTCACCTTGGGAAGCTCCAGTCCTGTTCGTCAAGAAAAAGGATGGATCGTTTTGAATGTGCATCGATTATACGGAACTGAACAAGTTGACGATCAAGAATCGATATCCTCTTCCTCGAATAGATGATTTATTCGACCAATTGCAAGGTGCAACTTATTTCTCAAAGATTGATCTTCGATCAGGGTATCATCAGTTATGAGTCCGTGAGGAGGACATTCCTAAGACAACTTTTAGGACTCGATATGGACACTACGAGTTTTTGGTTATGCCTTTCGGGTTAACGAATGCACCAGCTGTGTTCATGGATTTAATGAACAGGGTATGCAGACCATACCTTGACAAGTTTGTGATCGTGTTCATCGACGACATTTTGATCTACTCTCGAAGTAAAGAGGAGCATGGACAGCATTTAAGAATAATTCTAGAGACACTTAAGGAACAGAAACTGTACGCCAAGTTCTCAAAGTGCGAATTTTGGATTCGAGAAGTACACTTTCTTGGTCACGTGATTGGAGAGAAAGGAGTTCACGTGGACCCGTCTAAAGTGGAAGCCGTTAAGAAGTGGGAAGCTCTAAAAACCCCAACAGAAATTCATCAATTTCTGGGATTGGCAGGTTATTATAGGCGATTTATCGAGAACTTCTCAAAAATTACTAAACCACTCACATCACTAACCCAAAAGGATAGGAAATTCGTTTGGGAAGAACCGCAAGAAGAGGCGTTCCAGCTATTGAAGAAAAAGCTGTGCAATGCACCAATTCTAGCTTTACCGGAAGGAACCGATAACTTTGTGGTGTATTGTGACGCATCGCATCAAGGTTTGGGTTGTGTATTGATGCAAAAGGACAAGGTTATAGCGTACGCCTCGCGACAACTAAAGGTTCATGAGAAGAACTATACCACACACGACTTGGAGCTCGAAGCCGTGGTATTCGCTTTAAAGATTTGGAGACATTATTTGTACGACACTAAATGCACTATCTTCACCGATCATAAGAGTCTTCAGCATATCCTAGACCAGAAAATGCTCAACATGAGACAAAGGAGATGGGTAGAACTACTCAGTGACTACGATTGCGAGATTCGCTATCACCCAGGTAAGGCCAATGTAGTGGCCGATGCCCTGAGTAGGAAGGAAAGGGTAAAACCTTTACATGTACGAGCAATGGGAGCGCTTGTACAAACAAGTTTAAAGACTCAAATTCTTGAAGCTCAGACCGAAGCAATGAAAACGGAAAACTTGAAGGATGAAACCCTTCACGACATAGAAAGTAGATTTGAAACTAAGGTTGATGGAGTACGTTACTTTAAGGACAGAGTTTGGATTCCAAAAGCTAACAACGTACGGGAAACGGTTCTGGATGAAGCCCACAAATCTAGATACTCAATTCATCCAGGGGCGGATAAGATGTATAAGGACTTAAGGGAATATTATTGGTGGCCAGGAATGAAGAAAGATATTGCCTTGTACGTAGGGAAATGTTTAACTTGTTCAAAGGTCAAAGCTGTATATCAAAAACCATCTGGTTTGCTACAACAACCAGAGATTCCCCAGTGGAAATGGGAACAAATAACCATGGATTTTATAACCAAACTTCCGAGAACAGCCAAAGGATACGATTCGATTTGGGTTATAGTAGATCGATTCACGAAATCTGCACATTTTCTACCGATTCGGGAAGATTACAAGATGGAGAAGCTTGCTCAGATCTACATCAAGGAAATTGTTACACGTCATGGAGTTCCAGTTTCCATCATTTCAGATAGAGATAGTCGTTTCACGTCACGGTTTTGGCAGTCACTTCAAAAAGCATTGGGTACACAATTGAATTTGAGCACTAAAGCATTGGGTACACAATTGAATTTGAGCACTGCCTATCATCCTCAAACGGATGGGCAAAGTGAACGAACTATTCAAACGTTAGAAGACATGCTTCGGGCATGCATGCTAGACTTCGGAGGAAGTTGGGATAATCACTTACCTTTGGTCGAGTTTTCTTATAACAATAGCTATCACACCAGTATTCAGTGTGCGCCATTTGAAGCATTGTATGGACGCAAGTGTCGTTCACCACTTGCTTGGTTAGAAATTGGAGACATACAATTATCTAGACCCGAAATTGTGCAAGAAACTACTGTAAATATTGCAATCATTAGAGACAGACTTAAAGCATCCATAGATCGTCAGAAAAGTTATGCGGATAATCGTCGGAAGCCTTTAGAATTTCAAGTTGGCGATAAAGTACTTCTAAAAGTATCTCCATGGAAAGGAATAGTACGTTTTGGGAAAAGAGGAAAATTGAGCCCAAGGTATGTCAGACCATTTGAGATCTCCGAAAGGATTGGTCCGGTAGCATATAGACTCAATTTGCCTAAAGAGCTTAGTGCCATCCATGATACGTTTAACGTGTCGAATCTCAAGAAGTGTCTAGCTGACGACTCATTAATGATAAGCTACACATTATAGAAGAACCAACCGAGATTCTCGATAGAAAGTTAAATGTCTGATATGAAAGAAAATCCCGATCGAGAAAGTTCATTGGAACACAAGGCGTGGGCCTGAGTACACATGGGAACGAGAGGATTACATGAAACATAAGTATCCTCACCTTTTTGCTAACAAACCGGTTAAGGACAGAAGTTCTTGAATTTCGGGACAAAATTCTTTTAATCGGGGGAGACTGTGACAACCGTTAAACTTACGTCTAGGTTAGATTTATACTGAACATTGCAGTTATCTATATTTTAGACAGCACAGTCGAACTTAGCAGTATAAACGTTGTTGTTAGAAAAATTGGAGAATTTTGCCTAGCATTTGCCTTAATAAGGAAATTATCCATAAATCTCATAAAATGCCAATATAAAATACCTTAAATATATTTGTACATATATATATATATATGTATGTACTTTGCATAGTAAATACTAGTAAATAAAACAAGTATTATTATTTATATAAACTAGTTATTAATTAACAAATTAAAAATAAAATAAAAATAAAAATAAAAATAAAACACAATTATTTTACCTAAAACTACACTCCACTCTCTCCTCTTTCCCCCTTCCCAAAACCGGCCACCCTCCCCTTAAACCCCCTCCTCTCTCCTTTTCATTCATTCAATCCATCTTATCTCTCTCTCAAATTTCAATCTAAGAAGAAATCTATCTTTTTCTCTCTCTAATATTGTCCAAAGTCTAGCCACTTTAACCTCAAGAACATCAAGTATTCAAGTCTTCACAAGGTAAAAATCATATGTAGTGCAAAGCCTACACTTCTCCTTGTATTGTTCCTTCATTTTCTTTAAGTTTCTTCTTCTTCTACACTAGTTTTAAATGTTGTTTTCTCTAAACATATCTTTGAATCTTAATGTTTGTAGATTCATCACCATAACACTTTGCATGTTATTAAAAGAGTGATGAATCCATGATCAAACCAAAGTTAATGATCAAAGAATGAACTATTTGAACGTGTTCACAAAAAGCTCAAAAGGACCAATTTTTGAAAATGTTTTGACAAGATAACTTGTCTAAGTTGTTTGCATGTAGCTTGTGTAAATTAAAAGGAAGCTTTTTCATCTGAAAATACTGGATTTGTTGTGTCAAAAATCGTGGCCAAGCAAAAAGAATAAAATCCTTTAAAGAACCAATGGAAATAATGCATTTATTTAAAGAAGATTTCCAACAACAATCTGTCAGATTTTTCCACTGACTTTGCATGGCCATATCTCACTCAACAATACTCCAAATGAGGTGATTCTTTTTCTGGAATTTACTTTATAAGTTAGGATTCAAACCCAGCTGGAATAATTGAAAAATATTAAGATTTCGAGCTTCAAACATTTTTCATAAAAACAGTACGCAAACAACAAAGCTTCCTGTAGTGTTTTTACGTCAAGAATTATTTCAGGTACTTAAACACCTCTAAAAACTATGAATCTTATGTCAAAAATTTCCTAACACATAAAGGTATATGCACATAAAATATCTTAACCTGAATGCCTCTGGAAGACATCAAAAAACGAACTGAAAGTGACAATACATTCTGGACAGCAAGTGATAACTTTCTGCTTTGGTTAAAAACTAACTCTTTGAACCCGTTTCATCATTCTTATGATGAAATTGTGGAATATATATATATACTATATGTATATGCTTTGTACATATTCTAACTTTACATTTTGAACCCGTTTTATCATTCTTATGATGAAATTGTGGAATATATATATATACTATAAGTATATGCATTTTACATAATCTAACTTTACATTTTGAACCCGTTTCATCATTCTTATGATGAAATTGTGGAATATATATATATACTGCATATAACCTCTAACTTTAGACCCTTTTCGTCACTCATTATGACGAAATTGCGGTAGCTTCAATCTAACATATGTATTGTATTATATATTGATTACTAACTTCGGTTAATTCCTTACAACCTATAGACTTAATCACAACAAAGGCAATTTATGATGATTTGGGTAACTAAACATTACCAAGGACTAAGGCTTAAGCATAGAATCTTACTAGTGACCTTACCTTCGTAGGATCGAAGTAGGATCGTTGTGCGGTATGCATCGTGAACCTCTTGGAAACATCTTCGCATACCACCGTGAGTTTTCACAACCCCTTTTTACTATTTTGTACATTTTGGGGTGAAAAACATGTTACAAATTACTTACGCATCGGTTGTATCATTTACTCAAACTGGTTTACATTACTACGAACTTTTAGGCGCTATGGTATATATGCTTATGTTAGTTGATTCTGAGTTTCACATTTATTTGAAAGTCCCCGGTATGAACTACATTACCCATTAGCTCATTATGAGAGCCGCTTGGTATATTATGAATAATGTTATTTGGTAGACACCCCACTCACCTCGCGAGTACATAATTACCCACGAACTTATCACGTTTGTGAGGAACATGTGTCTTTGGGGCGTGTACGGTCATGTAGGTTTGGGTAGTGGGCTCATTACTTTGACATATTGCATACGATATTATACCTTGCGCATGTTGACAAACGAACTCTTAATCCATTGTGTGGATTTACAAAAACGCTTTATAACTAGAACCGAATACTCAATCCACTGTGCGGATTTACAAACTTGCATTAAAACTGTTATGCATACCGAAAACCTGTGAACTCACCAACTATTCAATAGTTGACCCTCCCCTTTACATGCTTTTCAGGAAATATCAAGTAAGGTTGAACTTTAGAAGGCACCACAAGTAGCGGCACCCAACGCTTTTTCCTTATCATGTCAATTTTTGTTTTTTGGACAATTTGTATTTTGAAACATGATGTACTCTTATAAACTTTTGTGATATGATGATTGTGTGTTGTCTTCTACATTACGCATTGAAACCTTGAACTGTGACATCTCGTGTTTCCGCTTTAGCGGGGTGTGACAAAAACAAAATAACAAAAGTAAAAAAATGTTCAATGTAATAGCGCTTATAGCTGGTAGTGCTATCAGTTGCAACTAGTTCCCCGGCAACGGCACCAAAAACTTGATAAGCGGGTTTACACCCCCTAAATCTAACCGCAAGTGTACGATGTCGAAATCAAGTAATAGTACATAAGTACGAGTATCGAACACAGGGAACTAGGAACTAAGTATCACAATGACTATAAGATCTATTAACTGAACGGTCGCAATTTTGAGTTGTTGGTATTAGACTAATTAATTGCAATTAAATCAAGAACGAGACAGTAGGCAACTAAAGGAAACCTTGGATGGAGAAAACAGTTGAGGGTTGGAAATCCTAAGGTTCTCACATATGAAACACTTGACTCAAACTAATTACCAGTTATTCCCTTTAATGAATACCCAATCTCTAAAATCACCGTTGTTCTTTCTCAAACAACCATGGATTTTATTTTTAAAGCATATGTTTTATCTCTCGATCTCAACCTATGGAATTCAAAACACATAAAAATTAAGTTTTCAACGGGACTACGGCTTACTTGGTATATCTCTATCCGATTTCTCACCTTAAGCATGCAATTCTAGTTCTAGTTAGCAATTAACTCTCTCGAACTAAATTGATAACAAACAAATCAGATGAAAGTTGGCCAGACTCACAAAAGCATTAAAACCCAAATCACATACTTCAATAAATAGGAAAAACTGATAAGAATCTCAAATCACATATTCATAAGCTTAAACCAAATTCAAACCAACCCCCAACATCTAACGATTAGTTCATGTTGGTGGTGGATAGAAACATAAGAAAAGGGAATGAAATAGTGTGAGTAAACATCGTGATCGCAAACGTAGAGAATGTACTGATGAACTCCCTTCTCTCGGCTCTAATCCGCTTCGCGTGGTGAACTACTCTTCAATCGGTCCTCTATCGTGGCTCAATAGTACTCCAAATACCTCTGAAAATCGTCCCCTCGTAGCCTACGGTTGCATGTCGAGATGTGATGACCTAAAATCCGGAAAACACAAATTATAGGAATGGAACAGAGGGTTGCACGAACTGGCACGCGGCCTCAGGTCGCGGCGCAGGCCGCGCGGTTTGCTGAGGTCAGCTGGTCAGGTTTGGTTCGTGGATCTTGGGCTTGAACCTTGGGCTTCCGTTGGGCTTCGGTTTAGCCTACATTTTAGGCTTCGTTTGGACTCTTTTTCGCTCCTTTTCTGCTTTGTTTCCCGATGCTCATCTTCTCTCGGATTACCTGTACATTTCACTCGATAAACCATAAAATTCCGCCTTTTTACTTCAACACAAGCCAATCTCATTGGTTTAGGGACTGAAAATAACGCCAAAAGGTGGCGTTATCACATTCTCATTTCCTTGCAGGTTTCTGTCGCAGACGACACACACCACCATTCCCATTTCGTTGTAGGCTTTTTGTTGCAGACACACACCATAAAAGAATGAATAATTTTTAATTCCTCCTAATAACTAACCCATCATCTCTCTCACAAAATAGGCTCTCCAATAGCTTGCACACCAATATTCCCATTTCCTTGTAGGTTTCTGTTGCAGACGACACACACCACCATTCCCATTTCCTTGTAGGTTTTTTATGGCAGACACACACCATAAAATAGGGACTAATTTTTAATTCCTCATAATAACTAACCCATCATCTCTCTCACATAATAGTCTCTCCAATAACATACAACACCATTCCCATTTCCTTGCAGGTTTCTGTTGCAGACGGCACACACCACCATTCCCATTTCCTTGTAGGTTTTTTGTTGCAGACACACACCATAAAACAATGACTAATTTTTAATTCCTCATAATAACTAAACCATCATCTCTCTCACATAATAGACTCTCCAATAGCTTGCACACCACCATTCTCATTTCCTTACAAGTTTTTGTTGCAGACGACACAAACCACCATTCCCATTTCCTTGTAGGTTTGTTTGTTGCAAACACACACCATAAAATAAGGACTAATTTTTAAATCCTCCTAATAACTAACCCATCATATGTCTCACATAATAGGCTCTCCAATAGCTTGCACACCACCATTCTCATATCCTTGCAGGTTTCTGTTGCAGACGACACATACCACCATTCCCATTTCCTTGTAGGTTTTTTGTTGCAGACACACACCATAAAAGAAGGACCAAATTTTAATTCCTCCTAATAAGTAACCCATCATCTCTCTCACATAATAGGATCTCCAAAAGCTTGCACACCACCATTCCCATTTCCTTGCAGGTTTCTGTTGCAGACGACAGACACCACCATTACCACTTCCTTTTAGGTATTTTGTTGCAGACACACACCATAAAAGAAGGACTAATTTTTAATTCCTCCTAATATCTAACCCATCATCTCTCTCACATAATAGGCTCTCCAATAGCTTGCACACCACCATTCTCATTTCCTTGCAGGTTTCTGTTGCAGACGACACACACCACCATTCCCATTTCCTAGTAGGTTTTTTGTTGCAGACACACACCATAAAAAAAGGACCAATTTTTAATTCCTCCAAATAAGTAACCCATCATCTCTCTTACATAATAGGATCTCCAATAGCTTGCACACCACCATTCCCATTTCCTTGCAGGTTTCTGTTGCAGACGACACACACCACCATTACCATTTCGTTGTAGGTTTTTTGTTGCAGACACACACACCATAAAAGAAGGACTAATTGTTAATTCCTCCTAATATCTAACCCATCATCGCTCTCACATAATAGGCTCTCCAATAGATTGCACACCACCATTCCCATTTCCTTGTAGGTTTTTTGTTGCAGACACACACCATAAAAGAATGACTAAATTTTAATTCCTCCTAATAACTAACCCATCATCTCTCTCACATAATAGGATCTCCAATATCTTGCACACCACCATTCCCATTTCCTTGGAGGTTTCTGTTGTAGACGACACACACCACCATTAACATTTCCTTGTAGGTTTTTTGTTGTAGATACACACTATAAAAGAAGGAATAATTTGTTATTCCTCCTAATAACTAACCCATCATCTCTCTAACCTAATAGGCTCTCCAATAGCTTGCACACCACCATTCCCATTTCCTTGCAGGTTTCTGTTGCAGACGACACACACAACCATTCCCATTTTTTGTAGGTTTTATGTTGCAGACACACATCATAATAAAACGACTAATTTTTAGTTCCTCCTAACAACTAACCCATCATCTCTCTCATATAATAGGCTCTTCAATAGCTTGCACACCACCATTCTCATTTTCTTGCACGTTTTTGTTGCAGATGACACACACCACCATTCCCATTTCCTTGTAGTTTTTTTTGTTGCAGACACACCATAAAAGAATGACTAATTTTTAATTCCTCCTAATAACTAACCCATCATCTCTCTCACATAATAGGCTCTCCAATAGCTTGCACACCACCATTCCCATTTCCTTGCAGGTTTCTGTTGTAGACGACACACAACACCATTCTTATTTCCTTGTAGGTTTTTTTGTTGCAGACACACACACACCATAAAGAAGGATTAATTTTTAATTCCTCCTAATAACTAACCCATCATCTCTCTCACATAATAGTATCTCCAATAGTTTGCACACCACCATTCCCATTTCCTTGGAGGTTTCTGTTGCAGACGACACACACCACCATTACCATTTCCTTGTAGGTTTTTTGTTGTAGATACACACTATAAAAGAAGGACTAATTTTTAATTCCTCATAATAACTAACCCATCATCTCTCTCACATAATAGGCTCTCCAATAGATTGCACACCACCATTCCCATTTCCTTGTAGGTTTTTGTTGCAGACACACACCATAAAAGAATGACTAATTTTTAATTCCTCCTAATAACTAACCCATCATCTCTCTCACATAATAGGATCTCCAATATCTTGCACACCACCATTCCCATTTCCTTGGAGGTTTCTGTTGCAGACGACACACACCACCATTACCATTTCCTTGTAGGTTTTTTGTTGTAGATACACACTATAAAAGAAGGACTAATTTTTAATTCCTCATAATAACTAACCCATCATCTCTCTCACATAATAGGCTCTCCAATAGCTTGCACACCACCATTCCCATTTCCTTGCACGTTTCTGTTGTAGACGACACACACCACCATTACCATTTCGTTGTAGGTTTTTTGTTGCAGACACACACACCATAAAAGAAGGACTAATTGTTAATTCCTCCTAATATCTAACCCATCATCTCTCTCACATAATAGGCTCTCCAATAGATTGCACACCACCATTCCCATTTCCTTCTAGGTTTTTTGTTGTAGACACACACCATAAAAGAAGGACCAATTTTTAATTCCTCCTAATATCTAACCCATCATCTCTCTCACATAATAGGCTCCCCAATAGCTTGCACACCACCATTCTCATTTCCTTGCAGGTTTCTGTTGAAGGCGACACACAGCACCATTCCCATTTCCTTGTAGGTTTTTTTGTTGCAGACACACACCATAAAGAAGGATTAATTTTTAATTCGTCCTAATAACTAACCCATCATCTCTCTCACATAATAGTATCTCCAATAGCTTGCACACCACCATTCCCATTTCCTTGGAGGTTTCTGTTGCAGACGACACACACCACCATTACCATTTCCTTGTAGGTTTTTTGTTGTAGATACACACTATAAAAGAAGGACTAATTTTTAATTCCTCATAATAACTAACCCATCATCTCTCTCACATAATAGGCTCTCCAATAGCTTGCACACCACCATTCTCATTTCCTTGCAGGTTTCTGTTGCAGATGACACACACCACCATTCCCATTTCCTTGTAGGTTTTTTGTTGCAGACACACACCATAAAAGAAGGACCAATTTTTAATTCCTCCTAATAAGTAACCCATCATCTCTCTCACATAATAGGATCTCCAATAGCTTGCACACCACCATTCCCATTTCCTTGCAGGTTTCTGTTGCAGATGACACACACCACCATTACCATTTCCTTCTAGGTTTTTTGTTGCAGACACACACCATAAAAGAAGGACTAATTTTTAATTCCTCCTAATATCTAACCCATCATCTCTCTCACATAATAGGCTCACCAATAGCTTGCACACCACCATTCTCATTTCCTTGCAGGTTTCTGTTGCAGACGACACACACCACCATTCCCATTTCCTTGTAGGTTTTTTGTTGTAGACACACACCATAAAAGAAGGACCAATTTTTAATTCCTCCTAATATCTAACCCATCATCTCTCTCACATAATAGGCTCCCCAATAGCTTGCACACCACCATTCTCATTTCCTTGCAGGTTTCTGTTGAAGACGACACACAACACCATTCCCATTTCCTTGTAGGTTTTTTTGTTGCAGACACACACCATAAAGAAGGATTAATTTTTAATTCGTCCTAATAACTAACCCATCATCTCTCTCACATAATAGTATCTCCAATAGCTTGCACACCACCATTCCCATTTCCTTGGAGGTTTCTGTTGCAGACGACACACACCACCATTACCATTTCCTTGTAGGTTTTTTGTTGTAGATACACACTATAAAAGAAGGACTAATTTTTAATTCCTCATAATAACTAACCCATCATCTCTCTCACATAATAGGCTCTCCAATAGCTTGCACACCACCATTCCCATTTCCTTGCACGTTTCTGTTGCAGACGACACACACCACCATTTCCATTTCCTTGTAGGTTTTTTTGTTGTAGACACACACCATAAAAGAATGACTAGTTTTTAGATCCCTATAATAATTAACCCATCATCTCTCTCACATAATAGGCTCTCCAATAGCTTGCACACCACCATTCTCATTTCCTTAGAAGTTTTTGTTGCAGACGACACACACCACCATTCCCATTTCCTTGTAGGTTTGTTTGTTGCAGACACACACCATAAAATAAGGACTAATTTTTAATTCCTCCTAATAACTAACCCAACATCTCTCTCACATAATAGGCTCTCCAATAGCTTGCACACCACCATTCTCATTTCCTTGCAGGTTTCTGTTGCAGATGACACACACCACCATTCCCATTTCCTTGTAGGTTTTTTGTTGCAGACACACACCATAAAAGAAGGACCAATTTTTAATTCCTCCTAATAAGTAACCCATCATCTATCTCACATAATAGGATCTCCAATAGCTTGCACACCACCATTCCCATTTCCTTGCAGGTTTCTGTTGCAGACGACACACACCACCATTACCATTTCCTTCTAGGTTTTTTGTTGCAGACACACACCATAAAAGAAGGACTAATTTTTAATTCCTCCTAATATCTAACCCATCATCTCTCTCACATAATAGGCTCACCAATAGCTTGCACACCACCATTCTCATTTCCTTGCAGGTTTCTGTTGCAGACGACACACACCACCATTCCCATTTCCTTGTAGGTTTTTTGTTGTAGACACACACCATAAAAGAAGGACCAATTTTTAATTCCTCCTAATATCTAACCCATCATCTCTCTCACATAATAGGCTCCCCAATAGCTTGCACACCACCATTCTCATTTCCTTGCAGGTTTCTGTTGCAGAGGACACATACCACCATTCCCATTTCCTTGTAGGTTTTTTGTTGCAGACACACACCATAAAAGAAGGGCCAATTTTTAATTCCTCCTAATAAGTAACCCATCATCTCTCTCACATAATAGGATCTCCAATAGCTTGCACACCACCATTCCCATTTCCTTGCAGGTTTCTGTTGCAGACGACACACACCACCATTACCATTTCCTTGTAGGTTTTTTGTTGCAGACACACACACCATAAAAGAAGGCCTAATTTTTAATTCCTCCTAATATCTAACCCATCATCTCTCTCACATAATAGGCTCTCCAATAGATTGCACACCACCATTCCCATTTCCTTGTAGGTTTTTTGTTGCAGACACACACCATAAAAGAATGACTAAATTTTAATTCCTCCTAATAACTAACCCATCATCTCTCTCACATAATAGGATCTCCAATATCTTTCACACCACCATTCCCATTTCCTTGGAGGTTTCTGTTGCAGACGACACACCACCATTAACATATCCTTGTAGGTTTTTTGTTGTAGATACACACTATAAAAGAAGGACAAACTTGTTATTCCTCCTAATAACTAACCCATCATCTCTATCACATAATAGGCTCTCCAATAGCTTGCACACCACCATTCCCATTTCTTTGCAGTTTTCTGTTGTAGACGACACACAACACCATTCCCATTTCCTTGTAGGTTTTTTGTTGTAGATACACACTATAAAAGAAAGGCTACTTTTTTATTCCTCCAAATAACTAACCCATCATCTCTCTTGCCTAATAGGCCCTCCAATAGCTTGCACACCACCATTCCCATTTCCTTGTAGGTTTCTGTTGCAGACGACACACACCACCATTCCCATTTTTTGTAGGTTTTATGTTGCAGACACACATCATAATAGAACGGCTAATTTTTAATTCCTTCTAACAACTAAACCCATCATCTCTCTCATATAATAGGCTCTCCAATAGCTTGCACACCACCATTCCCATTTCCTTGCAGGTTTTAGTTGAAGACGACACACACCACCATTCCCATTTCCTTGTAGGTTTTTTGTTGCAGACACACACCATAAAAGAATGACTTACTTTTTATTCCTCCTAATAACTAACCCATCATATCTCTCACAAAATAGGCTCTCCAATAGCTTGCACACCAACATTCCCATTTCCTTGCAGGTTTCTGTTGAAGACGACACACACCACCATTCCCATTTCCTTGTAGGTTTTTTTGTTGCAGACACACACCATAAAGAAGGATTAATTTTTTATTCCTCCTAATAACTAACCCATCATCTCTCTCACATAATAGTATCTCCAATATCTTGCACACCACCATTCCCATTTCGTTGGAGGTCTCTGTTGCAGACGACACACACCACCATTACCATTTCCTTGTAGGTTTTTTGTTGTAGATACACACTATAAAAGAAGGACTAATTTTTAATTCATCATAATAACTAACCCATCATCTCTCTCACATAATAGGCTCTCCAATAGCTTGCACACCACCATTCCCATTTCCTTGCACGTTTTTGTTGCAGACGACACACACCACCATTTCCATTTCCTTGTAGGTTTTTTTGTTGTAGACACACACCATAAAAGAAGGACTAGTTTTTAATTCCTCCTAATAACTAACCCATCATCTCTCTCACATAATAGGCTCTCCAATAGCTTGCACACCACCATTCTCATTTCCTTACAAGTTTTTGTTGCAGACGACACACACCTCCATTCCCATTTCCTTGTAGGTTTGTTTGTTGCAGACACACACCATAAAATAAGGACTAATTTTTAATTCCTCCTAATAACTAACCCATCATCTCTCTCACATAATAGGCTCTCCAATATCTTGCACACCACCATTCCCATTTCTTTGCAGGTTTCTGTAGTAGACGACACACAACACCATTCCCATTTCCTTGTAGGTTTTTTGTTGTAGATACACACTATAAAAGAAGGACTACTTTTTGATTCCTCCAAATAACTAACCCATCATCTCTCTTGCCTAATAGGCCCTCCAATAGCTTGCACACCACCATTCCCATTTCCTTGCAGGTTTCTGTTGCAGACGACACACACCACCATTCCCATTTTTTGTAGGTTTTATGTTGCAGACACACATCATAATAGAACGGATAATTTTTAATTCCTCCTAACAACTAAACCCATCATCTCTCTCATATAATAGGCTCTCCAATAGCTTGCACACCACCATTCTCATTTCCTTGCAGGTTTTGGTTGCAGACGACACACACCACCATTCCCATTTCCTTGTAGGTTTTTTGTTGCAGACACACACCATAAAAGAATGACTAGCTTTTTATTCCTCCTAATAACTAACCCATCATATCTCTCACATAATAGGCTCTCCAATAGCTTGCACACCAACATTCCCATTTCCTTGCAGGTTTCTGTTGAAGACGACACACACCACCATTCCCATTTCCTTGTAGGTTTTTTGTTGCAGACACACACCATAAAGAAGGATTAATTTTTTATTCCTCCTAATAACTAACCCATCATCTCTCTCACATAATAGAATCTCCAATATCTTGCACACCACCATTCCCATTTCCTTGGAGGTCTCTGTTGCAGACGACACACACCACCATTACCATTTCCTTGTAGGTTTTTTGTTGTAGATACACACTATAAAAGAAGGACTAATTTTTAATTCCTCATAATAACTAACCCATCATCTCTCTCACATAATAGGCTCTCCAATAGCTTGCACACCACCATTCCCATTTCCTTGCACGTTTTTGTTGCAGACGACACACACCACCATTTCCATTTCCTTGTAGGTTTTTTTGTTGCAGACACACACCATAAAAGAAGGACTAGTTTTTAATTCCTCCTAATAACTAACCCGTCATCTATCTCACATAATAGGCTCTCTAATAGCTTGCACACCACCATTCTCATTTCCTTACAAGTTTTTGTTGTAGACGACACACACCACCATTCCCATTTCCTTGTAGTTTTTTTGTTGCAGACACACCATAAAAGAATGACTAATTTTTAATTCCTCCTAATAACTAACCCATCATCTCTCTCACATAATAGGCTCTCCAATAGCTTGCACACCACCATTCCCATTTCCTTGCAGGTTTCTGTTGAAGACGACACACAGCACCATTCCCATTTCGTTGTAGGTTTTTTTGTTGCAGACACACACCATAAAGAAGGATTAATTTTTAATTCGTCCTAATAACTAACCCATCATCTCTCTCACATAATAGTATCTCCAATAGCTTGCACACCACCATTCCCATTTCCTTGGAGGTTTCTGTTGCAGACGACACACACCACCATTACCATTTCCTTGTAGGTTTTTTGTTGTAGATACACACTATAAAAGAAGGACTAATTTTTAATTCCTCATAATAACTAACCCATCATCTCTCTCACATAATAGGCTCTCCAATAGCTTGCACACCACCATTCCCATTTCCTTGCACGTTTCTGTTGCAGACGACACACACCACCATTTCCATTTCCTTGTAGGTTTTTTTGTTGTAGACACACACCATAAAAGAATGACTAGTTTTTAGATCCCTATAATAATTAACCCATCATCTCTCTCACATAATAGGCTCTCCAATAGCTTGCACACCACCATTCTCATTTCCTTACAAGTTTTTGTTGCAGACGACACACACCACCATTCCCATTTCCTTGTAGGTTTGTTTGTTGCAGACACACACCATAAAATAAGGACTAATTTTTAATTCCTCCTAATAACTAACCCAACATCTCTCTCACATAATAGGCTCTCCAATAGCTTGCACACCACCATTCTCATTTCCTTGCAGGTTTCTGTTGCAGATGACACACACCACCATTCCCATTTCCTTGTAGGTTTTTTGTTGCAGACACACACCATAAAAGAAGGACCAATTTTTAATTCCTCCTAATAAGTAACACATCATCTATCTCACATAATAGGATCTCCAATAGCTTGCACACCACCATTCCCATTTCCTTGCAGGTTTCTGTTGCAGACGACACACACCACCATTACCATTTCCTTCTAGGTTTTTTGTTGCAGACACACACCATAAAAGAAGGACTAATTTTTAATTCCTCCTAATATCTAACCCATCATCTCTCTCACATAATAGGCTCACCAATAGCTTGCACACCACCATTCTCATTTCCTTGCAGGTTTCTGTTGCAGACGACACACACCACCATTCCCATTTCATTGTAGGTTTTTTGTTGTAGATGTTGGTGCAAGTGTACCCAGCTTTAAATATTGTGATGTTGGTGCAAGTGTACCCAGCTTTAAATAATGTTCAAAAAGGCAAAATCGTGCTGGAAAAGGTTGATTCGGAAGATAATTTGGCCGATATTTTCACTAAAGCTCTAAACAAGAAGGCGTTCTTTAAATTAAGACTTGGTTTAGGCATGCTTGAGTATAACCCTTGATAAATACTAACTCTCAAATATTTCATATTTTGAGGGGGAGCATCTTTCGAGGGGGAGCATAGCGTCTTTCCTAACCCTTTTTGCTTCGACAAAAGGGGGAGAGAAACCGAGTATGCTCTCGTGTTTAGCGTTGTGTTTGTCATCATCAAAAAGGGGGAGATTGTTGGTGCAAGTGTACCCAGCTTTAAATATTGTGATATATTTTTGGTACACATAAAATCACATCTCCATATTTATTTTGATGATTACAAAACACACCGCATTATTTGTTATCTAATATTTTATCTAAGTGTGCAGATATTTAAATGATCTCGATAATTTTTTTTATCTGAAGAATCCAAGTCTGAAGAGTTTCGTCATTTTATTTTAAAATGATAAACACCCTAAAATATTTTATCACTTGGATATTTCGTATCTATATAAATATATTTGAATCAAATATATATATAATATTTTTTTATATAAATCGCATGATATATATATATATGTTATCTACTTTTACTGTTGCACATTAATTGAAGAAGTGTGATCAGCCGAAAGAAGTCTTCCAGCGCACTGCCCCTTTGTACGAATGTCAGGCGGTATACCGCCAAGGTCCACGCGGTATACCGCGGGTACTGTTCACCTATCACATCTTCTGCATATGAAGCTTCCCTTGTCAGAATTTTTTTTAGGCGGTATACCGCCATGTCCACGCGGTATACCGCGGGTACAAGTACCGTTGGTTTTTTGCAGGGTTGACCTTCTCCTTGCAGTGTACTTTTTCTGACGCAGGTATACCGCGATGGGCTGCCGGTATACCGCGAAAGCTTATGCCCAGTTGCTCATCCAGTATAAATATCATGCAACCTCCAGCATTCAAGTCCACACCAACTTCAGCAATAAATTCTCCCTCAGCATTTGATTATTATTCTGCTGCCTTCTTACTCACACTAAATCACTTAAACTGATAAAATTAATTTTTGAGTAAGAAATCTTGAGTTGATAGCAGATTAAAATCTCTCGATTAGTTGAATCAGCAACACAACTCAAGTGATCAAACTCTCTAAAAATATCCAAGTGATAAACCTTATTCAAGAGTGATTATTCATATTAAAATTATACCCTCTTGTAAGTGTTTGAATAGAGTGAGTGATCCACATTAATCTCTCAAAGAAGAGTGTTTCGCGTTTGTTGTATTAAGGTTTGTGTTTCTACCGTAAAGAACACGTTTCGTATTGGATCTCCGAGAAGGGTTATTTTCTCGAGGTGGACTAGCCAACTTTGTGTTTGGTGAACCACTTTAAAAATATCGTTGTCAAGTATTCTCTTTCCCTTATCTATTTACATTTCCGCTGTGCATTTAAATTATATCTGTTTATATAATTGCTGTATACTTATTTATTTATACTCTGCTTTATTTTTTTCTGTATTTATTTATAAAAGAATTTTTGAAAGTAAAAGATTTTAAATACAACCTCCCCCCCCCTTAGGTTGTCCAACATTTGGTATCAGAGCAGGTCTTTCAAAAATATTCTGCATAATTTTCTCTTATTCTTCTAAATGGCTCAACAAACTAATATCGTGTTTTCAAAACCTCCTTTGATAGATACTGAAAAGTTTGGCATTTGGGCCGAGCTATTTGAATGTCACGTGCGTGGCAAAAATCAAAAGATTTGGAATATTATAGAAAAAGGGAATTTTAAACCCACCATTGTGAAAGATGATGTCTATATTGATAAACCTATAGATGACTGGACTACTTCTGATGAAGCTCATTTTTGTTTAAACTTTGAAGCTAAGAATATATTATATGCTGCTTTAACAACTGATGAAATTGAAAGAGTATATACATATAAAACTGCAAATCAAATATGGGAAAGTTTAAATAATACTCATCGTGGAAACACGGAGGTTAAATCTAGTAAAGTGAATATTTTAGTTCACGATTATGAACTATTCGAAATGAAACAAGATGAGTCAATTGACTCAATGTTTAAAAGATTTAACCTTATTGTGACTACTTTGAAAGGTTTGGATCGCACTTATCCTAACGAGGACTATATAAGGAAAATCCTACGAGCCCTTCCTTCGGAGTGGATGCAAAAGATAACATCTTTAGAAGACTCCCGTGACCTTTCCATAATGAAGATAGATGACTTGATCGGTAATCTTAAAGTGCATGAAATTGCACTTAAAAGAAACAAAGATCGGGAGCAAGTTAAAAAGAAATCAATCGCTCTCAATGTCTCAACACCAAAAGTTGAGAAGAAAAAGGAGAAAGCTAGCTCCTCGAAAGATCCATCCGAAACTCTCGATGAAGTCGCCATGTTGGTAAGAAACTTTTCCAAATTTCTTAATAATAATAATAAATTTTCTAACAATGGCAGATTTCAAAGAAACGGTAACTACCGTCGTGGTGGTGAAAATCGAAGTCGTAAGTTCCATAAACGAGACGAAAAAGTTAAGAAAAATGGCGACTCGAGTGAAGACGATAAAGCTAAGCCAAAGAGAGGCTTTTGCTACTCATGTGGTGACAAAGACCACTACGCCAATGAATGTCCGAAAAAGAACAAGTTCCAAAAGAAGAAGGAGAAAGCCTTCATTGGAGGCGCGTGGAGCGAGAGTGAAGAAGAAGATGACTATCAAGCCATTTGTCTTATGGCCGAAAGCGACGACGAGGTAAAATCTTCTTACTCGGATTACGATAGTGATTATGAAAGTGATAATGAAAATAATCTTGAAGAATTATATGAATCTTTTCATAAAATGGCCGCTCTTGCAAATCGTTACCAAGATGAGAATGCTATGTTAAAAGAAACTGTAAATGCATGTAAAAAGGAAATAAATAATGTTAAACAAAAATCTGAAAATGATATGGATATAATTGCTAAATTAGAAACTAAATTAGGAGAAAAAGATTTTTGTAAATCTTGTGATGCTTTAAATAAAGAAATTGCATGCTTAAATAAAAAATCACATGAAAATATTATTTGTACAAAATGTGATATTCTTGAGAATGAGATTACATGTTTAAAGGCTAAATGTGCTTCATATGAAAAAGATAACATGCTAGCTAAAGCCTTTGAAAGTAGTAATAAAAAGGTACTTAACATGCTTAATATGCCTAACCGTATAAATTGTAGAAAAGGCATTGGTTCCAATACTTGTGTTGATAAATGTTCATGTATACCCATCAAAAGATTTTATGAATCACCTAAAGTAAATACAAGAAATCAATATGTGCAAAAACCTCCGTATGTGCGTAAAATAAATAATGTAAACTATAATACGAGAAAACCGTATGCTCGCATGTACCATGATAAATATTCTAAACCTAATAATAATGCTAATGTAAATGCTTGTTTTTATGTGTATGATAAATATAATCGCAAAATTAAAATGGTAAATAAATGGATTCCAAAAGGAATGTTTAGTAATGATAATCCCGGTGGTATGCGTTTATGGTTTTAAATGTGTTATGTATATGTGTTATATATTATATATATAAGTAAAATATTGTTATTTGTACTTTTTATACTATTCATATATATATATACATACGTACTGCACATATATATATATACATTTTATTTAATTTTTTTTAATTCTTATATATATATATTTTGTTTGACTTGACATGTATTATATATATATATTAATATTGTGTAATGTATTATATATATATATATTCTGTTTGACTTTATATATATGCATGTTGGTTGACATTGAAACTAATTGTCAAGGACCCACGAGAAATGGGGACCATAAAAGTTACAACTTCATTATTGTAGATTGACCTCGATATGGACTGGATACTCGATAGTGGGTGCACGCGTCACATGACCGGAAACAATAATCTCTTTTCATCATATAAGTCATGTGATGGTGGTCAGGTAATTTTTGGAGGAAACTCCAAAGGAAATATAATTGGTAGAGGTACAGTCTCTTGCAATAATGTTCAATTTCTTAATGTTAATCATGTTGATAATTTACATTTTAATTTGTTAAGTGTTCGCCAATTGTGTAAAAATAATACAACTGTTGTCTTCGAAGAAGATTCTTGTAAAATCATAAAAAATGGCAAAGTTCTTTTAAATGGTTTTGTAAAAGGAAATTTATATATTTGTAAAACTGTTGTATCTGAAAATGTATGCTTATCTTCTATTAATGATGTTTCTACTTTATGGCATAGGCGTTTAGGTCACGCTAATCTAAGATTAATGCAAAACTTAAAAAATAAGGAGCTTGTGAGTGACCTGCCAAAATTAAAATTTGATAATCATTTTTGTGATGCTTGTCGTGTCGGCAAACAACATCACGTTTCTCATAAATCAAAAAATGTTATTTCTACTCAAAGAGTTTTAGAACTTTTACATATGGATCTTTTTGGCCCGATGGCTATTCAAAGTTTTGGAGGAAATTTTTATACTTTGGTTATTGTGGATGATTATTCCCGTTATACTTGGACTTTATTTTTGAGACATAAAAATGAGGCTTTTGAAAAGTTTAAAATTTTGGGAAAACGAATTCAAAACCAACAAGGTTGTACGATTGTTTCCATACGTACGGACCATGGACGAGAATTCGATAATGATGTACAATTTGGTGCCTTTTGTGATAAACATGGTATAACTCATAACTTTTCGGCTCCTCGAACTCCTCAGTCAAACGGGGTTGTTGAAAGGAAAAATCGAACGTTGCAAGAAATGAGTAGAACTATGCTAAACGAACATCAAGTTCCCCAAAAGTTTTGGTGTGATGCCGTTGCTACCGCGACCTATGTGCTTAACCGTGTCCTAATTAGAGGTATCCTAAATAAGACACCCTATGAACTTTACCGTGGTAGAAAACCTTCCCTAGCTCACCTGAAAGTTTTTGGTTGTAAATGTTTCATTTTAAACACCAAATCCTACTTAACCAAATTTGACCCTAAAGCCTATGAAGGAGTGTTCCTAGGTTACTCTTGGAATAGCAAAGCCTATAGAATCCTAAATAAGGAGACCATGGTAGTAGAAGAATCCTTAAATGTTAGCTTTGACGAGAGTCCTCCCAAACCTAGTGCACCCTTAGCAAATGACAATATCCGTGAAGGAGACGTCTTAGCACAACAACTTAGCAACTTGGATTTAAGTACCCAACCTTCCACAAATAATATTGAATCTAGTGATGCCCCTCCGTGCTTTATTCCACAAGGTATAGATGATCCTAACCTTAGAACCGCTCGAGGCCATCCCGTAGATCAAATTATAGGTGACCTAAACCAAAGGACAACTAGATCACAAATCCATACTCATTGTGCTTTCCATGCCTTTATCTCAACCATAGAACCTAAAACCATAGATGAAGCTTTAGGTGATGAGGATTGGATTATGGCCATGCAAGAAGAGTTAAACCAATTTTCTAGGAATGATGTGTGGGACTTAGTGCCTAGCCCAAGTAGTCAAACCATTATTGGCACAAGATGGGTCTTCCGTAACAAGGTAGACGAGAACGGTGGAGTCACACGAAACAAGGCACGTTTAGTTGCCAAGGGGTACAGTCAACAAGAAGGTATAGATTATGACGAAACCTTTGCACCGGTTGCAAGGTTGGAGTCTATTCGAATACTTCTCGCTTTTGCAAATGCTAAAGATTTTAAGTTATTTCAAATGGATGTTAAAAGTGCTTTCTTAAATGGTATTATAAATGAGGAGGTATACGTTTCTCAACCTCCCGGTTTTGAAAGTTTTGAAAACCCGACACATGTTTATAAATTAAAAAAGGCGCTTTATGGTTTAAAGCAGGCTCCGCGTGCTTGGTATGATAGATTAAAAACCTTTTTAATTGTTAGTGGTTATATTATGGGTAAAATAGATAATACTTTATTTGTGAAATATGTTCAAAATGATATTGTGGTTGTGCAAGTATATGTTGATGATATTATTTTTGGTTCCACTAATGAAAAATTGTGTAATGAATTTTCTGCGAAAATGACTAGCGAATTTGAAATGAGCATGATGGGAGAGTTAAAATACTTCTTAGGATTGCAAATAAAACAATGTGAAACTGGTATTTTTATTAGTCAATCTAAATATTGTAAAGATATGTTGAAAAAGTTTAACTTTGAAAATGTCAAACCCGTTGAAACTCCAATGACCACAAATTTGCAATTATCTCGTGACGAGGAGGGAAACGATTTTAATGAAAAGATTTATCGTGGTATGATTGGTAGCTTGTTATATTTAACTGCTAGTAGACCTGATATTATGTTTAGTGTATGTTTATGTGCTCGCTTTCAATCTTCACCTAAACAAACTCACTATGAAGCTGTCAAGCGTATTTTTCGATATTTACGAGGTACTACTAATCTTGGCTTATGGTACGCAAAGAAACCTGAGTTAGAAGTAACATGTTTCGCCGATTCCGATCTTGGTGGATCTATTGTTGACCGAAAAAGTACTAGTGGGGTATGTGCCTTTATAGGTCTCTCACTTGTGTCTTGGTTCTCCAAGAAACAACAATCCGTAGCTTTGTCTACCACCGAAGCGGAATATGTAGCCGCCGCAAGAGCGTGTGCTCAAGTCCTTTGGATGAAACACACACTTACCGATTTTGAGGTACACCTAACCAAAATTCCAATTATGTGTGATAACTCAAGTGCCATAAACTTAAGTAAAAATCCCGTTTTACACTCTCGTACCAAACATATTGAATTGAGACATCATTTTTTACGAGATAATGTTCAAAAAGGCAAAATCGTGCTGGAAAAGGTTGATTCGGAAGATAATTTGGCCGATATTTTCACTAAAGCTCTAAACAAGAAGGCGTTCTTTAAATTAAGACTTGGTTTAGGCATGCTTGAGTATAACCCTTGATAAATACTAACTCTCAAATATTTCATATTTTGAGGGGGAGCATCTTTCGAGGGGGAGCATAGCGTCTTTCCTAACCCTTTTTGCTTCGACAAAAGGGGGAGAGAAACCGAGTATGCTCTCGTGTTTAGCGTTGTGTTTGTCATCATCAAAAAGGGGGAGATTGTTGGTGCAAGTGTACCCAGCTTTAAATATTGTGATATATTTTTGGTACACATAAAATCACATCTCCATATTTATTTTGATGATTACAAAACACACCGCATTATTTGTTATCTAATATTTTATCTAAGTGTGCAGATATTTAAATGATCTCGATAATTTTTTTTATCTGAAGAATCCAAGTCTGAAGAGTTTCGTCATTTTATTTTAAAATGATAAACACCCTAAAATATTTTATCACTTGGATATTTCGTATCTATATAAATATATTTGAATCAAATATATATATAATATTTTTTTATATAAATCGCATGATATATATATATATATATATGTTATCTACTTTTACTGTTGCACATTAATTGAAGAAGTGTGATCAGCCGAAAGAAGTCTTCCAGCGCACTGCCCCTTTGTACGAATGTCAGGCGGTATACCGCCAAGGTCCACGCGGTATACCGCGGGTACTGTTCACCTATCACATCTTCTGCATATGAAGCTTCCCTTGTCAGAATTTTTTTTAGGCGGTATACCGCCATGTCCACGCGGTATACCGCGGGTACAAGTACCGTTGGTTTTTTGCAGGGTTGACCTTCTCCTTGCAGTGTACTTTTTCTGACGCAGGTATACCGCGATGGGCTGCCGGTATACCGCGAAAGCTTATGCCCAGTTGCTCATCCAGTATAAATATCATGCAACCTCCAGCATTCAAGTCCACACCAACTTCAGCAATAAATTCTCCCTCAGCATTTGATTATTATTCTGCTGCCTTCTTACTCACACTAAATCACTTAAACTGATAAAATTAATTTTTGAGTAAGAAATCTTGAGTTGATAGCAGATTAAAATCTCTCGATTAGTTGAATCAGCAACACAACTCAAGTGATCAAACTCTCTAAAAATATCCAAGTGATAAACCTTATTCAAGAGTGATTATTCATATTAAAATTATACCCTCTTGTAAGTGTTTGAATAGAGTGAGTGATCCACATTAATCTCTCAAAGAAGAGTGTTTCGCGTTTGTTGTATTAAGGTTTGTGTTTCTACCGTAAAGAACACGTTTCGTATTGGATCTCCGAGAAGGGTTATTTTCTCGAGGTGGACTAGCCAACTTTGTGTTTGGTGAACCACTTTAAAAATATCGTTGTCAAGTATTCTCTTTCCCTTATCTATTTACATTTCCGCTGTGCATTTAAATTATATCTGTTTATATAATTGCTGTATACTTATTTATTTATACTCTGCTTTATTTTTTCTGTATTTATTTATAAAAGAATTTTTGAAAGTAAAAGATTTTAAATACAACCTCCCCCCCCCTTAGGTTGTCCAACAGTAGACACACACCATAAAAGAAGGACCAATTTTTAATTCCTCCTAATAAGTAACCCATCATCTCTCTCACATAATAGGATCTCCAATAGCTTGCACACCACCATTCCCATTTCCTTGCAGGTTTCTGTTCCAGACGACACACACCACCATTACCATTTCCTTGTAGGTTTTTTGTTGCAGACACACACACCATAAAAGAAGGACTAATTTTTAATTCCTCCTAATATCTAACCCATCATCTCTCTCACATAATAGGCTCTCCAATAGATTGCACACCACCATTCCCATTTCCTTGTAGGTTTTTTGTTGCAGACACACACCATAAAAGAATGACTAAATTTTAATTCCTCCTAATAACTAACGCATCATCTCTCTCACATAATAGGATCTCCAATATCTTTCACACCACCATTCCCATTTTCTTGGAGGTTTCTGTTGCAGACGACACACCACCATTAACATTTCCTTGTAGGTTTTTGTTGTAGATACACACTATAAAAGAAGGACTAAGTTGTTATTCCTCCTAATAACTAACCCATCATCTCTCTCACCTAATAGGCTCTCCAATAGCTTGCACACCACCATTCCCATTTCCTTGCAGGTTTCTGTTGCAGACGACACACACAACCATTCCCAGTTTTTGTAGGTTTTATGTTGCAGACACACATCATAATAAAATGACTAATTTTTAGTTCTTCCTAACAACTAACCCATCATCTCTCTCATATAATAGGCTCTTCAATAGCTTTCACACCACCATTCTCATTTTCTTGCACGTTTTTGTTGCAGATGACACACAACACCATTCCCATTTCCTTGTAGGTTTCTGTTGCAGACGACACACACCACCATTTCCTTGCAGGTTTCTGTTGCTGACACACACCATAAAGAAGGATTAATTTTTAATTCGTCCTAATAACTAACCCATCATCTCTCTCACATAATAGTATCTCCAATAGCTTGCACACCACCATTCCCATTTCCTTGGAGGTTTCTGTTGCAGACGACACACACCACCATTACCATTTCCTTGTAGGTTTTTTGTTGTAGATACACACTATTAAAGAAGGACTAATTTTTTATTCCTCCTAATAACTAAACCATCATCTCTCTCACCTAATAGGCTCTCCAATACCTTTCACACCACCATTCCCATTTCCTTGCAGTTTTCTGTTGCAGACGACACACACAACCATTCCCATTTTTTTGTAGGTTTTATGTTGCAGACACACATCATAATAGAACGACTAATTTTTAATTCCTCCTAACAACTAACCCATCATCTCTCTCATATAATAGGCTCTTCAATAGCTTGCACACCACCATTCTCATTTCCTTGCACGTTTTTGTTGCAGATGACACACACCACCATTCCCATTTCCTTGTAGGTTTTTTTGTTGCAGACACACCATAAAAGAATGACTAATTTTTAATTCCTCCTAATAACTAACCCATCATCTCTCTAACATAATAGGCTCTCCAATAGCTTGCACACCACCATTCCCATTTCCTTGCAGGTTTCTGTTGTAGACGACACACCACACCATTCCCATTTTCTTGTAGGTTTTTTGTTGTAGATACACACTATAAAAGAAGGACTAATTTTTTATTCCTCCAAATAACTAACCCATCATCTCTCTCACCTAATAGGCCCTCAAATAGCTTGCACACCACCATTCCCATTTCCTTGCAGGTTTCTGTTGCAGACGACACACACCACCATTCCCATTTTTTGTAGGTTTTATGTTGCAGACACACATCATAATAGAACGGCTAATTTTTAATTCCTCCTAACAACTAACCCATTATCTCTCTCATATAATAGGCTTGCCAATAGCTTGCACACCACCATTCTCATTTCCTTGCAGGTTTTTGTTGCAGACGACACACACCACCATTCGCATTTCCTTGTAGGTTTGTTTGTTGCAGACACACACCATACAATAAGGACTAAATTTTAATTCCTCCTAACAACTAACCCATCATCTCTCTCATATAATAGGCTCTTCAATAGCTTGCACACCACCATTCTCATTTCCTTGCACATTTTTGTTGCAGATGACACACACCACCATTTCCTTGTAGGTTTTTTTGTTGCAGACACACCATAAAAGAATGACTAATTTTTAATTCCTCCTAATAACTAACCCATCATCTCTCTCACATAATAGGCTCTCCAATAGCTTGCACACCACCATTCCCATTTCCTTGCAGGTTTCTGTTGTAGACGACACACACCACCATTCGCATTTCCTTGTAGGTTTGTTTGTTGCAGACACACACCATACAATAAGGACTAATTTTTAATTCCTCCTAACAACTAACCCATCATCTCTCTCATATAATAGGCTCTTCAATAGCTTGCACACCACCATTCTCATTTCCTTGCACGTTTTTGTTGCAGATGACACACACCACCATTTCCTTGTAGGTTTTTTTGTTGCAGACACACCATAAAAGAATGACTAATTTTTAATTCCTCCTTACAACTAACCCATCATCTCTCTCATATAATAGGCTCGCCAATAGCTTGCACACCACCATTCTCATTTCCTTGCAGGTTTTTGTTGCAGACGACACACCCACCATTCCCATTTCCTTGTAGGTTTGTTTGTTGCAGACACACACCATAAAATAAGGACTAATTTTTAATTCCTCCTAATAACTAACCCATCATCTCTCTCACATAATAGGCTCTCCAATAGCTTGCACACCATCATTCTCATTTCCTTGCAGGTTTCTGTTGCAGACGACACACACCACCATTCCCATTTCCTTGTAGGTTTTTGTTGCAGACACACACCATAAAAAAGGACCAATTTTTAATTCCTCCTAATAAGTAACCCATCATATCTCTCACATAATAGGATCTCCAATAGCTTGCACACCACCATTCCCATTTCCTTGCAGGTTTCTGTTGCAGACGACACACACCACCATTACCATTTCCTTGTAGGTTTTTTGTTGCAGACACACACCATAAAAGAAGGACTAATTTTTAATTCCTCCTAATATCTAACCCATCATCTCTCTCACATAATAGGCTCTCCAATAGATTGCACACCACCATTCCCATTTCCTTGTAGGTTTTTGTTGCAGACACACACCATAAAAGAATGACTAATTTTTAATTCCTCCTAATAACTAACCCATCATCTCTCTCACATAATAGGATCTCCAATATCTTGCACACCACCATTCCCATTTCCTTGGAGGTTTCTGTTGCAGACGACACACACCACCATTACCATTTCCTTGTAGGTTTTTTGTTGTAGATACACACTATGAAAGAAGGACTAATTTTTATTCCTCCTAATAACTAAACCATCATCTCTCTCACCTAATAGGCTCTCCAATAGCTTGCACACCACCATTCCCATTTCCTTGCAGTTTTCTGTTGTAGACGACACACACAACCATTCCCATTTTTTGTAGGTTTTATGTTGCAGACACACATCATAATAGAACAACTAATTTTTATTTCCTCCTAACAACTAACCCATCATCTCTCTCATATAATAGGATCTTCAATAGCTTGCACACCACCATTCTCATTTCCTTGCACGTTTTTGTTGCAGATGACACACACCACCATTCCCATTTCCTTGTAGGTTTTTTTTGTTGCAGACACACCATAAAAGAATGACTAATTTTTAATTCCTCCTAATAACTAACCCATCATCTCTCTCACATAATTGGCTCTCCAATAGCTTGCACACCACCATTCCCATTTCCTTGCAGGTTTCTGTTGAAGACGACACACACCACCATTCCCATTTCCTTGTAGGTTTTTTTGTTGCAGACACACACCATAAAGAAGGATTAATTTTATATTCCTCCTAATAACTAACCCATCATCTCTCTCACATAATAGTATCTCCAATATCTTGCACACCACCATTCCCATTTCCTTGGAGGTCTCTGTTGCAGACGACACACACCACCATTACCATTTCCTTGTAGGTTTTTTGTTGTAGATACACACTATAAAAGAAGGACTACTTTTTGATTCCTCCAAATAACTAACCCATCATCTCTTTCGCCTAATAGGCCCTCCAATAGCTTGCACACCACCATTCCCATTTCCTTGCAGGTTTCTGTTGCAGACGACACACACCACCATTCCCATTTTTTGTAGGTTTTATGTTGCAGACACACATCATAATAGAACGACTAATTTTTAATTCCGCCTAACAACTAACCCATCACCTGTCTCATATAATAGGCTCTCCAATAGCTTGCACACCACCATTCTCATTTCCTTACAAGTTTTTGTTGCAGACGACACACACGACCATTCCCATTTCCTTGTAGGTTTTTTGTTGCAGACACACACCATAAATGAATGACTAACTTTTTATTCCTCCTAATAACTAACCCATCATATCTCTCACATAATAGGCTCTCCAATAGCTTGCACACCAACATTCCCATTTCCTTGCAGGTTTCTGTTGAAGACGACACACAACACCATTCCCATTTCCTTATAGGTTTTTTTGTTGCAGACACACACCATAAAGAAGGATTAATTTTTAATTTGTCCTAATAACTAACCCATCATCTCATTCACATAATAGTATCTCCAATAGCTTGCACACCACCATTCCCATTTCCTTGGAGGTTTCTGTTGCAGACGACACACACCACCATTACCATTTCCTTGTAGGTTTTTTGTTGTAGATACACACTATAAAAGAAGGACTACTTTTTAATTCCTCATAATAACTAACCCATCATCTCTCTCACATAATAGGCTCTCCAATAGCTTGCACACCACCATTCTCATTTCCTTACAAGTTTTTGTTGCAGACGACACACACCACCATTCCCATTTCCTTGTAGGTTTGTTTGTTGCAGACACACACCATAAAATAAGGACTAATTTTTAATTCCTCCTAATAACTAACCCAACATCTCTCTCACATAATAGGCTCTCCAATAGCTTGCACACCACCATTCTCATTTCCTTGCAGGTTTCTGTTGCAGATGACACACACCACCATTCCCATTATCTTGTAGGTTTTTTGTTGCAGACACACACCATAAAAGAAGGACCAATTTTTAATTCCTCCTAATAAGTAACCCATCATCTCTCTCACATAATAGGATCTCCAATAGCTTGCACACCACCATTCCCATTTCCTTGCAGGTTTCTGTTGCAGACGACACACACCACCATTACCATTTCCTTCTAGGTTTTTTGTTGCAGACACACACCATAAAAGAAGGACTAATTTTTGATTCCTCCAAATAACTAACCCATCATCTCTCTCACCTAATAGGCCCTCCAATAGCTTGCACACCACCATTCCCATTTCCTTGCAGGTTTCTGTTGCAGACGACACACACCACCATTCCCATTTTTTGTAGGTTTATGTTGCAGACACACATCATAATAGAACGGCTAATTTTTAATTCCTCCTTACAACTAACCCATCATCTCTCTCATATAATAGGCTCGCCAATAGCTTGCACACCACCATTCTCATTTCCTTGCAGGTTTTTGTTGTAGACGACACACCCACCATTCCCATTTCCTTGTAGGTTTGTTTGTTGCAGACACACACCATAAAATAAGGACTAATTTTTAATTCCTCCTAATAACTAACCCATCATCTCTCTCACATAATAGGCTCTCCAATAGCTTGCACACCATCATTCTCATTTCCTTGCAGGTTTCTGTTGCAGACGACACACACCACCATTCCCATTTCCTTGTAGGTTTTTGTTGCAGACACACACCATAAAAAAGGACCAATTTTTAATTCCTCCTAATAAGTAACCCATCATATCTCTCACATAATAGGATCTCCAATAGCTTGCACACCACCATTCCCATTTCCTTGCACGTTTCTGTTGCAGACGACACACACCACCATTACCATTTCCTTGTAGGTTTTTTGTTGCACACACACACCATAAAAGGACTAATTTTTAATTCCTCCTAATATCTAACCCATCATCTCTCTCACATAATAGGCTCTCCAATAGATTGCACACCACCATTCCCATTTCCTTGTAGGTTTTTGTTGCAGACACACACCATAAAAGAATGACTAATTTTTAATTCCTCCTAATAACTAACCCATCATCTCTCTCACATAATAGGATCTCCAATATCTTGCACACCACCATTCCCATTTCCTTGGAGGTTCCTGTTGCAGACGACACACACCACCATTACCATTTCCTTGTAGGTTTTTTGTTGTAGATACACACTATGAAAGAAGGACTAATTTTTATTCCTCCTAATAACTAAACCATCATCTCTCTCACCTAATAGGCTCTCCAATAGCTTGCACACCACCATTCCCATTTCCTTGCAGTTTTCTGTTGTAGACGACACACACAACCATTCCCATTTTTTGTAGGTTTTATGTTGCAGACACACATCATAATAGAACAACTAATTTTTAATTCCTCCTAACAACTAACCCATCATCTCTCTCATATAATAGGATCTTCAATAGCTTGCACACCACCATTCTCATTTCCTTGCACGTTTTTGTTGCAGATGACACACACCACCATTCCCATTTCCTTGTAGGTTTTTTTGTTGCAGACACACCATAAAAGAATGACTAATTTTTAATTCCTCCTAATAACTAACCCATCATCTCTCTCACATAATTGGCTCTCCAATAGCTTGCACACCACCATTCCCATTTCCTTGCAGGTTTCTGTTGAAGACGACACACACCACCATTCCCATTTCCTTGTAGGTTTTTTTGTTGCAGACACACACCATAAAGAAGGATTAATTTTATATTCCTCCTAATAACTAACCCATCATCTCTCTCACATAATAGTATCTCCAATATCTTGCACACCACCATTCCCATTTCCTTGGAGGTCTCTGTTGCAGACGACACACACCACCATTACCATTTCCTTGTAGGTTTTTTGTTGTAGATACACACTATAAAAGAAGGACTACTTTTTGATTCCTCCAAATAACTAACCCATCATCTCTCTCGCCTAATAGGCCCTCCAATAGCTTGCACACCACCATTCCCATTTCCTTACAGGTTTCTGTTGCAGACGACACACACCACCATTCCCATTTTTTGTAGGTTTTATGTTGCAGACACACATCATAATAGAACGACTAATTTTGAACAACTAACCCATCATCTATCTCATATAATAGGCTCTCCAATAGCTTGCACACCACCATTCTCATTTCCTTACAAGTTTTTGTTGCAGACGACACACACGACCATTCCCATTTCCTTGTAGGTTTTTTGTTGCAGACACACACCATAAATGAATGACTAACTTTTTATTCCTCCTAATAACTAACCCATCATATCTCTCACATAATAGGCTCTCCAATAGCTTGCACACCAACATTCCCATTTCCTTGCAGGTTTCTGTTGAAGACGACACACAACACCATTCCCATTTCCTTGTAGGTTTTTTTGTTGCAGACACACACCATAAAGAAGGATTAATTTTTAATTCGTCCTAATAACTAACCCATCATCTCTCTCACATAATAGTATCTCCAATAGCTTGCACACCACCATTCCCATTTCCTTGGAGGTTTCTGTTGCAGACGACACACACCACCATTACCATTTCCTTGTAGGTTTTTTGTTGTAGATACACACTATAAAAGAAGGACTAATTTTTAATTCCTCATAATAACTAACCCATCATCTCTCTCACATAATAGGCTCTCCAATAGCTTGCACACCACCATTCCCATTTCCTTGCACGTTTCTGTTGCAGACGACACACACCACCATTTCCATTTCCTTGTAGGTTTTTTTGTTGTAGACACACACCATAAAAGAATGACTAGTTTTTAGATCCCTATAATAACTAACCCATCATATCTCTCACATAATAGGCTCTCCAATAGCTTGCACACCACCATTCTCATTTCCTTACAAGTTTTTGTTGCAGACGACACACACCACCATTCCCATTTCCTTGTAGGTTTGTTTGTTGCAGACACACACCATAAAATAAGGACTAATTTTTAATTCCTCCTAATAACTAACCCAACATCTCTCTCAGATAATAGGCTCTCCAATAGCTTGCACACCACCATTCTCATTTCCTTGCAGGTTTCTGTTGCAGATGACACACACCACCATTCCCATTTCCTTGTAGGTTTTTTGTTGCAGACACACACCATAAAAGAAGGACCAATTTTTAATTCCTCCTAATAAGTAACCCATCATCTCTCTCACATAATAGGATCTCCAATAGCTTGCACACCACCATTCCCATTTCCTTGCAGGTTTCTGTTGCAGACGACACACACCACCATTACCATTTCCTTCTAGGTTTTTTGTTGCAGACACACACCATAAAATAAGGACTAATTTTTAATTCCTCCTAATATCTAACCCATCATCTCTCTCACATAATAGGCTCACCAATAGCTTGCACACCACCATTCTCATTTCCTTGCAGGTTTCTGTTGCAGACGACACACACCACCATTCCCATTTCCTTGTAGGTTTTTTGTTGCAGACACACACCATAAAAGAAGGACCAATTTTTAATTCCTCCTAATAAGTAACCCATCATCTCTCTCACATAATAGGATCTCCAATAGCTTGCACACCACCATTCCCATTTCCTTGCAGGTTTCTGTTCCAGACGACACACACCACCATTACCATTTCCTTGTAGGTTTTTTGTTGCAGACACACACACCATAAAAGAAGGACTAATTTTTAATTCCTCCTAATATCTAACCCATCATCTCTCTCACATAATAGGCTCTCCAATAGATTGCACACCACCATTCCCATTTCCTTGTAGGTTTTTTGATGCAGACACACACCATAAAAGAATGACTAAATTTTAATTCCTCCTAATAACTAACCCATCATCTCTCTCACATAATAGGATCTCCAATATCTTTCACACCACCATTCCCATTTCCTTGGAGGTTTCTGTTGCAGACGACACACCACCATTAACATTTCCTTGTAGGTTTTTGTTGTAGATACACACTATAAAAGAAGGACTAAGTTGTTATTCCTCCTAATAACTAACCCATCATCTCTCTCACCTAATAGGCTCTCTAATAGCTTGCACACCACCATTCCCATTTCCTTGCAGGTTTCTGTTGCAGACGACACACACAACCATTCCCAGTTTTTGTAGGTTTTATGTTGCAGACACACATCATAATAAAATGACTAATTTTTAGTTCTTCCTAACAACTAACCCATCATCTCTCTCATATAATAGGCTCTTCAATAGCTTGCATACCACCATTCTCATTTTCTTGCACGTTTTTGTTGCAGATGACACACAACACCATTCCCATTTCCTTGTAGGTTTCTGTTGCAGACGACACACACCACCATTTCCTTGCAGGTTTCTGTTGCAGACACACACCATAAAGAAGGATTAATTTTTAATTCGTCCTAATAACTAACCCATCATCTCTCTCACATAATAGTATCTCCAATAGCTTGCACACCACCATTCCCATTTCCTTGGAGGTTTCTGTTGCAGACGACACACACCACCATTACCATTTCCTTGTAGGTTTTTTGTTGTAGATACACACTATTAAAGAAGGACTAATTTTTTATTCCTCCTAATAACTAAACCATCATCTCTCTCACCTAATAGGCTCTCCAATAGCTTTCACACCACCATTCCCATTTCTTTGCAGTTTTCTGTTGCAGACGACACACACAACCATTCCCATTTTTTTGTAGGTTTTATGTTGCAGACACACATCATAATAGAACGACTAATTTTTAATTCCTCCTAACAACTAACCCATCATCTCTCTCATATAATAGGCTCTTCAATAGCTTGCACACCACCATTCTCATTTCCTTGCACGTTTTTGTTGCAGATGACACACACCACCATTCCCATTTCCTTGTAGGTTTTTTTGTTGCAGACACACCATAAAAGAATGACTAATTTTTAATTCCTCCTAATAACTAACCCATCATCTCTCTAACATAATAGGCTCTCCAATAGCTTGCACACCACCATTCCCATTTCCTTGCAGGTTTCTGTTGTAGACGACACACCACACCATTCCCATTTTCTTGTAGGTTTTTTGTTGTAGATACACACTATAAAAGAAGGACTAATTTTTTATTCCTCCAAATAACTAACCCATCATCTCTCTCACCTAATAGGCCCTCCAATAGCTTGCACACCACCATTCCCATTTCCTTGCAGGTTTCTGTTGCAGACGACACACACCACCATTCCCATTTTTTGTAGGTTTTATGTTGCAGACACACATCATAATAGAACGGCTAATATTTAATTCCTCCTAACAACTAACCCATTATCTCTCTCATATAATAGGCTTGCCAATAGCTTGCACACCACCATTCTCATTTCCTTGCAGGTTTTTGTTGCAGACGACACACACCACCATTCGCATTTCCTTGTAGGTTTGTTTGTTGCAGACACACACCATACAATAAGGACTAATTTTTAATTCCTCCTAACAACTAACCCATCATCTCTCTCATATAATAGGCTCTTCAATAGCTTGCACACCACCATTCTCATTTCCTTGCACGTTTTTGTTGCAGATGACACACACCACCATTTCCTTGTAGGTTTTTTTGTTGCAGACACACCATAAAAGAATGACTAATTTTTAATTCCTCCTTACAACTAACCCATCATCTCTCTCATATAATAGGCTCGCCAATAGCTTGCACACCACCATTCTCATTTCCTTGCAGGTTTTTGTTGCAGACGACACACCCACCATTCCCATTTCCTTGTAGGTTTGTTTGTTGCAGACACACACCATAAAATAAGGACTAATTTTTAATTCCTCCTAATAACTAACCCATCATCTCTCTCACATAATAGGCTCTCCAATAGCTTGCACACCATCATTCTCATTTCCTTGCAGGTTTCTGTTGCAGACGACACACACCACCATTCCCATTTCCTTGTAGGTTTTTGTTGCAGACACACACCATAAAAAAGGACCAATTTTTAATTCCTCCTAATAAGTAACCCATCATATCTCTCACATAATAGGATCTCCAATAGCTTGCACACCACCATTCCCATTTCCTTGCAGGTTTCTGTTGCAGACGACACACACCACCATTACCATTTCCTTGTAGGTTTTTTGTTGCAGACACACACCATAAAAGAAGGACTAATTTTTAATTCCTCCTAATATCTAACCCATCATCTCTCTCACATAATAGGCTCTCCAATAGATTGCACACCACCATTCCCATTTCCTTGTAGGTTTTTGTTGCAGACACACACCATAAAAGAATGACTAATTTTTAATTCCTCCTAATAACTAACCCATCATCTCTCTCACATAATAGGATCTCCAATATCTTGCACACCACCATTCCCATTTCCTTGGAGGTTTCTGTTGCAGACGACACACACCACCATTACCATTTCCTTGTAGGTTTTTTGTTGTAGATACACAATATGAAAGAAGGACTAATTTTTATTCCTCCTAATAACTAAACCATCATCTCTCTCACCTAATAGGCTCTCCAATAGCTTGCACACCACCATTCCCATTTCCTTGCAGTTTTCTGTTGTAGACGACACACACAACCATTCCCATTATTTGTAGGTTTTATGTTGCAGACACACATCATAATAGAACAACTAATTTTTAATTCCTCCTAACAACTAACCCATCATCTCTCTCATATAATAGGATCTTCAATAGCTTGCACACCACCATTCTCATTTCCTTGCACGTTTTTGTTGCAGATGACACACACCACCATTCCCATTTCCTTGTAGGTTTTTTTGTTGCAGACACACCATAAAAGAATGACTAATTTTTAATTCCTCCTAATAACTAACCCATCATCTCTCTCACATAATTGGCTCTCCAATAGCTTGCACACCACCATTCCCATTTCCTTGCAGGTTTCTGTTGTAGACGACACACAACACCATTCCCATTTTCTTGTAGGTTTTTTGTTGTAGATACACACTATAAAAAAGGACCAATTTTTAATTCCTCCTAATAAGTAACCCATCATATCTCTCACATAATAGGATCTCCAATAGCTTGCACACCACCATTCCCATTTCCTTGCAGGTTTCTGTTGCAGACGACACACACCACCATTACCATTTCCTTGTAGGTTTTTTGTTGCAGACACACACCATAAAAGAAGGACTAATTTTTAATTCCTCCTAATATCTAACCCATCATCTCTCTCACATAATAGGCTCTCCAATAGATTGCACACCACCATTCCCATTTCCTTGTAGGTTTTTGTTGCAGACACACACCATAAAAGAATGACTAATTTTTAATTCCTCCTAATAACTAACCCATCATCTCTCTCACATAATAGGATCTCCAATATCTTGCACACCACCATTCCCATTTCCTTGGAGGTTTCTGTTGCAGACGACACACACCACCATTACCATTTCCTTGTAGGTTTTTTGTTGTAGATACACAATATGAAAGAAGGACTAATTTTTATTCCTCCTAATAACTAAACCATCATCTCTCTCACCTAATAGGCTCTCCAATAGCTTGCACACCACCATTCCCATTTCCTTGCAGTTTTCTGTTGTAGACGACACACACAACCATTCCCATTATTTGTAGGTTTTATGTTGCAGACACACATCATAATAGAACAACTAATTTTTAATTCCTCCTAACAACTAACCCATCATCTCTCTCATATAATAGGATCTTCAATAGCTTGCACACCACCATTCTCATTTCCTTGCACGTTTTTGTTGCAGATGACACACACCACCATTCCCATTTCCTTGTAGGTTTTTTTGTTGCAGACACACCATAAAAGAATGACTAATTTTTAATTCCTCCTAATAACTAACCCATCATCTCTCTCACATAATTGGCTCTCCAATAGCTTGCACACCACCATTCCCATTTCCTTGCAGGTTTCTGTTGTAGACGACACACAACACCATTCCCATTTTCTTGTAGGTTTTTTGTTGTAGATACACACTATAAAAGAAGGACTAATTTTTGATTCCTCCAAATAACTAACCCATCATCTCTCTCACCTAATAGGCCCTCCAATAGCTTGCACACCACCATTCCCATTTCCTTGCAGGTTTCTGTTGCAGACGACACACACCACCATACCCATTTTTTGTAGGTTTTATGTTGCAGACACACATCATAATAGAATGGCTAATTTTTAATTCCTCCTAACAACTAACCCATCATCTCTCTCATATAATAGGCTAGCCAATAACTTGCACACCACCATTCTCATTTCCTTGCAGGTTTTTGTTGCAGACGACACACATCACCATTCCCATTTCCTTGTAGGTTTTTGTTGCAGACCCACACCATAAAAGAATGACTAATTTTTTATTCCTCCTAATAACTAAACCATCATATCTCTCACATAATAGGCTCTCCAATAGCTTGCGCACCAACATTCCCATTTCCTTGCATGTTTCTGTTGAAGACGACACATACCACCATTCCCATTTCCTTGTAGGTTTTTTTGTTGCAGACACACACCGTAAAGAAGGATTAATTTTTAATTCCTCTTAATAACTAACCCATCATCTCTCTCACATATTATGATCTCCAATATCTTGCACACCACCATTCCCATTTCCTTGGAGGTTTCTGTTGCAGACGACACACACCACCATTACCATTTTGTAACGACCCGGTTTCCCAAACATGCTTCAAATAACATACATTGCATAACTTCATTACATTCATAATAAAAGATACATAATAAACCACAAACGGTCCCTTCGGTCTCGAAACTACAAAATACATTAATCTTCCTAATCAACGCCCATCAAAAGCTCCTTACACTTAATCCTTTCCTTTGCCGATCCTTAACCTGGAAAACATATTTTTGAAAACAAAATGAGGGTTAGACCAAACGGGTCTAGTGAGTTAATCCCGGTCCTTTCCAAAATCATTATAAAACCTTTTATGTAAATCCTTTGTATCAAAATAGTTTAGATAAACCTTTGGTAATTCTTTCGTAAAATATAAACATACCACACGTATATAAATACCAATCCAGACTCGTGCATCGTGTACATCTCATTCATCTTATTCCCCCACAAATGGACATATTAGTTGGTAGCAAGCCAACTAATAAATCAACAACCGGTCCGCACACCGGAACCCGGCTACACACCGGTCCGCTAACCGGAACCCGACAACAAGTGCACTCGTGTAGTGCAAAGCTTATATAAATACAATATATATCTCATTACATAATATTGTCATTTATATACACATAATCATATTCCTACCACATAATCATCTCATATATATATACACATATATATGTATCCCAGTTCAAAAACGTTTTAAAGCAAAACTCACCTCGATCGCTTATTCATAAACACTTCCAAGCTTTTCTCCAAAAGATTCAGTCTTTCAATCCAAATCCACAGAATCTGAAACAGATTAAATACAAATATCCCCTTACCATTTGAACACGTGAACCCTAGATAAATATACCTAACTCTCGCCCTCAAAACCACCAAACAGCTATAGCTTCCGGACAGCCCAAAGCCACCCGGACAACCCAACTTTTCCGGACAGCATCACAAACCCGGATAACATGAATTATCCGGACAACTCGACTTTTCCGGACAACACAAGGAATCCGGACACCAAAGTAATCCGGACGTCATCCGAAAAACATAAGAAAAGAGGAACTTACCCGGACAACACCCTGTCCGGACACCTTCAGAAAGTCATCCGGACACCATCAACAAAACTACCCGGACACCTTCTACTTTATCCGGACACCACTGTCGGTTTATCCCATTTTCACCCAGAAATCGACTGAATCATTAACAGATGTGATTTTGACTATTCTACTCCGATAGGAACTATCTAAAAGTAATTACAAACATAAAATACAAAGAGACATACCTCAGATTCACTTCCAAGCATACCAATTGAAGCCTTAACCTAGCTTTTCTTCTTTTCTCCTTCTTGCTCTCTCTCAACACACACACACACACACTAAACTGAAATCTGGATAATAACTGAGTTGTGAAATATCTGATATGCTTAAGAGATAATATCAAACATAATTACCACTTTGGTCCTTGAACTTCTCACTAATGGCCCAAACACCCTTAACTTATAATTTAACCCAATCTTACCCTAAACTCCAACTTTAAAGTTAACTTTACATAACGGAAAAAGGGATTTTAACCAACGGATTTACCCGGGGTATTACAACATCTCCCCCTTAAAAGAATTCCGTCCCGGAATTCGGTTAAGCAATAAACGAGGGTAACTACTTATCACGTCCTATCCAATGGTCCTTCACTCTGATCATTACATTCGTCTACTTTCTCCCACTCTCTTCTCAACATAAAACACGTTTTCCCAAGGATAGCTCACTAGGAGGTACTCACTCTTAACGGATCCTATGAGCTAGCTTTCTTTCACCTCCAAACCAATTGCACGCACCCAATTTCAACAATTACTATACTTTACTAACAACTTCACCATACCTCATATCAGAAACTTAATCGAGTCAATCCAAAATCACACTCAATGCTCAAAATAACTTCACATTTTCCATTTCTCAAACGGTAATATTCTATTCTTTAGCTAACCATCTACTGCCACTCCATTCTCTTATTCTTGAATAATACTACTACACACCACCTCGACATCCATGCCTCTCCACACATACTTTTGGCACATCTAAACAACTTATAAACAAAATCCCGAGCAGAGGTTTCCACTTATACTCACCCCATATCATCACAAATCCACCACTTAATCTCACGAAATTCATTACTATTACACCTCGCACATTAACTAATTATAAACTGCCACCATCTTATCCACATTACCCCACACATTTAAACAATACCTTTCTTGATAGCGTCAACAATCACATTAAGTATAATCTACACAACATACTAAACTGTCGCCTTCATGACTAGATCAGGACTTCACGCACTATCGTTACCTTCCACACACAATCGTCACGTTCTACATACTGCTATTATTCTTTACACTCAAGCCATCACACTCCACACACTAACAAATTAAAACAACAATAATTAAACACACCCTTCTATATCTCTAACACAATTATCAAATATTTTTCTAACACAAATAATAAAATTGAAAACACAAAAGAATCGGTTTGCACCGAAGTCAGATAACACCTTAGCACGTATAGAGTTTATAGAAATATACCTGTCTTCGCCTCTATTCATACATCGAGTCCGACTTGCCACTCTGTTGATTTCAACAAGGTTAATATACACGTAAGCACATACCCAATATAACAAGATATTCCGGTTCAACATGTACTTGTAAGTTCACGCTTACACTGGCCAGGTGTAATTTGAACATACCTTACATGATGTTCCTTCTACCTTTTTATACTTAACATCCCAAGGTTCTAAATTAATAGGGACATTCTATTTCACATGCAGTTTAAGTCTAGGTATAAATCCAAATACCTAAATCCCTTAAACTAGGGCTCTGATACCATTTGTAACGACCCGGTTTCCCAAACATGCTTCAAATAACATACATTGCATAACTTCATTACATTCATAATAAAAGATACATAATAAACCACAAACGGTCCCTTCGGTCTCGAAACTACAAAATACATTAAGCTTCCTAATCAACGCCCATCAAAAGCTCCTTACACTTAATCCTTTCCTTTGCCGATCCTTAACCTGGAAAACATATTTTTGAAAACAAAATGAGGGTTAGACCAAACGGGTTTAGTGAGTTAATCCCGGTCCTTTCCAAAAATCATTATAAAACCTTTTATGTAAATCCTTTGTATCAAAATAGTTTAGATAAACCTTTGGTAATTCTTTCGTAGAATATAAACATACCACACGTATTTAAATACCAATCCAGACTCGTGCATCGTGTACATCTCATTCACCTTATTCCTCCACAAATGGCCATATTAGTTGGTAGCAAGCCAACTAATAAATCAACAACCGGTCCGCTCACCGGAACCCGGCTACCCGTCGGTCCGGACACCGGAACCCGACTACTCACCGGTCCGCACACCGAAACCCGGCTACACACCGGTCCGCTCACCGAAACCCGACAATAAGTGCACTCGTGTAGTGCAAAGCTTATATAAATACAATATATATCTCATTACATAATATTGTCATTTATATACACATAATCATATTCCTACCACATAATCATCTCATATATATATATACACATATATATGTATCCCAGTTCAAAAACGTTTTAAAGCAAAACTCACCTCGATCGCTTATTCATAAACACTTCCAAGCTTTTCTCCAAAAGATTCAGTCTTTCAATCCAAATCCACAGAATCTGAAACAGATTAAATACAAATATCCCCTTACCATTTGAACACGTGAACCCTAGATAAATATACCGAACTCTCGCCCTCAAAACCACCAAACAGCTATAGCTTCCGGACAGCCCAAAGCCACCCGGACAACCCAACTTTTCCGGACAGCATCACAAACCCGGATAACATGAATTATCCGAACAACTCGACTTTTCCGGACAACACAAGGAATCCGGACACCAAAGTAATCCGGACGTCATCCGGAAAACATAAGAAAAGAGGAACTTACCCGGACAACACCCTGTCCGGACACCTTCAGAAAGTCATCCGGACACCATCAACAAAACTACCCGGACACCTTCTACTTTATCCGGACACCACTGTCGGTTTATCCCATTTTCACCCAGAAATCGACTGAATCATTAACAGATGTGATTTTGACTATTCTACTCCGATAGGAACTATCTAAAAGTAATTAGAAACATAAAATACAAAGAGACATACCTCAGATTCACTTCCAAGCATACCAATTGAAGCCTTAACCTAGCTTTTCTTCTTTTCTCCTTCTTGCTCTCTCTCAACACACACACACACACACACACACACACACTAAACTGAAATCTGGATAATAACTGAGTTGTGAAATATCTGATATGCTTAAGAGATAATATCAAACATAATTACCACTTTGGTCCTTGAACTTCTCACTAATGGCCCAAACACCCTTAACTTATAATTTAACCCAATCTTACCCTAAACTCCAACTTTAAAGTTAACTTTACATAACGGAAAAAGGGATTTTAACCAACGAATTTACCCGGGGTATTACACATTTCCTTGTAGGTTTTTTGTTGTAGATACACACTATAAAAGAAGGACTAATTTTTTATTCCTCCTAATAACTAACCCATCATCTTTGTCACTTAATAGGCTCTCCAATAGCTTGCACACCACCATTCCCATTTCCTTGTAGGTTTCTGTTGCAGACGACACACACCACCATTCCCATTTTTTGTAGGTTTTATGTTGCAGACACACATCATAATAGAACGACTAATTTTTAATTCCTCATAACAACTAACCATTCATTTCTCTCATATAATAGGCTCTCCAATAGCTTGCACACCACCATTCTCATTTCCTTGCAGGTTTTTGTTGCAGACGACACACACCACCATTCCTATTTCCTTGTATGTTTTTTGTTGCAGACACACACCATAAAAGATTGACTAATTTTTAATTCCTCCTAATAACTAACCCATCATATCTCTCACATAATAGGCTCTCCAATAGCTTGCACACCAACATTCCCATTACCTTGCATGTTTCTATTGAAGACAACACACATCACCATTCCCATTTCCTTGTAGGTTTTTTGTTGCAGACACACACCATAAAAGGAGGACTAACTTTTAATTTCTACTAATAACAAACCCATCATCTCTCTCAGATAATAGGATCTCCAATATCTTGCACACCACCATTCCCATTTCCTCTGAGGTTACTGTTGCAGACGACACACACCACCGTTACCATTTCCTTGTAGGTTTTTTGTTGCAGACACACACCATAAAAGAATGACTAATTTTTAATTCCTCTTAATAACTAACCCATCTTCTCTCTCACAAAATAGGCTCTCTAATAGCTTGCACACCACCATTCCCATTTCCTTGTAGGTTTCTGTTGTAGACGACACACACCACTGTTCTCATTTCCTTGTAGGTTTTTTTGTTGCAGACACACACCGTAAAAGAATGACTAATTTTTAAATCCTCCTAATAACTAACCCATAATCTCGCTCACATAATATTCTCTCCAATAGCTTTCACACCACCATTCCCATTTCCTTGCAGGTTTCTGTTCCAGACGATACACACCACCATTCCTATTTTTTTGTAGTTTTTTTTGTTACAGACGCACATCATAAAAGAAGGACTAATTTTTAATTCCTCCTAATAACTAACTCATCATCTCTCTCACATAATAGGCTCTCCAATAGCTTGCACACCACCATTCCCATTTCCTTGCAGGTTTCTGTTGCAGACGACACACACCACCATTTCCATTTCCTTGTATGTTTTTTGTTGCAGACACACACTATAAAAGGACTAATTCTTAATTCCTCCTAATAACTAACCCATCATCTCTGTCTCTCACACATAATAGGCTCTCCAATAGATTGCACACCACCATTCCCATTTCCTTGCAGGTTTCTGTTGCAGACGACACACACCACCATTACCATTTCCTTGTAGGTTTTTTGTTGCAGACTGTTGATCCAAACCCTTAGTGATTTGATAATGACCATCTCTTTAACACTTTGTGAAAATTGTAAGTAAACAATATGTATTAGAGTTTCACTATCGCTGATAAGTACTAAGACTTTACAGTACCGCTGATAGGAACTCTCGCTCTTTAGATTAGACATTCAGTGAACACTGTTTATCCAGTAGCTCTGAGCCTGTTCAGTCTCTATGATGATCGCTTATAGTTTAGGTGTTTACTTATGATCCCTGAAGACAAGTTTCATGTCAACAAAGGTTCTACGCTGAAGTCGAAGATCAAGCCCAAGAACCAGCGACAAGTCTACTAATGAACTGATGCAGATATCAGCGAAGTCACAGAATTGTCCATTCAACATGAAGTATCAAGTAGAAGACTTCAGCAATCGCTGAGCATTATCATTCGCTGATAAAGTACTGATTCAACGAAAGCTGATCATGAAGTCTCCTTACAAAGTGCTATTGTCTTACCTCCCTTGCACGTCTCCGTACGAACTGTCAGAACGAACATCCCTTTTGTCTATGATCGTACAACAAACTCTGATTCTACATTGTGCACCATGCAGCTACTAAGGTTGTCTACAAAGGTCAATAACATTCAACCACTCAGCTGCTGCCACGTGTAAAGCAATACTGCCATGCATTAAATGCATGCAGTATATAAGAAGAACCCTACTTCATAAATGAAGTGCCCGGGTCATCTTCTTCTTCCTTACTACTGCGTGTTAGGTTATTACTCGTAATTTCCTTATCTCCTTTCTGTCTTTATTCTAGTGCAAGAAACTTAGTGTTCTTAACTTGTTTAGATTAGGTTAATCCTTAATCTTGTTCCGCAACAAGTTGTAAATTGTTTTAAGATTTATCAATAAACAATTTAGAAAGTAAAAATCGTGTGTTTGTATTCAACCCCCCCTTCTACAAACTTGTATAACCCTTCGGGACCAACAAGTGGTATCAGAGCGGATTTGTTTAATCTCATAAACAAGATCTTATCTATACTAATCTCTTCTTCCTTGCTATTTCTTAAAATGGCTACCAACACAAACACTAACTATGTTGACAACGGTTCTCTTGCAAAACCTCCTAGATTCTCCATAGATAACTTTAATCTGTGGAAAAATAGGATGATTCTCTTCTTAGAAGGTGTAGACCCTACTATGCCTTACTATCTTGAAAACGGCCCATATATTCGTGTTAGAATTGATCCTGAAGTTCTAGCCGCTGAGAATAGAGCTGCTATTCCGGAAAGGTTTGTTCCTAAGGAAATTCATATGTGGACTGATGAAGATAAGAAGAAAGTGGCTATCGACACTAAAGCCAGATCCATTCTTTCCATGGCTCTTCCTGACGAAGTCTACCATTCTGTCATGAACCTGAAAACCTCCAAAGCCATGTGGGACACAATCTGTGTTCAGTGTGAAGATACTTCTGAAGTCCAGGACTCACGTAAGATCAACCTGGTAAGACAGTACGAAAGCTTCATTTGTGGTAAGAATGAATCTCTCTCTGAAGTACACCAACGTTTTAACTGCTTAATAATAGATCTGAAAATTGTTGGTAAGGAATATTCTAACTTTGAAGTACTGACAAAGTTCTTAGAATGTTTACCTGAAAGCTGGGACATTTATTCAATGTGTCTCAAGCTATTAAAGGATCTAAGATCTATGACTCTTTCTACCTTATATGGCACGATGCTTAATCATGAGCAATCGAGTCATCTTAAGAAGAATCTTGTAAAAGATTCCAAAAGCACCCCTGTTGCTTTACTCTCAGAGTTACCTTCCACTCAGCGATCTACTATCACTGTCACTGAGTTGGAAACTAACTCTGAACGTTCATCAGATTCTGACGCTTCAGATGATGATGAAACTCTGGCATTCCTGGTTAATAAGTTCAGGAGATTTGCTAGAAAGAGTAATTTTAGAAGAAACAAACCTCTTGCTATTACTGACAAGCCAAGATCATCAACCCCTGTTGATAAGGCTACTGCTACTTGCTATAACTGTGAAAAGATAGAACATTTTGCTAGCGAGTGTAGGTCAAATAAAGTCTCTAGATCCTCAGCTTTTCCCAAGAAAAACTTTTCTCCCAATACTAGAGATGAAAAATACAAAAAGCTGAAAGAAAGGTATTCAAAGCTGAAAACCTTTAAGAAGAAAGGCAAAGGCCTGATGGCTGACTATGATTGGGCTGCCTCTGACGAAGAAGAATCATTTGACTCTGAAGATGATGATGAAGCCAATCTATGTCTCATGGCCAAACTTGAAGATGAGGAAGAAAATTCCGACATTCCCTCTACTTCAACCTCTGCTACTAAGGTATCACCTTCCTTCTTTACCAATATTTTAAATATTGATGAAGTTGATAGTCTTCGAAAGATCGATCTCTTGACTAGAAGTTTATATGAAGCCATGAATGGCAAAACTGTTATTGAAAATCAAAACCTTGATCTCGCTGAACAGCTTAAAAAATGTCACCTTCAAATAGAAAAGCTTTCTAAAATTGAAGAAGATTTTAAAGATCAAGTACATTTAAATCAGCTAGTTAAAATCGAACGTGAAGAAGCTATCGCTGCATTAAAAGCTGAAAAAGCTACTGTTGATGGATGGTATAAATCCTCAACAACGATAACTGAGATAATAAAGTCTCAGATTCCCCTGAGTGATAAACGTGGTCTTGGTTACAAAGTTGATACTCTAGAACCAACCACTGACCGTTCCATGCTTAAATTTGGAATGTTCGTATCCTCAATCCCTGACACTTTCTCATCTCAGTGTTCCTCTTCAAAACCTCCTATCCCTGAGGAAATCTCTACCTTAACTTCGAAAGGTAAAGAGAAAATTGTTTATCCAAAACCTACCTCAGTCTCTAAAGACAAAGGTAAAGGAATTGCTTTTAACCAAAAACCTCAGAAGGGTACTTGTGTACCTAAGATGAATGCTCCTAAAGCTTCAGTGACTTATCCCTCTACTTCTAAGAACAAGATCCCTGGATTTATTCAGCGATCTACTCCTAGACTTAAAGTGGATATAACTGGTAAGAAATCTGAAGAACTGAAAGTTCCTCTCATTTCCAATGCCAAAGGTATACTTTGTGCTAGCCCTGCTCATTTAAAACTAATGGCTAAGCATGTAAATGGTCCTAGAACTACTTTTAGTTATAGGAAATGTTATCACTGTGGACTTACGAATCATATTGCTAGTAAGTGCCCTACAACCACCAAAGCTGAAAAGATAGCTAAGGTGAAGATTATTGCCCCCAAGGCAAAGAAGACCACTGAGGTTAAGAAATTAACCAAAGGGAAGACTGGCGAAGCTGAATCTTCAATTGCTGCGAAGACATCTGAACCTTTCATTCCATCTACCTCCACTGACAAGTGTATACACATGATGAAATGGGTGCCCAAGTCAAACTAATCTTCCTTTGTTTGCGGGTTAAGAAGGGTATCTGGTATCTTGATAGCGGATGCTCTAGACACATGACTGGTAAGAAGAACCTGCTCACTGAGAATAAGGAAGAGAAGGGTCCCTCTGTGACTTTCGGTGGAAACGGAAAAGGACATACCCGAGGGTTTGGTGTACTCTCTAATGGTACAACAACCTTCAGAAGAGTCACATATGTTGAAGGGCTGAAGCATAATCTTCTAAGCATCAGTCAGCTTTGCGACATGGATAACAAAGTAATCTTTACTAAGGAATCCTGCTTTGTCGCTGACAAAAAGGAGAAGATAGCTCTCAGCGGTTATCGTTTGGAAAATGTTTATGTAATAAACATGGACTCAACAACCACTGAGAACTCCTGTTTCATCTCAAAAGCCTCATCTGATGTCAACTGGCTATGGCATAAGAGGCTCTCTCATCTAAACTTCAAGACACTGAATACTCTATCTTCTAAAGAGTTAGTTACTGGTCTACCTCAACACTCATACGCCAAAGATTCCTTATGTTCAGCGTGTGAGAAAGGCAAGAAGACGAAAGCAAGCTTCAAATCAAAGCAAGTCTCCTCAGTGTCATCTCCTCTACAACTTCTCCACATGGATTTGTTTGGCCCTGTTAACAAACAATCCATCGCTGGAAAGAAATATACACTGGTCATAGTTGATGAATTCTTTCGCTATACCTGGGTAATGTTTCTCCGTTCAAAGAGTGACACCCCTGAAGAACTCATCACCTTTGTCAGGAAAATGGAAGTCCTGAACAACGTTCGCTCAATAAGGAGTGATCATGGGACTGAATTAAAAAACAGTTCTCTTGATTCCTTCTTTGAGAGTAAGGGTATTTCTCACAACTTCTCTTCAGTGAGAACACCGCAACAAAATGGAGTCGCTGAAAGAAGAAATAGAACTATCATTGAAACTGCACGTTCAATGCTCAGCGATTCTAACCTACCTACTCAGTTTTGGGCAGAAGCTATCAACACTGCTTGTTTTACGCAAAACAGGTCGCTGATAGTCAAAAGATTAAAAAAGACAGCCTATGAACTTTTTCATGGGAGAAAGCCTTCAATTAGCTTTCTTCACATCTTTGGATGTCAGTGTTTCATACTGAACAACAGAGATGCCCTTGGAAAGTTTGATCCTAAGGCTGATGATGGAATCTTTCTTGGATATTCTTCAATCTCCAAAGCCTTCAGAGTCTTCAATCGTAGAAGACAGACTGTAGAAGAAACGATTCATGTCACCTTTGACGAATCCCATTCAGCGAATTCTAGACCTTCTGCTAATACTGAAGAACTGAATCAATGGATGTTTTCTCATCTTGGTGATTCAGAAGAAGTTCCCACTCCTCATACTCATACCGTTGAAGATGATGGTCTTACTATCATCCCAAACATGTAGACTAGTGAAGCTGAAACTTCATGGGTCTCAGCTGTTCCTCTAAACACTATGCCTGCTTCTGAACCAAATGTCTCAGACATTCCATCTACTTCTCAGCAATCAGTGAATGTAATGACATCTGCACCTACTCCTTTCTTGATTGATATACCAGAAGTTACTGAAGCCTCATCTTCAGCCCCTCCAGTTCAGGTTGAGTCAGCGACTCATGCTCTGGCTCAGCGATGGACTATTAATCACCCAATTGATCAAATACTTGGTGATCCAAACGCTGGTGTTCAGACTCGACGAAGTGCAGGTAACATTTGTTTATTTGTTAACTTTATTTCTTTGATTGAACCAAAGAAAATAAATGATGCCCTCAGAGATCCAAACTGGGCCAGCGCTATGCAAGAAGAGCTGACTGAATTTGAATGAAACAAAGTTTCGAAGCTTGTTCGAAGACCAACTGACAAGACAGTGATAGGCACTAAATGGGTCTATCGAAACAAGTTGGACGAACATGGAACTGTAACCCGCAACAAGGCTCGTCTTGTTGCTCAGGGATACAGACAAGAGGAAGGTATAGACTACGACGAAACATTTGCTCCAATAGCAAGACTAGAATCTATCCGTCTATTCTTAGCCTACGCTGTACACAAAGACTTCAAAGTTTATCAAATGGATGTTAAGTCAGCGTTTCTCAATGGAAAGCTGAATGAAGAAGTCTATGTGGAACAACCTCCAGGATTCTCAGATCCTAAGCATCCAGGTTATGTTTATAAACTGGATAAAGCACTTTACGGCTTAAAGCAAGCTCCTCGTGCATGGTATGGCACTCTCTCTACTTATCTCCATATTGAACAATTTGAGCGTGGTAAAATCGATAAGAATCTATTCTTCACGAAAGTAAAAGGTCATATCATTCTTGTTCATATATATGTTGATGACATTATATTTGGTTCTACTAACCCTGACCTTTGTACTCGTTTCGCTGATAGAATGAAAGCAGAGTATAAAATGAGTATGATGGGTGAGCTAACATATTTCCTTGGTCTTCAGATAAAACAAAATGAAAAGGGGACTTTCATTAATCAGGGAAAGTATGTTAAAGATATGCTGAAGAAATTTGATTTAACTCAGAGTTCAACTATGAAAACCCCTATGGCACCGCCGTTGACACTAAACAAGGATTCTTCTAGAATACCTGTTAATGTCACGACATACCGTGGGATGATCGGCTCTCTTTTGTATCTTACAGTTAGTCGGCCTGATATTATGTACGCAACCTGTTTGTGTGCACGATATCAAGCTGAACCTAAGGAATCTCATATGATCGCTGTAAAGCGAATCTTTCGTTACCTTAAGAGTACTCCTAACCTAGGTCTTTGGTATCCCAAAGATTCAGGGTTTGATCTAATCGCCTATTCAGATAGTGATTTTGCAGGTTGCAAGATGGATAGGAAAAGCACCACAAGAGGCTGTCAGCTCCTGGGTGGAAAACTGGTGAGTTAGACAAGTAAAAAGCAAAACTCAGTGTCCACCTCCACCGCTGAAGCTGAATACGTAGCTGCTGGAAGCTGTTGTTCTCAGGTCTTGTGGATGAGAAATCAACTACTGGACTATGATCTTCAGCTCTCGAAAATTCCAATCTATTGCGACAGTACAAGTGCCATCGCTATAGCCAACAATCCAGTGCTACACTCAAAGACCAAACATATCGAAATCAGTTATCATTTTATCAGAGATCATGTGATGAATGGTGATATAGAACTTCACTTTATCCGAAATGATTTTCAGTTTGCTGATCTTTTCACCAAACCTCTTGATGAGACAAGATTTAACTTTCTCATCAGCGAGCTTGGAATGTTGAACTTTGACGAATAAACTCTTCAGCGGTTCGCATTTGATCAATGACAGGATAAAACCAACTTGTATATTCCATTCTATCATCTTCTCTCTGAACAAACTTGATTCGCTGATGTTAAGGTATGATTTCTCTTTACTCGCTGGCGTTCGCAAATGAATGCAAGATTTCAAAACAAATTGTATCACTGAATATCTCTTCCTTATCAGCAATACTTTGAAATTTCTAAAACCTAACACTGATATTTCTATTCAGTGCTTCATGTTTTCAAAATGTCCCTGAGATTTTGAAAAACCTCAGAGACATCCTAAAATATGAAAGGACGTTTGTAACGTAATCAAACGGATAAACCCTGGCACGTTCTTTTTCTGACACACGTTTGCACGTTTCGTTTACCATCCAATCAAATGCAAACACGTGTCCGTGTCATGATGAAAAACTTTCCCGCTCTAGTTTTTCTCTCTCTCTAATCTCACTATATAAACACATTCGGGTTTATATTTTCCTTTACGCGAACAACTTCGTCTTCAAGAAAAGATTTACTGTTGCATCTCGAATTCTCGTTTCTAGAACTGTTCATCTTCTTCTTTGACAACAAGGTTAATATTCTTATTATTTACCTGTTTTAACTTGTTTCTGATCTTCTCATTGTTTCTACAAGATCAAACAAAAGAATTTTTTAAAAATGAAATCATTTTCTTTCATGATTTTATGAACACAATCTTCATGGTTGTTCTTCAAGTTTAAATCTAAAATCTTAAACTTGTTCTTCATATGTTTTTCCAGAATCCTTATCTCTAAAGGAAACTGGAAAATAAGACATTCACTAGTTCTTGTCTATTTTTGTCAAAACTAGAAAACCTTAATCTTCATTAAGATATTTTTGGTCTGAATGAAATAGACAAAAATAAATACCATCTTATTTTGGAATGTATTTCCACATTAAGACTGTATTCTTTATCTATATTCTTTGGTTGACATGATAAACAGCAATGGCATCTTCTACTGCTGCCCCTACTGCTGAGAAATCGCATGCTGCTGAGAAACTGACTCTCCCCAAAGCTCCTCAGGTCATGTTCACACCTGAGAAAGTAACTTTCAACAATAACAACCTCTATGCGCTTTTCGATTTTCCTCCTCGAAAGCAAGTCACGCATCTGGATGATGCTGCGAATTTTCTGAAAACATGCTGCTTATCCAAAGCCCTAACCTTCGTACCCCCTGCTCATAAATTCCTTCTATCTCAATTCTGGTATACTGCCAGAACAGCTTAGGTTCCTTCACCCAAAGACTCTAAGAAACTCCTTGATGTCATTCTCTATGACACCAAATTTGGCACAACCAAAATCAACCCCGCCATTATCAGGCGTGCACTCAGTCTACCCACTGCCACCAAAGAAAAACCCTTTGTCTCTTTGCCTAACCATAAAAACCATGCTGATAGGGAAGCCATCACTGCATTCTTTGATGCAATGGGTTACGTATGGGAAACAGGGAGGGATAAACAACCTGAGAAGAAGCTGACCCTGATCAAGAAGTCCAAAATGCCGAGCGAGATGAACTTCATCTTCGCCCACTTGATAAGCTGCATGACAGCGAAGTCCGGCTCCTCTGATCAAGCCGCTCAACCTCAGCAAGCAATGGGCTATGCATTGCTGAAAGGTCTCCATGTTGACTGGGCCTCGATCATCTACGACGATCTTGCGTTCAGAGTAGACATGGCTGATAGACCAACATGGGTTCGATATCCCCGATTCATCAGCGCCGTCTTTCTACAAGGACTTGGGGACAAATACCCAAAAGAAGGTGATATGAGACTCTCTCAGGTTGGCCCTAAGGTGCTCGACTTCAGCCCCATGCCAAATGAGGTACGTCTCTCTACTCTCTTAGCTCTTCTCAATCCTCCTTCTTCTACTTCTTCAGCTACTTCAGTGGTAATCCCCACCGCTGATACCCAGGCTGCACCCTCCACTCCTTCTCGTAAAAGGAAACATTCTACTACCCAACTTTATTCTCAAAGGATCAAGAAAACCAAGGAGCAACCCTCCAAGCATTCACATGCTGAAGACTCCTCGACTCATCTTCTACAAGAGTCGCTGGATAGTTTCGTGGTACACTCTGCCACAGCTGCTCAAGCCACCCCTTCCATCCCGACCTCAGCGTCTTTAAACACTGAGGTTATAAACTTGGAACTGGACCCACCTCCTTCAGCCTCTCTACAGACTGAAGTGATTGTCAACGGATCCAACGCTGAACCCTGCACCCAACCAATCTTCTCATCCTTCACTCCTCCCACTCTTTCTTTGGACACTCCACCAAATTTTCCCACCGTTCTCAGGAACCAACGTCATCGTTCATGATTCAGCTGCTGATACTCTACATGCGATGATGGGAACAAAGTTAGGATCTGTAGGCACCTCCATGCACCAAGGCACTCTCGAAAGCGACATGGAATACCATTCAGGGTTACGAGGCTTCGACAACTTTGCCAACCCGCCTGCAGGTATACACATAACTCAACCTACTCCTCTCTCAAAACCCCAAACTTCTGAGCTTTCCTCTGTTCATAAGTTAATAACTGTTTCAGGTCCTAATTTGGGGGATATCAACACCTCCCTGAAGGCCCTGGAAACAAAGGTGGAATCTTACAACACCACTCTCTCCACAAACTCTTCAGCGGTTACAGACGCTGGAGAGAACCTCAAAAAGTTGACCGAGGTCGTTGTTGAGAAAGCCTCCAAAGGTGATATGGAGAAGGTGGATGGCAGTATAGGAACTTTTGCTACCACTCTCGCTGAAACTTCCACAAACATCAATAATCTCAACCTCACCAACACCACCCTCGCAACCAACTTCACTACTCTGTCCAATGAAGTCACATCATTGAAGACAGAGGTTGGTACTCTTAAGGGTGAGGTCACCACGGTCAAAGATCTCCTTCAGCAGATACTCAATCGCCTGGATGCCCCAAAGTCTCACTTTACTCAGGCCGATCGAGAGGATCTCCAAAAGATCAGTCCTACTATTTCTAGCCTAGAAGCAAGAATAGTTGTGATTGAAACCTTCATGGGACTTACTGGCCTGGAAGACAGTAATCTTATGACTGCTGCTGCTGCTGATCAATCTGTTTCCTCCCCCACTCATACTATGGAAGAGGGGGAGAAGAAAGCTGAAGATCTTCCCCATAATTCGGAGGGGGAGAAAAATGAAAATGTTGCTGCTGCTTCACAACCTCAGGGAGTTGAAAATCCTGAGGAAACCGAGAAACCTCCCTCTATATCTGAGGGGGAGCAACTCGAAGAGCAGCACAAGGAAGTTGTTGCTGACGTGACCAAACCTTACGCTGATGAGGACGAGTCTGAAGAAGAAGCTAAAGACGAAGAACCTATCGACATCGATGATGAAGAACCATCATCATCCCCTAAACATGATGTTGCTGCTGCACCAACAATAATCCCAGTCATAAGAGCTGAAGAAATAATCTCGGTCTTGGATTTAATCACTGAGACCGATGAACCTGAAGAACAACTTCTCTCTCACAAAAATAGACCTTCCTTAGCTCCTCAAAAGCTAAGTGAAGAGGATCAGAAAAGGAGAGAAGAAATGATCAAGAAGTTCGAGGATCATCGAATCATCCTCCCTCGCTCCGAAGTCCCTGTTCCCACAAAGTTCCGGTTATCAAAGAAAGAGTTCGCTGATCATCTTAGAGCCACAAGATTACTTGCCGAAAAGAAGGAAGCTGAAGAAAAAGATAAGGCCCTCGCCATTCAGCTTGCCCAAGAATCGGTGAATGACCCCAAACTGAAAAGAGCTCCCATCGAAGTCCAACGTCAGTTATGGGAAGACACCTAGAAGATCGTTGAAGAAAAGACCAAGGTATCTGATTCTACCTTGGAATGGTTCAAAGAAAGACTGCACTATCGATATCGGGTTGCCAAAATTCACAAGCTATTCATCAGAAGAAAATCGACCATAGATGCTCCAGTTGTTAAGGTCGATCTATTCAGAGAAAACGGTACCAAGGAAAACATCTACGCTGCTACGATCAATAAGTACGGTTTCTCAGAATTGTTGGAGATGCGAATAGCCATTCAGCGATCTAGCTCACAATATAAGAGCCATGTCGAGAAAATCATAAACTCTCAGATCGACTTGGCTTCTTCTGCTGTGGATATTCCTCCTCCTCCTCCTCTTGCGACTCAACAAAGAAGGGCCTCTGCAAAGAAAAAGTCCAAACCATCAGATTCAGGTCCTCCTATTCGGAACGAAACAGGTATTGGTTTTTCACGTGCTGAAGTACTTGGTCCTGATCCTGATCTCTCAGCGCTGGATACCTCTCTGCCACCCGGTGAACGTTTCGTCCCTGGTAAAGTCATAAGCAATCCTTATGGTATCTTCTTTCTCGACTACGATGAAGGACAGCGTTTTCAACGTGTCTCTGAGCTTCCCATCACTCCCATCGAACAGCTCATGGATCTCATCTATTGGTGTGAATTCAGACGCGATCTTCAGGCACGATACCTCAAGCCCCTGATCTTCAAAGAAGCACAAGAAAGAAGAAATCAAGGAAAAAATGTCCCTGACCGGATGATCCCAACAACAAAGACCCTTGATGAACTTCTCGTTAAGGAAGAACCCTTTGAAAGCTGATAGGATTTCCTTGTATTTCTTCTATCCTTATCAGCTTATATCTTTTGTACTTGTAAATTTATTTGTTGTACTTGTAATTTTTCTACTTCCCTTTGTAACCTTATACGAAGTTTAAAGAAAAATTTCAGCGAATGTACTTTACTCCATCAGTACTGAAAAGATCCCAGAAAACAGTAAAAGGGACAAATATTTTATTAGTTATTTTTATCCTTATGTTTTCATACTTAGCAATTTTCTTTGTTGCTATGTCATAATCAAATAAGGGGAGATTGTTGATCCAAACCCTCAGTGATTTGATAATGACCCTCTCTTTAACACTTAGTGAAAATTGTAAGTAAACAATATGTATTAGAGTTTCACTATCGCTGATAAGTACTAAGACTTTACAGTACCGCTGATAGGAACTCTCGCTCTTTAGATTAGACATTCAGTGAACACTGTTCATCCAGTAGCTCTGAGCCTGTTCAGTCTCTGTGATGATCGCTGATAGTTTAGTTGTTTACTTATGATCCCTGAAGACAAGTTTCACGTCAACAAAGGTTCTACGCTGAAGTCGAAGATCAAGCCCAAGAACCAGCGACAAGTCTACTAATGAACTGATGCGGATATCAGCGAAGTCACAGAATTGTCCATTCAACGTGAAGTATCAAGTAGAAGACTTCGGCAATCGTTGAGCTTTATCATTCGCTGATAAAGTACTGATTCAACGAAAGATGATCATGAAGTCTCCTTACACAGTACTATTGTCTTACCTCCCTTGCACGTCTCCGTACGAACTGTCAGAACGGACATCCCTTTTGTCTATGATCGTACAACAAACTCGGATTCTACACTGTGCACCATGCGGCTACTAAGGTTGTCTACAAAGGTCAATGACATTCAACCACTCAGCTGCTGCCACGTGTAAAGCAATACCGCCATGCATTAAATGCATGCAGTATATAAGAAGAACCCTACATCAGAAATGAAGTGCTCGGGCCATCTTCTTCTTCCTTACTACTGTGTGTTAGGTTATTACTCGTAATTTCCTTATCTCCTTTCTGTCTTTCTTTTAGTGCAAGAAACTTAGTGTTCTTAACTTGTTTAGATTAGGTTAATCCTTAATCTTGTTCTGCAACAAGTTGTAAATTGTTTTAAGATTTATCAATAAACAATTTAGAAAGTAAAAATCGTGTGTTTGTATTCAACCCCACCCCCCTTCTACAAACTTGTATAACCCTTCGGGACCAACACAGACACACACCATAAAAGAAGGACTAATTTTCAATTCCTCCTATTAACTAACCCATCATCTCTCTCACATAATAGGCTCTCCAATAGCTTGCACACCACCATTCCCATTTCCTTGCAGGTTTCTGTTGTAGACGATACACACCACCATTCCATTTCCTTGTAGGGTTTTTGTTGCAGACACTCACCATAAAGAGACTTTTTTTTAATTCCTCATAATAACTAACCTATTATCTGTCTCGCATAATATGCTCTCCAACAGCTTGCACACCACCATTCCCATTTCCTTGCAGGTTTATGTTGTAGACAACACACAACACCATTCCTATTTCCTTGTAGGTTTTTTTGTTGTAGATACACACCATAAAAGAAGGACTAATTTTTGATTCCTCCTAATAACTAACCCATCATCTCTCTCACATAATAGGCTCTCCAATAGTTTATACAACACCTTTCCCATTTCCTTGCAGGTCTCTGTTGCAGACGACACACACCACCATTCCCATTTTTTGTAGGTTTTTTTGTTACAGACTCACATCATAATAGAAAGACTAATTTTTAATTCCTCCTAATAACTAACCCATCATCTCTCTCTCACATAATAGGCTCTCCAATAGCTTGCACACCACCATTCCCATTTCCTTGCAGGTTTCTGTTACAGACGACACACACCACCATTCCCATTTCCTTGTAGGTTTTTTGTTGTAGACACACACCATAAAAGGACTAATTCTTAATTCCTCCTAATAACTAACCCATCATCTCTCTCTCACGTAATAGGCTCTCCAATAGCTTGCACACCACCATTCCCATTTCCTTGCAGATTTCTATTGCAGACGACACACACCACCATTACCATTTCCTTGTAGGTTTTTTGTTGCAGACACACACCATCAAAAAAGGACTAATTTTCAATTCCTCGTAATAACTAACCCATCATCTCTCTCACATAATAGGATCTCCAATAGCTTGCACACCACCATTCCCATTTCCTTGCATGTTTCTGTTGTAGACGACACACACCACCTTTCCCATTTCCTTGTAGGGTTTTTGTTGCAGACACTCACCATAAAAGGACTTTTTTTAATTCCTCATAATAACTAACCTATCATCTTTCTCACATATTATTCTCTCCAATAGCTTGCACACCACCATTCCCTTTTCCTTGCAGGTTTCTGTTGTAGACGACACACAACACCATTCCTATTTCCATGTAGGTTTTTTGTTGTAGATACACACCATAAAAGGACTAATTTTTGATTCCTCCTAATAACTAACCCATCCATAATAGGCTCTCCAATAGCTTGCACACCACCATTCCCATTTCCTTGCAGGTCTCTGTTGTAGACGACAACACCACCATTCCCATTTTTTGTAGGTTTTTTGTTGCTGACACACATCATAATAGAAGGACTAATTTTTAATTCCTCCTAATAACTAACTCATATTCTCAATAGCTTGCACACCACCATTCCCATTTCCTTGCACGTTTTTGTTGCAGACGATACACACCACTATTCCTATTTCCATGTAGGTTTTTTGTTGCAGACACACACCATAAAAGAATGACTAATTTTTAATTCCTCCTAATAACTAACACATCATCTATCTCACATAATAGGCTCTCCAATAGCTTGCACACCAACATTCCCATTTCCTTGCAGGTTTCTGTTGCAGACGACACACACCACCATTCCCACTTCCTTGTAGGTTTTTTGTTGAAGACACACAAAATAAAAGAAGGACTAATTTTTTATTCCTCCTAATAACTAACCCATCATCTCTCTCACATAATAGGCTCTCCAAAATCTTTCACACCACCATTCCCATTTCCTTGCAGGTTTCTGTTGCAAACGACAAACACCACCATTCTCATTTTCTTATAAGTTTTTTGTTGCAGACGTACACCATATAAGGACTAATTTTTTATTCCTCCTAATAACTAACCCATCATCTCTCTCACATAATAGGCTCTCCAATAGTTTGCACACCAACATTACCATTTCCTTGCACGTTTCTGTTGCAGACGACACACACCACCATTCCCATTTCCTTGAAGGTTTTTTGTTGCAGACACACACCATAAAAGATGGAATAATATTTAATTCCTCCTAATAACTAACCCATGATCTCTCTCACATAATAGTCTATCCAATATCTTGCATACCACCATTCCCATTTCCTTGCAGGTTTCTGTTGCTGACGACACACACCACCATTCCCCTTTCTTTGCTGGTTTCTGTTGCAGACGACACACACCACCATTCCTATTTCCTTGTAGGTTTTTTAATTCCTCCTAATAACTAACCCATCATCTCTCTCACATAATAGGCTCTCCAATATCTTGCACACCACCATTCCCATTTCCTTGTAGGTTTCTGTTGCAGACGACATACACCACCATTCCCATTTCCCTGTAGGTTTTTTGTTGCAGACACACAACATAATAGGACTAATTTTTAATTCCTCCTAATAACTAACCCATCATCTCTTTCACATAATAGTCTATCCAATATCTTGCATACCACCATTCCCATTTCGTTGCAGGTTTCTGTTGCTTACGACACACACCACCATTCCCCTTTCTTTGCTGGTTTCTGTTGCAGACGACACACACCACCATTCCTATTTCCTTATAGGTTTTTTAATTCCTCCTAATAACTAACCCATCTTCTCTCTCACATAATAGGCTCTCCAATAGCTTGCACACCACCATTCCCATTTCCTTGTAGGTTCTGTTGCAGACGACACACACCACCATTCCCATTTCCCTGTAGGATTTTTGTTGCAGACACACAACATAATAGGACTAATTTTTAATTCTTCCTAATAACTAACCCATCATCTCTTTCACATAATAGGATCTCCAATAGCTTGCACACCACCATTCCCATTTCCTTGTAGGTTTCTGTTGCAGACGATACACACCACCATTCCTATTTCCTTATAGGTTTTTTGTTGCAGACACACACCATAAAAGAATGACTAATTTTTAATTCCTCTTAATAACTAAACCATCATCTCTCTCACATAATAGGCTCTCCAATAGCTTGCACACCACAATTCTCATTTCCTTGCAGGTTTCTGTTGCAAACAACACACACCACCATTCCCATTTCCGTGTAGATTTTTTATTGCAGACACACATAAAAAGAAGGACCAAGTTTTAATTCCTCCTGATAACTAACCCATCATCTCCCTCACATAATAAGCTCTCCAATAGCTTGCACACCACCATTCCCATTTCCTTGCAGGTTTCTGTTGTAGACGACACACACCACCATTCCCATTTCCTTGTAGGTTTTTTCTCGTAGAGACAAACCATAAAAGAAGACTAATTTTTAATTCCTCCTAATAACTAACCCATCATATCTCTCACATAATAGGCTCTCTAATAGCTTGCACACCACTATTCCCATTTCCTTGCAAGTTTTTGTTGCAGACGACACACACCACCATTCTCATTTCCTGGAAGGTTTTTGTCGCAGACACACTTCATAATAGTCTCTCCAATAGCTTGCAGGTCTCTGTAGCAGACGACACACACCACTATTTCCATTTTTTGTAGGTTTTTTTGTTGCAGACACACATCATAATAGAAGGACTAATTTTTAATTCCTCCTAATAATTAACCCATCATCTCTTTCATATAATAGGCTCTCCAATAGCTTGCACACCACCATTCCCATTTCCTTGCAGGTTTCTATTGTAGACGAAAAACACCACTATTCCTATTTCCATGTAGGTTTTTTGTTGCAGAAACACACCATAAAAGAATGACTAATTTTTAATTCCTCTTAATAACTAACCCATCATCTCTTTCACATAATAGGATCTCCAATAGCTTGCACACCACCATTCCCATTTCCTTGCAGGTTTCTGTTGCAGACGATACACACCACCATTCCTATTTCCTTATAGGTTTTTTGTTGCAGACACACACCATAAAAGAATGACAAATTTTTAATTCCTCTTAATAACTAAACCATCATCTCTCTCACATAATAGGCTCTCCAATAGCTTGCACACCACAATTCTCATTTCCTTGCAGGTTTCTATTGCAGACGATACACACCACCATTCCTATTTCCTTATAGGTTTTTTGTTGCAGACACACACCATAAAAGAATGACTAATTTTTAATTCCTCTTAATAACTAAACCATCATCTCTCTCACATAATAGGCTCTCCAATAGCTTGCACACCACAATTCTCATTTCCTTGCAGGTTTCTGTTGCAAACAACACACACCACCATTCCCATTTCCGTGTAGGTTTTTTATTGCAGACACACATAAAAAGAAGGACCAAGTTTTAATTCCTCCTGATAACTAACCCATCATCTCCCTCACATAATAAGATCTCCAATAGCTTGCACACCACCATTCCCATTTCCTTGCAGGTTTCTGTTGTAGACGACACACACCAGCATTCCCATTTCCTTGTAGGTTTTTTGACGCAGAGACAAACCATAAAAGAAGACTAAATTTTAATTCCTCCTAATAACTAACCCATCATCTCTCTCACATAATAGGCTCTCTAATAGCTTGCACACCACCATTCCCATTTCCTTGCAAGTTTTTGTTGCAGACGACACACACCACCATTCTCATTTCCTGGAAGGTTTTTGTTGCAGACACACTTCATAAAAGGACTAATTTTTAATTACTCCTAATAACTACACCATAATCTCTCTCACATAATAGTCTCTCCAATAGCTTTCACACCACCATTCCCATTTCCTTTTAGGTTTCTGTTGCAGACGACACACACCACCATTCTATTTCTTTGTAGGTTTTTTGTTGCAGACACACACCATAAAAGGACTAATTTTTAAGTCCTCCTAGTAACTAACCCATCATCTCTCTCACATAACTGGCTCTCCAATAGCTTGCACACCACCATTCTGATTTCCTTCTAGGTTTTCTGTTGCACACACACCATAAAAGAAGGACTAATTTTTAATTCCTCGTAATAACTTACCCATCATCTCTCTCACATAGTTGGCTCTCCAATAGCTTGCACACCACCATTCCCATTTCCTTCCAGGTTTCTGTTGTAGACGACACACACCATCATTCTCATTTCCTTGTAGGTTTTTTGTTGCAGACACACACCATAAAAGAAGACTAATTTTTAATTCCTCCTACTAACTAACCCATCATCTCTCTCACATAATAGGTTCTTCAATAGGTTTCACACCACCATTCCCATTTCCTTGCAGGTCTCTGTTGCAGACGACACACACCACTATTTCATTTTTTTGTAGGTTTTTTTGTTGCAGACGCACATCATAATAGAAGGACTAATTTTTAATTCCTCCTAATAATTAACCCATCATCTCTTTCATATAATAGGCTCTCCAATATCTTGCACACCACCATTCTCATTTCCTTGCACGTTTTTGTTGCAGACGATACACACCACTATTCCTATTTCCATGTAGGTTTTTTGTTGCAGACACACACCATAAAAGAATGATTAATTTTTAATTCCTCCTAATAACTAACCCATCATCTATCTCACATAATAGGCTCTCCAATAACTTGCACACCAACATTCACATTTCCTTGCAGGTTTCTGTTGCAGACGACACACACCACCATTCCCACTTCCTTGTAGGTTTTTTGTTGAAGACACACAACATAAAAGAAGGACTAATTTTTTATTTCTCCTAATAACTAACCCATCATCTCCCTCACATAATAGGCTCTCCAATATCTTGCACACCACCATTCCCATTTCCTTGCAGGTTTCTGTTGCAAACGACATACACCACCATTCTCATTTTCTTATAAGTTTTTTGTTGCAGACGTACACCATATAAGAAGGACTAATTTTTAATTCCTCCTAATAACTAACCCATCATCTCTCTCACATAATAGGCTCTCCAATAGTTTGCACACCAACATTACCATTTCCTTGCACGTTTCTGTTGCAGACGACACACACCACCATTCCCATTTCCTTGAAGGTTTTTTGTTGCAGACACACACCATAAAAGAAGGACTAATTTTTAATTCCTCCTAATAACCTTTCCCGTCATCTCTCTCACATAATAGGCTCTCCAATATCTTGCACACCACCATTCCCATTTCCTTGCAGGTTTCTGTTGCAGACGACACACACCACCATTCCCATGTCCTTACAGGTTTTTTGTTGCAGACACACACCATAAAAGATGGAATAATATTTAATTACTCCTAATAACTAACCCATCCTCTCTCTCACATAATAGTCTATCCAATATCTTGAATACCACCATTCCCATTTCCTTGCAGGTTTCTGTTGCTGACGACACACACCACCATTCCCCTTTCTTTGTTGGTTTCGGTTGCAGACGACACACACCACCATTCCTATTTCCTTGTAGGTTTTTTAATTCCTCCTAATAACTAACCCATCATCTCTCTCACATAATAGTCTCTCCAATAGCTTGCACACCACCATTCCCATTTCCTTGTAGGTTTCTCTTTTGCAGACGACACACACCACCATTCCCATTTCCCGATTTTTGTTGCAGACACACAACATAATAGGACTAATTTTTAATTCCTCCTAATAACTAACCCATCATCTCTTTCACATAATAGGATCTCCAATAGCTTGCACACAACCATTCCCATTTCCTTGCAGGTTTCTGTTGCAGACGATACACACCACCATTCCTATTTCTTTATAGGTTTTTTGTTGCAGACACACACCATAAAAGAATGACTAATTTTTAATTCCTCTTAATAACTAACCCATCATCTCTCTCACATAATAGGCTCTCCAATAGCTTGCACACCACAATTCTCATTTCCTTGCAGGTTTCTGTTGCAGACAACACACACCACCATTCCCATTTCCGTGTAGGTTTTTATTGCAGACACACATAAAAAGAAGGACCAAGTTTTAATTCCTCCTTATAACTAACCCATCATCTCCCTCACATAATAGGCTCTCTAATAGCTTGCACACCACCATTCCCATTTCCTTGCAAGTTTTTTTTGCAGACGACACACACCACCATTCTCATTTCCTGGAAGGTTTTTGTTGCAGACACACTTCATAAAAGGACTAATTTTTAGTTCCTCCTAATAACTACACCATAATCTCTCTCACATAATAGTCTCTCCAATAGCTTTCACACCACCATTCCCATTTCCTTTTAGGTTTCTGTTGCAGACGACACACACCACCATTCTATTTCTTTGTAGGTTTTTTGTTGCAGACACACACCATAAAAGAAGAACTAATTTTTAAGTCCTCCTAATAACTAACCCATCATCTCTCTCACATAATAGGCTCTCCAATAGTTTGCACACCAACATTACCATTTCCTTGCACGTTTCTGTTGCAAACGACACACACCACCATTTCCATTTCCTTGAAGGTTTTTTGTTGCAGACACACACCATAAAAGGACTAATTTTTAATTCCTCCTAATAACTTACCCATCATCTCTCTCACATAATAGGCTCTCCAATAGCTTGCACACCAACATTCCCATTTCCTTGCAGGTTTCTGTTGCAGACGACACACACCACCATTCCCACTTCTTTGTAGGTTTTTTGTTGATGACACACAACATAAAAGAAGGACTAATTTTTTATTCCTCCTAATAACTAACCCATCATCTCTCTCACATAATAGGCTCTCCAAAATCTTTCACACCACCATTCCCATTTCCTTGCAGGTTTCTGTTGCAAACGACATACACCACCATTCTCATTTTCTTATTAGTTTTTTGTTGCAGACATACACCATATAAGAAGGACTAATTTTTAATTCCTCATAATAACTAACCCATCATCTCTCTCACATAATAAGTTCTTCAATAGCTTGCACACCACCATTCCCATTTCCTTGCAGGTCTCTGTTGCAGAGGACACACACCACTATTTCCATTTTTTGTAGGTTTTTTTGTTTCAGACACACATCATAATAGAAGGACTAATTTTTAATTCCTCCTAATAATTAAACCATCATCTCTTTCATATAATAGGCTCTCCAATAGCTTGCACACCACCATTCTCATTTCCTTGCACGTTTTTGTTGCAGACGAAAAACACCACTATTCCTATTTCCATGTAGGTTTTTTGTTGCAGACACACACCATAAAAGAATGACTAATTTTTAATTCCTCCTAATAACTAACCCATCATCTATCTCACATAATAGGCTCTCCAATAGCTTGCACACCAACATTCCCATTTCCTTGCAGGTTTCTGTTGCAGACGACACACACAACCATTCCCCCTTCCTTGTAGGTTTTTTGTTGAAGACACACAACATAAAAGAAGGACTAATTTTTTATTCCTCCTAATAACTAACCCATCATCTCTCTCACATAATAGGCTCTCCAAAATCTTGCACACCACCATTCCCATTTCCTTGCAGGTTTCTGTTGCAAACGACGTACACCACCATTCTCATTTTCTTATAAGTTTTTTGTTGCAGACATACACCATATAAGAAGGACTAATTTTTAATTCCTCCTAATAACTAACCCATCATCTCTCTCACATAATAGGCTCTCCAATAGTTTGCACACCAACATTACCATTTCCTTGCACGTTTCTGTTGCAGACGACACACACCACCATTTCCATTTCCTTGAAGGTTTTTTGTTGCAGACACACACCATAAAAGGACTAACTTTTAATTCCTCCTAATAACTTACCCATCATCTCTCTCACATAATAGGCTCTCCAATATCTTGCACACCACCATTCCCATTTCCTTGCAGGTTTCTGTTGCAGACGACACACACCACCATTCCCATTTTCTTAAAGGTTTTTTGTTGCAAACACACACCATAAAAGAAGGACTAATTTTTAATTCCTCCTAATAACTAACCCATCATATCTCTCACATAATAGTCTCTCCAATAGTTTGCACACCAACATTACCATTTCCTTGCAGGTTTCTGTTGCAGACGACACACACCACCATTCCCATTTCCTTGAAGGTTTTTTGTTGCAGACACACACCATAAAAGAAGGACTAATTTTTAATTCCTCCTAATAACTTACCTATCATCTCTATCACATAATAGGCTCTCTAATATCTTGCACACCACCATTCCCATTTCCTTGCAGGTTTCTGTTGCAGACGCCACACACCACAATTCCCATGCCCTTATAGGTTTTTTGTTGCAGACACACACCATAAAAGAAGACTAACATTTAATTCCTCCTAATAACTATCCCATCATATCTCTCACATAATAGGTTCTTCAATAGCTTGCACACCACCATTCCCATTTCCTTGCAGGTCTCTGTTGCAGATGACAGACACCACTATTTCCATTTTTTGTACGCTTTTTGTTGCAGACACACATCATAATAGAAGGACTAGTTTTTAATTCCTCCAAATAACTAACCCATAATCTCTTTCATATAATAGGCTCTCCAATAGCTTGCACACCACCATTCTCATTTCCTTGCACGTTTTTGTTGCAGACGATACACACCACTATTCCTATTTCCTTGTAGGTTTTTTGTTGCAGACACACACCATAAAAGAATGACTAATTTTTAATTCCTCCTAATAACTAACCCATCATCTATCTCACATAATAGGCTCTCCAATAGCTTGCACACCAACATTCCCATTTCCTTGCAGGTTTCTATTGCAGATAGGGATGGAAACGGGGCGGGTATTAGGCGGGTAATGCATCTCCCGTCCCCGACCCCGACCCCCGTTTAAGCCCCCCGTCCCCGACTAATCCCCGACGTGTTCGGGGGAGAAAATCCCCGACGGGTACGGGGAACCCGTTGTGTACCCGTTTACGAAAAAAATAATTAAATTATTTTTAAAGAAAATGAAATTAGCGATTTTTAATTTTTAAAACAAATAAATAAACCTCAAGTTTCAAAAACATATAATGATATAATCAACCATGTGTAATCATAGTTCATGACAAATTTTAAAGTAAAAAATTATCAAACAACTAATAAGAAACTAATTAAATTGTATATAAAAATATATATCGGGTATTATTAGGGGCAGGTAATACCCTCCCCGACCCCGACCCCGCTTCGGGTATGAAAAACAATACCCGTCCCCGCCCCGTTACCCGATTAGCAGGGGAATCCCCGCCCCATTAGGGGCGGGTACCCGTGGGTACCCGACCCGACGGGTAAAATGTCCATCACTAATTGCAGATGACACACACGGGGGTCGGGGTACCCGTGGGTACCCGACCCGACGGGTAAAATGTCCATCACTAAAATGTCCATCACTAATTGCAGATGACACCTCCAAATAACTAATCCATCATCTCTCTCACATAATAGGCTCTCCAATAGCTTGCAAACCACCATTCCCATTTCCTTGTAGGTTTCTGTTGCAGACGACACACACCACCATTCCTATTTCCCTGTAGGATTTTTGTTGCAGACACACAACATAAAAGAAAGACTAATTTTTAATTCCTCCAAATAACTAACCCATCATCTCTCTCACATAATAGGCTCTCCAATAGCTTGCACACCACTATTCCGATTTCCTTGCAGGTTTCTGTTGCAGACGATACATACCACCATTCCCATTTCCTTGTAGGTTTTTTGTTGCAGACACACACCATAAAAGAATGACTAATTTTTAATTCCTCCTAATAACTAACTCATCATCTCTCTCGGATAATAGGCTCTCCAATATCTTGCACACCACCATTCCCATTTCCTTGCATGTTTCTGTTGCAGACGACACACACCATAATTCCCATGTCCTTATAGGTTTTTTGTTGCAGACACACACCATAAAAGATGGACTAATATTTAATTCCTCCTAATAACTAACCCATCATCTCTCTCACATAATAGTCTATCCCATAGCTTGCATACCACCATTCCCATTTCCTTGCAGGTTTCTGTTGCTGACGACACACACCACCATTTCCCATTTCTTTGCTGGTTTCTGTTGCAGATGAAACACACCACCATTCCCATTTCCTTATAGGTTTTTTAATTCCGCCTAATAACTAACCCATCATCTCTCTTACATAATAGGCTCTCCAATAGCTTGCACACCACCATTCCCTTTTCCTTGTAGGTTTCTGTTGCAGACGACACACATCACCATTCCTATTTCCCTATAGGATTTTTGTTGCAGACACACAACATAAAAGAAGGACTAATTTTTAATTCGTCCTAATAACTAACCCATCATCTCTCTCACATAATAGGCTCTCCAATAGCTTGCACACCACCATTCTCATTTCCTTGCAAGTTTCTGTTGCAGACGACACATACCACCATTCCCATTTCCGTGTAGGTTTTTTTTGCAGACAGACCATAAAAGAAGGACCAATTTTTAATTCCATTTGATAATTAACCCATCATCTCTCTCACATAATAAGCTCTCCAACACACCACTATTTCCATTTCCTTGCAGGTTTCTGTTGTAGACGACACACACCACCATTCCCATTTCCTTGTAGGTTTTTTGTTGCAGACACACACCATAAAAGAAGGACTAATTTTTAATTCCTCCTAATAACTAACCCATCATCTCTCTCACATAATTGGCTCTCCAATAGCTTGCACACCACCATTCCCATTTCCTTGCAGGTTTCTGTTGCAGACGATACACACCACCATTCCTATTTTTTTGTTTGATTTTTGTTGCAAACACACATCATAAAAGAATGACTAATTTTTAATTCCTCCTAATAACTAACCCATCATCTCTCTCACATAATAGGCTCTCCAATAGCTTACACACCACCATTCCAATTTCCGTGCACGTTTCTGTTGTAGACGACACACACCACTATTCCTATTTCTATTGCAAAGACACACACCTTGTAGATTTTTGTTGAGACTCACACCACCATTGCTATTGCTACCCAGGTAACTCCTACATTTATTGAAGAATATCTTATTATTATTTATGTATATCTTCTTCTTATTTCTTGAGATTGTTTCTTCACAATAATTATACGAGGTTTAATTTTCTAGTTGATATCTTCTTCTTGGGTAACCTAGTTTCTTACTTGGTATCTATCTTCTTCTTGGTTTACTCTGTTGAAGTATTTTGGTCTTTGTTAAATAATTTTCATTTATATTTATCATTCTAGATGACTTAGTGTTTTAGCAATCATGGCCAATCCACCAGTAGATTTTGTGCAACTCTATTGTACATCTTCTACTAGCCTCATATTCACTTTGTTTTGCATATATATTATCCTCCTCTTCTTCTTATTTGCATCAGTTTCATGTCACATTTGGCACAAAACCAACTTACCTGCGTGTGGAATAGAACAATGAAGTTCATATACAATATATGTTAGATAAAAGCATAGAAGAATGAAGTTCATATACAATATGTGTGATATGTAGTAAAGGATTGCAAATTTCCTTATGCTTTGGACAAGATAAGTGGAGAGATGGAAACACTCTGTTATTTGTTTCTCTCCCCTCAGCTCCCAAAATTAATAGTACCAACATTTGTTTAATTTGATCCCATACAAAACCAAACTTCTCCCTATCTTCCATTAATTAATTTCTTCTCGCTTGACACCCTAAAATTGCATTTTCGATCAAAATTCTATTTATAGTTTCTGCCGGTGGTTTCACCCATTCTGGAGCAGCATACTACCCAGATTCTGATGACAAGGGATTACAAATTAAGTGAGAACTGACACGTATATATATAGAAGGACATGCATACATAGATATACTTATAGTTTTTACTTTGTAGTCTCTACCGATATGTTTCGTTATGATTGTTTGACGATGTGGACACGGTTCATTTGGAGGCAGGGGTATAAATAAGCCGAGTCAAGTCGAGTAGCAGGTTATTCGAGCCGAGCTCGAAAAAATAATATCAGGCTCGAGCTCGAATATTTTTTCAATGTTCAAGGTTAAACTTGATGCTCGTTTTTTAGCTCGAATTGGAGATCGATTAACTCGTTTATGTACTCAAGATCGATAATTTTTATATTTTGATTATATAATTTGTAAACATATAAATATGCCAGTATTGAAAAAGTGTACGCTCGAATGGCTCGACTCGACTCGTAAAACTTAATCGAGCTTTCGAACGAGTCGAGTCGAACACCGGTGTTATGGAGCTCGACTCGTTAACTTAAGCGACATTTATTTTTTGTTCGAGATCGAATCGATCTCGATAACTATTAGGCTCGAGCTCGAGATAAACGAGCTCGAGCTTGAGTAGCTCGTTAAAAGCTCGACTCTTTTACACCCCTATTTAAAGTTACTAACAATCAACAATGTGGATGTAGCAGATGCATCTCGTCTCTATCGAGATTAGGGGTGAGCATCGGACGGGTCGGGCGGGTTCGGGTGGGAAAATCAATAACCCGATCGGATTTCGGATATGGAAACCAACCCCGAACTTTGGGTTTCAGATTTCGAATTATTTCGGGTTCGGGTTCCCAGCTGGGTTCGATCGGGTTTCGGGTATAATTATATGCAAAAAAATATATAATATTCGATCACTTTTGACGATGAACTCAATTGGTTGAGAGGATCGATAATGTGACAGTAGGTTTAGTCTCTAGAAAGACTACGACTGACTAGAATTTATGATTTCTAAAGGATAAGTAGATAAATAAATATATTTATATATAATATATATGTCGGGTTTTCAGACGGGTCGGGTGGCGATAAATCAAACCCAACCCGAGCCCAAATATTTCCCAAAAAATCGGGTTTTGATTTTCCGGATTTCAGGGCATTCGGGTTTTACACGAACACCTCATTTTCGGTTAGGGTTTTCGGACCATTCAAGTTTTGCACACCCCTAATCGAGATGGTGTAGGTATGCTAGCCAGCTGCGTAATTAAAGAGATTACCATATATAAGGATATCGAGATGGTGTATTAAACCTTTAAATATGGTTGTGATCATATTTTTATCATTGGAGAGGAAACAAATTAAACTTATCTCAAATAATTGAAGTCCTTAAAGTTGACAATGTGTTACTAGAAAGATATCTAGTTATGATGTTTAAAGTAAACGTTTTCTTAGTTTTATCGTAAGTTGATACTAATCAATATATATATTAAAACAAAAACCACTTGTAGTGACGTGGCATCCTCTCAAAGCTAGAAATTGGTTTATCTTTGTTCTCCTTTTCCCAAGCCTCTGTGCCTCAATGTCTATTTTTCTCATTTCATTTGTCCCCTCCTCTTCCAACACCGATGACTATGGGTAGTCTTTTCTGTTTCAGTTCATCACTGTATCTCTTCCCAAACCTCTTCATTCCTCCAAACATCATTGTCCTCCTAATAACCGATAAACGGCAACTTATTTGACGCTTTACACTTGTTTTTCGTTTATTTTGCGTTTTTAGTATTTATTAAAAGTCGTTAGATCGAGTGTTTATTATGTAAATTATTAATTTTAGTGTTTGTGTAGCTCAAGTTGATTAATGCCAATTCACTCACCTTTTGATGCTAATTTGTGGCTAGTCTTGTGTTTATAATGTTTTGTAGAAAAAAAATGCTTTGGGATGAGATAGTTTTTGGAAATGGAGGACTCATGCTTTTGGTTGAAGACAAAGTTTGAAGATTTGGAGAATATTTTTGAAGATTTGCCAACTTTGTTGTTGTGAAAATTGGGGACACATTATCTAGTAGATATTAGATTATAACCTAGTGGTTAAAAGCTCCCTTATAAATAGGTCCTTTGTGTAGTATAAAAATCATCCAAGAAAACCATCTTAGAATCCTATCATCCATCCATCTAAGGATTTAAGTATCCAATTTTCATGTCCTCTCCAAGTAAACACCTCTCTCCATTTTGGTTAAGCATTGTAGTGATGAGTTTTCTCCCAAGACAATTCATCTTCTTTATAATTAATGAATTTTAGTAAAATTCTTCTTGCCATCCACCTTTCATGCAATTTCTTGTTACGTCTTAATTTTTTATAAATCGTTCTTCAATTTATGTTTCATCGTGTCTCTACGTTGTCCATCTATACTTAAAGTCACTAGCGTAAAAATTATTCTCTTAACCTTCGTAATTTATCTTTTCGTAAACTTGTGTTTATAGTTTAAAGTCCTCTTGTCGATTTTCATAGTTTGAAGTTTAATTTTTCGTAACTTATATTTCGTCAAAAATATATATATGTATACGTTATTTTGTTTTCTAAAAGGTAAAAATAAAAATAGAAAGCAAGGAAACCAAGCTATGATAGGCTAACAACCTTAGCTTGGGTGTAGGGTAACCTAGTTTCTTACTTGGTATCTATCTTCTATTTGGGTAACCTACTTTCTTACTTGGTATCTATCTTCTTCTTGGTTTACTTGGTATCTATCTTCTTCTTGGTTTACTCTGTTGAAGTATTTTGGTCTTTGTTAAATAATTTTCATTTATATTTATCTTTCTTGATGACTTAGTGTTTTAGCAAGCATGGCCAATCCACCAGTAGATTTTGTGTAGATTTTGTGCAACTCTATTGTTCATCTTCTACTAGCCTCATATTCACTTTGTTTTGCATATATATTACCTCCTCTTCTTCTTATTTGCATCAGTTTCTTGTCACATTTGGCACAAAACCAACTTACCTTCGTGTGGAATAGAACAACGAAGTTCATATACTGTATATGTTAGAAAAAGGCATATAAGAATGAAGTTCATATACAATATGTGTGATATGCAATAAAGGATTGCAAATTTCCTTATGCTTTGGACAAGATAAGTGGAGAGATGGAAACACTCTGTTATTTGTTTCTCTCCCCTCAGCTCCCAAAATTAATAGTACCAACATTTGTTTAATTTGATTCCATACAAAACCAAACTTCTCTCTATCTTCCATTAATTAATTTCTTCTCTCTTGACACCCTAAAATTGCATTTTCAATCAAAATTCTATTTATAGTTTATGCTGGTGGTTTCACCCATTCTGGAGCAGCATACTACCCAGATTCTGATGAGAAGGGATTACAAATTAAGTGAGAACTGACACACACACACACACACACATATATATATATATATATAGAAGGACATGCATACATAGTATTAGATATATTGTATGAGTTATGAGATATTAATGCATTTATTAGGATATATCCTCTTGCCTTGTATAGTTCCATGTATGTAAGGTAGGTACCTATGTTTATGCCTTGTCTTTTGCATAACTGGTCATGTAATCTGTGTATATAATAATTGGTATCTCAATTGAATGGAGCAAGGAAAACAGTTTTATGGTATCAGAGCATACCCACCTTGATCTTCATTTTTCTTTCTTTTGCCTCCCTTTGATAAAACCTCTCATCAATATGACTAACTCCAACAACAACACAGGCCAACCCAACTCCAACAATACCCAATCACCAACCTATCATCCCGCTCTCAACGTCTCCGATATAAAATCTTTCATCCCTATTATGTTGGAGGTTGAAAAGGTTCAGTATTCTTCATGGGCTGAACTTTTTAAAATCCATGCTAGAGCCTACCTTGTGCTTGATCATATAGTACCACCTAAAGATGATTCGATGGACTTCGATCTATGGCGCCGTCTAGATGCAGTGGTACTCCAATGGATTTATGCTACAATTTCTAATGATCTACTTCTTACTATTCTAGAACCGGATTCCACCGCTCAAATCGCGTGGAATCGTTTGAAAGACATTTTTCAAGATAATAAAAGTTCCCGTGTTGTCTATCTCGAGCAACAATTCTCTCGCACCCGACAAGAAGATTTTCCCTCGGTTTTGGCTTATTGTCAAGCTCTAAAAATGCTTGCCGACCAACTATCCAATGTTGGTTCTCCGGTGTCTGAACAACGTCTCGTACTACAATTGGTTGCCGGACTAACCAAAAATTATGATGGTGTTGCTACGATCATTCAACAAACCGATCCATTACCTCCATTTTATAGGGCTCGTAGCATGCTTGCACTCGAAGAAGCACGAAAGACGAAACAAACGGAGTCTACAATCGGTAGTCCTACGGCCTTTGTCTCCGACAACGCCTCGACTCCACCTTCTCCACAACCGGAGCTATCAGCCTCCTCGACTCCGACTCCTTCTGGTAACTATCGAGGACGTGGTCGCGGTAACTACCGCGGACGTGGTAACTACCGTGGATGTGGCCGTGGACGGGGAAGTTCGTCTTCATGGCACCATTATGGACCTCAATATTGGACTCAACCCCAATGGACACACTGGCAGCCTCCCCCCTGTCCTTATCTAACATCCGGGTGGACTCCTCGCTCACCTCATGCTCAACGCCCAACTTTCGGTCATGGTATTCTAGGTTCCCGTCCGCCACAAGCGCATCATGCATCGGTCACGCCATCCTACGCTCCTACCAACATTGATGCAGCATTTCAAACTATGTCGTTGCACCCTCCCGATGACCAATGGTACATGGATACCGGGGCAACATCTCATATAGAGTCAAATCACGGTAAGTTCTCTAATCTTTTTAATATGTGCAATCCTCGTCATATTATAGTGGGTAACGGTGATTCTATTCCTATCACCGCATATGGCAACTCTAAATTACCCTCACCTTATCCTCCTCTTTCTTTAAATAGCGTTCTTCTCGTTCCTAATATCATTAAAAATCTAGTTTCGGTTCGTCAATTTACGAAGGATAATTATGTTTCTGTTGAATTTGACCCCTTCGGTTTTTGTGTAAAGGATCTACATACGGGGAATCTTCTTATGAGATGTAACAGTACAGGAGATCTTTATCCTATTTCATCTTCCGGTCGACCGTCGTCTACACCATCAACTTTTCTAGCTACCACCGCCTCTCTTTGGCATGCTCGTCTTGGCCACCCCGGCTCTACTATCCTTAGCAAATTACGTAGCAATAATCTTATTTCTAGTCATAGTTCTAATTTTTCGGGTATTTGTGTTGTCAAATTGGTAAACATAATAAATTGCGCTTCTTTCCATCTATGTCTAACTCTATTGCACCCTTTGATATTATACATAGTGACCTATGGACCTCGCCGACTCTAAGTACAAGTGGCCACAGGTACTATCTTTTGTTTTTGGATGACTATACAAACTTTGTATGGGTTTTTCCGATGGCACGCAAGTCTCAAACTTTCTCATTTTTTCTACGTTTTCGACAATACATTCAAACACAATTTGCCAAAGAAATCAAAACCTTTCAATGTGATAACGGGCGAGAATATAATAATTCCATGTTTCATCAATTTTTTAATCAACATGGCATCCGTTTTCGTTTTTCTTGTCCTTATACTTCGTCACAAAACGTTAAAGCGGAACGTAAAATACGAACCCTTAATAACATGCCTCGCACGTTACTCTTACATGCTAATCTCCCACCCGCGTTTTGGCATTATTCGGTCAACATGGCCACATACCTTCATAATATTCTTCCATCGCAAGTCATCAACTATTGCTCTCCAACATCTCTACTCTACCAGAAAATCCCGTCGTATTCTCATCTACGCGTTTTTGGTTGCTTATGTTTCCCTCATAACGCCGAACCCCACCATAAACTCCTTCCACGATCTACTTAGTGTATTTTCTTGGTCTATCCGACTCACCACCGTGGCTACATTTGCTACAATATTTCTCAAAAACAAATAATTATTTCCCGACACGTCACTTTTGATGAAAACACATTCCCTTACTCCATCCCCAAAACACACTCCCAACCTTCGCTACACACCTTGGATACCCCTTCCTTTAACCCATTTATAAACCCACATGCCAATTCCCCATCCACACTACCCAACTTTACCGACAACCCTTCTCCATCTACACCTTCATCTATGCCACATGTTTCCTCTCAATCTACCACCACCACATCTCCAACTAATAGCCCTTCCCCCATTGTCCACTTCTCCCTCTCCACCGTCCACTCCTCCTTCTCCTCCTCACCATCCGATGACCACTCGAGGACGTAATGGGATTATTAAACCAAATCCTAAATACGCTTTCGTTGGTGCCTCTTCCGATATCTCACCTCTTCCTATGTCTCACATCGATGCCCTATGTGATCCTAATTGGCACAAAGCTATGATTGATGAGTTTGATGCACTTATTAAAAATGACACATGGGAACTGGTTCCGAGACCTATGAATGTTAATATTATTCGTTGTATGTGGATTTTTACACATAAATATCGCTCTAACGGTGATCTTGAGAGATACAAAGCTCGTTGGTATGTAATGGCAGGTCTCAACAGGTGGGCATCGATTGCATGGAAACCTTCAGTCCGGTAGTTAAACCGGCTACCATTCGTGTTGTTCTTAGTCTTGCCCTATCAAAGAACTAGGAAATACACCAACTTGATGTGAAGAATGCCTTTCTTCATGGGACGTTGGAAGAGACGGTTTATATGCATCAACCGTTGGGTTTCCGCAACGAATCCTTTCCACATCATGTTTGTCGCCTCAAGAAGTCCCTATACGGTCTTAAACAAGCACCGCGAGCCTGGTACCAACGATTCGCTGGTTTTATTTCGTCAATCGGTTTTTCACATAGCAAATCAGATAATAGCTTATTCATCTACCATCGTGGGAACGCAACCGCGTACTTGTTACTTTATGTAGATGACATTATCCTAACAGCTCCATCTGACGACCTTCGTGTCGATTTAATTAACAAACTTCGTACGGAGTTTGCTATGAAAGACTTGGGTCCTCTTAATTATTTCTTGGGGATTTCGGTTTCACGTACCACTTCGGGCCTATTTCTCTCTCAACAAAAATATGCTCGAGAAATCCTTACCCGGGCAAACATGACATCTTGTAATTCTACCAAGACCCCAGTAGACACCAAAGCCAAATTAAGCGCGTCTTCCAGTCCACCGGTCTCTGATCCTACATTATATCGAAGTTTGGCAGGTGCCCTTCAATACCTTACATTTACGCGGCCGGACATTGCGTATGCGGTTCAACAAATATGTTTATTAATGCATGATCCACGGGAACAACACATGCATGCTTTACGTCGGATTTTGCGGTATATTAGTGGTACTCTACATTTTGGGTTACAAGTTACACCGTCATCCACCTCAAGGCTCATCTCCTACACGGATGCAGATTGGGGCGGTTGCCCCGATACTAGACGGTCGACGTTTGGCTATTGTGTATTCTTTGGGGACAATCTTGTCTCTTGGTCATCGAAACGACGACCAACGGTATCTCGATCTAGTGCGGAGGCGGAATACCGGGGCGTGGCAAATGTAGTCTCGGAAACATGTTGGTTAAGAAACCTTCTCCTTGAGCTTCGTTGTCCACTCTCCACGGCCACCATTGTGTATTGTGATAATGTTAGTGCGATTTACTTGTCCGGTAACCCAGTTCAACACCAACGTACGAAGCATGTAGAACTTGACATCCATTTTGTTCGGGAAAAGGTGGCTTGTGGTCAAGTGAAAGTGTTACATGTTCCGTCTCGCTACCAATTTGCCGATATTTTCACCAAAGGTCTTCCCAAGATATTGCACGATGAGTTTCGATCCAGTCTTAACGTTCGGAAACCTCTCGTTCCGACTGCGGGGCGTATTAGATATATTGTATGAGTTATGAGATATTAATGCATTTATTAGGATATATCCTCTTGCCTCGTATAGTTCCATGTATGTAAGGTATGTACCTATGTTTATGCCTTGTGTTTTGCATAACTGGTCATGTAATCTGTGTATATAATAATTGGTATCTCAATTGAATGGAGCAAGGAAAACAGTTTTACATAGATATACTTATAGTTTTTACTTTGTAGTCGCTACCGACAAGTTTCGTTATGATTGTTTGAGGATGTGACAGTAGGGAGATGTGGACACGGTTCATTTGGAGGCAGGGGTGTAAACGAGCCGAGTCAAGTCGAGTAGCAGGTTATTCGAGCCGAGCTCAAAAAAATAATATCAGGCTCGAGCTCGAATATTTTTTCAATGTTCAAGGTTGAACTCGATGCTCGTTTTTTATCACGAATTCGAGATCGATTAACTCGTTTATGTACTCAAGATCGATAATTTTTATATTTTGATTATATAATTTGTAAACATATAAATATGTCAGGATTGAAAAAGTGTACGCTCGAATGGCTCGACTCGACTCGTAAAACTTAATCGAGCTTTCGAACGAGTCGATTCGAACACCGGTGTTATGGAGCTCGACTCGTTAACTCAAGCGACATTTATTTTGTGTTCGAGATCGAATCGATCTCGATAACTATTAGGCTCGAGCTCGAGATAAACGAGCTCGAGTAGCTCGTTAAAAGCTCGACTCTTTTACACCCCTATTTAAAGCTACTAACAATCAACAATGGGGATGTAGCAGATGCATCTCATCTCTATCGAGATTAGGGGTGAGCATCGGACGGGTCGGGCGGGTTCGAGTAGGAAAATCAATAACCCGTTCGGATTTCGGATATGGAAACCAACACCGAACTTTGGGTTTCAGATTTTGAATTATTTCGGGTTCGGGTTCCAGCTGGGTTCGATCGGGTTTCGGGTATAATTATATGCAAAAAAAATATATAATATTCGATCACTTTTGACGATGAACTCAATTGGTTGAGAGGATCGATAAAGTGACAGTAGGTTTAGTCTCTAGAAAGACTACGACTGACTAGAATTTATGATTTATAAAGGATAAGTAGATAAATAACTATATTTATATATAATATATATGTCGGGTTTTCAGACGGGTCGGGTGGCGATAAATCAAACCCAACCCGAGCCCAAATATTCCCCAAAAAATCGGGTTTCGATTTTCTTGATTTCAGGGTATTCGGGTTTTACACGAACACCTCATTTTCGGTTAGGGTTTTCGGACCATTCAGGTTTTGCACACCCCTAATCGAGATGGTATAGGTAGGCTAGCCAGCTTCGTAATTAAAGAGATTACCATATATAAGGATATCGAGATGGTGTATTAAACCTTTAAATATGGTTGTGATCATATTTTTATCATTGGAGAGGAAACAAATTAAATTTATCTCAAATAATTGAAGTCATTAAAGTTGACAATGTGTTACTAGAAAGATCTCTAGTTATGATGTTTAAAGTAAACGTTTTCTTAGTTTTATCGTAAGTTGATACTAGTCAAATATATATATTAAAACAAAAACCACTTGCAGTGACGTGGCATCCTCTCAAAGCTAGAAATTGGTTTATCTTTGTTCTCCTTTTCCCAAGCCTCTGTGCCTCAATGTCTATTTTTCTCATTTCATTTGTCCTCTCCTCTTCCAAAACCGATGACTATGGGTAGTCTTTTCTGTTTCAGTTCATCATTGTATCTCTTCCCAAACCTCTTCATTCCTCCAAACATCATTGTCCTCCTAATAACCGATAAACGACAACTTATTTGACGCTTTACACTTGTTTTTCGTTTATTTTGCGTTTTTAGTATTTATTAAAAGTCGTTAGATCATGTGTTTATTATGTAAATTATTAATTTTAGTGTTTGTGGAGCTCAAGTTGATTAATGCCAATTCACTCACCTTTTGATGCTAATTTGTGGCTAGTCTTGTGTTTATAATGTTTTGAAGAAAAAAAATGCTTTGGGATGGGATAGTTTTTGGAAATGGAGGACTCATGCTTTTGGTTGAAGACAAAGTTTGAAGATTTGGAGAATATTTTTGAAGATTTGCCAACTTTGTTGTTGTGAAAATTGGGGACACATTATCTAGTAGATATTAGATTATTACCTAGTGGTTAAAAGCTCCCTTATAAATAGGTCCTTTGTGTAGTGTAAAAATCATCCAAGAAAACCATCTTAGAATCCTATCATCCATCCATCTAAGGATTTAAGTATCCAATTTTCATGTCCTCTCTAAGTAAACACCTCTCTCCATTTTGGTTAAGCATTGTAGTGATGAGTTTTCTCCCAAGACAATTCATCTTCTTTATAATTAATGCATTTTAGTAAAATTCTTCTTGCCATCCACCTTTCATGCAATTTCTTGTTACGTCTTAATTTTTTATAAATCGTTCTTCAAGTTATGTTTCAGCGTGTCTCTACGTTGTCCATCTATACTTAAAGTCACTAGCGTAAAAATTATTCTCTTAACCTTCGTAATTTATCTTTTCGTAAACTTGTGTTTATAGTTTAAAGTCCTCTTGTCGATTTTCATAGTTTGAAGTTTAATTTTTCGTAACTTATATTTCGTCAAAAATATATATATGTATACGTTATTTTGTTTTCTAAAAGGTAAAAATAAAAATAGAAAGCAAGGAAACCAAGCTATGATAGGCTAACAACCTTAGCTTGGGTGTAGGGTAACCTAGTTTCTTACTTGGTATCTATCTTCTATTTGGGTAACCTACTTTCTTACTTGGTATCTATCTTCTTCTTGGTTTACTTGGTATCTATCTTTTTCTTGGTTTACTCTGTTGAAGTATTTTGGTCTTTGTTAAATAATTTTCATTTATATTTATCATTCTTGATGACTTAGTGTTTTAGCAAGCATGACCAATTCACCAATAGATTTTGTGCAACTCTATTGTTCATCTTTTACTAGCCTCATATTCACTTTGTTTTGCATATATATTACCTCCTCTTCTTCTTATTTGCATCAGTTTCTTGTCACATTTAGCACAAAACCAACTTACCTGCGTGTGGAATAGAACAATGAAGTTCATATACAGTATATGTTAGAAAAAGGCATAGTAGAATGAAGTTCATATACAATATGTGTGATATGCAATAAAGGATTGCAAATTTCCTTATGCTTTGGACAAGATAAGTGGAGAGATGGAAACACTCTGTTATTTGTTTCTCTCCCCTCAGCTCCCAAAATTAATAGTACCAACATTTGTTTAATTTGATTCCATACAAAACCAAACTTCTCTCTACCTTCCATTAATTAATTTCTTCTCTCTTGACACCCTAAAATTGCATTTTCGATCAAAATTCTATATATAGTTTCTGCCAGTGGTTTCACCCATTCTGGAGCAGCATACTACCCAGATTCTGATGACAAGGGATTACAAATTAAGTGAGAACTGACACACACACACACATATATATATAGAAGGACATGCATACATAGATATACTTATAGTTTTTACTTTGTAGTCGCTACCGACATGTTTCGTTATGATTGTTTGACGATGTGGCAATAGGAAGATGTGGACACGGTTCATTTGGAGGCAGGGGTGTAAACGAGCCGAGTCAAGTCGAGTAGCAGGTTATTCGAGCCGACCTCGAAAAAATAATATCAGGCTCAACTCGAATACTTTTTCAATGTTCAAGGTTGAACTCGATGCTCGTTTTTTAGCTCGAATTCGAGATCGATTAACTCGTTTATGTACTCAAGATCGATAATTTTTATATTTTGATTATATAATTTGTAAACATATAAATATGTCAGGATTGAAAATGTGTACGCTCGAATGGCTCGACTCGACTCGTAAAACTTAATCGAGCTTTCGAACGAGTCGAGTCGAACACCGGTGTTATGGAGCTCGACTCGTTAACTTAAGCGACATTTATTTTGTGTTCGAGATCGAATCGATCTCGATATCTATTAGGCTCGAGCTCGAGATAAACGAGCCCGAGCTCGAGTAGCTCGTTAAAAGCTCGACTCTTTTACACCCCTATTTAAAGCTACTAACAATCAACAATGGGGATGTAGCAGATGCGTCTCATCTCTATCGAGATTAGGGGTGAGCATCGGACGGGTCGGGCGGGTTCGGGTAGGAAAATCAATAACCCGATCGGATTTCGGATATGGAAACCAACCCCGAACTTTGGGTTTCAGATTTCGAATTATTTCGGGTTCGGGTTCCAGCTGGGTTCGATCGGGTTTCGGGTATAATTATATGCAAAAAAAATATATAATATTCGATCACTTTTGACGATGAACTCAATTGGTTGAGAGGATCGATAAAGTGACAGTAGGTTTAGTCTCTAGAAAGACTACGACTGACTAGAATTTATGATTTATAAAGGATAAGTAGATAAATAAATATATTTATATATAATATATATGTCTGGTTTTCAGACGGGTCGGGTGGCGATAAATCAAACCCAACCCGAGCCCAAATATTCCCCAAAAAATCGGGTTTCGATTTTCCGGATTTCAGGGCATTCGGGTTTTACACTAACACCTCATTTTCGGTTAGGGTTTTCGGACCATTCAGGTTTTGCAAACCCCTAATCGAGATGGTATAGGTAGGCTAGCCAGCTTCGTAATTAAAGAGATTACCATATATAAGGATATCGAGATGGTGTATTAAACCTTTAAATATGGTTGTGATCATATTTTTATCATTGGAGAGGAACAAATTAAATTTATCTCAAATAATTGAAGTCATTAAAGTTGACAATGCGTTACTAGAAAGATCTCTAGTTATGATGTTTAAACTAAACGTTTTCTTAGTTTTATCGTAAGTTGATACTAATCAATATATAAATATATTAAAACAAAAACCACTTGCTGTGACGTTGTATCCTCTCAGAGCTAGAAATTGGTTTATCTTTGTTCTCCTTTTCCCAAGCCTCTCTGCCTCAATGTCTTTTTTTCTCATTTCATTTGTCCTCTCCTCTTCCAAAACCGATGACTATGGGTAGTCTTTTCCATTTCAGTTCATCTGTAGGACCCAGAATTGAACAACAATGAAGAATTCTCTCCATATATGTAAGAATAAGAAGATAGAATAGAACACAGTGAAGTTTCTTATTCATTGAGAAGTGATTAAAATGGAGAATAGAGATGAGAGAACAATAGCCATCCTCATATTAGATTATATACTTTGAAGCTCTAGAGGACTTTCTCTCTCCAACAATACGTTCTCTCACTCTACATTTTTGCACACACTTACAAATGACCCAAACTACACATTATATACTTAGCCTATTACATGACATAGGACCAAGCCCATTAAACTCCCAAAACCCATATTACAAAGTAAAATAGACTTGACTTTGACTTTACATGGACATCTTTGACTTTATAAAACTTTCTATTTAATTGGGGCTTTCTAGACCCAACAATCTCCCCCTAAAGTTTTATAAAGAAAGCATCTTCAAATGATCTCCCCCTTGATTTCTTTGAAAACTTTAGTGTTGCACATCTTCACGCCTTGCAAATCTATCCAAGCTCCCCCTCAAAATTTGCTCATCTTCATCACAAGTTTCAACTTTAAAATCGGATCCAATGTGCAATAAGCTCGACTGGATGCACAAAAATATTCAGCTCCATCTGAAGAAACTCAACTCATTCGTTAAGCCCACAAGAGAGTAATGTGCGAGCTACGTGACAAACCATAGTGCAAATTTCAGTTTGTAACAAAGAATCCGTCTTTGAAATCCGAGTTGAATGACCATTAAGCTCAAGAGCTTAATCCATTAATATTAGAGGAGGAAGTGTCTCAAAACACTTCAATGTCTTAGCTTGAATCCACAAAAATAGAAGATAGAACACCTTTCTGAAAGTTGGGATAAATTGAGTGAAAAACACAGCTTTCTGTCCAGCAAGTGTCCACTGACTTTAACACAGATTCTGACCATTAAGCACACTTATTCAGATCACACTCAGAACATGAAAAATGTTCATATGTGTCTTAGAAAACCAACGCATCTGGATCCGTCAAATTTGGAGCTTCGAGGAGGGAGTTCTGATTAAAATACGACAGGTGCGCAAAGCTGTCAAGTATTTCTGAAAAATCGATCTTGCTATGAAATAGGCTAAGTGTAACTTCTGATTGGCCTAGGTCATAATTCTGAATAAACTTGATCAAAGATCTGAACTTGAACACCTCTGAATATAGATGATTCTTCTGAGAGACCAAGTGTAAATCAGATTACACATGATCAGAATTCTGAATACGTAAGATCAAAGATCTGAATGCACTTAGTCAGAACTCTGAGTCAACTCTGAATATAGTTCTGATCCGTCATAATCAACTCTGAAGTCGTGCAAACACTCAGCACACTTGAAACAAATCTGAATAAGCTCTGAATGATCTAAGCACAATTCTGAATGGCCACAAGACAACTTCTAAACACATGAGAGTAAACTTTGAACAACATAATCAGAATTCTGAATACACTTGAATTCTGAAAACAAGGGACAAAACTTCTGAATTGTCTTGGATAAAGTTCTCATAAGCCTTTGTCTCAACTCTAACAGATTCTGAAAACACATGAATGCAGCACTTGACACCCATGATCAGAAATCAGTTCTGATTTTAAAATCTGAATACCACATTATCTTTTCAAAACACTTCAGATTGTGTTTAATCTCGATAGCAAACAATTTTCTGGACAGCTTATGATAGAATTTCTGGACAGCCATATGAATAAGCTGTTTTGACAGCAAACAACAGTCCCAACAGCTTACTGAATTCTGTTTCGGACAGCAGCAAATTCTGAAAACAATCAGCCCCATAACCTGCACTTTTTGACAACAACTTTGCTATTTTTGACAGCTAAGAAACAACAGCTTTATGGACAGCAGCAACCCTTTTTCTGGACAGTCCCAACAGCAAATAACTTGCTGTTTTGACAGCAAACAGCATCATTTTATGTTACAGCAACTTGATTAAGTTCTAGACAGCACTAACAGCTTAATTGAAACAATAGCAGCTTATTTGGACAGCACTAAGCTGTTTTAAATCAGCAAACAGTAGCATCTTTCAATCTTTTCTGTTTTAGAACAAATCAGCAGCATGTTTTCGGTTTGAACATTGAACACAACATGGACTTCCATAACTCAGATTCAACATGAAATTCTCATCTCTAAAATGCAACTTGAACCGATCTTGAATCACTGATAATTCCTCCATTCACATCAAATGCTCACCAAATAATTTGATGTAGAAAGAATGAGTCGATCTCCATAATATTCTTAGAACAAAAATTGTAAAGAATCATGTTTCTGGTCTGCAACTCTAGAAAGTTGACTTTAAACAATTGAAGATCTAAAATCCTTTCAGATATGACTTTTATCAAATCAAAACAACATCAAATCTGTTGTAGACGTTTCATCGAGCAATTGGCACACAGAAACGAATTTAGAAGAACATCATCAATCAACTAACCTCTTCTCTCAACCAAGAACTATCAAGATCAAGAAAACCTTCTCCAAAACAGAAAATACTTCTTCAAGATGTGTAGGATCACAGAAAAATTACCTTGAATTGTAGCACACGAATAATAACGATCTTGAATCTCCAAATCTTCAAATTAGATCTTGAATTCTTGAATTGTTGCAAAAATAATCATATCGAATGAAAATTGATTCGATTAGGCTCTGATACCAATTGTAGGACCCAAAATTGAACAACAATCAAGAATTCTCTCCATATATGTAAGAATAAGAAGATAGAATAGAACACAGTGAAGTTTCTAATTCATTTAGAAGTGATTAAAATGGAGAATAGAGATGAGAGAACAATAGCCATCCTCATATTAGATTTACATACTTTGAAGCTTTAGAGGACTTTCTCTCTCCAACAATACGTTCTCTCACTCTACATTTTTGCACACACTTACAAATGACCCAAACTACACATTATATACTTAGCCTATTACATGACATAGGCCCAAGCCCATTAAACTCCCATTAAACTTCCAAAGCCCATATTACAAAATAAAATAGACAAGACTTTGACTTTACATGGACATCTTTGACTTTATAAAACTTTCTATTTAATTCGTGTGATATGTAATAAAGGATTGCAAATTTCCTTATGCTTTGGTCAAGATAAGTGGAGAGATGGAAACACTTCGTTATTTGTATCTCTCCCCACAGCTCCCAAAATTAATAGTACCAACATTTGTTTAATTTGATTCCATACAAAACAAAACTTCTCTCTATCTTCAATTAATTAATTTCTTCTCTCTTGACACCCTAAAATAGCATTTTCGATCAAAATTCTCTTTATAGTTTCTGCTGGTGGTTTCACCCATTCTGGAGCAGCATACTACCCAGATTCTGATGCAAGGGATTACAAATTAAGTGAGAACTCACACACACACACACACACACACACATATATATATATATATATATATTTATATATATATAAGGACATTCATACATAGATACACTTATAGTTTTTACTTTGTAGTCGCTACCGATATGTTTTGTTATGATTCTTTGACGATGCGGCAGTAGGGAGATGTGGACACGGTTCATTTGGAGGCAGGGGTGTAAACGAGCTGAGTCAAGTCGAGTAGCAGGTTATTCGAGTCGAGCTCGAAAAAATAATATCAGGCTCGAGCTCGAATATTTTTTCAATGTTCAAGGTTGAACTCGATGCTCGTTTTTTTGCCCGAATTCGAGATCGATTAACTCGTTTATGTACTCAACATCGATAATTTTTATATTTAGATTATATAATTTGTAAACATATAAATATGTTGGGATTGAAAAAGTGTATGCTCGAATGGCTCGACTCGACTCGTAAAACTTAATCGAGCTTTCGAACGAGTCGAGTCGAACACTGGTGTTATGGAGCTCGTCTCATTAACTTAAACGAGATTTATTTTGTGTTCGAGGTCGACTCGATCTCGAAAACTATTAGGCTCGAGCTCGAGGTAAACGAGCTCGAGTAGCTCGTTAAAAGCTCGACCCTTTTACACCCTTATTTGGAGCTACTAACAATCAACAATGGGGATGTAGCAGATGCATATCATCTCTTTCGAGATTAGGGGTGAGCATCGGACGGGTCGGGCGGGTTTGGGTGGGAAAATCAATAATCGGATCGGATTTCGGATATGGAAACCAACCCCGAACTTTGGGTTTCAGATTTCGAATTATTTCGGGTTCGGGTTCCCAGTTGGGTTCGATCGGGTTTCGGGTATAATTATATGCAAAAAAATATATAATATTCGATCACTTTTGACGATAAACTCAATTGGTTGAGAGGATCGATAAAGTGACAGTAGGTTTAGTCTTTAGAAAGACTACGACTGACTAGAATTTATGATTTATAAAGGATAAGTAGATAAATAAATATAAGTATATAAAATATATATGTCGGGTTTTCGGGCGGGTCGGGTGGCGAGAAATCAAACCCAACCCGAGCCCAAATATTCCCTAAAAAATCGGGTTTCGGCTTTCCAGATTTCGGGGCATTCGGGTTTTACACGAACACCTCATTTTCGGTTAGGGTTTTCGGACCATTCGGGTTTTGCACACCCCTAATCGAGATGGTGTAGGTAGGCTAGCCAACTTCATAATTAAAGAGATTACCATAAATAAGGATATCGAGATGGTGCATTAAACCTTTAAATATGGTTGTGATCATATTTTTATCATTGGAGAGGAAACAAATTAAATTTATCTCAAATAATTGAAGTTATTAAAGTTGACAATGTGTTACTAGAAAGATCTCTAGTTATGATGTTTAAACTAAAAGTTTTCTTAGTTTTATCCTAAGCTGATACTAATCAATATATATATTAAAACAAAAACCACTTGCAGTGACGTGGCATCCTCTCGGAGCTAGAAATTGGTTTATCTTTGTTCTCCTTTTCCCAAGTCTCTCTGCTGCAATGTCTATTTTTCTCATTTCATTTGACGCTTTACACTTGTTTTTCGCTTATTTTGCGTTTTTAGTATTTATTAAAAGTTGTTAGATCGAGTGTTTATTATTAAAATTATTAATTTTAGTGTTTCTGGAGATCAAGTTGATTAATGCCAATTCACTCACCTTTTGATGCTAATTTGTGGGTAGTTTTGTGTTTATAATGTTTTGTGGAAACAGACGTTTTGGGATGGGATACCTTTTGGAAATGGAGGACTCATGCTTTTGGTTGAAGACAAAGTTTGAAGATTTGGAGAATATTTTTGAAGATTTTCCAACTTTGTTGTTGTAAAAATTGGGGAGACATTATCTAGTAGATATTAGATTATTACCTTGTGGTTAAAAGCTCCCTTATAAATAGGTCCTTTGTATAAAAATCATCCAAGAAAACCATTTTAGAATCCTATGATCCATCCATCTAAGGATCTAAGTATCCAATTTTCATGTCCTCTCCAAGTAAGCACCTCTCTCCATTTTGGTTAAGCATTGTAGTGATGAGTTTTCTCCCAAGACAATTCATCTTCTTTATATTAATGTATTTTAGTAAAATTCTTCTTGCCATCCACCTTTCATGCAATTTCTTGTTACGTCTTAATTTTTTATAAATCGTTCTTCAAGTTATATTTCATCGTGTCTCTACTTTGTCCATCTATACTTTAATTCACGAGCGTAAAAATTCTTCTCTTAACCTTCGTAATTTATCTTTTCGTAAACTTTTGTTTATAGTTTAAAGTCCTCTTGTCGATTTTCATAGTTTGAAGTTTAATTTTTCGTAACTTTTATTTCGTCAAAAATATATATATGTATATGTTCTTTCGTTTTCTAAAAAATAAAAATAAAAATAAAAAGCAAGGAAAGCAAGCTATGATAGGCTAACAACCTTAGCTTGGGTGTAGGGTAAAGTTAAGATTTTAAAAGCATATTTTGATTGTATGAATTTGTTGATTTATAACAAATCTTTTCAACCATTCATTCAAGGGTATTTTATCAAAAACATTTCATTAATAAGTTGACCATTGTTGAAATGTTAAAGAATGATGGATTTAGAAATAAGCCATCTCGAGCATTAACTTGAATGATATGGAGGAATATGATAACGCCACTTTTTGGCGTTATTTTCGGTCCTCAAACCAATGAGATTGGCTTGTGTTCTAGCAAAAAGGCGGAATTTTATGTTTTATCGAGTGAAATGTGCAGGTAATCTAAAAGGCGGAAATCATCGAGAAAAGAAGCGGAAAAGAGCCCAAAACGAGTACAAAACGAAGCCAACGGAAGTCCGAGATCCAAGCCCAAGACCCGTGCCAACCCAGGACCCAGATCCGCGAACCAGACACTGACCCACGCACCTCAGGAAACCGCGCGGTTTCTGTGCGGTTTACAAGTCGCGGCCTAAGCCGCGCAACTCTCTGTTCCAGTTTTATATTTTGGTGTTTTCCGGATTTTAGGTTATCATTCACACACGACGACGGCCAGCAGCTGAGGGGCGATTTTCAGAGGCTTTTCGGAGACTTTGGAGCCACGACAGAGGATTAATCAAGGAGGACTTCACGAAGATAATTGGATTAGAGCCGAGAGAAGGGAGTCCATCATCACATTCATCACGTCCACGTTCATTATGTTTACACACACCAATTTTCTTCCCTTTTCTTTTGTTTTGTCCACCACCAACATGAACCAATCTTTAGATGTTGGGGGTTGGAATGAATTTGGTTTAAAGCGTATGAACATGTGACTTGAGACTTTTATCAGTTTTTCCTATTTTTAATGAAGCATGTGATTTGGATTTTAATGCTTTTATGGGTTTGGCCAACTTTCAATTCTTTTGTTTGTTTTCAGTTAAGTTCGAGAGAATTAATTGTTAACTAGAACTAGAATTTGCATGCCTAAGGTGAGAAATTGGATAGAGATATACCAAGTAAGCCTTAGTCCCATTACAATATCGATTTTAATGTGTTTTGAATTCCATAGGTGAGATCGAGAGATAAAACTTGTGTTTTTCAAGATAAAACCCGTTGTTGCTTGAGAAAGAACAACAGTGATTTTAGAGATTGGGTATTCATTATACGGAATAACTGGTAACTGTTTTTAGTCAATTGTTTGTAAGTGAAAACCTTAGGATTTCCAACCCTCAACTGTTTTCTCTATCTGAAGTTCTCAAGTTGTTTACTGTCCCGTTTATGATTTGTTTTCTTGCAATTAATTAATTTAAAACCAACAACTCAAAATTGCGACCGTTCAGTTAATAGATCTTATAGTCATTGTGATACTTAGTTCCTAGTTCCCTGTGTTCGATACTCGTACTTTTGTACTATTACTTGATTTCGACCCGTACACTTGCGGTTAGATTTAGGGGGGTGTAAACCCGTCTATCAAGTTTTTGGCGCCGTTGCCGGGGAACTAGTTGCAACTGATAGCACTACCAGCTATAAGCGCTATTACATTGAACAATTTTTTTTTCATCACTTTCAGTTTTTGGATTGCTAATTTTGTTTACTTCCCGTTTCAGGTACTAATTGGTTTATGCCAAGGAAAACCCGAGGGGAAGAAATCGAACCACTCGATCCGGATATCGAAAGGACCATCCGTAGAGAAGAAACCGGGGCTGGAGGATATGATGATGAAGTTTATGACAAAGATGGATAGCACGGTTGAAGAGTTAGCAAGCACGGTTAACACAGTCAAAGCAGCTACTGATCAGAACACGGCATCCATAAAGCTACTTAAAAGGCAAGTGGGGCAAATTTTTGAAGCCCTACAAAACCGAGCTCCCAGAACCTTTCTGAGTCAAACCGAAAGCAAAAACTCGGGAAGAGTGCAAAGCCATTTATCTGAGAAGTGGCAAGGAGCTGATCAATGAGCCTACACGAGAACCGTCATCGAAGGAAACCAATCCCAAGGAGCAAGACATCGAGATCATAGAAGTGAATGATGTGGGGGCCGAGGAAGATATAGTGATTGAAGAGAACAAGAGGAGTGAAGAGAAGAAGCCAAATCAACCACCGGTCAAGCTGACAACTCCAAGAGTGCCCTATTCGAACAGACTTAAAGCGCATAAGCATGATGTTAATTTCTCTAAATTTCTTGATATATTTAAAAAGTTACATATTAACATTCCTTTTGCAGATGTTTTGGCACAGATGCCCTCACATGTGAGGTTCTTGAAAGATATTTTTTCTAACAAAAGGAAGATTGAGGAGCATGCAACGGTGGCACTTACTGAAGAGTGTAGCGCGATCATCCAACATAAGCTTCCCCTGAAGCTTAAGGATCCAGGGAGTTTCACTATCCCCATTCATCTTGGAAATCTTTATTTTGATAAGGTATTATGTGATTTAGGAGCAAGTATTAATTTAATGCCTCTATCTGTTTTCAGGAAACTCGGACTTGGGGAAGTGCAGCCAACGAATGTTACCCTCCAACTCGCTGATAGATCGATCAGATATCCTTATGGAGTGATAGAAGACGTGCTGATTAAAGTTGACAAGTTCTACTTTCTGGTGGACTTTTTGGTGTTGGATATTGATGAAGATATAGAGGTCCCGCTAATATTGGGAAGACCCTTTCTGGCCACGAGCAAAGCACTCATCGACATGGAAGAAGGCGAGATGACTTTGAGGGTTGGCGGTGAAAAGGTAATGTTCAAGATGTTCGAGAGTGGAAGAGATCAGCGTGAAAAGGAACCCCGTAATCAAGGAAAGCCGAAGGAGTGATCAGAAGGAAGGTAGAGCCACGACCGAAACCAAGGCGCTGGGTGGGAGGAAACCCACCGAGGTTTGCGTTCTTTTTAATTTATGTTTTTGAGTGATTTTATTTACAAAAACAAAATTTAAAAAAAAAATTGAAACAGTGACTTACGCGGTTTTGGCCACGGCTTCATGTCGCACGCCAAGCCTCGGGGGTCTCTGATTGTTTTAGCGAAACAGAGGGTTACGCGGGATACCCCGCGGGATAATACCACGGCCTAAACCGCGTGGGTCCCCCTGTTGCTTCTGGGTGGTTCTCGTGCAGTGTTTTCCATTTCTTGCATTATGTTTTCGTTTCTTTGCTTTCGCTCGTCTTTTTCTTTGATTTCTTTTGTTTTTGCATTCCCTCTCCATCTTCTCCAATGTCTCTCAACTGGGCGCTCAAATCTTTCAAGAGAATCTCCTCCGTCCGGTCAGACAGGTATGTTCTAACTTTGTATGTTAACGAGTGGTGTATGATGTTTTGTTTCCTTATTAGTTAAACGAGATGCAACAAACCTAAGTTTCACTTAGGTTTGGGGTGCCTCATCTTTTCAACATCTACACACTCACTTTTACCCCTGTGCAAACCTCGGTTTCACCGAGGTTTGGGGTTGGCTTTAGTTGACAAAGCTAGGCCATGGCCTAGGTTTGGGGTGGCCATTTTGTTTGAAAAGTAGACTAGCTCTTTGATGTTTCGTGTGAATATTGTGCCTTGCCTGTCTGATAACTGCAATAACCGCACAACGATACTTGTTCATTTTGTATCGCCTGCACTGACACCTACACATTGGGGACAATGTGTGGGTAAGGTTTGGGGTTGCCCAATCGGGCCCACGTACATGCACGTAGATTTCCTGCACTTCTGAATGTTTAGATCATATTGAGACCGACCATTGTGGGAAGAATCTTGTGATAGTAACGTGTCCATTAGGGAAGGACCAGGAAAAGACATGACTATGAACATTAGTGGAGACCACCCAATAGTGAGATTTGAGCCTAAAAGACGCTTTTCATTTCGAGGGATTTAAACACCTAATTTGTATACACTTTTTCAAATTCCTTGTCGTGATTATAGAGTGATCTCGTTATAATATTGCATTGAGTAGCAAAGACGACCATCGGGATATTGGGTAAGGGTACAGTAGACCATATCGTGTGGACCTTAAGAGATGATTCCAGGCATTGTGTGCAATTTTAACCCATTTTTATCTACCGTCCCTTTTGACCCATTTTGTGTGTAACCAAAAACCCCTTTGTTGCCAAACACTCACCACCTATTCGTTTCAAACCCACCATTGCCAAAAGCCTTAGCCAACCCTTATCCAAAAGTGTGTCAATCAGAAGCGGTAACGAATAGCAGAAGATAGAGCGGAAAAGAAAGAGTACAGGCCAGTCATGAAAAATAGATAGAAATGAGGGCCAATGCAGCCCCAATCAAATAAAGAGAGCCAATGAGGCCCCACAAAAAAAATCAGTTAGTTAGATAGTATCTATAGTAGAAAATAAAAGAGTCAAAGCGACTCCAGCAATGACAAAGAGGGCCAAATAATGTAAAATGAAGTCAAGCGATTCACAACTGCTAAAAACTGACACACCAAGGATTTTTGATCCATTTACCCTTCGTTTCTTAGCCATAACTTTAACCCCGTTACAACCCTTGTAAAGACCTGGATGATTGTAACACCCGTGATTTTCGGATAAGCATAATTTCGAATCAGTGAGAAACCGGTCTTTTAAGAAAAATATGAAAGGTAAGATTTTGGGTTAAATCTTAGATATTATGGTCTTGTTGGATGAGGAATTCATATATGAGTCCAACGGTTCTTTCCAGAGCAAAAACGGAGCTATAACGAAGAAGTTATGGCCAAAACAGTTACGGTACACTTTGTGCGACTATGACCAACGACTATGACCGTGTCAATGTCGTGCCAAGGGTATAGCCTACGGTACACCACCAGCGACTATGACCAGCGACAATGACCGTGTCATTGTCGCGGTCGGGTACCTGGTTGCTGTCAAATACGAAATTCACACCCCAAACTTCATTTCTTCATATCTCTCTCGTTTCAACTCCGATTTTGGCGATTCAAGTTGCTATGGTTCTGATTTTGAGAGCTATTCAAGGATCTAGAAAGATTTTTGAAGTTCATAGGAAGATTCAAAGGTGTTTTGTGGTGGTGAGTCTCTCAAATCGTTTACCTCTTTCTCTCACAAACCCTAACTGATTTTGGGGCTTTTTCATGGAGATTAATGTGTTCCTTCTCCATTTTATGCTAGTGGTTCCATTCATTGATGCAAGAACAAGTTTCATCCACATCACTAGAGATTTTTTGGGTTTTCTAGGTTTTCATCAAAACCTAAGTGGAGAGTTCATCCTCCTAGCTTCTATACTTTTATATGAGTTATAAATGTTCCGATGATGATCTCCTAGTGTTTTGTTTATTCAATTTTGGTTTGGATTATTTTGGAAAAGTTAGGTTAATATTGGGGTTTTGGTCAAAATGGAAATTTTAATATAAGATGTTTGGGGAATAGTTTTAAAGTGGTTGAATATGAATATTCATGGTTGGAAGTTATGAATTTAGGTGTTTGGAGGTTTTGGCTTGAGAATGCAATCTTCTTCAAAGGAGCTTACGTTTGGAGAACTCTAGATTTAGCTTAAATCTAGCAAGGTGAGTTCAAGTTACTTTGCGAAAACTTTGTACATGCCAAAATGAGTATTTTACAAATATGCGTGTGTTTTACTTGAAAAGATATGTGGTTGAGTTATTTGGATAATTTAACTCTTTTGAAATGTTTATCTTCATAAATGTGTAAAACACCCATATTTGGGGCTTTTGAATATTTGGATGGTTAGAAATCATATTTTGTCTTTAAAGGGTTAATTGCTCAAAATGAGGTTTATTTTACGGTTTAATCATGTTAGTGTAAATTGATTTGATAAACCATGTGGGAAATACCCGATTTAGTGTCAAGAGTTATTTTAAGAATTGTAAAGGTGTGAGTCCTTTTGGGAAAACCCTTTTTGCTTAACCGTGTCATGTTTTGGGTTAATAACGGCTTTGTGGTACTTGTTTTCCTAACTGGGGTTTAGATGCATTTTATTGCACATTATTGATATTTGCATGCTTGGGTGTTTTGGTCATTCCGGGTGGAGCATGTTTTGGTAGACTGTGTTGCATTGGATCCATAGGCAAGTGAGTCAGTCTTTAATTGATGGTCTATCTCTTTGTGCACGAGGAGTGGACTATGGGGACGCATGGTTATATGCGTAGGCCGTGGGGGCCACTAGCGAGTAGGCAATAAGAGACATTGAAGTCCTTGAGGTGTAACTCGTTTAGACTGGATATGCAATAAGGTCGCCTGTAAGTCCTTGAGGTGTAACTCTACGGGGTATGCAATAAAGGCAATCTATTTATGGCTTGAGGTTGTGATGTCTTTATGGCATGGGAACTAAGGTCGGGGCTTGAGGTGTAATCCAGTAACATCACGAGTGACTTAACTTTGTGTGCCCGTCACTTTCGATGGAATCGGGTCTCCCCCGTCACCGAAAGGTGTGGTTTTGGGTATATGTTTTTATCCATATTTTCGGTGACGTACTTTATTTATACAAACTGTATTCATGGTTATTGGCAGGGTTCTATGCTTCATACTTATTGGATGTTTTGGAATATTGGAGTTTTGTCCACGTTTGTATTCCTTGGGTTATTTATGTCCAAATACATTTTGAGTGAGTTGGGTTTGGAATTCATTTTAGAAAACGCTTTATACCTTTTGAGGAATATTTCTCATGGATTTTGTGTGCGTTGGAAAATGAGTCGTTTACTTCCTTTCATAAATTCTTTTTAAAATCATGATTTATGTCGCAAACCTTCTTTCTACAAATCATGTAAATCATGCTATAAACTCTTGACCTCACTAGACATTAGCCTAACCCTTTTTATTTGTCGGCATGTGCAACAGGTCTCAGGTTGGGAGTAGTTCTAGTGACACGTGGGAAAGGTCGTGTGCTGGTATTGTGCTCGAGAGGTTATTTAGATTAGTGAAGTCTTCCACACTTATTTGGGGCTTGCAACTTGTGTTGTGTTAAGTAACACCCGTTTAAGTAATTTATGGTGGGAATTATAATGTTTTAAATTCCGAGGTGTTTTAAGGAATGAATTGAAGAAGTAATTATATTTATTTTGGGTATTTTATTGAATTTTAAATTAGTTGCTCGTTCCAAATTTGAGGGTGTTACAATGATCTTCTGGAAAATGTGATTAGGGTATACGACCACCTTTACCGATAGTCCCTGTCTTGCTACTTGATTCCCTTCTGAGATCAACTTTTTGACATTTGTGCGTCTTTCATTAGAGTTGTCATATAATTTTCGAGTATTCTTGTACATAACTTCCTATACATGACAACATGTGCGACAACCTAGGTTCAAGTGAAATGAGAGTATCCCGTGAGGTAGGGTCGAGGCGAAATGTTCTCCCTATTATGTTTGGACCTATTATGACCTTAATGTAATCGGAATAGTCACGAGTTCAACTCACAGTGGAAGGCCATAGATCAAACAGAATAAGAATGAGGCAAGAGTGAGATAGGCATTCACGGGTATGGGAAATCACCAGTGCATTACGTGGTACCAATTGGGAGTTGTGCAATTATTATTTCACTGATATATGCTTTTATTCTATTTATCGCTAATTTGCTTGGGGACAAGCAACACTCGGTTTGGGGTTGTTGATAACGCCACTTTTTGGCGTTATTTTCGGTCCTCAAACCAATGAGATTGGCTTGTGTTCTAGCAAAAAGGCGGAATTTTATATTTTATCGAGTGAAATGTGCAGGTAATCTAAAAGGCGGCAATCATCGAGAAAAGAAGCGGAAAAGAGCCCAAAACGAGTACAAAACGAAGCCAACGGAAGTCCGAGATCCAAGCCCAAGACCCGTGCTGACCCAGGACCCAGATCCGCGAACCAGACACTGACCCACGCACCTCAGGAAACCGCGCGGTTTCTTGCGCAGTTTACAAGTCACGGCCTAAACCGCGCAACCCTCTGTTCCAGATTTATATTTTGGTGTTTTCTGGATTTTAGGTTATCATTCACACACGACGACGACCAGCAGCTGAGGGGCGATTTTCAGAGGCTTTTTCAGAGACTTTGGAGCCACGACAGAGTATTAATCAAGGAGGAGTTCACGAAGATAATTGTATTAGAGCCGAGAGAAGGGAGCCCATCATCACATTCATCACGTCCACGTTCATTGTGTTTACACACACCAGTTTTCTTCCCTTTTCTTTTGTTTTGTCCACCACCAACATGAACTAATCTTTAGATGTTGGGGGTTGGAATGAATTTGGTTTAAAGCGTATGAACATGTGACTAGAGACTTTTATCAGTTTTTCCTATTTTTAATGAAGCATGTGATTTGGATTTTAATGCTTTTGTGGGTTTGGCCAACTTTCAATTGTTTTGTTTGTTTTCAGTTAAGTTCGAGAGAATTAATTGTTAACTAGAACTAGAATTTTCTTGCCTAAGGTGAGAAATTGGATAAAGATATACCAAGTAAGCCTTAGGGTGTGTTTACTTGTGGCTTATTGGGCTTAATGAGGAAAACGACTTATTCGCATAGACATTCCTAGGTGTTTACTTGTGACTTAATCGCGCAGCCCTTGGCTTATTCGCACAGTTGGTTTAGGGTTGTTGTCCCCATTCAGATGAAATTTTTGACTATTTTACCCTTGTTCTCTGCCATATTGATGTATATCCCATAACTGGAACCGGATTCAAAGATGCATCTATCGATCGTCCACCTGTAAAACACTTTGATTCTTGGTCTCTAGACGATGGCGAAATTACACAGATCTAGGGTTCACAATCATCAATATTTATACCATATTTATCTTCATCATTTTCATCTCTTCTTCTTTACTGACTTGTTCCCATCGCCAAAGATCTAGGGTTCACAATCATCATGGATTTCGTCTTTTCTCCATGGATTTCGTCTTCGTTTTTGATTTCGTCTTTTCTTCATGGATTTTGTCTTCCTTTTTGATTTCATGTTTTTTCTTCTTCAATTTTGTTTTAATTGCTGGAGTATAATTTCTTCATGTTTTTCAGTTCATCAAAGCTTTAGAGTTCTACTTCTGGTATATTCAGCCCAAAACAAAACCTAATGAGTGATGGATTTAAAAATTGGTAAATTGGTCAATGATTCATAGGCAAGGTTAAAAAATTGCCTAAAAATTGGTTTAGTAAGTTTGGGAATTTCCGAGGCTGTGTTTGGTGTCCAAGCAATTTGTAGAATGCTTTTCAAATGTTTCATGGGTCAAATTTCTGGTTTTTGAGGTATGTTTAATGGGAGAATCAGGGGTTGTTTGGCAGTTTGCTGAATGATTATAATTCATACTCAGGGGTAAATAAGTCATTTCTGCTATTCAGACTGTTGATTATGATAAAAAAAAGTAAACAACAACAATAATTTATCCAGACAGAAAAATTTAACGAGACAGACACGTTTATCCATACAGAACTTAATGAAAATTTTGGTAAACAGTCCCTTAGTACCATTACAATCTCGATTTTAATGTGTTTTGAATTCCATAGGTGAGATCGAGAGATAAAACTTGTGTTTTTCAAGATAAAACCCGTTGTTGCTTGAGAAAGAACAACGGTGATTTTATAGATTGGGTATTCATTATACGGAATAACTGGTAACTGTTTTTAGTCAATTGTTTGTAAGTGAAAACCTTAGGATTTTCAACCCTCAACTGTTTTCTCTATCAGAAGTTCTCAAGTTGTTTACTGTCCCGTTTGTGATTTGTTTTCTTGCAATTAATTAATTTAAAACCAACAACTCAAAATTGTGACCGTTCAGTTAATAGATCTTATAGTAATTTTGATACTTAGTTCCTAGTTCCCTGTGTTTGATACTCGTACTTTTGTACTATTACTTGATTTCGACCCGTACACTTGCGGTTAGATTTAGGGGGGGTGTAAACCCGTCTATCAGCATAATCGAAAGAGTTACTTAGAATCAAGGATACTTGTTTTCATTCCGTACAACTTAAACAAGGGATAGATCGTGCAATTGCCAAGACATTACTTTATTTTGGAAACATTAGAGTTAAGTCTTTGGATGCGTGCCTTTCTCAACCTCGAAAGAGTGCCTTATACAAGTTGATAGTTGGATAAAATGAGTTATTCATCACAAAGTTCTATCAAATTTATTTGCTTTTAAATCTTAATGAATACCTACACCCTTGCTCTTTTTAGATAAAAATTAATTTCCGTTATAATAGTTGTTAAGAAATCACCCAACAAAAATTTCTTCGAAATTCGCCATCTGAAATCATTTCTTTTATTAGACTTTTATTATCACTTTTACACTTTTCCCTGTGGATCAATACTCGGTATTTTACCGTTTTATTACCTGTAAAAGACGACAATGGATTGATAAATGTGTAACAACCAGGTTTTCTAGACAAGATTTGAGGGTTTTGTGGCCAAAGTCTAAATAAGGAAAAGTTTGGGGAAAGGACCTTTTTGCAATTAATAAGAGATACTTAAGGGAGCAGATCCCTAGGTTTTCTCATTTACATTCTTTGTTCTACTGGTGTTGGCGGCTGAGAAGAGAGGCGAGAAAAGGAAAGGGAGATTGGTTTGGCATCGATTTCAATAGGAGAAGCGCCATTGTTGGTAAGCAATTGATCCCTTTATTTTAATTTCTGCCTAGTAGATATCTTGGTAATCAAAATTTCTGGGTTTCTTAAATGGTTGAACTGTGCATTCAAAGAAAGAACGAAAATGGGGTTTAATTCTAATGCAGACGGTTAAGTAGTTTAAATCGGTGTTTATGTGAGTATATGAGGTTGGAGAATAGCACTTACCAATTATGAAAAAGGATGTCATGGTAAAATCTTCGGATTCGGGCTAATTAAGAGGAAAATGGGATTCTGGTTCGACAAATCGCCGAGTTCCAGAATCGAGAGTATCGGATCCATGTGGAGTTTCGGAAACGTGAACTACCGGATCCCATTAAGGGATTCCGGAAGCTAGAGTACCGGATCCATGTGGAGTTCCGGAAGAGTGAGGATATCGGAACCCATTAAGGGATTCCGGAAGCGAGAGCACCGGATCCATGGGGAGTTCCGGAAGCGTGAATTACTAGATTCCGTAAAGGGATTCCGGAAGCGAGAGTACCGGATCCCGTGTAGGATTCCGGAAGTGAGGATACCAGATCCCGTGTGGGATTCCGAAAGTGCGAATACCGGATCGTGGGTTTCGGATTAGGAGTAAGATCTAGGGTCAGTAGTTGGGTTGGCCACTAATTGAAATGTGTGGTATGCTTTAGGTGTAAGATCAGTTCGGGACGAGACGCGTGGTTAGGAAAGTCACTACGACCAGGTGAGTTCCCTTAATCCTTTTTACGTGAAACAAGATGTTAAATATTTTACTGATTAAGGCATGTTTTACTAATATGAGTTGGTTACAAGCTTTTGTACATTATTACATGAAAAGTATATTTTGAAAGACTTGTTTAGTACGAATGAATGTTTTAAAAAGATTTCATGCTTCGTAATTTATTGTTAGCTATGTATATGCTATGTGAAGTCGGGCTGCACAGTGGGATCAGAGTACCTTGGGATCCGATGATCCTTTCGGAGTTTGTTATGAGTCGGTAGGATAGAATTCGTTTCCTTCCTACTCAGATAATGGGGAGTCTGCTTGGCCCTCGATATGAGGCGAGAGGGGAGTCTGCTTGGGCCCCGATCGTGGTTGGTTTGTATGATCCTTGAACACTGTGCAGTTACCCTGTTTGATGCTTATGTGGAGATGTATAATGTATTTATGAAATGTTTTACACTGTGGTTAAAGATCGTTTTCGGAGGGAATTCACTAGACCTTTTGGTCTAACCCTCGCTTTTCAAGACTAAACCATTTTCAGGTAAGCGTAGTAGTGGTGCGGCAAGTAAGGGTAAGGAAATAGCTTGAGCATCAAGATAGAGCTTAGCATGACTCCATAGTTTTGTCGGTAGAAAATTCATAGTTAGAAGTTCTCGGTTGTGGACAAGATGTTTCCGCTATCCAAATTTTGTTTAGTTCAGACTTATGTTATGTTTATGACAAGTTTATTTATGTAATTGGGACCCATTTGGGATGTTTTATCTATTGTTATGCATGTTAAGGTTTTGGGTTGTTACAAAGGGTATCAGAGCCTTAGTTTAAGGGATTTAGGTGACCGAACGGGCCTAAACTTAAACTGTAGGATGAGGAACACAGCCGAGACATAGGATTGCCTCTAGGAATGATCACTCTAAAAACGCTTAGGAATAAGGTACCAAGGACAGGCATGTAAGGTAAATTTGGGATTACACCTGGCCAGTGTAAATTGCGAATTTACAGGTACATGTACGTGCTTAAACTGCCTTATATAGCAAAATCTTGTGTGTTGTGTCTAGCAGAGATTACTCGCTAGTTTCTTTCAGTTCTCAATATGGCTGGAAGAACGCTAAGGAGCAGGTCCGTACCTGCTAGTCAGAGAGTTCCGAATGAAGAAGTCCTAACTAATGGGTCGCTGGAGCCCACAAGGCCGACTACCACTCGGGGAAGAGGTAGGGGTCGCGGTAGGGGTCAAAAAAGAGCGCCCCGCCGAGCCGCCACTCAAGTGGCAGGGGATGGGGGAAACCTAATCCGGAGGATGGCGCGAGTAAGCCGAAGGGCGAGATGTATGGAGATCCCAGTTCATCAAGAAGAATCTCAGCAGGAAAGTTCGGCTACTGTAAGAAGGGATAATCAGCCGAGGGGCCGCGGATCGGCATTTGTGACTCGAGAGAACTTAGCTTCTGAACTGGGTAAGATTCAGGACACTCTGCAAGCTCTCCTCACCAAGCAGGATCAGTCAGCGTCGTGAAGCAAAGAGGCGAGTGAGAATAGAGAAAGTGTGGAATTGTCAAGCCCATTGGTGACCGGTACTGGGAGTCACTCGCAATTGACCCCTCTTGTGGTGAATGAGTCTGCAGCTAAGGGATGATACTACAAGGCTTATGCCTCATGTAAGCCTCCAACTTTCAAAGGAGAATGTGACCCTGTGACGACAATGAAATGGGTGACAGAAATAAAGCTGGTTTTTTATACTTGTAAGTGTGCGGATGGGGATAGGGTGATGTTTGATCTATCCATGCTGAAGTCCGATGCCATATACTTGTGGGATGCTGAGACCGGAGGGAAAGGGTCAGCAGCGGCTAAAGAAATGAAGTGGGGAACCTTTGTGGAGATGTTTAGGGTGCAGTTCTCCCCGCTTGCAGCGGTAAAGAAATTGGAAGAAGAATTTATGGGTTTAGAACAGGGAGAGTCGTCAGTGCGGGAGTACACCTCAAAGTTTATCGAGAAATCTCGTTTCGCTGATCTGTATGTGTCGACAGAGGAACGGCAAGTGGAACGCTACATTTATGGACTAAAGAGTAGCATCAGAGAACTGGTTTTGACAAGAAATCCCACTACCTTTCAAGCGGCTATCAATGTTGCCGAACTGACCGAGAAGGAAAAGAACCGTCAAAATTTAGAGAAAAGTATGGAGAAGCGCAAGTGGGATGGGCAAGGGAACGAAGCGAGAAAAGGGAAAGTCTTTCGGCCAGAAAACCGTGGCAACCGAGAAGCGGTCATCAAACCGTGTAGTAAGTGTAACCGGGTGCATCGGGGAGAGCGTATGGCAGGTTCAAATTCGTGTTACCGGTGTCGATTGCCCGGTCACATGTCGAAGGATTGTCCCAGTGGGAAGTCATGCTTTCAATGTGGGGCTACTAGTCACATGCGGTATGATTATCCGCAGTTGAAAAAGGGAGGGCCATCTCAGTATGGTGAACGTCACGGGGGAAAGGGCAATGACAAGGGAGCGGAGCCGGCGCGTTCGAAGGGACGTGCGTTCCATATGATAGCAAAGGAGGCGGAGGAGGTTCCGGATGTGGTGGTAGGTACGTTTCTAGTAAACTCTTTGTATGCTAAGGTGTTGTTTGACTCGGGAGCAAATCACTCTTTTGTATCGCATGCTTTTATGAAATGTTTGGGGGTAAGGCCTAGACGCTTGGAGAGAGCATTAGAGGTAGAAACTGCTGACGATAATCGCATGTACATTAGGGATGTAGTAGAGGATTGTGTCATAGACATAAAAGGGAGCCCGGTGTCTATGCATTTATATCCCATGGAAATGGGAGAGTTTGATGTGGTGTTGGGTATGGATTGGTTAGCTAAGAATGATGCTAACATTGTTTGCAACAAAAAGCTAGTTCGAGTTCAGTTACCTAATAGGGGTTCCGTAGTGATCTATGGGAATCTTCGAGATAGGAAGACTAGTCTTATCTCCATGATTAAGGCTACTAAGTGCTTGAGGAAGGGTTGTCAGGGATTCTTGGCGTACGTGGTGGACGCCAAGAAAGAGGAGCGTGGGGTGGATGACGTGCGTGTAGTAAGTGAATACCCGAAGGTATTTCCGGATGACTTGACAAGTCTACCCCCAGATCGCCAGATCGAGTTCAGAATTGACTTGTATCCTGGAGCTGCACCAATCGTACGTGCACCTTATAGGTTAGCGCCATCTGAAATGAAAGAAATGATGACTCAATTGCAAGAGTTGCTAGATAAGGGATTCGTTAGACCAAGTACATCCTCGTAGGGAGCGTCGGTACTATTCGTGAAGAAGAAGGACGGTACCATGCGAATGTGCATAGACTACCGTGAACTCAACAAGGTTACGATCAAGAACAAGTATCCTATACCGAGAATCGATGACCTATTCGATCAGTTGCAAGGAGCCAGTTACTTCTCTAAGATAGACTTGAGGTCGGGTTATCACCAACTCAAGGTAAGGGAGGAGGACGTACCGAATACCGCTTTTAGGACCAGGTATGGTCATTATGAGTTCTTGGTGATGCCTTTTGGGCTGACCAATGCCACGACGGCTTTCATGGATCTGATGAATAGAGTGTGCCAACCTTATTTGGAAAAGTTCGTGATCGTGTTTATAGATGACATTCTAGTGTTTTCAAGGTCGGAGGAGGAGCACAAAGGTTACCTTCGGACGATCCTAGAGTTATTGAAGCGAGAGAAACTGTATGCTGAGTTTTCTAAGTGCAATTTCTGGTTGAGGGAAGTGCAGTTCCTTGGACAGGTGGTGTCTAGGAAGGGGATAATGGTTGATCTGTCTACGATCGAGGCCATCCGAGATTGGGAGCAACCTAAGAATCCGTCGGAAGTTTGAAGTTTCCTCGGATTGGCGGTATACTATCGAAAGTTCATAAAGGACTTTTCGCGTATTGCCACGCCATTAACTTCCATAACCAAGAAGAGTGTTAAGTTCGCCTGGTCAGAGGCTCAAGAAGAAGCCTTTCAGAAGCTGAAGGATTTGTTGAGTAGCGCGTCGGTGTTGTCTTTACCAGATGGTTCTGACGACTTCGTGGTTTTTAGTGATGTGTCGAAGTTGGGATTGGGATGTGTACTAATGCAACGTGGAAAGGTGATCGCTTATGCCTCCCGGCAGTTGAAGGATCACGAGGTTCGGTACCACACTCATGATTTGGATCTGGCGATCGTGGTTTTCGCTCTGAAGATTTGGCAGCATTACCTCTATGGGACAAAGTGTCAGATCTTCATGGATCATAAAAGTTTGTGTCACCTCTTTGATCAGAAAGAGTTGAATATGCGCCAAAGAAGGTGTATCGAGCTGCTGACAGATTACGATTGCAAGATTGAGTATCACCCAGGAAAGGCAAACGTGGTGGCAGACGCTTTGAGTCGAAAGGAAAGGAATGAGACCCCAGCATCGTGGCCATGAGAGCAGAAGTGACATTTAACTTGTTAACCGAGATAAAGAAATGTCAAACTGAATCGCTCACAACTGAAAATCTCAAGAAAGAAAGAATGGTAGGGCAAACGACCTCACTAGTGGAAGATAGTCGACCTCACTAGTGGCAGGAGGATCTGGGTCCCGAAACTTGGGGAGCTCAAGAAAGTGATTTTGGAAGAAGCCCACAAATCGAAGTATTCGATTCATCCAGGAACTAACAAAATGTGCGGCGATCTACGTCAGGATTACTGGTGGCCCGGAATGAAGAAGGACATAGCTCATTTTCTAGAAACCTGTATGACGTGTTCGCGGGTAAAGATCGAGCATCAGCGACCATACGGGAAGCCTCAGTCCTTAGAGATACCTATGCGGAGTGGAACCAGATTACGATGGACTTCGTAACCCATTTGCCTAGCACCCCAAAGGGTTATGACGCCATATGGATGATCGTGGATCGACTCACGAAATCAGCGCATTTCTTGCCTATAAAGGAGTCCTACTCGTTGGAACGTTTAGCAAAGTTGTACATCGACGAGGTTGTAACTCGCCATGGTGTGTCATCGTCAATAGTGTCGGACCGAGATAGTAGGTTTACCTCCTCTTTTTGGAGGAGCTTCCAGAGAGAAATGGGGTCGCAGATTAATATGAGTACTGCTTATCATCCTCAGACTGACGGTCAGAGCGAGCGGACGATCCAAACGTTGTATGATATGTTAAGGGCTTGCGCTCTGGATTTTCAAGGCTCATGGGAGAAGCACTTACCTTTGATCGAGTTCGCCTATAATAACAGTTATCACTCGAGCATCAAGGCAGCGCCGTATGAAGCACTCTACGGTAGGAAATGTCGAACACCCTTGTGTTGGAACGAGGTTGGGGAAAGACAACTAGCCAGGCCAGAGATTGTGCAACTGACCTCGGACAAGATAGTCCAAGTACGAGAAAGGCTAAAGATCGCTCACGACCGACAAAAGAGTTACACAGATAAGAGGCGGAAAGACATAAAATTCCAAGTCAAAGATAATGTGTTGTTAAAGGTATCGGACCGTTTGAGATCACAAAACGAATTGGAGAAGTAGCATATAGGTTGGATCTACCCGAAGAACTGCAAGGCATTCACAATGCGTTTCATGTGTCTAATCTGAGAAAATGTCTAGCAGACGTGGATAAAGCTGTGCCGCTAAAAGATTTAAGGGTAGAAGAGAAATTGAGCTTCGTAGAAGAGTCCGAAGCCATTTTGGATTGGAAGGTGAAGCAGTTGAGAAACAAGGAGATCAACCTGGTAAAAGTTCAGTGGTGTTTTCACAAGGGTCAAGAAGCTACCTGGGAGTTGGAATCGGAGATGAGGGAGAAGTACCCACATCTTTTCCAATAAGGAATTCCGGGGACGGAATTCTTTTAAGGAGGGAGTGATGTAACAATCGGGTTTTCTAGCCAAGATTTGAGGATTTTGTGGCCAAAGTCTAAATAAGGAAAAGTTTGGGGAAAGGACCTTTTTGCAATTAATAAGAGATACTTAAGGGAGCAGATCCCTAAGTTTTCTCATTTAATTCCTTTGTTCTATTGGTGTTGGCGGCTGAGAAGAGAGGCGATAAAAGGAAAGGGAGATCGGTTTGGCATCGATTTCAATAGGAGAACCCCCATTGTTGGTAAGCAATTGATCCCTTTATTTTAATTTCTGCCTAGTAGATATCTTGGTAATCAAAATTTCTGGGTTTCTTAAATGGTTGAACTGTGCATTCAAAGAATGAACGAAAATGGGGTTTAATTCTAATGAAGACTGTTAAGTAGTTTAAATCGGTGTTTGTATGAGTATATGAGGTTGGAGAATAGCACTTAACAATTATGAAAAAGAATGTCATGGTAAAATCTTCGGAATTAGGCTAATTAAGGGGAAAATGGGATTCTTGTTCGACAAATCGCCGAGTTCCGGAATCGAGAGTACCGGATCCATGTGGAGTTCCGAAAGCGTGAATTAGCGGATCCCATTAAGGAATTCCGGAAGCGAGAGTACCGGATCCATGTGGAGTTACGGAAGCTTGAGGATACCGGATCCCATTAAGGGATTTCGTAAGCGAGAGCACCGAATCCATGGGGAGTTCCGGAAGCGTGAATTACCGGATTCCGTAAAGGGATTCCAGAAGCGAGAGTATCGGATCCTGTGTAGGATTCCAGAAGTGAGGATACCGGGTCCCGTGTGGGATTCTGGAAGTGCGTATACTGGATCATGGGTTTCAGATTAGGAGTAAGATCTAGGGTCAGTAGTTGGGTTGGCCACTAATTGAAATGTGTGGTATGCTTTAGGTGTAAGATCAGTTCGGGACGAGACGCATGGTTAGGAAAGTCACTACGACCAGGTGAGTTCCCTTAATCCTTTTTACGTGAAACAAGATGTTAAATATTTTACTGATTATGGCATGTTTTACTAATATGAGTTGGTTACAAGCTTTTGTACATTATTACATGAAAAGAATGTTTTGAAAGACTTGTTTAGTACGAATGATTGTTTTAAAAAGATTTCATGCTTCGTAATTTATTGTTAGCTATGTGTATGCTATGTGAAATCAGGTTGCATAGTGGGATCAGAGTACCTCGGGATCTTTGGGAGTTTGTTATGAGCCGGTAGGATGGAATTCGTTTTCCTTCCTACTCGGATAATGGGGAGTCTGCTTGGGCCCCGATATGAGGCGAGAGGGGAGTCTGCTTGGGCCCCGATCGTGGTTGGTTTGTACGATCCTTGAACGCTGTGCAGATACCCTGTTTGATGCTTATGTGGAGATGTATAATGTATTTATGAAATGTTTTACACTGTGGTTAAATATCATTTTCGGAGGGAATTCACTAGACCGTTTGGTCTAACCCTCGCTTTTCAAAACTAAACCATTTTCACGTAAGCGTAGTAGTGGTGCGGCAAGTAAGGGTAAGAAAATAGCTTGAGCATCAAGATGGAACTTAGCATGACTCCATAGTTTTGTCGGTAGAATTCATAGTTAGAAGTTCTCGGTTGTGGACAAGATGTTTCCGTTGTCCAAATTTTGTTTAGTTCAGACTTATGTTATGTTTATGACAAGTTTATTTATGTAATTGGTACCCATTTGGGATGTTTTATCTATTGTTATGCATGTTAAGGTTTTGGGTTGTTACAAATGGTATCAGAGCCTTAGTTTAAGGGATTTAGGTGACCGGACGGGCCTAAACTTAAACTGTAGGATGAGGAACACAACTGAGACATAGGATTGCCTCTAGGAATGATCACTCTAAAAACGCTTAGGAATAAGGTACCAAGGACAGGCATGTAAGGTAAATTTAGGATTACACCTGGCAAGTGTAATTGCGAATTTACAGGTACATGTACGTGCTTAAACTGCCTTATATAGCAAAATATTGTGTGTCGTGTCTAGCAGAGATTAATCGCTAGTTAATTCAATTCTCGATATGGATGGAAGAACGCTAAGGAGCAGGTCCGTACCTGCTAGTCAGAGAGTTCCGAATGAAGAAGTCCTAGCTAACGGGCCGCTGGAGCCCACAAGGCCGACTACCACTTGAGGAAGAGGTAGGGGTCGCGGTAGGGGTCGAGGGTGCAAAGTGTGAAAAGGAGTAAGTTTAGTGTGCTTGTGAGAGGGTATATAAAGGTGTCAAACCCTAAGGATCCTGATTATCTTAAAATTTGTGTGTGCGGCTACTCTGTGTGTGTGTGTGTGTGTGTGTGTGTGTGTGTGTGCGCGCGCGCGATTTTAGTGTGTGAGAGTGTGGAAATCGATTGGAGTCTCAAGAAGAAAGAATCACAAGCTTGGAGTGAAATTTCAGCTACACTAGAGGTACTCTCCTTCTTCCTTAACTTGTTAATTTGATTATAAAATTTGGGAAGTTATGGTTGAACTGTTGTTAGTTTTGTTTAGAAAGAAAAGAAAAGAGGACTGGGAGTTATTCCCATTCGTTTTAGTGTGAAATTTATTGGATGAATTAACTAAGCTATTAGGTTAGATGTTGATTCCATATATTTATTTCAAAATTTAATGTGGCTTGGTCTGATCGATTTTGCTGTGGTAAAGAGATTCTCGATAAAAACCTAGTCATCCGGAACCGGTCTATACCGGAACCTTTGCTGGAAAAAGGGATCCGGAACCCACAAAAGTGTATCCGGCACTATTAAAATTAAGGATCCGAAGTCATTAAAAATCTAGATCCGGAATCATTAAAAATTAAGATCCGGAATTGAACCCATTTTGTAAAATCCGGAATTAATGGAAATTATAGATCTGGTATTGTTGTTGAGATCCGGAAATCATTCTTAATGGACCAATAGTTCCGGAATGTATTTAAGAACCAGAATTGTCATGTGGGCTTAAAAATCCAGAACCCAACTTCTGGATCCGGTATTAATATTTGGGGATCCGGTATTATTCCTATTGGATCCGGAAGTCAAATTTGCATTGCGCTTGGTCTAAGTTGTAGATCCTGTATTTAAAATCCATGGATCCGGAGTTTGGGCTTTACCTTAGTTCCGGAATTTATTAATTTGGGATCCGGTATTATTAAAGGTGATCCGGAATATTTAATTAGCTTGGGCCGTAGTTGCCTTAGGATCCGGTATTAAGTAATGTGGACTGTAGATCCGAAATATTTTGGGCCGAGTTAGGATGAAAACCCAAGAGGGTTTGTGAGGGTGGTTTTAGTCTAACTCGAGACTTATTATTTCTATACTTTTAACGTATTAGGTGTTGCCCATAAAATCTGAAGTTTCGAGAAGGGAAATTGCTAACGTATTTGTGGAACGTTATGCATGTTTACATTGGTAAATGCTCGTACTATTTTTAAACCATGCATGAAAAGTGTGATTTAATCATGTGGATATAAACTGCTTTTGTGTGGACATGTTATGGCATTTGTGTGAGATGGGGGTGTGTCCCATAATATTAAATATATAAATTCGTTTCATATATGGGCGATGTGTGCTGTCAGCCATTAGTTGAGCGTTTCTTCCCGGTGGGAAGAATTTCTGGAGGAATGCGGCCTTCAGGTCTGCCCAGGTGGTGATCTGATCCACTGGTAAACTCTCTATCCAGATTTCAGCTCTACCCTTGAGTGAGAAGCTGAACAATCTTAACTTGACGGCATCCTTGTTCATGCCATTAATCTTGAATGTGCTGCAAATCCTCTCGAATGCACGAAGATGTGCATGAGGATCTTCGGTCGGTGCTCCCCCGAACTGATTTTGTTGCACCATTACGATGGTGCTCGGCTTGATCTCGAAGTAATTCTCCGCAGTGGTGGGTGGTTGGATGCCTATGCGTGCCGCTGCCACATTCGGATTGGCAAACGACTTCATAGGGCGTTGCTCAGGAGGAGGCGGAGGATTGTTGCCAGGTGGTCTATTGACGGGCATCTCGTCACCCATCTTTAGATGTCTCTTGGCTTTGGTCTCTTGGCGTATTCGGCGGACGGTTCTCTCGATCTCCGGATCAAGTTGTTCGATTTTCTTCCCTCGGGTCGTCCTTGGCATACACCAAGTAGTACCTGAAAAGAAAGTAAGCAAAGTTAGTAATCCAGAAACTGAAAGTGATACAACAAGGCAAATAAAAAAAATTGTTCAATCTAATAGCGTTTATAGCTGGTAGTGCTATCGGTTGCAACTAGTTCCCCGGCAACGGCGCCAAAAACTTGATAGGTGGGTATCACCCCCCTAAATCTAACCGCAAATGTACGGTGTCGAAATCAAGTAATACGTACGGAAGTACGAGTATCGAATCCACAGGAACTAGGAACTAAGTATCACAATTACTATAAACTCTATTAACTGAACTATCGAAATTTGAGTGGTTGGTTTATAAACTACTTAATTGCTAACAAAACTAAATCAAGCACACAAACAGTAATCAGCTTAAGAAACTTTGATAGAGAAAACAGTTGAGGGTTGGAAGTCCTATGATTCTCACATATAAACATCTGACTCACAACAATTATCAGTCGTTCTCTTTAATGAATACCCAATCTTAGACCACCGTTGTTCTTTCTCAAGCGACAGCGGGTTTTAATTTAAAGCATGGTTCTTTCTCAAGCAACCACAGTTTTTATCTTGAAAACACAGATTTTATCTCTCGATCTCAACCTATGTAATTCAAAACACATTAAGCACAAGATTTTAATGGGACTAAGGCTTACTCGGAATATCTCTATCTCCTTTCTCACCTTAGGCATGCAATTTCTAGTTCTAGTTAACAATTAATTCTTTCGAACTCAATTGAAATCAACAAAACAATTGTAAGCTAGCTAAACTCACAAAAGCATTAGAAACGAAATCACATGCTTCATTAATTAAAGAAAACTGATAAAAGTTCAAATCATCTGTTCATATGCTATAAACTACATTCATTCCAACCCCCAACATCTAAAGATTAGTTCATGATGTTGGGGGACAAAAACGCAAGAAAAGGGGATGAAAAACTGTGTGTAAACATGATTAATATGAACGTGAAAGATGTAGTGATAAACTCCCTTCTCTCGGCTCTAATCCGCATCGCGTCGTGAATTCCTCCTCGTTTGATCCTCTCTCGTGGCTCCAAAAGCTCCGAAAACCCTTGGAAAATCGCCCTGAAGTCGCTCCCGGTCGTCGTGTCAAAGCTGTGCGCAGAATGACCTAAAATCTGGAAAAATGCCAAAGTTATTGGCTGGAACAGACGGCCCCGCGACTTGTCATGCGACTTGCAAGTCGCGTGGCAAGTCGCCCGCTTTTCTAAGTGTGTCTGGGTCAGTATCGGGTCCTGGTTCGGGCGCGGGTCTTGGGCTTGGATCTCGGGCTTCCATTGGGCTTCGTTTGGGCTATTTTTGGCTCTTTTTAGCTTCTTTTCTCGATGGTTACTGCCTTTTAATTATCCTGCACATTCCACTAGATAAACCGTAAAATTACGCTTCTTTGCTTCAATACAAGCCAATCTCATTGGTTTTAGGACCGAAAATAACGCCAAAAAGTGGCGTTATCAATACTTACCGGGTATCTCACGCTTACCGGGTAACTTACACTTACCGGATAACATAAACTTACCGAATCACACAACTTACCGGGACACAGCTTACCGGAACATAACTTACCGGAACTCAACTTACCGGTACACCCGGGTTCTCATCCGGTAACCTTCATCACAGGGACTTACCGGGTATAGCGGCTGTGACGACTTTGGGAACCAAAACCTTGCTAAAAGTCCCTTAATCAATTCGCTAAAAGTGACAAATAGCAATAAAACACTATAGGCTCAATCCTCCCAACTCTTAATTACCCAAACACGATTTAGAGTGCTTAATCTCTCTCTCAATGCATTATTTACAACTTTTTAAGAAAACCCTCTACATAACTCAACAATCAACATAACAATCAAAACTGGATTAGATTTCGAAATTACCTGGTAGACTCACTTGCAGAATCGCACTCCACTCCACTTCTTCTTCCAACTTTTGATGATTAATGCTCTTCTTCTTCAATTTCACTTGAATACCAAAAATATATCTTTCTCTTCTCTCTATATCTTTAAGCCGCCAACACTCAATGACTTCTAGGGTTTTGAGCCCTATTTGGGCTTCTTATACCTGCCCCAAAACTTACAAAATTAGCCCCTGAACTTTTGTCTTTACATATTTCACACAAAACTTAAACCTTTCCAATTTAGGTCTCGGTTATTACAATACTCCCCCCTCAAAAGAATTCTGTCCCCGGAATTCCATTATCGAAAAGATGAGGGTATCTGGACCTCATGTTTGCTTCCACTTCCCAACTTGCCTCACGTCCCTTATGATACCTCCACCGGACCTTTACTAGTCGGATCTCTTTGCTCCTCGCTTTGCAAACCTTACTACTCACGCTTTCCATCGGTTCTTCTACGTAAGTCAACCTCTCATCTATACTGATGTCTTCTAACGGAACGGCCACAACTGTTTCTGCCAAACACTTCTTTAAGTTCGAGACATGAATCGTTGAACGAACTGCCTTTAGTTCCTCCGGCAAGTCTAACTTGTATGCCGCTGCTCTAACTCGCTCAATAATGACAAATGTCAACTTCTTATCGTCTGCAATTCTTGTAAGGTCGCCACTAACTCACTTCCCACCTCGGCTCTCCATAAGAGACGTGCATCACACTAAGAATTTCTTCTCAAAATCTCATCTGGCACCACAAGATCGAACACTATCTATCCAACTTCCAAAACTTCGACAGTTCCAAGAACGTAGTCCACTTCACTTTTCTCTCAAATGCACCACTCCGAACTACGGGTCGTCTCCCACATCAAGCTGCCTCTTCCTCAAACTCGGGGTCCAGAAATATTATGCCTTTCAGCCCGACCTAGTTCCACTCGATTGCCCCAAACCGTTCGGATGGAAAACATATCCGCACTCCAAACTTTGGAACCGCCCTCGATGAGCCACCACTTTGCTATAACGTGCCCTCTTGTACCATATACTTGTAACCTCCCTGGTCACTATACTTGCTTAAATACCACCTGATACTTCCAAGGTCAGACGCACCTCGAATTGCTCGCTCCCACCCACACACCGGGACTCACGGTTTTAAACACGTCTAAATAAGGTCTCTCATACATCTTTACTTCCTTAAGTGAAAGAACTTTGCGGAATTCCCTGCCACAACAACGAGAATCTTTAACTAGGAAAATTCACTCACTGACCACTTGGCGCAAAGCCAACCTTGTACATCCCGACAAACTCGCACCTAGGAGTTCCATCCTCGGGGTACGTAAAAACTTTATTTTTTTATTTTTTTATTACATCTTCCAACCGACATCCGTGTATGCAGATCATAATCCCTTCCCGAATCACATCGGCTACAGCTCGACAACTAATTCGTACGTTCTCACCACTTCATCATTTCACACTTAACGTGACCAAAAGCAGAAAACTTCCATGATCCCTCGTTGAAGCGTCCACCTATCCGAATTGAACTTATCCTGAAAACACACCAGCTCCCCACTGCTTACCACAAGCGTTTAGTCATATGTAGCATAACTTCGGTTACCCTCACTCGACAAGGAGGAGTAATCATGCTCACACAAAACCATTCTCAACAGCTTATCACTGAACGACTAGTTCGTTTGAACATTTATCACAACATCACCAACTCAAACCCATTCAACTGTCATTTTCCACTTCTTTCCCACACTTAAACATACACCAATCCCCTTCCTCAATACTCTTTCCCGGAGTTCGCACACTTATCGATGGCAACCTACATACACTACTCCACCTCTCGGTGTTACTGTTAAGCTTACTACCTCCAACCTACTCACTTATTCCGACGAACTATCTTTACCTCTCCATATTAGCGTGAAACACCGCCTTTCAAACATTACTTGCCTCTCTCTTCCGACCTTTCCACATACTGAAACATTCTCTCGATAAAATACACAACCCAACAGTTGCCCCAACATTCTAACTTGAGGTATTCAACCAAGTTATCTTGAACTGACACCGGTGTTCGAAGTCACTACCCGATCTTGATCTCCAACTACTACCTTCTCGGACAATTCCTTCACACATAAGAAACAACTCACATTCTTTAAAAATTTCGCATTTACTACACCACAATTTTTACTAACCCATCCATCATCTCCTGAAAACCTCCAATGATTCCAAAATACACTTACTTAGCGGTTCTCACAACCAAAAACACTTGGTTTCTTATTTGGGTAACCACCCACTACCGCTCCGACATTCTATTACAATAATAGCCATACCACAACGCCAACTTTTAAACAACGTGCTCCAACGACTTGATTAACATTTTGTACACCTCGACCGAAATCCCCGAAAAGACTTCCATCTGATGCTTCCTCTTTCTAGCATCACCTCACACACTGGCCGACACATTTATCCTGGCAATTGATGCCACTACTCATCCGTACATTCTCCACTCATAACATCTCACTGCAGACCAGGTCTCTCATGGTCATTCGCACACAACTCAACTTACCTTCATGTTCTCCCGCATAAATAACCGAGTCTATCTCGCTACTTTGTCTCTCCCCAGCTCTAGTTGAACCACAACTCACAAGTTTCTAATTAACTCAGACATACTAATTTCTTGCTAGCTCTTTGCGATTCCAAACCATTACATAGACTGGGCACATTCCCTCACAGATCGACATAATCTACACACTCACTTTGTTTGAGCTAAATACTTCATCCTTTACAAAACATCCACCTCGTAAGTAAAACGCTTATCTAAAACTGCAGCCTTTCACTATCTTAACACCCCTACAGTGTGGTCCTTCAACTTTCAACCTTTTGATTCAAGTCTTCGGCCTCAAACACCTTACACAACTGCCGACTTTAACGTCAATAGCTGACATGTTGATACTTCCCTAACCTATTCTTCAACAAGGGTCCCTTACTGAACCTAATCCTTCCAACATATCATAATCACATTCACATCCCGTCGTCCTCATTTCAAACTCGCTCGAGCCATGTCAATATTACAAGATCACCTTAAAACTCTCATTCGACGTCGAGGATATTTCATTCCTACTTCACCACACTACTCTTAACGAGTTGCTAACACCAATACCTTGATGACTTCTAGTCTTTCCTCCGGACGCAACCGTCCTTCGGCAACGGTATTTCCGGTTATCTATCAAGGGTACAGACCCTCATACAACCGACACTAAAGTCCACTTCCGACTCTTCCACTGCTCACCTCTCTTCTTGAACACAAATACCAAAACTACAAACATTCTCCCCTGATTTGTCCAACACCTCTCCACTCTAGGAGTTCTTCCTTAGTTTAAAATGTAGTACTCTACGACCTAGTGAGTTCATAGCCTTCATGCATGACAATGCGATAAATAAATCATTTCACACTTTTTATCATTTTGAAGAAACAACACTTGGAAACAACTTGGGTACACACGACCCCAACATCCTCATAACTTCAATGCCCTGCACAATGATCTCGAGAATCGTTTGCATGCAACTTTTCGTAAAACTTAATCTTACCTAACCAAAAATTGTGTTGTTACGACAGAAATATATATTGAATGAAAATCTTTTCATACGACAAAATTCTGAAAGGAATTACCGACACAAAGTAAACCAGTCGGTCCTCGCACTCATTTATATAACTTCAACATGTCAATACTCATTTTGGTTATAAAAGTTTGGCATTCAACGTTTTCTTGACTTTTTGCAACAATTTAACTTATCATGAAAAGAGTGGAATATTTTGCAAATCGTAAACCTCAAGACTTCATTGTGCGATGTAAATGGATTTGCATTTTTTTTCTTAAAACATACGCTTGCACACGCCGACTCATATTCGATCAAATTTGATATTTACACATTTACTTTACTTATGAAAAATCTCATGTACACATGTACGAACTCAATGCATGAAACTCTACTTGCAATTTGAAGGCTACTCACTCAAACAAGGTCAATCGCTTTACTCACACAACTTATCATTGACACTCTACTTTCGACCAGTCGTCGCCCTCTCGGTCTTGAAACCACTTGCTATACATACATTCAACGGTCCACTTACTCAACCATTTCATACTATTTTCGTCTTGACCAATCCATCTCACATTCTACCTCAACACGCTTTCAGTCCTCTACAGAAATCTCTCTTCAATGATCCTGCCACTGAACAACTCGACTAAAGAGTCAGGGCTCTAATCCTCTGCTCGCTCTTGAATTGACATTTCCAAGATCTCGACACCGTCCTTCCTTACCATCCGAACTGTTCTATCCCACGATTTCTAGAACTGGGACTCTCCAGAAACAGGAGTCTTACTCAAAATCAATCATTCATCCTCTTCGAATCCACGAAGATCTACCTCTAGACGATTCATAACATTCTATACAACATTTATTCTCTACGATGTATACATACATCACATCATACATGATCTCTCATGATACTTCCCCAACAAGGGGTCTCAGTCTACCCCTCAAGGATCTTGCTGACATTCTAGATTACTGGAATACGACATATAAACTAGCATAAGACTACAATTTCAGAATAATAAGGCAGATTAAGCACATACATGTACCTGTAAGTTCGATATTACACTGGCCAGGTGTAATCCTGTTGATCCAAACCCTCAGTGATTTGATAATGACCCTCTCTTAAACACTTAGTGAAAATTGTAAGTAAACAATATGTATTAGAGTTTCACTATCGCTGATGTACTAAGACTAATTCAGTATCGCTGATAGGAACTCTTGTTCTTTAGATTAAACATTCAGCGAACACTGTTCACCATAATGCTCTGAGCCTGTTCAGTCCTTATGGTGATCGCTGATAAGTTAGTTGTTTACTTATGATCCCTGAAGACAAGTTTCAGGTCAACATAGGTTCTACGCTGAAGTCGAAGATCAAGCTCAAGAACCAGCGACAAGTCTCCTAATGAACTGATGCGGATCAGCGAAGACTCAGATTTGTCCACTCAACGTGAAGTATCAAGTACAAGACTTCAGCCATCGCTGAACTTTGTCATTCACTGATATAGAATGATAAAGCTCTGATTCAACGAAAGTTGATCATGAAGTCCTCCGTACAAAGTACTTTTGTCTTAACCACCCTTGCACGACTTCGTACGATATGTCAGAAAAGAACCTCCTTATTGTCTGAAATCGTACAACCAACTCTGATTCTACATTGTGCACCATGCGGCTACTAAGGTTGTCTACTAAAGTCAGACCCAACAGCCAATGAGCTGCTGCCACGTGTAAAGTATAAACTGCCATGCATTAAATGCATGCAGTATATAAGAAGGACTCCAGCTTCATTCTTGAAGCACTTGCTAACTCTGGTCAAGTCATCATCTTATCTTGAGATAGGTTATTATTAGTAATTTCCTTCTCTTTCTTAGTGCAAGAAAACTTAGTGTTCCAACTTGTTTAGATTAGGATTTATTCCTTATCTTGTTCTGCAACAAGCTGTAAATTTTCTTGATTTATTAATAAACAATTTAGAAAAGTAAAAACGTGTATTTGTATTCACCCCCCCCCCCTTCTACAAACTTGTATAGCCCTTCGGGACCAACATGTGGTATCAGAGCAGGTCACGGGTTCGAATCCCATGGAGTGCATTATAATGCCAAAGGCATGCTGTGCAGCCAAGAGTGTTGACAGATGCTAGGGGTGGGGGATTGTTGGGTCATTGACCAGCATCTCCCTAAATCGAAACGTGGCGCTGGCTGCTACGCTATATGGAAATAAGTTGCGCCTTCTCCACCAGCAATTGCTTTTGGCGTAGAGGTAAGCGCTTGGATCCTAACAAATCCCAAACTTACCTTACATGACCGTCCTCGGTACCCTATTAGTCCTATTTCTATAATAGTGCCCTCCTAACGCATTTCCTGATTCTCAGTTGTGATTTCTACTCCCAAAGTTTAAGTTTAGGCCCGTCCGGTCGCCTAAATCCCTTAAACTATGGCTCTGATACCAATTGTAACAACCTAATCTAAAGTAAGGCATTGCAATACATATAAAATGAAACATCCCAAAATCGGGTTCCAAAATTCTTTACATCTGTCTCAAGACTTAGGTTGGAGGAAACAACCTATACACAACTGAGAATAACTACCACTAAAAGTATGAGTGACACTGTCTCTATCTGCATATGTGCTCTATCCTGCGCTTGCTCACCTACCGGAGCCTTCTACTATTTGCTTACCTGAAAAGATTTAGTTTGGAAAATGCGAGGGTTAGACCATGAGGTCTAGTGAGCTCCCTCCTGACAGTTCTCAAAATCATTTCAAAACAGTTTATAACTTTCAAATATCTTTGCATAAACTTTCACATATTTTTTCATAAAAACTATCACATGACTTCACATAAAACTTCCACGGATGAATCCGCCCCCGTAAATGGCACCCTAAAGTCACTCGAAAGTGACAACGAGTCAGTCTCACTCTGCCTTACTGGATACTCCCTTCAATGGCATAAACGGGTCACTCCTCCCGGCATGACCTGGCGGGTCTACCTCCCAACTTAACCAGTTTACGTCAAACACAATGTATGTATACATCTCATATAAACTTTCAATAAACTTTCATGCAGTTAAAAGCATAGGAATAAAACATGGCATTTCTCATCATGTATTTACTTTAGAAAAAACACGTCAAAAGCACGTATTTATAGTTAGAAAAACTCACCTGATGCGTTCAACATCTTGTTTTACTTTGCTTCTGACTTACAATTGAATTACCTAAGAAATGGATGAGATATACACTACTCAGATGCCTAAGCCAGCAACTCAGACACCATCCGGATTCACTTACCGGATAATCTATACTTACCGGGTAACTCGCACTTACCGGGCAATTTTTACTTACCGAGTATCTCACACTTACCGGGTAACTTACACTTACCGGGCAATCTATACTTACCGGGTATCTCACGCTTACCGGGTAACTTACACTTATCGGATAACATAAACTTACCGAATCACACAACTTACCGGGACACAGCTTACCGGAACATAACTTACCGGAACTCAACTTACCGGTACACCCGGGTTCTCATCCGGTAACCTTCATCACAGGGACTTACCGGGTATAGCGGCTGTGACGACTTTGGGAACCAAAACCTTGCTAAAAGTCCCTTAATTCGTTAAAAGTGACAAATAGCAATAAAACACTATAGGTTCAATCCTCCCAACTCTTAATTACCCAAACACGATTTAGAGTGCTTAATCTCTCTCTTAAGGCATTATTTACAACTTTTTAAGAAAACCCTCTACATAACTCAACAATCAACATAACAATCAAAACTGGATTAGATTTCGAAATTACCTGGTAGACTCACTTGCAGAATCGCATTCCACTCCACTTCTTCTTCCAACTTTTGATGATTAATGTTCTTCTTCTTCAATTTCACTTGAATACCAAAAATATCTCTTTCTCTTCTCTCTATATCTCTAAGCCGCCAACACTCAATGACTTCTAGGGTTTTGAGCCCTATTTGGGCTTCTTATACCTGCCCCAAAACTTACAAAATTAGCCCCTGAACTTTTGTCTTTACATATTTCACACAAAACTTAAACCTTTCCAATTTAGGTCTCGATTATTACATTTACGATTTTGATATTTATTATTAATTAGATTATAATATCCAGTGTTTATAAAATCTAATTATGAGACCGTGCTTTAATGACTTGTAGCTTAGCCTTCAAAATTTGTTCATTAAGCCAATGTTGTCATATAAATTACATTTAAGTTCTAATGTTGGATGAGACTATCTTGGATAGGACCACAATTGTAATGGAATTGTCAAAGTAGTACTAAGTTGAAATAATCTATAGATCAAGGGTTAAATTGTAAATATTAAAAATATATATATGAATTTAGTAAAATTGAAAAATCTTAAAATTCATTTTGTAACACCCTAAAGTTTGGGTTTTGGCATTTTAGTATAGTGGATTTATTTTTGTATTAAGTTTGATTTTTAAGCATTTTAGAAGTTAAGAGAAATTGTGATGAATATATTATGTATATTTATTTGTGTAGGGTTAAGGTGTAAGATGGACAAAGTGGAAGGGTGGTAAGTTGAATTATTATTAAGTAAAAGAAAGAAGATAGTAGATTAAGTTAGGTAGATGACGCGGGTATCGTCCAAGGTTTAAAGTGTAAAGCATATATGACTAAGGGGTCTAGTTGTAAGTTTTTAAAGGATTTGAATTTTATGTTTTAGAGATAATCTCATTTTGTTGAGGATGGAGGTTAATCCCCAAATTTTGTTTTCTTATGAAATAAATAAATAGATTTACATGTATCTTTATATATATATATATGTATATGTATGCGTGAGTTTATTATGTGAAGGAGATATATATAATAATAAAATAAAAATAGATGACGAATAGATTTGGTAGATCGTGAGGTCCTAGTTAAAATTTGGTCAAGGGACTAGAGTGTAAGGTGGCAAAAATTTAAAGGACCTATAATAAAAATAATTTTAAATTTTGAAGCCTAGGATTAGGATGAATCCCATTTTTCTTGGGGGAGGTTGGAGGTGAAGGCTTCCATAAATACCAGGAGTTATGTTCGTGGAAGGAAGAAAAAGAAAAATCATAAGTTTGGGGAAGAAGAAGTGCATCTCGAGGTCAGGCTAGAGTCTTCGAGTTTTCGATCGATTTGAGGTAGTTTTTAATCCAAACTCGTAACTAAGTTTTTATATATGATGTATTATCGTTGGTGTTGAAGTCAAGTCGTGTAAATGGCTTGAAAGCTACTTATTTGGTTTCGGCTAAAATCGACGGTTCGATATAAACCCAAAGTAAAATTTTAAAGTTCTAGTTGTATAGTCCGAGTTAGGTGTAAATATTTACGTCTATCGGTAGTATTAAATGTTATTAATGATTTTTACAAAAAGAGCGAATTAAAACGATGAAAACCCGAGTCAAATCGACTTTCGAATTGATCGAGTTGATGTTGTCCGTAACAAAGATTGATGATGGAGCTACTGGATGAGTTTTTAGTTGAAAATTATTTTAGAGTTCATTTTATTTAGTAAAACCATCATTTTTATTTATTTATTTACATGTGGTTATTATTTGACGGAAAAGAAAATTCCAATTCTTTTATATCAAGTATTTTTTTAATGATAAAAGATTTAAACTATATTTTATATTTGAATGGTTTTAAAGGTTTGATCAAAGTTTAAATATTTACGTAATTAAGTATGGATTGTTATAAGATTTTGAAAGTGGTTTACGTTTTGACTTTTAAGATTAAGAGTATTTCAAAATTGGTTGAAGCTTATAATTATTATTTAGTCCGAAAGATTCTGTAAATACATTTATATATGAATGTATATCATTTGAAGCAAATATATGGAAAGAAATATATATTTATAAAGAGTCGGGTGAACCGTCGATAGAACCGGATGTTTAGTGAATTGAGCCGACTTAGGATTTAGCCTAAGCTTTACGTCGTGATCTGAGATTTTGTTGGTTGGCCGAAGAGAAAGATACTTAGACTTACGTTATGAATTGTGTAGGTAGGATTGTCGGCGAGTCAGGAACGCTTGCACACCAAGGTGAGTTTCATGTGATTTTAAAGTTGGGATACATGCTTATATGAAAGATATTTTACAAATGATTTATTTGTTTACGACGTTTTGTGAAAGTGCATGATCGATGTGTTATTTAAGCATGAATGAAGTATTTGAAATGCATGAAAAGTTTTTATGATGTTTTTGGGTCGGTAGAGATGGCGGGAAACCGCATATGATGTTTTTGCCGGTATATGTTGTGAAGTATCTCTGTACCGTGTCGGTAGATACAATCCGGTACATGTATCACGAGTTATACCTCTGTACTTGGTTCGACGATATTGACGATGTTTCGATCAATACATGTTGCGAAGTATCTCTGTACCGAATCGATGGATTAGATGTAGTACATGTATCACGAGTTATACCTCTGTACTTAAATATTTGATGTTATCAACGATGTTGACCTATATAGTACATGATGTATGATTTTGTCAAGATGATTTATTAGCATGCATGATTTTTGACGATGATGTTTTCTCGAAGCTTGCTTTATATATCTGAAATGTTTTATATGAAAGTTTATGTTTATGTAAACCATGAACTCACTAAGCGTAAAGCTGACCCAAGCATGTATCTCAGGGTTCGATAAGGCTGAGAGCTCGAAGGGAAAGGAGAAGATTTAGCCGATGTTTAGCTTTATTCGTTCGATTTTAAGATTATTTAGACGATGTTATTTATTTTTAGTACTTTTGATATAGATGTAAAGACTTTCGCTGCTAGATTTTCAATTTAAGTTACTATTTGATTGAGGTATATGTTGATTGTTAAGCCGTCACAGTCCCTGGATTTTGGGGTGTGACACATTTCAAGATCTCTCTCTCTCTCTCTCTCTCTCAAAACAAACCCTAAGTCTCACCTTAAAACCTTAAATTCTTGATAAATGTTTTAGTTATTGAAGAGTGAGTGTTATAACTAGAATCAAAGGCTCAAGGTAAGGTATATTCATGGTTTATTTTGTTGATTACTTCAATTTTGGGGCAAATGGGTTAAACCTTAAGTTATCTATGAATCATAGGTGGAAGATTAAAGATTTGAGGTGGAAATTCTTCAAGTTTGGTGCTGTTAGAAGATAGATTCACTGTGGTAAGTTTAAAAATTCGTATAAATTCAAACTTTTATCCAAATGAAGTGTTCTTTATATCAATGGAAATCTCTGTGACTGTAGAACAACTTTGTAGTTTACACCGAAGTCTAGTTGGGACTCTAAGTGGCTCAGAAGTATTGATTTTCCACACTTGTTATGTATATACTTGAAATTGAGCACAGTTCGTATAAATTCTATTGAAAATATAGCAGACCTCCAAATTATGTGAATCCATCTGCTATGAATTTCTAAGAGGTATATGCACAACTTTCAATTTTACAAGAAAATTAGGGTGCGTTTGGTACAGAGAATGGAATTGCAGAGAAATGATTCCAGAGAAATGATTGCAGAGAAAGAGAATTGGTCAGGAGAATAGGAATTGACTATCCTGTTTGGTAGCACAGAGAATTCAGCAGAGAAATGCAACAGAGAATCATTTCTCTTGTTTGGTTGCACAGAGATTTCAATAGAGAATTGTACCAACCTTGTCATTTACACCCATATTTTTATATTTACAAATCAATTATTTAAACCCAAACAAAAAAAAAGATGCATAAATTAGTAATTAAAATGCATTAATCATACCAAAAAGACTACCAAATATAGTTTTTAATAAAACCAAAAAGAGTACAAACATTGTTTTTAATCAAACCAACTAGAAACATAGTTTTTAAACAAACCAAAAGGACTACAAACATAGTTTTAATCAAACCAAAAACAACAGTTCAACCGTAGTCATACAAAAAAAATAACCATAAACTTTTAATCCAAATCTAACCATTGGTAGACGATTCTACCATGTCAATCTTCTCTTCTTCTGTCAACCCAAGAAATAATCGTCCTAGAAGCACATCCTTACCAATCAACTGAGTTGCTTTAAAACGTTGGATACCAGTAATACCCGGCAAAACTTTCAACTCGTCACTAACCTTCTCAAAGATTTCACGAGCCTCCAAACTTTTTTCACGAGCCTCCAAACTTTCTTTATTCAAGCTTTCCCCCACGATCTCTCCAAATCTAACCAATACCTCCTTCATCTCTTTGCATGACTCCCGATAAATGTCATCTCCATCTATACTTTTGCGTTTGGTACGTTTGCTTGTTACACTACTTGTTGGTCCTTCAGATCGACTAGCACCTTGAACATCATCTTCTTCTCCAAGATCAATCGGGGAACTTTTTTGAGTCTCTGGAACGACATCATCTTCTTCTCCAAGATCAATCGCTTTACTACCCGTTGCTCTATCCTTACCATAGATGATACACAGCTTGTCATAGAAAGGAAATGGCTTGCCTCGAAAATTTGCGGCACCTTTATGAGACTACAAGGCAATTAGAAACAAATTTAGTACAAACTTTTGTAAAAAAAAATACCAATTTAGAATAAATTTAGCATGTACCTTGACGTATTCATCCCAAACACTGTCCTCAGCTACCACACATTTTTTTTCTTCATCCCAACCGAACCCACTTGTATGCACCATATCATAAACAATGCTAAAGTGTGTCTTCCATGTCTTCATCCGAGACTTTATATGTGGTTCTGCTTTGAGGCCGGAGTTAGGAAGACTTACATCTAGCAATTGTTGAACGCCATTTAAATAGCCCGGTTTGAAACCATTGTCAGCACCGGCATACTTTCCAGATGCATGTAACTCCATTAATGCATCAATTAGCTTTGCGTCTTGATCTTCTTTCCAAGTATGTTTGGTCCGTACAGTACCTTTCACTTCATTTGACTCTGCCATGTCTACAAATAATACATACAAATAGTAGATACAAAATAAAGAGTACAAATAAAGAGTACAAATATAAATGAAAAATTAAAATTAACTCGATCATAATTCATGGTTCTACAAATAAAGAGTACAAATACAGAGTACAAATAACATTAACGATCATAATTAATTAATTGTAGATACGCCTAGCATTCCAATTGTTAAACATTTCGTTAGCAAGAGCGTCTCTACGATCGGTCCATTCTTGTGAGGGCTCAACCGTAGAAATAACATTATCATGATCGTAGCCTGGTTGTGTGTGATTTGTTGGGACTTCGTTATCAATAGGGTCTTCACTCATTGTTTGTCGTATGAAATTGTGTAACAAACAACAAACAATGATGATACGTGGCATGGACTCTATGGGATGATATGAGTTATCACGCAAAATAGCCCATCTAGCTTTAATTAATCCGAAGCATCTTTCTATAACATTCCTTGCCGACGAATGTCTCATATTAAATAACTCCTTGGCATTGGTAGGCGGCCGAGACCAATCATTAAGATGGTAACGTTGACCTCGATAAGGAGTTAGAAATCCTTCACCATTCGTATAACCGGCATCACAAAGGTAGTATGTTCCTACATTAACCATAAACTCTACGTTAATTAACATATGTAATTATATGTTTACTATTTGAAGACTATATATCACATACCCTGAGTTACTTTAAGACCGTTAGGTCTACTAATTGCATCTCGTAGAACTCTACTATCAGCTGCAGAACCCTCCCATCCCGCTAATACATATGTAAATAAAAGGTCTCTCGTACATACTCCGAGTACATTCGTACAAATCTCCCCCTTTCGTGTCCGATAAGGTTTTCGATCAACAGCGGGGACTTTAACTTTAACATATGTTCCATCTAATGCTCCTAGGCAACCCTTCATAAAAAGAAAACATCATTAAAGTGTTCTATTAACAAAGAATATATTTAATAAAAACTTATGTGTTTGACTAACCTTAAACCATTTCCATCTCTCGTCGGTTTCATTATCTGGCACTGGTACGGGTGACTTGTAGAATTCTTTGTGTAATCGACATACAGCATTTAAGACTAACTTGAAATACCGACTTATAGTTTCCCCAGATCGATGAAATCTATTGACTAGTATCCTATTCTTAGCATTATGAGCAAGGGTATGTAAAAACATAGCAACTTGCTCATCTACTAGCATGTTTTTACTAGCCTTTAACCCCCCTCTACTTTCTAGCATATCACAAAGTGTTGAAAACGCATGTATATTCATTCTTATGTTGACAACACTAGTAACATCACTTTCATAAACCATCCTCATCATGTTTTCATGCCTATTATGGTAACTCATTAAATATCTTGTACGTAATGTTCTAGATTCAATCGAACGACGTCTACGATAACTACACATCATCCACCAACGAATCATAACATACATGGCATAAAATGCACCTATGGCAACTATTCTTTGTCTCAACGGTGATCTTGCCATCTACACATACAATTATATAGTTAATACTAGATATATATATATATATATATATATATATATATATATATATATATATAAAGGAAACATAACTATTTCATATAATACACCACCCTAAATGCTAAATGGTTGCCAAACACATAAATCATTAAAAAGTTGTTAAAGAGAAGATATATATATAGTCATTTAACCATATATATATATATATATATCATATGAAGCATGTATGATGAATTAAAGAGACCATATTGAACCCAATAATATCCAATTTCTACATTCATTCCAGTAAGATGTTTAGAATTTTGATGAAAATTCCAGGCCAGGCTTTTGAAACAATTTTCTGTTCCTTGTTATTATAATCATCTAATGTTATGAAAATTGTGTGTGTTGTTCACTAGTATATTTACAAATCAATTATTTAAACCTGTCAGCAGTAGTAATATACCAGCAGTATTAACTTTGTTCAGCAGTATTAACTTTGTTCAGCAGTATTAACCATGTACCAGCAGTAGTAACTTGTCTAGCAGTACTAATTATGTTCTTGCAGCATTAATGACTCAGCAGTACTAACCTTGAACTAGCAGTAGTATCTTTGTTCTGGCAGCACTAACATTGAACTAGCAGTACTAACTTGATCTGGCAGTACTAACATGTTCTGGCAGCACTAACATTGAACTAGCAGCACTAACATTGAACTAGCAGCACTAACATTGAACTAGCAGTACTAACTTGTTCTGGCAGCACTAACATTGAACTAGCAGCACTAACATTGAACTAGCAGTACTAACTTGATCACGCCTATTATGGTAACTCATTAAATATCTTGTACGTAATGTTCTAGATTCTACATATGAAGCATGTATGATGAATTAAAGAGACCATATTGAACCCAATAATATCCAATTTCTACATTCATTCCAGTAAGATGTTTAGAATTTTGATGAAAATTCCAGGCCAGGCTTTTGAAACAATTTTCTGTTCCTTGTTATTATAATCATCTAATGTTATGAAAATTGTGTGTGTTGTTCACTAGTATCAACGCAAACAAAGTGTTTAATCATGCAAACCTCCATAACCTAATCCTAATTTATCCAAACAGAAAACGGAATCCAAATTTTACCTGATAGTTACTTGTGAAAAATGGAATCCAAACAGCAGATCGTCGACTGGATTGAAAAGATGTTCCAAATCGAAGTTTATAAGTCACATAATTAGACAGAAAAAGAAGGCTGTAATTAGAAGATGATTAACCTGATGGGCGAAACACAAAGACAGAACCCTAGACAGGGCGAACGAGAGAGAGAGAGAAGACGAGACAGAGAGAGATGAGACAGGGAAAGACGAGACAGAGTGAGAGAGGAGACGGGGATACCTAGACAGGGCGAACGGCGGTGGTGGGCGGCGGTGGTGGGCGGAACCCTAGACAGGGCGAACGAGAGAGAGAGAAGCGAACGCGAGAACAATTCTCCGTGTTTTCCTATTCTCTCCATTTCTCTTCCTAAATCAGAGAAATCAAATACAAAGGGAGTCAATTCTCGGGAAATACCAACTCTCCGTGTTTTTATTTCCCTTACCTACCAAACAAGAGAATTCAAATCCATTTCCATTTCTCTCCTCTCATTTCTCTCTACCAAACAGCCCCTTAGGTTGAGCCTCTAAGAATGAGAAAAAGGCTTAAACTTTAGGTGGATAAAAGCTGTTAACAATTGTTCAAAAGTGTAAAAATTAGATTATTGAAATGTTTTTTAGGGTCCTAAGAATTGTGTGTAGTGATCATTAAGGCTATGTTTGGCAAACTAGCTGATAAGCTAGCTGTTGACTCATAAGCTAGCTGATGAAAAAGTCACGTTTGACAAAACTAGCTTATAAACATGTAAAATGACCAAAAAGGACATCTTCAAAAAAATTATCAATTACGATATTTAATTATATAAATAAAAACAAATTATAAAAATATAATATGTTAATTAATACAACCAATGTAGTAAAGAAAATATAAATAATACACAACATGTTAATTAAAAGAATTTAAAATTTATTATTACATATATACCATAAATTTTTAATTTGTTAAAACAGGTTTTAGAAAAAAATATATATATTAACTTATGATTTTAAATAACCGTTACATATAATATGAAAAAAATCAAATAATACTTAAAAAGATAATAGTACTTGATAATTAAAATATATTAATTAATATTATAAAATATATAAAAATAATTTATATTATTAACAATAACTCTAAATAATTAAAAGTTAATATCAATATATAATTAAAAATTAATTTAATAATTTTCAGTTAATATTAATAATTTTTTATTAGTTAATATTAATTAAATAAAAAAATTAATATTTATTAATAATAATAGTTGGTAAATAATAATAAGGGCAATTTTGGAATATTCACAAAAAGCTACTAAAACGCTACTCCAAGTAGCGTTTCAAAAAGCTAGCTTATGGTCATCCAAACATGTACACAAAAAAAGCTAGCTTATAAGCTAGCTTTTTTTTGCCAAACAATGCCTAAGTGTCATAAGGGTATTTTAAGTATGTTTGAAGGTCCTTAGTCTCTTTTAAAGTATAAAGGCTTGTAGGAACTTGAAGTTGATGAGAATTATTACCAAAGATCTTCTAAATCATTTTTCGATTAAATGGAGGTAATCGGAAGGAGAGAACCATTCCTAAGCCTCGAATTTAATGTGATAATTTCTTAAATACCTCCAAGGTACGAATATCTAATGCATTTCAATACGTGGGTAATCAATTGTGGTCATTATCTATTCAGTGAAATCTTGATCATGACATACATCCACAAAGTGGTGGTTAACAAGTTGTTATTCAGAATTCTTTTATGTTTTATGTGATGTTTTGGTTTAACGATTTGTGAACTTGAGAAATTCGAACCATTACCACTATGTTTTAAGATTCATGGCCATTGGTTTTATTAGACTTGTTTCAAATGTTTACTTATTGACTTGGCAATTTGAATTTGAGTTTATTGAATTAACTTTGAATAGGCTCAATACACGGGGCACGGGTGTTGAGACACCTTCATGATGGCTAAAATAGTCATGGTGTTCTCGTAAGGTCTATGGCCAAGCCAAATAGAGAACGTTGGATGCATCCTTTAAAGCGAATACCAATTGCATTGCATTAGTTACCGGAGAGAGAGCCAAATATCAGTATTATACCGGTTACCGGGGAATGAGACGGTGTAGTGCCGCCACTTTCATTCCATTATGACGCCTGATTGGACTGATCATGTAGCGGCAACAACGTATCCTAATGACACGACCGTCTTTCTTACCTTGAATTTATAATTATATAAGTTTCAATTTTAGAGATTTACCCTTAAAGTGATTTCAAAATTTATCGTAATGTTTCGTTTTAGTTATCTATTTCTTTTCTTTTTTTGGAACAAAGTTACCTATTTCTTATTTGATATTCATTGTGTTACTATTCGTTCACTGAGCAATTTTGCTCAGCCGTGGTTTGGTTTGTTTTACCTCGGCAGGTTCAAGATCTAACATAGGGGCACGATGAACGGTCGAGATGGTTTAGGATGTTAAAAGACCCGTTGTTATAATCAAGGTTTTTGTTATGTAAATATGTTAATCCTAAGATTATTGATGTATGTAATATAATATTTTGGGAGTTCTGTTAGAGCTCTGTACTATGAATGGTATACTTTTGATCCGCTTACGGTTGTGACATGCCCCATCTTAAGTCTAGTTGGAAGGGGGTGTTACACAGATTATATCTAATTAATATTTTAATCTCTAACTTATTTATTTAAGGGTTGAGGGTTATTAAATTATAATAAATAATTTAATAACTTATTTAAGGAGTCGTGATTGGATAATTATAAGATTGGACATTTTTAATACGAGTGACCTATATAAATATTTATAGGTTGGGTTTAATACATCGTAATTTATTTTGGATGTAAACTAATCCATTCGTCGGGGTACATTTTGACGAGGTAGGCTTGGAGTTGACTCGTTGACCATGTCAATCCCAGGGTTGACCATGGGTTGACCCATTGACTATGGGTTGACCATGGGTTGACATGTTTGACTTTTAGGTTGACTTTTTGAGAAAATTCAAGACATTAGTTAAGAAAATGTAATTATGTGGTATAGGGTATTACTCAGGGACGAGGTTTAGCTAACAGAACTATTTAGGTGAGTCTTCATGAGACTTACATTGGGGTGCATACTGTGTACAAATGTGTGATGTGTTATATGGGCTTTGTCGGTACATGTTGTATGATGTAGGTATTGCATGTATATGATGTTGTGGGATTCACATGCCAATCATCGGAACAATATAGGAAAAATCAGAACATAATATACTCCCGCTACAAATACATCAATCAAAATTGATATTACTTGCTAAATTGATGTTTTAACCGCATTTTCGATCTCGTGCCGAAACTATAAGCAAACAATATGTAAACATCATAACTCAGAAACAATACTCGTATGCTTAACTGTTGACCGTAACCTTATGAATGCGATTATGGCCCATGTCAATGGAAATGGGAATTTAGTTGGTATTTTTGAATTTGCGTAAGTAGTCTTGAATTACCTCATTTTACTTACTAATTTACTTATAATGAAAATATCGATATGATGGATTCAGCAACTTTGTTGGTCGTCTAAACAATTTCAGCAATAGCAACGAAAAAGACTTCGGCACAGAGAGTTCCAAGTGTATAGATAATTCCTTTAGTAAATGTGTCACCTTCAATCATACATAATTAAGACCATACACGAAATTATCTAATAGTCATTGAATATTTAGTTGCCAAACAATTAATATTGCTAGAACACATACATACCCACATTATATTCAAGCATTATTATGAGTGAGGGGATAATATTTTTGGTGTCGAAAACAAGATACGACGCTTTGATAAACATGAGCATACTCACAATCATAAGAGATAATCTAAGGGGCTGTTTACCTAATCACTTACCCGGGTAAGTGCTTATCGGTAAAATTCAACACTATCACTTATTTCCCAGGTAAGATTTTAGTCCACCAAAATGGCATCGTATGCAACAATTTAGCCGGTAAGAGCCGTCGCACTCACTTACCGGGTAAGTCTCTCGGTCCTTGTTTTCGACTCTCGGACCTTGCTTCCGCTCTTACCGGGTAAGATTCTTAGTTCTTGTCATATATATTCATCCGGTAAGCTAATGTGACTTGGTAAACACTTACCCGGGTAAGCGTTTTGTAAACGGCCTCTAAGATTGATATAGAATTTCTGTATTAGTGTCTTCTCTAGTGAATTTCAAGATTTCATGCTTCCAGATTTTGGGACTAAAGTGATAATCTTCTTATTTTATTATGAATTTCTTAGTAAATAGTCTGTAACATGCACCTTATTATACTTGTTAATTTACCTATCATGAAAATATTGATTCAGGGTGAGCAATTCTGCAAGTAATCAAATCTATTTAAACAATAACAATGAATACGACTCTAGCACATGCATATTGTTATTGTGAATTTCTCCTTAAGTAGTCTAGAATACCTTATTTTACTTGTTAATTTATCTATCATGAAAATATTGATGCATATTATGGTGGGTTGGGCAATTATGCAAGTAGTCAAAGTTATTTCAACAATAGCAATGGATAAGACTCTATAACATAGAGTACGGATAATTCCTTTGGTAAATGTGTCACTTTCAACGATACATGATTAAGATCGTATAGGATGGTTATTTATTCAATCATGTATTTAGTTGAAAACAATTAATTTTGGTAGATAAGAGCATACTCGCATTATATTCAAAGAACATTACTATTGTGGGTATGACCAGATAATATTGTTGGTAAGCCTGTTTAAAAAAATTGGTTTTGATGGTTTGAGCGGTATGGTGGTTCGGTCTGGTCTGAAAAATAGTCAAATTGCTTGCCCAGGTTAGGTTGCGGTTTGAACGATTTTTTGAGAGATATGTATCAAATTGACCGCCAAAAATACACATGTATAATTATATTTAGTTTTCATCTTGTAGGCTCAGCATTTATGGCCCACAAAAAAGTTCATTCAAGACATATGTTTTTCGTTTTCAATCGATAGCTAGATTGGCAAAATTCTGAAATGTCAAAAATCACGAATTGGCCTTTGACTTGCTCAACGTTTGTCCAAATTCCAACTATTGTTGGTGAATTTGTTTAACTTTTTTTTTTCCAATAAGCTCAATGTTTCCTTAGAGATAGACCTTTATTTTATAATTCGGTATATAGTTTTCTAATAGTGTTATATCAGTGAATTTTTTTTTACTTTGAGATATAGATGTTATGTTTTATCTTTACTTTAACGTCCATACCAGGCCAAACCGTCTTTCTGTGGTCCCGCTTGATGGGTTTGGTCACTTGTTGCCAAATTGTCCGGTTTGGAAAATTTTCTAAACCGCCATTGCGGTTAGATTTGTGGTTTTGGCCTTTTGGGAGGTTAAACCGTCCAAATGAAACCCCAAACACCCCTAATTGTTGGTGGCTAACCTTTATACGATGTGTCGATGTGCACGAGGAAAGTCACAAGGATAAGAGCTAATCCAAGTTTTATTGAGAATTTCAACGTTAAAAGTTTTTTTTTCAAGCAAACATTCTCCGGAAAGCCACTGATACATCAATTAGTTGTTAAATGTATTTTCTAGATTTGATTTTTCAATATCAAGAGTTTCGTTTTACATTTTCAGCTTATGATTTGACCAGATTTTGATGTAAATATGTATACATATAGCAACGTCCGTATAAAAACATGGGAGTACTAACCATAAAATCCCTAACCGCAACCACCCCTGCTACAACGGCGTTGCACTTTTCTTCGGAGATTGTTGGTGATGTTTTTGCAGGGGCTCCTCCGGGAGGGAGTATTTTTCCCCAAATTTATACGAAAAATTGAGATCTCCTTTTTGCTTCCCGGACCGTTTTCTGATCACCGGAAAACAAACTAACCGCATCACATTTCCTTGGGTTTTTAGAAGCTCTATGATTGGCACATGAACTTCTCCCAATTCCGTATGCACGAACATCCCTACGGCCTTGATCTTGACGATGAGCATCCAACGGTTCTCCAAGGCGGCCGCCTCTTCGACCGTAATCTTCATGGGGAAATTCCATATAGGATTTGTACCACCACCCTTAATAACAGGAGTTCTATATTGTCCCTTTGTAGTACCTCCGGAGATGGAAACGACGGCGTAGACATCCATTTTGTTAATGATATTGGCATCCTTGAGTCCCTGTGCAGAAATGAGAAAGAGGTCTAAGGTTCTGCAATTCAACATTGGTGAAATTGAGGTTTGAGATTATATATAGGAATTCTGTTGAACCAAATTCAGGAGATATAATTGAATATGGTCGTTTAAGGGAAGGGTTTTTCTATTTAAATAAACCATCTACATCATCCACATTTTTAGGATTTTTTATTTATTTATTTTAGATCACCTATTTTTTAGGTTTTAGGTTACGTTTATTGTTCATTGATTTCTGTTTTTTTTAGATTTTTTTAAGCTGTTAAAGTCTTTAGGGAGAGATTTGAGATGCATTGTTGCGTTTTTACTAGGGTGCGTTTGGTACGCAGATAGGATAGAACATGACAGGACGGAACAGCTGTTCAGCGTTTGGTAGACAGAACTGGAAAGAACAGAACAAATAACATTAGATATAATACAATAAATAAAATATAAATAATGAATAAAATATAAAATAGAATATGTATTTGATGTTTTAGAAGAAAATTAGATTTTATTTTAAGGTTATATTAGTAAAACATAAGTCTATTTCACCTTGTTCCATGGGTTAGAGTTATGTCAAACATGAGACAGTGATCATTGTTTTGTTCTGTCCTATCTAGTGTACCAAACGCACCCTTATGGAATTGAAACAGATCAGGATCATCATAGTACCTTTCTCACCCTAGAGACGAGAGAATTCTCTCGAGCACCTCATACGAAAGTGATCACTTGGTTAGTAGCTATGTAAACTAGTACCTTACAACTACTTGACCCTGCAAGGAAGGGGCGTCTTGGAGTCGAACCACGTTGTTCTTGAACACCCAACACCCGACATATATAGGTACACAAGAGTGTGTATGTATGTATATGTAAATGGTGAATTGAAGATGTTGAAAGTAGATATGGTAATGGTTGTTTATATAAGGTTTCGGGTTAAGTTTTATTTTTCGTATTATTTGATTAAAAACTGGTAGAACATGTAATTATGATGAGGTAAATGTTAAAGTTGTCATGCTCTATTTGTAATTCTTGATGATGTAGAAATATGTCAAATAAAAATTAACTGATGTCATATAGGCTGAAAACATTTATCATGTATAATGAGTATATGATGAAATAGAAAGAATTTGACATTAGTTACATTACTTGTGACAATTTTACATTTTGATGCAATTTTTCATTTTCTTGAATTCTTAAAAGTGGACGTTCGAAAGGAAGTATATTGCAATCGAACAAAAAATATTTACGTACTTTCTGAAGTCACATTGGGGTAGGGTGAATGGTTGTATGAGATAAAAGAAAAGATTGTTCATTCTCGGACAAAAAGCGGTTGCAATTTTTCGACCATCCGAGCTCGTTTCGGGCCTCAAAATTGTTTTTTATTGTGTTCCAAACTTTTATAATTGTTTGGTTTTCGGACCATGGCCAGGGGCTAGTTAGTCTAAACTGATTTACTTTAATTTGAGAGTACCGCTTCCTATCGAACCCACTGAACCTTAAAAATTACAAAACATTAAAAATAAGATGAATAATAAAAATAAAAATTCATAACATTCATTAAAAATTTAAAAATTACAAAATAAAATTAAAAATTACAAAACATTAAAAATCTAGTCGTCGTTGTCTATGGATGATGATGATGCGGTCGATGAAGTGGGTTGTGGCGAATCCATATTGTCTAAAAAAATAAAGTGATGAAAAAATAGAAGAAATAATGGAAGAAAGTATAGAGTTTTTTGGTGTGAAAAAATGAAGGTGGTAGAGGTTAATATATATAGTTTGTATAATTTGAAAAAAAATATATAAAAAAATAGCCGTTGGTAAACGGTTATATTTAAAAAAAATAATAATAAATTTACGCCGGGTTTAGCCGGGTTCCCGAACCCACTCTTACCCGCGACCCCCAACCCGATGTGAACCCGCCCCCAACCCGATGGTGAACCTGTTGGTGATTATGTAAAGAAACACAAATATAAACATATATAAGAACGCAGCGGAACAATCACCAAACAGGATCAACGTATTGCCAATATGGTTAAACGAAGAATACAAATAACGATATACCTTTGTAGCCTGATTTGTACACTAATCCGGATACACTTGTGTGCTTTTTTTGAAACCAAGTATTCAATGAAGAATACCTCTAGAGTAGTCCACACTACACCTCCTTGATCACCACCGGATGCTAGTCCTCCTTAGTAATGGATCTTATAGCTTCGATTAGACAAGAAACAAGCTAGAAGATCAAAGCGGAAAAACCCTAGAGAGGCCTAGGGGAGGGGCGCCGATTTTGGGAGAGAATAATGAGTATTAGGTTAAACTTAATTAGGTCATCAACATCTCTATATATTAATGAACCCTAAAGCTTCATTGGGCTTCTTAAAGGTTCTCCATTCTAAATCTTTATGGGCCTAAGATTTAATTAAACGTAATAGGCTTGCTATTAACTTAAATCCAATACAAACCCATTAAGCCAAACTTAATGATTTGTGCCCATCTAATTACCCCACGTTACTTAGGTTATTTATATAATGTAAATACAATAATTACATTATATTAAATGGTATCTCAGTGTATTGTGTGTGACCCTATAGGCCCACGTGTATCTAGCCATATAATTATCTATTATGACTTGAGCATATTCCAACAACTCCCACTTGCGCACGTCATAATGACAAGTAATCATACAAGCAAAGGTTAGCGTCTAGCAACACGCCAATGCCCCTAGAGACACATGAGGTTAGTTTCTTAAACGTCTCATTTTAAATGGTTTATTAAATCAGTCATCCCTTTGTTACAGATACCTTGTTGAATACTAGACATGGATCATATGTCATTCTAATTGTTCACCGATTCTGTTTCTCGATCTGTTTGTTGAATTAGATTACCAAATTAATCAAGCATCATCTTAATTACATTTGGGTACGGCCGTACAAACATCTATTCAATTCATCGAGGGGCCCAGTAGTATCTAACTCCATTACCTGTAGAGGAACAAATCCTATTTTTGACTGCACGTGTCTGTCATGTGCTTCACATCACTCCTGAAGATGATTTTTATAGCACCCTTATTCAGGACAGCGTTTAACCATATCAAAGACCGGCATTCCACCCATACAAAACCTGCTTGCATCTCAAGTCTAAGGACGAGTGACATAACCATTTGCGAGATTCACTAGTGACGCCGATCCATGCAGTGAACTCTCGTAGGTTGGCTCAGTCCAATGTTCATCACCAATGAACAACATGTGAGTTTGGTGGCATCATCATTAATATTCATTCACCAATGAATATCACCAATACGCTCACATTTGCCTTAACTCGATGATACTCCCGTATCATCAACTGACAATGGACAATTTAGAACAAATAATTCATTCATGGATTAAACATGCAAATATAGAACACAGTTGATATAAATGAAAACGATCATACCAAGTACATCAATTCATTGTGAAAATAAAAACTGTTCAACGTTCCAATTATTCAATTACTAAAAACAGATCTACATGAGACTACTAGCTGGTCGAAGTCCAATGTTCCTAGCATGCTTGATATGTTTGGTACAAGACATTGGTTTCGTAAAGGGATCAACTAAGTTGTCATCTGTGTGAACTTTGAGAAGACGAATATCACCCATCTCGATAGCCTCTCGAATGTAGTGAGTCTTCCTGCGGAAGTGTTTGGCACCCTTTTGAACTCCAGGTTCGTTGGCTATGATAATGGCACCAGAATTATCGCAGTACATATCCATGGGTCTTTCATTACTGGGGACAACGCCAAGCCCAGAAATGAATTTCCGTATCCAAACAGCCTCCATTGCAGCTTCGAAAGCAGCTATGTATTCAGCTTCTGTAGAAGACATCACAATAGTGCTTTGCTTAGCACTCTTCCAGTCAACAGCGCCTCCGTTCATGACAAAAACGTATCCAGTCTGAGATCGAGTGTCATCTCGATCTATTTCGAAACCAACATCAGTGTAGCAAGTAACACTGAGCTCTCTTTCTACATCACCACCATAAACAAGGAACATATCTCTAGTATTTCGAAGATACTTCAGTATGTTCTTAACAGCAGTCCAGTGACTCTCTCCTGGATTCTGTTGGTATCTACTCGTAAGGTTCTGAGAGAACGCTACATCAGGTCTAGTGCACCTCACTGCATACATGATGGATCCCACAGCCGAAGCATAGGGGATTCCCTTCATCCGCTTCACCTCATCAGGTGTGGAGGGTCCCTGAGTCTTACTCAAGTTTACATTGTGTTGCATTGGAAGACTTCCACGTTTGGAAGCATCCATTCTAAACCGTTTTAGAATTTTGTCAATGTACGCACTTTGACTTAAACCAATTAACCGCTTCGATCTATCCCGATAGATCTTGATTCCTAGGATGTACGCCGCTTCGCCTAAATCTTTCATGGCAAAACATTTTCCAAGCCAGGATTTGACATCTTGTAGCATTGGAACGTTGTTCCCCATGAGCAATATGTCATCAACATATAAGATTAGAAAAACGACGATGCTCCCACTAGCTCTCATATACACACATGGCTCATCAAGGTTTTGAGTGAAACCATACGTTTTGATTTCCTCATCGAACCTTTTATTCCAACTTCTGGATGCTTGCTTCAGTCCATAAATGGATCTTTGAAGCTTACATACTTTCTCGGGATGTTTCGGATTCACAAAACCCTCAGGTTGCACCATGTAAACATCTTCATCAAGGTGACCGTTCAAGAAAGCGGTTTTGACATCCATTTGCCAAATCTCATAGTCATGGTACGCTGCTATGGCTATAAGAATCCTAATAGCTTTAATGTCAGCAACAAGAGAGAAGGTTTCTTCATAGTCAACCCCGTAGGTTTGAGTGTAACCTTTTGCTACTAGACGAGCTTTATAGGTGTGTACATTGCCATCCATGTCGGTCTTCTTCTTGAAGATTCACTTGCTTCCGACAGTCTTGCTGTTCGGAGGAAGATCAACCAAGTTCCAGACTTGATTGTCTTTCATGGATTGTATTTCAGCATTCATAGCTTCAAGCCATTTATCGGATTCTAGATCCAACAATGCAGCTTGATAGTTAGAGGGTTCACCATGATCCCCCAAATTCTGCTCCTCAGCATCGATATAATAACTATATTGTTTAGGTGCTTGAGGTGTCCTTGCGGATCTACGAATGGGAATTACATCATTCTGTGGTTCAACATCTGCATGTTCAGCCTCAGCGTGATGTTCGCTAGTGTCACCAGAAGTTTGTTCATCTTCGCTTTGAATCTCGTCAAGTTCTACTGTGCTCCCACTTGCTTCTTGTAAAATGAGAATGTTCTCAAGAAACTCAGCATACCGAGCAACAAATATTTTGTTTTCGGGTGGGTAGTAGAAATAGTAACCCATCGTTTTCTTTGGGTACCCTACGAAGATACACTTGATAGATATAGGCTCAAGTTTGTTCGGTGTGTCTCGTTTTACGAGAGCCTCACAACCCAAGACCTTCAAGTAAGACAGATTATGGACTTTCTCGTGCCATATTTCATATGGTGTCTTATCAACCTTCTTGGTCGGAACCATATTGAGTATGCGAGCAGCAGACTCTAGAGCACAACCCCAAAAGGACAGTGGCAAAGTAGTTAGACTCATCATGGATCGAACCATGTCTAGCAAAGTTCGATTTCTCCTTTTAGATACACCATTATGTTGTGGAGTGTATGGAGGAGTGAATTGTGAGACAATCCCACACTTAGTCAGATGGTCTAAAAACTCTTGACTCATGTACTCTCCTCCTCGATCAGATCGGAGAGCTTTAATAGTCTTGCCGAGTTGATTTTCTACTTCACTTTGAAAGGCTTTGAACGTTTCAAAGGCTTCATGTTTATGTTTAATCAAGTACACATAACCATAGCGACTGAAATCATCAGTGAAAGTGATGAAGTAGTTAGCACCTTCCCTAGACACAGTTCTAAATGGACCACATACATCAGTATGTATGAGTCCAAGTAGATCTTTGGCTCTTTCACCTATATGGGAGAAAGGCTTTCTTGTCATTTTCCCAGATATGCAAGAGAGGCATTTATCAAACGACTCATCATCCGTTGACTTTAGAAGCCCATCGTGTTGCAGCTTTATAATGCGCTTCTTGCTTATGTGGCAAAGACGGCAGTGCCATAGGTAAGTTGAACCCAAATTCCGTTTGGATTTCTTAGTGCTACATGTGTATATAGAACTATCTTTTGAAACAAGATTATGCATGTCAATTTCAAAAATATCATCACGAGGAATAGCATTAAAATAAAATATATTATCCTTAGAAACCGAAATACCATAATCCATAAAAACATGGATAAAACCATTTTTCTTCAAACGAGAAAGCGAAACAATACCCATAGTAATAGTAGGTGCATAATGACAAGTGTCTAAAACAATAATCAATCCATTAGGGAGGATAAGATCAAAGCTCCCTATAGCTTTAACAACTGCACGCATTCCATTGCCTACGTACAGGTCCAAATCTCCGTCGTTTAGCTTTCTACTTCCCCATAGTCCCTGCACATTATTACAAATGTGAGTTCCACAACCGGTGTCATAGACCCAGGATTTACTAGGAAAAGCATAGAGTAATATAGTGAAGATACCTGATATGCTAGCCGGGGTAGCTTTGTTCTTCTTCAACTCTGCCAGGTAAGCAGGACAGTTCCTCTTCCAGTGGCCTATCACTCCACAGTGATGGCAAGTGGCGTCCTTTGCAGGGTGCTCCTTCTTAGCAGGTGGGGGGATCTTAGGCTTGGGTTTATAAACATGTTTACCCTTGCCACGACCCTTGCCCAGTGCTTGCGGTTTGGATTTCTGGATTTTTCCTTCCCTGATTTCTAGAACAGCAGGAGCTTTCTTGGGCATCCCCTGCTCTGCAAGCTTTAGCATAGCATGCAGTTCAGAGATAGTCTTCCCCATGCTATGCATGTTATAGTTCATAACAAGCTGGTCATAGTCCTTGGATAGTGAGGTAAGAATCAAGCTCACTCCAAGAACTTGTGGCATGGGGTAACCAAGACGCTCCATACGGTCAAGATAGCCTTTGATAGCGGAAAAACGTATAGTTCCGATCAGTGGCCACAGAGTGCCCACAGTAGAGGTGCAAGTATACACCACGACTATGATCGCTATAAGTAATAAAATGGAAAGTATTTACCAAGTATCGATCCCACGAGGACTGAACTACTGAGAATCAGAGAATGTCACGAACTTCTTGAACAAGTTTCGGTTTGAAAATATTGTTGGTTTGTTTGGAAAATGATTAAACTTTGATAATTAAAAATGGGTATGGATGTGAATTCCCTTGAGATTTTTGTAGTAACAAGATGGTTAGTTGCTTTGTAGGACAAAAAGCTCAAAAAAGCCCGATCTCTCGAAATGATGCAATTTATAAAATGGTCCTACAAAGTTTCCATAAAGTTTCCATTGTTACCAACTCCCGATCTTGCCGATTTAATTAAGTTTGACTCTAAACATCAAGTTCTACCAATATGGAGATTTACACCCAAATCTCTTTGTGATATAAATCTCGACCGGCGTTTGAACCTTAATAAATCATACAAAACCCGCCTCTCGACGTAGTTACCAAAGACTCTCTCAAATCCTTGTGCATCACTTAAGCCGTAATTCGAATCCTCCCCTCTCGAGGTCTAAGATCTAATATTAACACATCAAAGTGATCGGCTTATCTGCGTTGAGTTTAAGTCCCGACTCAAGTGACCAATCTCGAGAGTTAGTAACAAATGGCCATACCCAAGTGTTGCCTACTAGTCTCAAGTTTGTTCACATCCACACCCAAAGGGTGCTTAGCTCATAATGAAATTAAAAGACATAACAATATAGAAGAAATGCATAAAATTAACTTGCATAAAATTAAAGACGTGCTCACAGTGGGTACACTGCTAGCAGAATGGAAATTACAAACAACAAAGTAAAGGCTACAATTCTTCAAGCTTTTAATAAACAAGAAGAAGGATTTAGTCTACTAGAAAGCAAGTAAATAAAGCTGATGAAAATTAGATCCCTTACAATGAACCAAACCCTTTCTTTTATAACCCCAACAGTGGGTAATACCCAAAGGATAAAGTTTCCTTTTATCCAATGTGTAATACCCAATACCACCTTTAAATCCCATGGTTTTGTTGGTAAGTCCAGATCTTGCAATCTTGAGAATGCCAGCTCAAAGATGCCTTCCTTTGTCCAGTAAATCGCTTTGTCCGCTGGTCCATACAAAAATCCGCCCGTGCTCACAGTGGGCACACTGTGCCCACAGTCGCAGGTGCAGTATTTTTCAAAAAAATAAACTTTTGAAACGTCATCATCATTTTATCACATTTTAGACCAAATAAAGGGGAAAGAAGCAAAGTGGGTTTAAAAATGATATAAAATCCTAGAAAAAGAGTAATAATAAACTCTTAAAAATGAGAGTTATCACACCCCCAAACTTAAGGTTTTGCTTGTCCTCAAGTAAAAGAAATGAAAGAAAAAGAATTTTTACGGAGGGAAAGAAGACGAAGCTTACAAACATGTTTGAATGATTCCTCGGAATGTGTACTTCTTCCTTTCTTGACCATTTGTCGGAACTTTGATCGGTATGACTTTTCGGGTTAGTGTTTGTGGATAAAAAATTCACCCCCCCAAACTTGAACTAAACTACAAAAGGAATTGGATATATCTTTGTTGCTTCTCTTTTGAGTTATATTTCAGTCACAAAAACCCAAGCGTTTTGATTTTTCAATTTTTCACGAGCTTTTTGGGTTATGCATTTCCTTCCAATTTTTTGAAGGTGGTCTTCCAATTTTTCGAAGACTTTTATTATTATTTTTTTCTAATTTTTTTTGGATCATAAAAAGTAATGATCATGCTATTTTCCCCACCCCTAAACTTAAAGATGGACAATGTCCACATTGGCTCTGTAAACGGCTCGGTTGTGGGAACGATGGGAAAAGTGTTTAGGCCACACAAGAGGGCCTACGTCCTCTCAAAGTTACCTACGCATAGTCAAGAAAGTTGAAGTACCTGAAAATGAGAAGAATTCACAACACAATTCAAGCAACACAAAATATCATCGATATTTAAATAAAACCCGCGAAGGATACACAAAAGGCGGGAAAGCTGTTAGGACACTGAAGTTGTCCTTTATAATAGAAAGTTTTGTAAAGCAATAGCTGTGTTAAAGGGCTTATGCTTAATTGTTGTAGCAAGTGATGAAGACTATAAATAGGTCTTTACTTGTAGTTTGTAAGAAGTGAATTCATTAATACAAGATGTAGATCTCTAATCACTTTGTGTTCTCTCTAGGTTAGATTTCCTTTTCAATAATGTTCTTCATCATCTTGTTTGAATCCCATAAGCAACAATTCAAATAAGAAATGACAGTAGCAAGATGAGATAGGGAGAAACTCTGTGTTTTATTCAAAAAGAAAACTAATACAAAGAACTACATAGAGAGAGAATGTTTCTCTCTCTAGAAAAACATACGCTCACAATTCTCTACATTGTGAAAATGATTTCTTAGCTACAAATTACAAATACAAATCCCTAATATACTCCCATACCTCACTTGTTACTCACTTAAGCCCAAGCCCAATTACAATTGTTAAAGCCCAAATATACTACAAAGCCCAATACAATAATAATAGAGCCCTTTACAAAACTTTCTAAACTAGGACATTTTATGTCCTAACATTCTCCCCCTAAAGTTTTGTAAAGGAATCATCATCTTTTAAGCTCCAACTCTTCCCCCCTTGATTCCTTTGAAAAACGTGTTCTCATCAGTTCGTAGAAGGAAGTATCTTGTAGCAATCACTACTTGTCAAGAGTTCGAAGAATCAATCAACAATTGTTCAGCAACTGAAGAAGTATGCTCATTTTCATAACACTTTCCAGAACACTGAATGAGTTAACCCAAACCCCCAATCTTCACAAATCAACTGAATGATTATAAGCACTCAAAAGTCTGGATCACAACCAAAGCACCAGATCAATGATTGCAAGCACTCACAATTCTGATTGATCAGGTCAGAAAAATGATTAAGAGCACTCAAAGGTCTAGCATCGTCAAGAAAACTCTAGAATAATGATTGCAGATACTCAACCTTCTAATTCAATTCAACCAAAGACTGAATCCAAACAAGCAATGTCTGAAAATCTTGACAACCATGAGCTCCTTGAATCTGAGTCAGTTGCTTATAGATATGCGACAGTCTAAATGTTGGAATGATGCCACATATGCGTTAAGCAAAAATCTCGTGAACATTGAAGTCAGACCTCTTAATGGTCTTGAATAAATTCTGAGATAACCATAATCAAAAGTTGTACGATCTCATCATTCAGACACATAGCTGCTGTCAGTTTTTTTTTTTAAACTCTGATAGATCAAACTCAACATACGTTAATCTGATTCCACATTTTGTTAACTGCTGCACATATTACAAAAAATAGCCCCGATAACTTGCTGTTTGATTTTAGATCACCAACATCCAGAATTTTTTACCAGAATTGGGCAGTAGAACTTGAGTTGTTGCAAAATGATCGATCGAAGAATGATTTCTTCGATTTGGCTCTGATACCACTTGTTTGAATCCCATAAGCAACAATTCAAATAAGAAATGACAGTAGCAAGATGAGATAGGGAGAAACTCTGTGTTTTATTCAAAAAGAAAACTAATACAAAGAACTACATAGAGAGAGAATGTTTCTCTCTCTAGAAAAACATACGCTCACAATTCCTTACATTGTGAAAATGATTTCTTAGCTACAAATTACAAATACAAATCCCTAATATACTCCCATACCTCACTTGTTACTCACTTAAGCCCAAGCCCAATTACAATTGTTAAAGCCCAATTATACTACAAAGCCCAATACAATAATAATAGAGCCCTTTACAAAACTTTCTAAACTAGGACATTTTATGTCCTAACAAAAGCAGTTTAGAGTGTTAGATAAACCCAAAAGACACAAAAGAGATAATGTTTAAAACGATGATGATGAATAAAAAGCTAGTTTTTCGGAGGAGACTGCTGACGGTGGTTTGGACAGCCATGGCAGATAAAGATGGTGGAAAGCGGCGGAGATGGAAGGCACGTCGGCGGTGGTGAACGGAGGCGGTTTCGACTATCATGGAGGCGTCCGGCGACGGAGTAGCAGCGACATTTATGGATGCCGGAGTATCAGAAGATGTGTCGGCGACAGTTACGAGATGTTCAACGGCGGTAGCAGCAGTGGTCGTGGTGATGGGTTGACTGGCAACATCGGCGGCGTGGCGGTGATGAGTTCAGCGGCGGAGGAGACGATGGTGGGTGCGGACGGTTCGCCGGCGCTGGTGGCTGAGTGGCGGACGGACCGCCGCGTGGGTCTGCCCGGAACGTGGGTCATAGCCTTCTTTCTTGCCATGGGGGAGGGAGTGTTTGCTGAGAATTTTGGGGTGTTTTGTGGAAAAGATGACCTCAAAAAGAGGGTTTTTGCTTTTTCTTTGAAAAGAGATGAAAGGGTTTTTTTGATTAAAAGGGTATATAAAAAATGTTTTACCTTTAAAAAATCAAAAATCCATTGGTTAAAGACTTTATCCCTTGGTTAAAACTTTTAAGATAACCCAATGATTTTCCCTCCTCTTTTCTTGTTATACACAGCTGTAATTTGTGGCCATGAATCCACCTAGTACACACAAATCCAAAAAATATATTCTCTTGAGTACAAAGAAAGTACTTGATGTACTAAAGAAAGTTCTAATTTTTTGCATGCATCCCAAACTTTTGTTTCCTTAAAAACCAGCCCCAAATGTTGCTGAAAAAATTACACATTCCTCCCCCCCAAACTTTCCTGTTCGATTTTAAGGCCTGTGGGCACAGAGTACCCACAGTGAGCAGACCTGCACTTTTAATTCTAAAAATAAAATAAAACAAAGGTTACGAAATATTATTTACACTATATACACGATGATTCCAACTAAAAATTACTCGTCACCACCAGCGGGTATGGGCACTCCACTTGGAATGAAGTGCTTGACCCGATGACCGTTAACCCGGAAGATACTTCCATCTTGTGGGTTAATTAAATTGATTGTTCCAAACTTACCGACATCCGCAATGGTAAACGGTCCCGACCAATGTGATTTTAATTTTTTGGGAAACAACTTCAACCACGAGTTAAAAAGGAGCACTTGTTGATTTTTTTTCAAAATTCCTTTGGTTAATACGACGATCATGCCATACTTTTGTCTTTTCTTTGTAAATTTTTGCGTTCTCGTAGGCATGATGACGTATCTCCTCTAACTCGTTTAGTTGAAGTTTTCTCTTCTTTTCGGCCACTTCTTCATTGAGGTTTAATTCTTTTACGGCCCAAAACGCCTTGTACTCAAGTTCCAAGGGTAAATGACATGCTTTGCCGAAAACCAGTTTATATGGTGACAGTCCTAGTGGCGTTTTTAAAGATGTTCGGTATGCCCATAGTGCGTCATCCAACTTAAGGGACCAATCCTTTCTATCGGGTTTTACCACTTTTTCCAAAATTGACTTTATTTCCCGATTTGAAAGTTCGGCAAGCCCGTTTGTTTGGGGATGGTATGCCGTTGATACCTTATGATGGATGTTGTATTTGCTCAAAATTGTGCTCAACATTTTGTTGACAAAATGAGTTCCCTCGTCACTAATTAAAGCGCGAGGTGTTCCAAAACGAACAAAAATGGTTTTATGAAGAAAGTTAATCACAGTTTTAGCATCATTTCTTGGACACGCGATGGCTTCTATCCATTTCGAAACATAATCTACGACCACCAAAATATACTGATTATTAAAAGACATAGGAAATGGTCCCATAAAGTCGATGCCCCAAACATCAAAAAGTTCGACTTCCAAAATACTATTTAAGGGCATCTCGTTTCGTTGGGACAAATTCCCGGTCCTTTGGCATTTGTCACAACTCTTTACGAACTCAAATGAATCTTTAAAAATTGTAGGCCAAAAGAAACTGCATTGAAGAATTTTTGCGGCCGTACGTTGACCACCAAAATGGCCTCCGTAAGGTGAAGCGTGGCAATCCCGCAAAATATTTTTCTTTTCAAAATCCGGAACGCATTTCCTCAAATTTTGGTCCGATCCTAATTTATACAAAAAAGGATCGTCCCAAAAATATTGTTTACAATCATGAAGAAACTTTTTAAACTTTTGCGCGTTCATATGGTACGGCCTAATTCCACTTGCAAGATAATTTGCAATATCGACATACCACGGCAATTCCTTTTCAACATGCTGTATGGCTAAAATACGCTCATCCGAAAAAACTTCTTTGATTTCATGATTTCCCCCACTTGACACGTTCATTTCTATTCTTGAAACGGCAACTTGATTATTGACTCCTTTTCTATCAACTATCTCGATGTCAAATTCTTGTAAAAGAAGAATCCAACGGATAAGCCTTGGCTTAGCGTCGGTTTTGTTAAAAAGATACTTGATAGCGGAGTGGTCCGTATGAACAACGACTTTTGTGCCGATCAAATAAGAACGAAAACGGTCAAAAGCAAATACTACGGCAAGTAACTCTTTCTTGGTTGTTGTATAATTTATTTGCGCTTCGATAAGAGTTTTACTTGCGTAGTAAATGGGGTGAAAAATCTTTTCTTTCTTTTGTCCCAAAACGGCACCTACCGCCCAATCACTAGCATCGCACATTACCTCGAAAGGTTTTGTCCAATCCGGTGCTATTACAATAGGTGCAGAGACAAGAGCTTCTTTGATTGTTGAAAAAGCCTTTTTGCATTCGGAAGTAAAATCAAAAGTTTGGTCCACATGCAGTAAATTACACAACGGTTTTGCAATTTTTGAAAAATCTTTTATAAAACGTCGGTAAAATCCTGCTTGTCCTAAAAAACTTCTAATGCCTTTAACCGAAGTGGGTTCAGGTAATTGCATTATTACTTCTAATTTAGCTTTATCAACTTCCAAACCCTTTTTAGAAACCATGTGACCCAACACAATTCCCTCTTGAACCATAAAATGACATTTTCCCAATTCAAGATTAAATCGTGCGTTTCACATTTTTCTAAACTTTTCCTCAAATTATCAAGACAATTATCAAACGATGTCCCAATTACCAAAAAATCATCCATGAAAACTTCCATGGTATCCTCAATCATGTCCGAGAAAATAGACATCATGCAACGTTGAAAAGTCGCGGGAGCATTGCACAACCCAAACGGCATTCGCCGAAAAGCAAAAGTTCCGAAAGGACACGTGAAAGTCGTTTTTTCTTGATCCTCGGGAGCTATGTGAATTTGATTATAGCCCGAGTATCCATCCAAAAAGCAATAAAATTCTTTTCCAGCCAATCAATCTAGCATTTGGTCTATAAAAGGCAAAGGAAAATGGTCTTTTTTCGTGGCTAGGTTCAATTGTCTATAATCCATGCATATTCTCCACCCGGTGATGGTCCTAGTAGGGATGAGTTCATTTTTCTCGTTTTTTATAACGGTGGTACCTCCCTTTTTAGGAACACATTGCACCGGGCTAACCCAACCACTACTTGAGATGGGGTAAATAATACCCGCATCAAGCCATTTTAAAATCTTTTTCTTAATGACCTCTTTCATGATGGGATTTAATCGCCTTTGTGGTTGCACTTTGCCAATACTATTTTCTTCCAAAATAATCTTATGCTGGCAAATGGATGGACTAATCCCCTTAATGTCCGCTAAGGTCCAGCCTATGGCTTTCTTGTGATTTTTCAACAATTCTAACAATTTCTCTTCTTGGCCATCACTTAACTTGGAAGAAATAATTACGGGTAATTTTTCTTCTTCCATGAGATAAGCGTACTTAAGGTGACTAGGGAGAGGTTTCAAGTCCAATTCCGGAGCTTTAAGAATTGATGGCATTTGTGGAGGTCGATCATCAAAGTCTAAGTGTTCAAAGGCATCTATTACCTCCAACAAATCTTCTTCCGAAACATCATTTCGAAGCCTATAATTGGGTTTTCATGAAAGTCTCCTAAAAGGCTAGGCTCAAAATCATCACCTAAAGTGTCGATGGCGGAACAATCTTCCAAATCACCGGTGAATTTTAGTGATTTAAAGACGTTGAAGGTTATTTGTTGGTCATTCACTCGCATAGTTAGCTCACCTTTTTGGACATCAATTAAGGTTCGGCCGGTCGCAAGAAAAGGTCTTCCTAGGATGATGGGAATATTCTTATCCGCCTCAAAGTCCAAAACTAGAAAATCGGCCGGAAAAATGAATTTATCAACTTTGACCAAAATATCTTCGATTTTTCCTTTCGGATAAGCAATGGATCTATCCGCGAGTTGCAAAGTGACAGTAGTGGGTCTTACTTCACCAATTCCTAACTTGTTAAAAATTGACAAGGGCATGAGATTTATGCTTGCACCCAAGTCACATAGTGCATTTCCGACCTCTTGACCACCAATGGAGCACGGGATGGTGAAACTTCCCGGGTCTTTGAGTTTCAGAGGGATTTTACATGTAAGAATTGCACTACATTCCTTGGTTAAAGCAACCGTCTCATATTCTCCTAGTCTCCTCTTTTTGTTGAGAATGTATTTTAAAAACTTAACATAGTTTGGCATTTGCTCGAGAGCTTCTACCAAAGGAATGTTAATATGGAGTTGTTTGAAAACGTCTAAAAACTTCTTAAACTGAACATCCATCTTTTTATCTTTAAATCTTTCAGGAAAAGGCAACTCACGTAGATCCAAGCTTGTTTGCTTTTTGCTGGGTGTGGCCACAGCCTGCCCACTGTGAGCACGCTGCTCGGTATTTTTGCCAATATCGGAAGAATCTGCTATTTTAGACACAAAAATAGGGTCTTGCGTGTTTTTAACATCAATGAACAGTCCAGAAAAATTCTCCCTATCGAAGAGATGTGATTCTTTTTGTACTTTAGGTGTGGTAGAAGATTTATTGTTTTCACGCGAATCCTCTACGTTACCTATTTCCATTATGCTTATGGCCTTGACATGTTCCTTGTGTGGTCCTTTTGGGTTCTCGGTGTCACTAGGCAAAGTCCCTTGTGGTCTATTTTTGAGCTCGGTCGCAAATTGACCAAGTTGGGTCTCGAACCCTCTCAAGGTTGCATTGGTTTGGTTTATAAAACCTTTAAGCAACGATTCGAGTGAACCGTTACCTTCCGATGCATTTTGTTGCCTATGTGCATGCGATTGTGAAGATTGCCCATGTTGGTAAGTGTATTGTTGGTTTTGATAAAATCCCGGGGGATTTTGTGGTCGGTTTTGCGGTTGACTTGCCCCGGGGGGTTGAAGTCCTTGATTTCCAGACCAAGAAAAATTCGGGTGATTCCGCCAATTCGGGTTATAAGTTTGAGAAAAAGGGCTATTCCTAGCGTTTCCCAAATAATTCATCGAAGCGGGATTTCCCGGACAATTCTCGAAATTATGACTTTCCCCACAAAATACACAAGTTTCATTTATAGCTTGCACTTGGTTTTTCTCATTGATGTTTAAATTATTTTTTACCAAGTTAGTTAAAGCTACAATTTCTGCATTTAAAGAAGTGATGACATCAATTTCATGAACTCCCGATGCATTTGGTGTGGTGATGGCACGAGCATTTTGCCATTCGGTGTTATTGTTGGCAACTTTTTCTAAAATATCAAATGCCTCGTTGTAAGTTTTTAAAACAAAAGCACCACCGGCCGTAGCATCGAGAATGATTTTAGCAGCATTAGAAAGACCATTATAAAATGTTTCTAATTGGATGCAATAGGGAATTCCATGATGAGGACATTTTCGAATTAAATCTTTAAATCTTTCCCATGCATCCGAGACTGCTTCGTCATTTTCTTGTCGAAAGTTCATGATATCGTGCCTAAGCTTTACATTTCTCGTTGGAGGAAAATATTTTTTTAAAAACTTTTCGGCTAAACTCGCCCAAGTGTCGATGGATTCCGGTGGTTGTGAATTTAGCCATGCTTTAGCTCTATCTCTTAACGTGGAAGTGAAGAGTGTCAAACGTAAGGCTTCCGGTGTTACTCCGGGAATGCGAAAATGATCCGTCATTTCTATAAATGATTTTAAGTGTGAGTGCGGATCCTCCGAAGGTAATCCTCCAAATTAACCCATTGCTTGGATCATTTGAAACATTACGTGTTTGGGTTTAAAAGCTTGTGCATTCATGTTGGGCCTAATAATTCCCGATTTTAATTGCTCAAACTCGGGTGTTGCATAGTCCCTTATTTTCCTATCTTTACTATCGGCAATACCTACCGTGGTTTCAACCGGTGGAGGCGACGGTGGAGCTGCCATGTTTCGGTTTACAGGTGGTGGGTTTTGCCGATTACCTCTTCTACGTCTAGCAATAGTTCTTTCGATTTCGTTATCAAGAGGTAAATGTTCTCTGCGTTGCAACCGTGGCATACAACGTAAAGATGTTGTGTTTGAAACAAGTGACACAGGCTCAAGTGATTATTCAATATCTCAGGATTTAAAATCGCGCCAGTCCCCGGCAACGGCGCCAAAAACTTGATAGCGGAAAAACGTATAGTTCCGATCAGTGGCCACAGAGTGCCCACAGTAGGGGTGCAAGTATACACTACGACTATGCTATAAGTAATAAAATGGCAAGTATTTACTAAGTATCGATCCCACGAGGACTGAACTACTGAGAATCAGAGAATGTCACGAACTTCTTGCACAAGTTTCGGTTTGAAAATATTGTTGGTTTGTTTGGAAAATGATTAAACTTTGAATAATTAAAAATGGGTATGGATGTGAATTCCCTTGAGATTTTTGTAGTAACAAGATGGTTAGTTGCTTTGTAGGACAAAAAGTTCACAAAAAGCCCGATCTCTCGAAATGATGCAATTTATAAAATGGTCCTACAAAGTTTCCATAAAGTTTCCATTGTTACCAACTCCGTATCTTGCCGATTTAATTAAGTTTGACTCTAAACATCAAGTTCTACCAATATGGAGATTTACACCCAAATCTCTTTGTGATATAAATCTTGACCGGCGTTTGAACCTTAATAAATCATACAAAACCCGCCTCTCAACGTAGTTATCAAAGACTCTCTCAAATCTTTGTGCATCACTTAAGCCGTAATTCGAATCCGCCCCTCTCGAGGTCTAAGATCTAATATTAACACATCAAAGTGATCGGCTTATCTGCGTTGATTTTAAGTCCCGACTCAAGTGACCAATCTCGAGAGTTAGTAACAAATGGCCACACCCAAGTGTTGCCTACTAGTCTCAAGTTTGTTCACATCCACACCCAAAGGGTGCTTAGCTCATAATAAAATTAAAAGACATAACAATATAGAAGAAATGCATAAAATTAACTTGCATAAAATTAAGTTGCATAAAATTAAAGACGTGCTCACAGTGGGTACACTGCTAGCAGAATGGAAATTACAAACAACAAAGTAAAGGCTACAATTCTTCAAGCTTTTAATAAACAAGAAGAGGGATTTAGTCCACTAGAAAGCAAGTAAATAAAGCTGATGAAAATTAGATCCCTTACAATGAACCAAACCCTTTCTTTTATAACCCCAAGAGTGGGTAATATCCAAAGGATAAAGTTTCCTTTTATCCAATGTGTAATACCCAATACCACCTTTAAAGCCCATGGTTTTGTTGGTAAGTCCAGATCTTGCAATCTTGAGAATGCCAGCTTAAATATGCCTTCCTTTGTCCAGTAAATCGCTTTGTCCGCTGGTCCATACGAAAATCCGCCTGTGCTCACAGTGGGCACACTGTGCCCACAGTCGCAGGTGCAGTATTTTTCAAAAAAATAAACTTTTGAAACGTCATCATCATTTTATCACATTTTAGACCAAATAAAGGGGAAAGAAGCAAAGTGGGTTTAAAAATGATATAAAATCCTAGAAAAAGAGTAATAATAAACTCTCAAAAATGAGAGTTATTAGCCTTCCATCTTCAAGACGTAAGAGCTAACCGACTGGCCATCCTCCTGTTTACAAGCGTGGAATGCTTTGACTGTTTCAAACAGTTCCTGTTCTGCCTGTTGTTGAAACATAGTTTTCAACTCTCGTAGCATCTCAAAATCTGTGAGTTCCTCCAAGTTCTTTTGGATCTCGGGGGTCGTGCTCACCAACATGAGAGCAACTACTTCTTGTTGTTCGTTAAACCTACGGGTGTAGGCTGTGCGAACTGCAGCAGAAGCAGTGGCAGGAGGTGCCTCAGGTAAGGCCTCTTCCAGATGGATCAACTTATTTTCAGCTCTGAGGACGATCCTCAGATTTCGATACCAGTCGATAAAGTTGATTCCTGTCAGTTTCTCTTTTTCAAGAACTGACCTGATAGTTGAGTTGCTTAGGGTTTGATTTGTTGTTGACATCTACAAACATACAAAGTTCAAGATTAGTAATTTCAATAACTAATCCTTTTTAAGTTAACTACCCAAGTTTTACTTTTAAAACAATTAATTTTGTACGAAAAAGGCTAAGATCCTCATTGAGGTTCTATCATCACATCAGTTGATCTGCTAGCAATGATAGATTCAATAGGTAGGTGACGATTACCAATTGCATTACTAGTGTAATTCTTAGATCCTTATGGGACCTATGGCATCTAGTGGCCGAGCAACTAGTGTCAAGCTGGCATGTTTAGTCCCATCCTTGCCTCGGGTTAAGGTCTTACCTGCTTAACTCGATTAAGTCATCCAATTTGAAATCATGTGAAAATAGATCTAGGTCTCACGCATAGACAATAATCACCTCGGGATTACAATTCAACCTAGGTCTCACGCATAGGCAAAAAATAATGGCGAGGGATTTCAAGCCGATTGGACGGCATGACTTAAAATTGTGACGGGTATAGTATTTTGATAAAGCGTGTCAAAAAAATGTACGAAAGAAGCATGCATTCTTCATTCGTAGCATAAGTTAAAACATTTCTTAACTTATAGTCTAATTTGTTTTATTTCATGTGTGTCGAGATGTCCATTTAGAGACTAATATATTACCTACATGAGATATCAATTAGCTTGGACATTACATAAATTAAATAACCGATAAAACCCTTTTAAGCGTTATTTACATAAAACAATAGTTTTAAGTTTCAAATCCAATTTAAACTTATATTAACTAAATCTAAGGATTAAGTTTCAAAAGTGGTATGTGTTTAATTTTGGTTTGAAAAACCCATTTGCAAGTTATAACAATGCAACATACAAGAAAAATTAAAACACACAACCAAAATGTGCAAAACCTCAACCGATGAAAAACCTATGCTTGATCCCGTGAGCCATCACACAGACCAAGAGGACAACTAAGGACGGGCCAACATAAACCCTTTATCCCACTTGCTCCAAGACCATCAAGAGCAAGTAGAACCCACAAGAACATTCGAACACAAATCTGTCCGGAAAAACGCAGCAGCTTCGGGGCCCGAAACGTCATGGAAGGAGTCTTCCCCAATCGAAACATCCTTCTGTAAAGTTGTGCCCCTCCGTCTTATGGAGCTTCAGCAACAAGAATCAGCACAATCCAATGTGCCAAACTCCGGGAAATCCATTTTTCGTGTCGGCTGTCCAGCAGCTCCGAAAATGTCTTCTCGTCTTTAACTTTGTCGCCATTCGATTCCGAGCAATGGTTAAATTTTTTGATAAAATACATTTATCTACTACTAAACAAAGTAAAAATAATTGCCTAAACTATTACAACCCAAAAACTCGACAAATAATGAAACAAGGCACACAAACGGTCAAGGTTTTCATCGGTTTTGCACATCAACATAATAATACAATATCATTAAGAGTGTTGGCTTGGTCCATGGTAAAAGCATGTTTTACCATGGATCTAAAACACTTACAATAAGAAATAAAACAAGCCAACGAAAACGAAGAAAAACTACAATAATTAATCTACGATAAGTATATGTAACTTGTGGCTATAGGATCTTAAAATACATTATTCAAGACCCCAACGATGGTTGAAATTTTCAGAAAAAAAACTTTAGTTTTAGCCACTTTTACATATACATGTTAATCATATGGTGTAACATCCCAGGCCAACCGTACCAGATATTGTCCGCTTTGTCCACACACCCGGACTCACGGTTTTAAAACGCGTCTGATAGGGGAGGTATCAAGTTCCTCTTATAAGGCAACCTTTGTTCCCCTCCCCAACCAATGTGGGATCTTACAATCCACCCCCCTTGGGAGCCCAGCGTCCTCGCTAGCACACCAGTCCGGTTCTCGGCTCTGATACCATCTGTAACATCCCAGACCAACCGTACCAGATATTGTCCGCTTTGTCCACACACCCGGACTCATGGTTTTAAAACGCGTCTGATAGGGGAGGTATCAAGTTCCTCTTATAAGGCAACCTTTGTTCCCCTCCCCAACCAATGTGGGATCTTACCATCCACCCCCCTTGGGAGCCCAGCGTCCAAGCTGGCACACCAGTCCGGTTCCCGGCTCTGATACCATCTGTAACATCCCAGACCAACCGTACCAAATATTGTCCGCTTTGTCCTCACACCTGGACTCACGGTTTTAAAACGCGTCTGATAGGGGAGGTATCAAGTTCCTCTTATAAGGCAACATTTGTTCCCCTCCCCAACCAATGTGGGATCGAGTAGGCGAAGGATTGTGTGGGAAGTTTGAGATTTTTTTGGTAACCGTGGGTTTTCGGGTTAGCTTACGCACACCGACTAATACCCGGGCGACCACGAATAGCCTGGAGTCATCGTACGTGAACCTCTATGGCCAGAAGGACTTTGACAGCGTCTGCATTTGAACCCTGGGTAGATGAGATATTCCACTACACCCCCAAAGCTTTACCAGTGGAAAGTTGAGGTTAACGTGAGAAGCATGAGAAATGGATCTAACCATTGATCACTTTTAATCAAAATGCACTCCCATGAAGTGTGCATTATAAGGGAATTGACTTGGTGCATCTTATCTCAGTGTATATCGTCCTAATATGTGTCCATTTCTCATCCAGCGGTTGATGTTAACATCAACTTCTCACCGAAACTCAACCAACATCGAGTATAAATAAAAATAAATTTTGTTGGATTCCAAGGACAAATGAAGATTAATTCATTTAACAAACTAATAATCATTATAATTTAACTTAGAAAAACACATTTGGATTAAAAATGTAGTGCTAATTATTAAGGGGGAGCCAATGCTAAAGCAATTAATCATTTACAACCAACAAATAATGAAAAGGATATTTTTTAACATAAATTAAGAAGATGGCATGTGAGAGTGAGGGGGAGCCAATGCCCCCTCTAGTTACTATGTGGCTCTGCCACTGACCACCACCAACTGTCAACGCCAACCACCGTCGGCCACCTCCACTACAACAACCTTCTTTACCACCACCACCATCGTCGAACTATCGTCAATTATTTCAGTTTGGTACTATTATTTTTGTATGTCTTTATGTGTGTAAAAAACTAAAATTGTTTTTAATTAAATTATATGAATATATATTTTGTTTGTGTCATTTATAACTATTATATGATATATAAAATCATGAAACAACATTTAGGGAGAATTGTCTAGTCATGTCCTATCCAGTCCTAGTCGTACCAAACACAAGACGGACACTTGTCTTGTCCAGTCGAGTCGAGTCTTGTCCAGTCATGTCCAATCCAGTCTTGTCATGCCCTCTTGTCCAGTCCTGACCAGTTTTATCCCGTCCAATCATGTCTGCGTAGCAAATGCTACCTAGGTAAACCAATCACTTAAATATTTGAGATGTCACATATTAGACAGCAAAGAGAAGATTATAAAGTATGTTACTTAAAACATGAATTAACACAAAGTACATCACTTTTTTATACAATTTAACATTTTCAATATACATGAAAGTCTCCATAACAAATAAAAAAGTGCAGCTGCTTGGGCTTCTCAGCCCATGCTTCATTTCCCCTGGTGCACTGGTTGAACATAGTAAACATACGATATCTCTGCTAAAATAGAAAAAATAAAGATCTTGGATAATTTTTTGTTACAACAACTTTTTTAAAACTTTCTTTAAAATGGAGAAACTAAGAAAGAGGTATAGTTTCTCTAAATTTGGAGATAACTCCAAAAATGATTATCAAGAAAGAGAAATGATTGATGTTTTATTATATCTCACCAATGAAAATTTTTGGTGAGAGAAATAATATTTTGTTAAATATATAAATAATTTAGTTGTATAGTCAATGATTTATCTCCAAAATGAAGAATCTGTTAGAGATGGATGTAATTTCTTTTGAAGATTTTGACTTTTAAATTTCTATTGTAGAGAAATTTTGAGGATTCTGTTGGAGTTGCTCTTACAAACCAATCATACATAAATTCATTCACAGCCATAATGGCACCATATCCAATCAGTAAAAGGGTTGGATTGTAGTGAAAATGAAAGTTTTAGTGAGAAGGATAAAATAGGATTCGACGCTTGGATGCACATTAGCATGAGATGTACCGAATCAATTCTCTTGAGAATCACAATTAATGGTTTGGAGTGAGATTAAAAGTGATCAAGAGTTCACACCACTTCTTACCTTCTTACTTTAACTCTTTTTTTCATACAATCATTTGTCTCAATAAAAAAAATATGTATACAAGTTAGACTGCATTACATAGTTAGACAACACAACCAACATTGCTAGTAAATATTACCTTTTTGTATAACTCACAAGTTAATGGATGTGTTGTATGAGCCATCTACTTACTATATTGAGATTTATACAAGTAAATTAGTAAAAGTCCAAAATGATATTAAGAAAGAAGTTCAATTTAGGCCAAGTAAAGCCCATAATCTCCATTCAAAATTAAAACAGTAATAAACAAAAGAATTAATGCTGGTAGAAAACAAAAGTATTGACCCACCCATTGAGCCCAAAGGCAAACAATTACAAAAATCAATCCACATTTCAATAGGTACACCATTTTGACTTGATTAGTCTGGGTATCTTCAACGGATTACATTAAATCTTATATTAAGAGTTTATTTAAGTATTTAACTAATACTATCCAGCAAGTACTTATCATTTATTTAAGAGTGAATTGCATTTTTGGTCCCTGTGGTTATAGTATTTCTTTGAAAGAGAGACCTAAACTTCAATATCTCAAAGAGTGGTCCCTCAGTTTTCAATTTTGCTCCAAATGGAGGACCTGATCACTAACCCCGTCTATTTGGTCTGTTAATGCCAGGGGTATTTTCGTCCAACCTTGTTTTATCCCTCCTTTTGCACTATTTTTTGTTTTTTCATATTTTGTGTAAAACCATTTAACTCGAGGGACCAATGTTGTAATTAACTTTAATATTCTAAACCATTACAGGGATGATATAGAAGACGACAACTGATTCCAATTTCAAACCCTAACTCTGTTCCTCCTCTTCATCGTCATCTTCTTCTCGATTTTGTGATGAATTTTGAAGCAACTAAACACAAACGAACCTGCAATCTTTTCCTTGATATTTGTCGTCAATTTCTTCATCACCTCCGTCGTACTGGTGCCTCCACCGCCGCTGCTACTATGCCAGACCATCCAGTCATCGTCGTCGTAGCCGCAACGATTGTACAAACGGCACCGCTGCTACTATGCCAGACCATCCTGTCATCGTCGTCGTCGTAGCTGCAACGAATGTACAAACGGAATCACCGAGGAGTATTTACAACTTACAATGTTTTCTCCTTAACAGTGTAGTTCCTCGACCAATAAATTTGGGCGATGGATTTACTATCGATCAGTCAAGGTAGTGAGTTGGATCAACAATTTTTCGAAGATTTTGGTTATGATGAGGATGTGATTCAAATTTCAATGGTTTGTTACTTCTGATCCATTCAGATCTCCATTTAGGGGCTTTTGATATTGAAGTTTAAGCTTGGAGATCGAAACCTAGATGAAAGACAGGGACTTTAAATTTGTTTTAGGTGTGTATAAATCTGACTTTAAATTTGTATGAACTCAATTTTAACTTTGTTTGAAATTTTTGTATGAAGTTGTATGAATCTGGGCATGTATAAATATGATATTAAAGTTTTTACTTAGATTTTGGTTTGATTGTCTTTTATTTAGATTTGTATGACGTGTGTGTATGGACTATTTAGGTTTGTATAAATCTTGGTTTGATTTGGACAATTTATGGTGATATTTTCCGTCAGGGTGTGATTCGAGAGGAGGATGGGGGCTGTTAATGGTCGTTTTTATTGTTTTCAAAGAGTTACAAGAGAGATGACCGGAGGGCCACCGGAGGAGATGACCGGAGTTAATGGGGGGAAAAGTCTGATGTACCATTTGTTTCATGAGTCAAAACCAAGCATAATCACAAGCTCCAATACTAATTTTGGATAAACAAATTCCATGGACCAAGACCTTAAATTTATATGTACGTTGCCAACGATCAAATTAAACGGCGATATTAAGATCTAGTTCCCTACGATGACGGTGGCGGTGGCTCACCAAATCACAATGACGAAGTAACGAAGGTGTGCTTCTACACACACACACACACACACACACATATATATATATATATATATATATATATAATATTACGTAACAGGTCCCTTAAGTTTATGGTTTTAACAAAAATATGAAAAAACAAAAAATAGTGCAAAAGGAGGGATAAAACAAGGTTGGACGAAAATATCCCTGGCATTAACAGACCAAATAGACGGGGTTAGTGACCAGGGACTGGATTTGGAGCAAATACCAAAACTGAGGGACCACTTCTTGAGATACTGAAGTTTAGGTCCCTCTTTCAAAGAAATCACATAACCACATGGACCAAAATTGCAATTCACTCTTTATTTAAACTTAACTTACCGAGTAAGATTTTAGTCCATTAAAATGATGCAACATTTTTATCAGGTAAGCATTTACTGGGTAGAAGCCGTCATTCTCATTTACCGGGTAAAACTCTCAGTCCTTGTCATTGCTCTTATCAGGTAAGATTCCCAATTCTTGTCATGTAACATGTTCATCCGATAAGATAAAGTGACCAACTAAGCACTTACCAGGTATAAACAACCCTTAAATTTATAAAAAGAATAGTATAAAATTGGCATAAACAATAAATCTTTTTCAAAGGATAACATCAATCTAGATGTAAACGGTTTATTATTGATGTAGAAGTTTAATACATAATGGTCATATGAGTTTTCTATGTCATTGAAAAGATTACCACATTGTTCTTGGTAATGTACTCCATGTTCATTCTTTTGTTTCTTCTTGGTCTTGTTAAATATATATTTGGCATAAAATACCATACCCAATATATAATTTTGTCAAAAGCACTCCTATAGTTTGATTCAGATTTTAGACGTTTGTCAGTTTACAAAAACAAACAGCTTTATTGATTCAAAATTCAAACTTCAACACCACCTTTTATAAATCAGAAATGAAATAAGACTTCAAAGTTGAACACATGTTAAGAAACAAACACCACCTAAATATATTTATTTTTTATTTTTTATTTTTTATTTTTTCTAACTGATGTAAACAATAAATCTTTTTCAAGGGATAACACCAAATCTTAAGATTCCAGCTTCTAGGTACATGCACGAGTCTCTTTTTATAGTTTTTGTAATTTGTTTTTATAAATTATTACAAAAGACGGAGTTCAATAATATCTACATCCAACAAATCAAGCACACCAAAAATTTCAGATCTTTTGAAAACATTTCATTAAACCAAGCAAACTCTAAATGAATTATGGCCTTTTATATATTGAAGAACTCCATTCCAAAAGCTTCTTGCTTTTGTTTGCTTACTCTCAAAATTCTTCATATCTATTTCCTTCTCTAACGCAGCAGCCGTTAGACAATTTAAGTAGAAACACAAAGAACTAAGGATGTAATATCAGATTTCGAATACTCAGACAACACTACATAATATAACAAACCAAACCAAACAAGTCCAGTATATGTCCCATATATACAGAGGTAGGTATGGAGGGTGGAATGTAACACCTCATGTCTTCCAAATATGAAGTAGTTGGAAGTTTGGGGGCCAATGTGTGAAAAAGTGAAAGTTTTGGACTAGATAGCAAATATGAGATATAAAATGGGGTAAAACCCCTAAACCCTTGTCATTTAATCCTTGAAAACGGCTGATGCTTGGAGAGAGGAATGGTTGAGATCAAGAACCCTAACTAGAGGGTGAGGAAGAAGAATTGCATTGGGAGTCTTGAAGCCTTCATCTTCTAGGTATGATTTCCTCTCTATTCTTGATCTTATTGTTTGATTTGGTGAGGATTTTGTTTGGGAATCTTGTAAGTAAATCATTAAGAAGTCTTAAGTTTGTTTTCTATGGAAATTGGATAATTGATGAGCTCCATATTGGTTTACAAACTTCTTTTTTGAATCATTCACCATTTCAATGGTAGAAATAAGTTATGTTAAGAATGTGGATTTTGGGATGAAGAGAATGAATCATTAGATGGATTTCTTTGGAATTTATGTGTTTTGATGTTTGGGATTGATCCCTCATGAGTTTTGGTTAAACCATTGAGAAACTTCATCATTTTTCATGGAAATCTCTAAAAATGGCTTTGGTTGAGTTATTGAGTTTTTGGGTTATTAAAGATGAAGTTTGGATGGATTTCATTGGATTAAATGATGTGTTAATGCTTGGAAAATGAGGGTAAAGGTTTGGAACTTCAATTATCTCATTTAAGAGGCTTGAAATCGATTTAGGATGAGTTGGGGTTGGAAAAGGGCGAGTTTTCGGCTGAAAAATCGTGTGCAGACGCTCCGCGCGGGTTGTGGCACGAGTTAACTAGCGCGGGAAGTATCGCCAAAGGCTGTCCAGTGCTCCGCGTGCGTTGTGGCGCGATTTAACTAGCGCGGGAAGTAGCGCCAAGTCCTGTCACGCGTTTTCGGCTCTTGTTCCGCGTACTATTTTAGGCTAGGATTGTGGTATCATTTAAGGGTTGTGTTAGGGATGGTTTTGGGACGTGATTAGATGGTTTAACACCATTCTTGTGTCTTCCAATTCAGGTGTTCAGTTTGAGCTAATGTGAGTTTTGGAGCGTGTGTCGAATTGCTGAAGCTTAGGTGAGTTCCCTTAACTCTTTTGAGCAAATGAAATGTTTTTCCTAAAGTTTTCATAACTGAATTTGGTATTGAGCATGATGGCATGATTTTACACTATGAAAAGCTTTGTTATTACATGATGTGGGACTGTTTATAAATACACGCATGTTATGAAAATGTTTATAAATGCACATGGTTGGCTTACGTGATATTATCCATTACTTGACATGATGTTTTGGAGTCGGGTTGCATAGTGGGAGTAGTGTACCTTGGGATATATGTTAGTCCCAGATGGCTTAACAAGTATTGTAGAAGGGGGGGGGGGGGGGGTTTGAATACAATACTCAAAATTTACTTAATTTAATTCTATTATTGAAAATCTTTCAACAAGAATTACACATAGAAACTAAAGACTGTTGCGGAAAAGAACAGGTAAAACTATTCTAACAATCTTTCAGAAAGTATGCTGAAAACAAAACAACTTGAACACTTAGAATCAAAGCTATAAAGTTCTTGAGAAATGGAGAATGCTTGCACTGAGAAATTCTTCCAGAAAGCGTAACCTTGCATGGGAGCTTCTTTCTCCTTTTATAGTGTATGAAGCATTAAATGCTTAGGACACTTATCATCAGAAGATTCAAAGGTAGAGGTTGACTTCTGAAAAGTTGATATGTCTTTTTTACCTTTTCCTTAGTACCAGGAAGAATACCCATGCTAGAAGAGATGTTATATGGTAATGGATAAAACGACAAATTGTCACTTTATCTGACAATAGGATATTGTCCCATAATAAATGATCTTCTCAATTTGTGTCTTCCAAGAATTAATCCACCGATGGTGTTCTACCGACTTGAGCTGAGATCGGTGGGAAATCTTGAACATTGCATCCATGAAGATTGCTGAGTTCCCACCGATTTGAGGCTATTATCGGTGGGACTCTTGTTGGCCGATCATAGGGATAGATCGGTGAGAGTTGTCCACCGATGTGCATAGGGATCATTGGTGGATAATGACTTGATGTTTGTTGAGAAGATTATTCTTCACTTCCACAGATGAGAATATCTTCAAGCTTGGTTTCGGTTGATCTTCGATTTCACCGAACATTTGCTATCTTGTACAAGTCATTGTAAAGAACCAATCTAAAATATTTTAAGGAAGATTTAGGGGAAACATCGGTGAGTCAATTTCAAATCTTTGGTGACCCAACAATCTCCCTCTATTTGAATTTGAGCTCCATACTTAGAATATTAAAGAGTATGAGTATAAAATGCAATTTGACCCTTTTTACTCTTTTTGAGTTCTTTTCACATAGACCATTCTTTTTGTTCTTTTTGATCTATTTTGTCTTTTATGGATTTTTTAATTGTATCCAATATTTACAAGTAAGGAAAATAAATATGTGCAACACAAAAGTTCAAATAGATGAAAAGTACTTGCATATATGTAAAGTTTTCATACATGAAAGAAAAAGAATACAAGTACTTATAAAAAGATGTCACCCCGATTATTTCCTTGGTTTTTGAATGCGGCGTTTGATTTCTTCGGTGATGTTCTGGTAGTATATCTGAGCTTCGTTGATATGTGGCATGAGATTGGAGATGCCATGCAAGAAGATGATGTCGGCGAGATGAATCTGGGAAAACATGAAGAAGCGTCGGTCGCCAAGAGCATCATTGAAGAAGAGTCCAGGAATCGGTGAGATGCAAAGAGTGGTAGAAGGATAGGCGATGGAGGTTGGAATGGACAAGTTGAGATTGTCCACATAGGGAATTCTTCCTTTCGAAGCCATGTCTTTAAACACCGTATCTTTCACCGATTTGGTTTTGCTCATTGGAAGTCGAACATCTTCTTTTAAGGATTGAAGAGAAGCACGTTCGTCGGTGGAAAGAACGATATTGTGTTTCTTATTTATTTCTTTCATCTTGTTCATCAGCCCATCGATATACTTGATGAAAATGTCTTTCTTGGGATTAGTACATTTCCCCAAGAGCCTAGAAATTTCAAACCATTCGGAGAGACCGAATTGCCTGAGGTGATAATCTCTAATGCTCCTTGAGGTTCCATCCTCCCTTTCGATGATGAGTCTGATGTCGGTGGGATTAAGCTTCAAAGTGGCAATTTTGACACATGAGATCGGCGACCTATCTGTTCGATAGTGCATGATTTTCTTGTACCATCTAACTTCTTCTTCCTTTTCTTCTTCAATGGTGCCCAACTCAGATTTTTGGGCAAGAATGGGATCAGTGGACTTTGCTTTGGTCGCTTCCTCTTTGGCAACTTTTAAAGATAGAGCTTTTGAATCATCCAAGGCCTTTTGTGCTAGTCTAGCCTCCTCAATTTCTTGAGGAGATAGACCCAAATCGGTGGTAGTTCCTTGTGATGGGGGTTTAAGCTTTAAGGTTTGGGTATCGGCAGGTCGAGTTCCATACTTAGCCAATTCTTTCTTTCTTTTCTCTTCTATAGCCGCATCCTCTGCCGAAATGGCTTTCTTCCCTTTGTCTTTTGGAGCACTGGCCGAAAGTATTTGCTCCCCCTCAACTGTTGCTACGATTTTCTCTACCGAAAAAATTTAGGTCGGTGTGGGTTTCTCCACCGAAGATGTTATCGGTGCAGGAGAGGTAGTTGGTGCCAAGGATGCTATCGGTGTAGGTGTCAGTGTTGGAGCCGCAGTTGAGGTGGCCACCGATGTAATCAGTGCCGATGTGGGGATTTTTGGTTTGAAGAAACGAATTATTGATTTGTCGGTGGGGTCTGATGGAGGCCTGTTGCTGTCAAGATGCCTAACCGAAGGCCGTTTCGGGGACTTTAGGAGGCTTTTCTCCCCCTCAGCAACAACCACAAATTCCAGACCCAAATGTGTGGCAATACGATCCACCGAGGCATGTATGTGCTGAAGTCGACCCCTGTCAGTACCGTCGAATGCAAAATCACCTAAGTCAAAATCCCAATCCAAGTTGTTGTTCAGAGAGTCAACCTTCCGATGAAGATTTTAAAGAGATTCGGTGAGAGAAGAACGAAGATTCTGATGCCGAGTGTCGCGAGCAAGAAGCCGAGCAATTTCGGAGTCCTTGTAATCAGTAGAAGCTTTAATAGAGGCCACCGACAAGGCCAAGTTGTTGTGGGAGGTGTTCAGATTTTCTAACTTTTGAGCAAAGGTCGTCATACTGTCGGTGATTGGTCGAAGAAAATTCTGAAGAGTTGTCTCCAAGAGTTGAGGTTGCCTATTTTCCAAAACCGTGACCCTGTCACTTGTCTGAGCAATCATGGAGATGGTAGCTTGTTTGAAGGTTTCAAACTGAGTGCCCACCAACCGACACTATCGGGCACTCTTCTGAACTTCGGTGATGAGGTCACTCTGTAGACGAATATCGGTGGTGGAGGATGGACCAACATAGTGAAGTTGGAATCGGGGTGCATTTGGTGATAGGGGAGTGTGAGGTAGGGGTCTGTCTTCGGGGATTGTGGATGAGGATGGTTGATCGGATAAGGGATCGGGGAACAACACTCTTGGTGGTGGTGATGGTGAAGGAGATGGGGAGGAGCTGTCCTCAGAAGAGGAGGAGTTTTCACGGTCATCGGTGGGGGAAGGTGATTGGTGGGGAGATCCCGTCGGTGTTGGGGATCGTCGGGGGGGGGGGGGGGGGTCAGTTGTTTCGGTGGTGAGGGGCACATCGGTGATGGGTGAGTTAGTGGTGGTGATTGCTTTGTCGGAGAGGGTGTTGAATCTATGACCATAATGTCGTCGGTGGCAGGTTTTCGGGGTGACCCGGTATCTTCCAACAAGAAGTCCAAAAAAGCCTTGTTCGAAGAGGCCGAATCTCCAATGGGCTGTGCATCATCGAACACATACTGATCGGGTGAAAGGCTGTGAAGTGTAAACTCAGTTCCTTCAAGGGGAGAGCCCCGAAGTCATCTCCACCACCCAAAGAAGCGGGTGAGGAGGTAAAAGTTGGGTTCTCCTGAATCACACTCGAGGCCTTTTGAGAGACCACGGAGGAGCCGGTTTGGGGTTTATCAGATTTCCCTGGCCTGGAAGGGACAACTTCAGCCACCGATTTTGGAGAATCGGTAGCCGGCGTAGGAGGCTTGGCCGAAGGTATTCGAGACCTCTTTAGAGGAGATCTCGGAGGGGTTTTGGAGTGCCTCCGCTTGAGAGAAGGGGTTGATACTTGGGTAGCCTCCGAGGGATCTCTCGGAGGCGTAATCTCGGTAGAGGACATGGAGGTGTCGGTGGCCCGAGTCTTTTTGGTGCCACCCGACTTCACTCGGGAACGGGTGAAGGGGCCACTATGGCTGGAGAAACCTCCGAAATTTCGGGGTGTACAAACCCTTCAATTTCGGCGTCCCCCCAGTATAGTTCGGGAGAATAAGCAAAAGTGATCATACCTGGGCGAAGGGGTAGATCGGTGACAAGAGGGCCGACATCAAGAGTCTTTTGGCCGACGATTGGAGAGGACCAATCATACTTGAATCGGGGAGATTTGGACTTCCGATCGGCATCCAAGGCAGCACCGAGCTTGTGCTGAATGATCATCGATATAAACCTTGGATAAGTTATGTGACATCTTTTCGGGTGCTTTACGACTTCGGCCAGTTCAGTGAAAAAATATTGAGCGAAGTCTATTTTCCTTTGAAAGATAAGAGCATGGGCAAGCTTAGTGATGTAGGAAGGAGACTGATCCTAACCACTGGTCTTGCAAGAAAGGCAGTAGATAACGTGAGCAAAGAAGAAATTCCAGACCCCTCCCATTTTGTTTCTAATAAGGGTACCTGGACCTTTGGTAGATTTGGAGGATTTATCATCAGTTTTGTGCACATACCCAATGGTATTTACCACCTCTGCATGGGCGTTGTCGACGTGCATGTCTTCGTAGTCAGAAAATGCTTTAATCTTGAGAGCAGTGCGGACATCAACCACACCAAAGGTGAGATCATGATCACCTTCTTCGTGAGTAAGAATCGAGGCATGAACAGCTTCGTTGGATGGGTCATACACGGCGGTAAGCCAGAAGTTGCCAATGAGCATTTTGCTCATTTAAGGGTTGCAGGTGAAGGCATGGAGAAGAGGAGAGCGGGTCAAGAACGTAGTTACTGTGGTGAATTCCGGATGAGCAGGGTCGGATTCAAACCTTGCAACATGATTGCAAGGATTGAACTTTAGGTCTTCAAAGCAGGTGGGTGATTCTTTGACAACTTTCGTGGCCTTAGTAGCTTTTGAGGGAGTTGAGGACGCCATGGATGGTAGTTCCAGGTTAGTGTTCTTGAGAGAGAAGATGATCTTGGTAAAATTCAGGTATGCGAGAAATAAGGAGGTGGGAAGAATATGGGTATATATAGGGTTTAGATTTGAAAAAGGGTTTGGGCGGCAATGGTTTAGGATGGAAAATGAAAGGTCTTAATTAAACCGATAATGAAATAAGATTAAAAAGTAATGATTAGGGGAAGAAGGATTTGTGGCCGAAAAGGTTTTAGAAGCAAAAGGGGATGGGAAGAGTCAAACTCTTCTGACAAATAGGGTGTATGATGAGGTAAGCATGGTGAAATGTGAGGATAAGATTGGCAAACAGATTCGGTGGAGAGGCTCGCCGATGGGGTCGGTAGACAAGGTATCAAAAAAATCGGTGGGTGAAAAGCACCGATGATGGCACCGATTGGGTAGATTTTGGTGATCATAGGATAAGGTATCGGTGAGAAGGCCACCGAAATAACTTTTTTAACAATCAAATCACACATCAAGTTATAGCATTCCAAGTTCACTTATCAGAAAGTTGAATCTGGCTTCATCTAAGGGTTTGGTGAACAAGTCTGCAAGCTGAAGATCAGTAGGAATAAAATGCAGCTCAATGTCACCTTTGGAAATGTGATCTCTGATGAAGTGACATCTGATATCTATGTGCTTGGATCTGGAGTGTAGAACAGGATTATTTCCAATAGCTATTGCACTTGAATTGTCACATAGAATTGGGACTTTGGAGTAGATTTGAGCATAGTCCCTGAGTTGATTTTTCATCCACAGGATCTGAGCACAGCAACTTCCAGCCGCAACATATTCAACCTCAGCAGTAGAGGTTGAGACAGAGTTTTGTTTCTTGCTGGACCAGCTGACTAATTTCCACCAAGAAGTTGGCAGCTGTCTGTGGTACTCTTCCTGTCAACTTTAGAACCTGCATAATTTGAATCTGAATACCCAATTAGCTCAAAACCTGAGTCTTTGGGATACCAAAGACCCAAATGCAAGGTACCTTTTAGATACCGGAAAATCTGTTTTACAGCAGCCAAATGAGATTCTTTTGGGTTAGCCTGATAACGGGCACACAGACAGGTAGCAAACATGATATCCGGTCTGCTAGCAGTTAAATAGAGAAGAGAACCAATCATCCCTCGATAATTCATCACATCAACAGATTTACCATTTGGATCAACATGAATTTTCAGAGGTGGTGCCATGGGAGTTTTCATAGGCGAGCTATTTTCCAAATTAAACTTCTTTAGAAGGTCACAAATATACTTGCTTTGATTTATGAAAATACCTTCTGAAGTTTGTTTGACCTAAAGGCCTAAAAAGAATGCGAGCTCTCCCATCATGCTCATCTCATATTGACTCATCATGAGAGAAGCAAACTCATCACATAGCGATTCACCAGTGGGACCAAAGATGATGTCATCTACATAAATTTGAACAAGAATGACATTACCTGAGGTCTTCTTGATAAAGAGAGTGTTGTCAATTTTACCTCTGGAGTATCCATTCTTTAGAAGAAAATCAGCAAGAGTGTCATACCAAGCACGTGGAGCTTACTTGAGACCATAGAGAGCCTTGTCTAATCTATACACATAGTCTGGATGAGTTGGGTCTTCAAAACCAGGAGGTTGTTTCACATAGACTTCCTCTGCAAGTTCCCCATTGAGGAAAGCACTTTTGACATCCATCTGAAAGACTCAGAAGTTTTGGTAGGCAGCATGAGCCAGAAAGATTCTTATGGCTTCAAGTCTTGCAACAGGGGCAAATGTTTCATCATAGTCAATGCCTTCTTCCTGTCTATATCCTTGAGCCATCAGTATGGCCTTGTTTCTGACAACCGTACCTTCTTCATCCATCTTATTCCTGAAGACCCACTTGGTTTCAATGATTGTCTTCTTTGGAGGTCTGGGAACCAATCTCCAAACCTTGTTTCTTTCAAACTGAGAAAGTTCCTCTTGCATGGCAGTGATCCAACAAGGATCTGCTAGAGCTTCCTCAATCTTCTTAGGCTCTATGAGAGAGAGAAAGTTCACATAGAGATAAATGTTTCCAATTCCTCTTCGTGTTTAGACTCCAGCTTGTTGATCATCGATGATTTGATCTATCGGGTGATCTTTGGTCCATTTTGTAGAAGGAGGCAATTATGGTGGAATATTTTGTGTGGAGGTTGATGGAAGATTTTGGTGTACATGAGTGGGGTCAGGAATGTCGGTGGAGACATTTGGTGGTTCAGTTTCGGTGGAGGAAGGGTGAACGTGGTCAATTTCGGTGGTAGATGAGATAGGAAAGGTGGAAGGTGACCCAACTTGTTGATTAGATGATGGGGGTTTGAGGGAGTGAAAGGAATGGAAGATGCATCGGTGGGATTAGCTAGAGGAGCATCACCTATGCATGATGAAATCCATCTATGTAATTCATCATCATCATTTGAGAGGGATGATGATCTCATGTCATCAAATTTTACATGAATGGACTCATCAATGCATTTTCTCCTGAGATTATACACACGATATGCTTTGGAGGATAAGGAGTATCCAACAAAAATTCCTTCATCATCCTTGGGATCAAATTTCCCAAGGTTGTCACGATAATTTAGGATGAAGCACACACATCCAAAAACATGAAGAAAACCGATATTTGGTAAAGCAAGCAGTGTTAACAGCTTCAGCCCAAAAGTAGGTGGGAAGATTTGATTCACTTAGCATAGATCTGGCTGCTTCACATAGAGTTCAAATTTTCCATTCTACAACTCCATTTTGTTGCGGAGTTCTGACAGCTGAGAAATTTTGGGAGATTCCCTTGTCATTAAAGAATTCTTCCAAGGCACTGTTTCTGAATTCAGTGTTATTGTCACTTCTAACTGATTGAACAAGCTGGCCATTTAAAACTTCATTCTTTTTGACAAAGTTGATGATTTCTTCAGTTGCATCACTTTTATACCTGAGAAAAGACACCTAAGTATATCTTGTATATTCATCAACAATAACAAGAATGTACCTCTTGCCACCTAGGCTAGGAGTGCTGACTGGTCAGCATAGATCCATGTGCAGCATTTGAAGTGGAAGATTTATGGAGGAACATTGCTTTGTCTTTAATGAGGTTTTGGTGAGCTTCCCTTTCTCACATGCATCACACAACTTTTCTTTTGTAAAATTCAGCTTTGGCATGCCCGTCACCAGATCTTTGTTGGAAATAATATGAAGGGTTTTGAAATTGAGGTGAGATAGACGTTTATGCCACAGCCAGTTCCGTTTGGCTGTGTCATCCGACACAAATCATACATTGGATGAATCATTTCTTGTTGATCCAAACCCTCAATGATTTGATCATGACTCTATGAGAAACGCTTAGTGAAAATTGTAAGTAGACAATATGTATTAGAGTTTCACAATCGTTGATAAGTACTAAGACTGTTACAGTACCGCTGATAAGAACTCTCGTTATTTAATTTATACATTCAGCGATACTGTTCATCAGTGAGCCCTGAGTCTGTTCAGTCTCACTGATGATCGCTGATAAAATATATTGTTTACTTATGATCCCTGAAGACAAGTTTCACATCAACTATGTTCTACGCTGAAGTCGAAGATCAAGCCGAAGAACCAGCGACAAGTCTACTAATGAACTGATGTGGATATCGGCGAAGCCAAGACTTGTCCACTCAACGTGAAGTTTCAAGTAGAAGACTTTAGCGAACGCTGAACTTTATCACTAGCTGATAAAGAACTATTCAGCGAACACTGATCATGAAGTTTCCTCTATAAGTTACTTTTGTCTTATCCCCTTGCACGTCTCCGTACGATCTGTCAGGACGGACATCCCTTTTGTCCAGAATCGTACAACCAACTCTGATTCTACACTATTCATCATGCGGCCACTGTTTTGTCGACTGAAGTCAAACCATGCAACCAACCAGCGGCTGCCACGTGTAAAGTTGTACTGTTATGCATTAAATGCATGCAGTATATAAAGGAAACCCTACTTCAAAAATGAAGTGCTCGGCCATCTCCTTCTTCTTGCTATTCTGTGTGTTAGAATATTATCCTTAGTATTCTTATTTTCTCTCTAGCTTATTTCTAGTGCAAGAAATCTTAGTGATTCTCATAACTTGTTTAGATTAGGTTTATTCCTTAATCTTGTTCCGCAACAAGTTGTAAATTGTTTGATACATATCAATAAACAATTTAGAAAAGTAAAAATCGTGTGTTTGTATTCAACCCCCCCCCCCCCCTCTACAAACTCGTATAACCCTTTCGGGACCAACAAGTGGTATCAGAGCGATTTGTTTAATCTCATGAACAGATATTGCTTATACTAATCTCTTTTCTCTTCCTTGCTATTTTCTATAATGGCAAACTCCATAAACACAAACTACATTGACAATGGTTCTCTTACAAAACCCCTAGATTTTCCAAAGATAACTTTAATCTGTGGAAAAATAGGATGATGCTCTTCTTGGAAGGTGTAGACCATACTATGCCTTATTACATCGAGAATGGTCCATATGTTCCCGTTAGGATTGATCCTGAAGTTCCTGGCACTGCTACTAGAGCTGCCATTCCTGAAAGAATCATTCCCGGGGAAGTTCACACTTGGACTGATGAAGTCAAGAAGAAGGTGGTTATCAACACTAAAGCCAGATCTATCATCTCTATGGCTCTTCCTGACGAAGTCTACCATTCCGTCATGAACCTGAAAACCTCCAAAGCCATGTGAGACACAATCTGTGTTCAATATGAAGGTACGTCTGAAGTCCAGGACTCAAGAAAGATCAACTTGGTAAGACAATACGAAAGCTTCATTTGTGGTAAGAATGAATCTCTCTCTGAAGTACATAAGTGGTTTAACTGTTTAATTATTGACCTAAAAACCGTTGGTAAGGAATATTCTAACTTTGAGATCCTGACAAAGTTTCTAGAATGTCTACCTGAAAGTTGGGACAGTTATTCAATGTGTCTCAAGCTATCAAAGGATCTAAAATCTATGACCCTCTCTACCTTATTTGGCACTATGCTCAATCATGAGCAGTCGTGTCATCTTAAGAAGAATCTTGTAAAAGATTCTAAAGCACACCTGTTGTTTTACTCTCAGAGTCACCTTCCACTCAGCGATCAACTATCACTATCACTGAGTTGGAAACTAACTCTAAATGCTCATCTGATGCTGATCCTTCAGATCTTAATGAATCTCTGGCACTCCTAACTAATACATTCAGGATATTCGACAGAAAGAGTAACTTCAGAAGAAATAAGCCTCTTGCACTCACTGACAAGACAAAATCCTCAACTCCTGTTGATAAGGCAACTGCTACCTGCTTTAACTGTGAAAACGTAGGACACTTTGCTAGTGAATGTAGGTCTAAGAAAGTCTTCAAACCCTCATCTTCTTCCTACAAGAAATCCTCTAACCCCAGGGCTAGAGATGAAAAATACAAGAAGCTGAAAGAAAAATATTCAAAGCTAAAAAGCTTTAAGAAGAAAGGCAAAAGCTTGGTCGCTGACTTCGACTGGGCTGCCTCTGACACTGAAGAATCAACTGACTCTGAAGATGATGATGAGGTCAATCTCTGCCTCATGGCAAAAATAGAAGAAGAGGAAGAAAATTCTGAAATTCCCTCTACTTTAACTTCTACCTTTAAGGTATCAACTTTTTCTTTACTAATATTTCAAATATTAATGAAGCTGTTAGTCTTCGGAAAATCGATCTTCTGACTGTAAATTTATATGATGCCATGAATGGCAAGACCATAGTTGAAAATCAAAACATTGATCTAGTTGAACAACTTAGAAACTGTCACCTTCAAATAGAAAAGCTTTCTAAAATTGAAGAAGATTTAAAAGATCAGGTCCATATAAATCAGCTAGTCAAAATCGAGCGTGAAGAAGCTATCGCTGCATTAAAAGCTGAAAAGGCTACTATTGAAGGATGGTGTAAATCCTCAACAACGATCACTGCGATTATAAAGTCTCAAATTCCCCTGAGTGATAAGAGTGGACTTGGTTATAAAGCTGATATTCTAGAACCAACCACTGATCGTTCCATGCTCAAATTTGGAACGTTTGTATCCTTAGTCCCTGACACCTCATCATCTCAGTGTTTCTCTTCTAAAAACCCCATCCCTGAGGAAAAACCTACCTTAATCTCTAAAGGTAAAGGAAAAGAAAACGTTTTCAACCAAAAACCTCAGAAGGGTACCTTTGTACCTAAGCTGAATGCTTCTAAAGCTTCAGTGACTTATCCCTCTATGTCTAAGAACAAGATCACTGAATTTATTCAGCGATCTACTCCTAGACTCAGAGTGGATATAATTGGTAAGAAATATGAAGAACTGATTGTTCCTCCCATTTCCAATGCCAAAGGTATACTTGGTGTTGGCCCTGCTCATTTAAAAATCTCGGCTAAGCATACAAATGGTCCTAAAGCTACTTTTAGCTATAGGAAATGTTATCACTGTGGACTTACCAATCATATTGCTAGTAAGTGCCCCACAGCCACTAAAGCTGAAAAGTTAGCTAAGGTGAAGATCAATGCCCCCAAGGCAAAGAAGACCAATCCTGGTGCAAATCAGGTCAAGGTGAAACCTACCACTAAGGTTAAGAAATTAACCAAAGTGAAGACTAATTTTGAAGCTGAATCTTCTAATGCTGTGAAGATTGCTGAACCTTCCACTTCCTCTACCACCACTGACAAGTGTGGGCCCATGGTGAAATGGGTGCCCAAGTCAAACTAATCTTCCTTTGTTTGTAGGTTCAGAAGGGTATCTGGTATCTTGATAGTGGATGCTCTAGACATATAACCGGAAAGAAAAACCTGCTCACTGAATACAAAGAAGAGAAGGGCCCCTCAGTGACCTTCGGTGGAAATGGAAAAGGCTATACCCAAGGGTTTGGTGTACTCTCTAATGGTACAACAATCTTAAGAAGAGTCGCATATGTTGAAGGACTGAAGCATAATCTTCTAAGCATCAGTCAGTTGTGTGACAAGGATAACAAAGTGATTTTCACTAAGGAATCCTGCTTTGTTACTGACAAAAAGGAGAAGATAGCTTTCAACGGATACCGTATGGAAAATGTTTACGTTATAAACATGGACTCTACAACCACTGAGAACTCCTGTTTCTTCTCAAAAGCCTCATCTGATGTCAACTGGCTATGGCATAAGAGGCTCTCCCATCTCAACCTCAAGACACTGAATACTCTTTCTTCTAAAGAGTTAGTTACTAGTCTACCTCAACACTCATACGCCAAGGAGTCTCTATGTTTAGCGTGTGAGAAAGTTAACCAAACCAAGGCAAGCTTCAAGTCTAAACAAGTCTCCTCAGTGTCATCTCCTCTACAACTTCTCCATATGGATTTGTTTGGTCTTGTTAACAAACAATCCCTTGCTGGAAAGAAATACACATTGGTCATAGTTGATGAATTCTCTCGCTATACCTGGGTAATGTTTCTCCGTTCTAAGAGTGACACCCCTGAAGAACTCATCAGTTTTGTCAGGAAAATGGAAGTCCCGGATAACATGACAGTTCGCTCAATAAGGAGTGATCATGGGACTGAATTCAAAAATAGTTCCCTTGATTCCTTCTTTGAAAGCAAGGGTATTTCTCACAACTTTTCCTCAGTGAGAACACCGCAACAAAATGGAGTCGCTGAAAGAAGAAATCGAACTATCATCGAAGCTGCACGTTTAATGCTCAGCGATTCTCACCTGCCTACTCAGTTTTGGGCAGAAGCTGTCAACACTGCTTGTTTAACTCAAAACAGGTCGCTGATTGTCAAAAGATTCAAGAAGACAGTCTATGAACTTTTCCATGGGAGAAATCCTTCAATTAGCTTTCTTCACATCTTTGGATGTCAGTGTGTCATACTGAACAACGTAGATGCCCTTGGAAAGTTTGATCCTAAGGCTGATGATGGAATCTTTCTTGGATATTATTCAATCTCTAAAGCCTTCAGAGTCTTCAATCGAAGAAGACAAACTGTAGAAGAAACAATCCACGTCACTTTTGACGAATCCCGTTCAACGAACTCTAGACGTTCTGCTGATACTAAAAAACTGAATCAATGGATGTTTTCTCATCTTGGTGATTCAGAAGATGCTCCTATCCCTCAAAATCATACTCATACCGCTGAAGATGATGATCCTCCTATCATCCCAAGCATGCAGACAAGTGAAGATGAATCCTCATGGGTCCCAGCTGTTCCTCTCAACACTATGCCTGCTTCTGAACCTTCTATCTCAGACATACCATCTACTTCTCAGCAATCAGTGAATGAAAGGACATCTGAACCTCATCCTCTCTTGGCTGATATACCAGAAGTTGCTGAAGCCTCATCTTCAGCCCCTCCAGAAGTTCAGGTTGAGTCAGCAACTTTTGCTCCGGCTCAGCGATGGACTATAAGTCACCCTATTGATCAGATTCTTGGTGATCCAAACGCTGGTGTTCAAACTCGACGAAGTGAAGGTAACATTTGCTTATTTGTTAACTTTATTTCTCTGATTGAACCAAAGAAAACAGATGATGCCCTCAGAGATCCAAACTGGGTCAGCGCTATGCAAGAAGAGCTGACAGATTCGAAAGAAACAAAGTTTGGAAGCTCGTTCCACGACCATCCAACAAGTCAGTAATAGGCACTAAATGGGTCTATCGAAACAAGTTGGATGAACATGGAACTGTAACCCGCAACAAGGCTCGTCTTATTGCTCAGGGATACAGACAATAGGAAGGTATAGATTACGACAAAACATTCGCCCCAGTGGCAAGACTCGAAGCCATTCGTATATTCTTAGCTTACGAAGTACACAAAGACTTCAAGGTTTATCATATGGATGTTAAATCAGCGTTCCTCAATGGAAAGCTGAATGAAGAAGTCTACGTGGAACAACCTCCAGGATTCTCATATCCTAAGCATCCAGGTTATGTTTATAAACTAGATAAGGCACTTTATGGCTTAAAGCAAGCTCCTCTTGCATGGTATGACACTCTTTCTTCTTATCTCCACATTGAAAATTTTCAGCGAGGTAAAATCGATAAAACTCTATTTTTCAGGAAAGTAAAAGGTCATATTATTCTTGTTCAAATATATGTCGATGATATTATATTTGGTTCCACTAACCCTGACCTATGTACTCGTTTTGCTAAAAGAATGAAAGCTGAATATAAAATGAGTATGATGGGTGAGCTAACCTATTTCCTTGGTCTTCAAATCAAGCAGAGTGAAAAAGGAACTTTCATTCACCAAGGAAAATATGTTAAATATATGCTGAAATTTTTTGATTTAACTCAGAGCTCAGCTATGAAAACCCCTATGGCACCGCCGCTGACACTAAACAAGGATCCTTCAGGGAAACCTGTTAATGTCACGACGTACCGTGGGATGATCGGCTCTCTTCTGTATCTTACAGCTAGCCGACCTGATATTTTGTACTCAACCTGCTTGTGTGCACGATATCAAACTGAACCTAAGGAATCTAACTTGATCGCTGTAAAGAAAAATTTTCGATACCTTAAGGGTACTCATAACCTAGGTCTTTGGTATCCTAAAGACTCAGGGTTTGATCTAATCGCCTATTCAGATAGTGATTTTGCAGGATGCAAATTGGATAGGAAAAGCACCACAGGAGGCTGTCAGCTCTTGGGTGGAAAGCTGGTGAGTTGGACAAGTAAAAAGCAAAAGTCAGTGTCCACCTCAACCGCTGAAGCTGAGTATGTAGCCGCTGGAAGCTGTTGTTCTCAGGTCTTGTGGATGAGAAATCAACTACTGGACTATGACCTTCAGCTCTCGAAAATTCCAATATATTGCGACAGCACTAGTGCCATCGCTATAGCAAATAATCCAGTGCTACATTCAAAGACCAAACACATCGAAATCAGGTATCATTTTATCAGAGATCATATGATGAATGGTGATATAGAACTTCATTTTATCCCAAATGATTTTCAGTTAGCTGATCTTTTCACCAAACCTCTTGATGAGACAAGATTCAATTTTCTCATTAGCGAGCTTGGAATGCTGAACCTAGAAGAGTAAGATCTTCAGCGGTTCACATTTGATCAGTGATACAATGAACTTGTATAACCCTATTAATCATCTACTCTCTAAACAAAATTGATTCGCTGATATCAAGGTATGTTCTCTCTTACTCGCTGACGTTCGCCTATGAATGCAAGATTTCAAAACAAATTACATCGCTGGATATCTCTTCCTTTCAGCGGTTCTTTTGGAATTCTAAAACTAACACTAATATTTCTAATCAGTGCTTCATGTTTTCAAAATGTCCCTGAGTTTTTCTAAAACCCTCAGAGACACCTTAAAAATGTGAAAGGGCGTTTGTGACGTCATTGCAACAGATAAACCATGGCACGCCTTTTCTCTGACACGTTCGCCCGTTTTGTTTTTTTGACCAATCACATTCAAGGGACGTGTCCGTGTCATCATGAAAAACTTTCCCGCTCATCGTTTTTTCTCTCTACTCTCACTATATAAACCCATTTGAGTTTATATTTTTACCTTTTATGCGAACATCATCTCTCTAGAGCAAGAACAACTGTTGCATTTGAACTCATTTTTCTCCAGAAACTGTTCATCTTCATCCTCTTCAACGCTAAAGGTTAATATTTCTATTATTTTTCTTTAAACAAACTTGTTTTTGATCTTATTCTTGGTTCTAAAAGATCAAACAAAAGAACTTTATTTAAATAAAATCATTTTTTCTTCGTGATTTTATGAACACAATTGATAGGGTTATTTATTTAACCCTATTTTAGCTATATAATTCCAAATTTTGAACCATTTTGCCATCCCATTTAGTTAATTTTAGTAATTATAGCGATTTTAGCGTAAAATAAATAAGTTGGGCCCTTGTATGTAAAGTTGTCCAAAAACGTCTCTAAATACATGAAAAACGTCCAAAAACGCTTATTTTAAATTCTATACTTTTCAGGTAGCGTAGAACGGTCTTTTGGAGCTTGTGAGATAAAAAGATAGCAGACAAGACGGAATAGACGACTCCAACTTTTGAAGACCGGGCTTTTTGGCGTTCGTAGATATCGCGCATTTTGGATCGACGTTTGTGGAAATTCTTTTGGGCCGGCCACGTATATTGCTTGGGCCGAATTTACATAGCTTGCAAACATCATATTTTGGGCTTGGAGCATTTTTGTTGATGGGCTTCTAAAACCGATCCATATGGCCATTCAACCCATGGATCTTGTAATCCATGGGCATAACCCATCTTAGTCATCTTCTTCTCCAAGGCACATTGTTGCTATATATATGTTTGTATGCTGCAGTAGAAAATACACCTGGTACTCCATATATTGGAACACCAAAACACTTCCTATTACTATGGTTTGTTAGCAATTAGTTAGATTAGTTTAGCTTAAGCAAGTGAGCATTAGAGCCGAAGCTCTAGCTCACGACTCGAACCTCTCGGTTTCCACCATTGGTTCGGTTTGGTTTGTATACTGAAGTCCTGCTCGATAGCTCTCGATTGTAACCCGTTTCCAGCACCTTCTAATCTCAGTTTGTTACGTTAATCTTGTTACTAATCTCCTGTTTTACGATTTTATTTATGCACCCATCGATTTACTTACTTTCAAATCCTTTGCATTCGGTTTTCATTTGCTTAGTCACGGTTTCATTTCTGCAGTTTACCACCTCGATACTAACCTTTATTCTCCCTACTTTCGGTTTTGTTAGTTTACTCTTAATCTCGATACTAATCATCCTCTTGAGCTCACGGTTTTACTTAGTTAATGTTAATCTCGATAATCTCGTTCTTTGCAGGTTTTATAATCTTGTTGTTTTTAAGTTTCATTTCCTTGTTTTCGAATATAGTTTACTAACTTGTCGTTAATCTCGTTTAATTTACTATTTACGGTTTTTAATCAACGCTCTTCTCTTCCCTTAAACTCGTAGTTAAATTTAGTTGTAATCTCGCTTTATAATTCTCGTTTGGTTATTTTCTTGTACAAGTAATTTTAATCACGTCATCGTTAGTTATTAACCAAAGTTTTCCATTCTAAGTTTACATTTAAAACAAGATTTTCCACTTAGATTTCAAGCTGTCGTTAACTTCTCATTAGATAATTTTGTCGTTACTTGCATAACAAGTTACGTCTTTTTCATGCATTGTCCATCTCCATTATTTGCTTTCCATTTGTGTACATCTCTTATAATTAGAAACCGAACGACGATGGGCTAACTGTCTTAGTTCGGGGTATGAAGTGAAGTTGGGACTGAGACTAATAATTAAATAGAAAGGTGTCGCGTACTGCATGATTGTCCAAAGTTATTTAAATCAATGTTATATGTTGTGGTGTAAAAACAGTTGACCAATTGACACCTGGTTCATTGTATCATGAAATAGTCGACGTCTGAGATAATTGAGGAATGCGGTCTCATCGCTATATTTAATTATTAGTATCATCCCAATGGATCTTTATACCCTGTGCTTCTTTTTGTAACTGATTTCTGTCATTAGCTGTTAATCAAACCAAAATATTGTTTTCGAATTCGCCATCTGAAACTCGCTTTTACGAACTAGACTTTAAAAAGAGAAACTTTTCCACGCTTCCCTGTGGGTTCGATATCCGGTACTTTTGTACCATTATTACTTGTTTTGAGACGATAGTAAACCAAGATGTATACTTGCGTTAAGGTTTATTTATTATCAGTTTTTAAAGGGTATGGTCTAATAAACAACATGTTTTTGGCTATATAATTTAAAGGGACAACCAAGTTCTCACCAAGTTTTTGGCGTCGTTGCTGGGGAAGCACGCTAGAAGTTTTTCTTTTGTTCAAAGTAAAGTTTTTAAAAGCAAGTTTTTCTCCCATCTTTTAGAAAAACCAAAAAAATAGTGTATGCCAAGGTTGCCTCACGGTGAACTTTTTGAATTTGATCCTGACATTGAAAGAACGTTTAAACAACGAAAAAGAATCCAAAGAGCTAACACAGTCTTAAATTCTCCCGAGATGTCTGAACAATATTCTTCAGCGTCAGATAATGAGGATGAAGCACCACCGTTTGTCAATCCTGATGGGCAACCTAATAATGGTGAAATACCAGAAAACTGGCCAGTTAATAATATTGATGATGAGGAACAAAACATCTTTCGGTTAGCTAACTCTAAATATGGTGGTATCATATCTTACGCCATTCCTGTTTTAACTCAGTTACACTCAGGAATTTTAAAACCAACTTTGCAAACCCACCACTTTGAGTTAAAACCAATAATGTTTCATATGTTACAAACCAACAGTCAATACGCTGGTATGGCAACAGAAGATCCTCATTCTCACTTACAATCCTTCATGGAAATTACAGATTCTTTTAAGATTCCTAGAGTTGAAGATGATGCACTGAAATTAAAACTTTTTCCATATTCTTTAAGAGACAGTGCAAGAGCATGGTACAACTCCTTGAAACCAGATTCTATAGTTACATGGGCCCAAATGGCTGAGAAATTTTTAAAAAAATATTTTCCACCCACGAGGAACGCCAAGTCCAGAAATGCAATTTGCACTTTTAGACAAATGGATGATGAAGCAGTTCCTGATGTATGGGACAGGTACAAGGAACTTTTGAGAAAATGCCCTCACCATGGCATTCCGTATTGTATACAGTTAGAGACGTTTTACAGTGGTTTAAATATCACTGCAAAACAAATGCTCGACGCTACTGCAAACGGAGCTTTCACCTCTTGTACCTACAATGAAGGATATGACATCCTTGAAAGAATTTCTAATAACAACGGTCAGTGGGCTGATCCACGTGCATTACCAGTTAGAAGAACAGCAGGAGCACAAGATCCAGATACTTATGCATTAATATCTACACAGTTGAGTGACATGGCATCTTTGATCAGAAACCTTAATGCTGTGACACTCAACCCTGTTGCACCACCTCCTACTGTCTAGTCTATACAGTGCACATATTGTGGTGAAGGCAATAACTTTAACCATTGTCCTGGAAATCCTGAAAGTATTAAATACGTTGGTCATAGCAATCATAACAATAACAACAATAACAAAGGAGGTCCTTTTTCTCAAACTTACAACCCTGAGTGAAGGAACCATCCTAACTTTTCATGGCACAGTCCATCTTTGAATCCACCACCACCAAGATTGCAAGGTCAAAACCAGCAATTTTAGCACAGACCTCAGAACAATCAGCACGCAAATTCTCAAAATAATCAACATGCTTTTCAAAAGTCCAACCATCATGCCGAATCATCTACTTCTTTAGAAGCTATGATGAAGGGATTCATGTCCAAACTCAGACATCAATTAAGAATCTGGAGACCCAGATGGGTCAAATGGCTTTGGAAATGAGGAAGCTTCCTCCCGGTTCATTACCTAGTGATACTGAAACACCCCCGAGAATCGGAAAAGAGCATGTGAAAGCTGTAACTTTGAGGAGTGGTAAGGATTTGATAGAAAATTCACAAAAAGATTTTAATAATCCAAACAAAGCAGAGCCAGAAAAGAAAAACATAGACCCAAGCTCTGCTCAAGCTAGTGGAAATATTGGGACAAATAACATCAATGTGCCCAGTAGTTCCACTACCATTCCCATTTTCCCACTGTTATTCTCTGATGAACCCAAGAAAGATTCACAAACCAAAGCAACACCTGTCATGGATGTGTCACAAAGTGGTGACAGTCCCAAATTTCCTAGTGACATTAGGAAAGACACCACCTTACCATCAACACCAGCACCTACTCTTCAAAAGACTACACCTACTCATACAGTTCCTCTTTACATTCCTTATCCTCAAAGAATGAGGAATGAGAAAGAGCAATTGCAATTCAAAAAGTTTTTAGATGTTTTTAAACAGTTGCATATAAACATTCCTTTGGTTGAAGCAATTGAGCAAATGCCAACCTATGCAAAGTTTTTGAAAGACATTTTGAGCAAAAAGAAAAAGTTGAATGAGTATGAGACTGTAGCTCTGACTGAAGGTTGTAGTGCTATGTTGTCCAACAAAATCCCTCCAAAGATGAAAGATCCGGGTAGTTTTACAATACCATGTTCCATAGGAGGAAAAGAAGTAGGACAAGCTTTGTGTGACTTAGGAGCCAGTGTAAACCTTATGCCCTTGTCTGTTTTCAACACTTTAGGCATAGGTGAAGCTAGACCCACAACTGTTTCTCTCCTATTAGCAGATAAGTCCATAGCTTGGCCTAAAGGTAAGATTGAAGATGACCTTGTTCAGGTTGATAAGTTTATTTTCCCTGCAGATTTTATCATCCTAGACTTTGAAGCTGACAAAGACATACCTATTATCTTAGGAAGACCTTTCTTAGCTACAGGCAGAACCCTGATAGATGTTCAAAAAGGTGAGTTGACCATGAGAGTGCAAGACCAACATGTAACATTTAATGTGTTGGACTCCCTTAAATACCCTGAAGAAAGAGAGGAATGTTCTACCTTAGGTTTGATTGAATCTTGGTGTCAAGACCAAAGTTTTGGGGAGGCTATGGGAATTGGAGAATCTGATAGTGAAGATGATATAACTGAGTTTGATGACTTAGAAGACATACATGTCACCTCTGCTATTGAAGTATTAGAAAATAAGGATAGGAAAATTCTCATTCCGTCTTTAGAATGTGCTTCAGAATTAGAGTTGAAACAACTTCCCTCACATTTGAAATATGCCTTTTTAGGAGAACCAGGGAAGTTACCAGTCATTATTTCTGCATCATTAAAATCTGATCAAGAGGAGAAGTTGGTTAATATGCTGAAACAACACACAAAAGCTATAGGCTGGACCATAGCAGATTTGAAGGGCATAAGCCCAACCATTTGTCAACATAAAATCATTTTAGAAAACAAAGATTTTACCTCTGTGGAGCGTCAAAGAAGACTCAATACCTTGATGAAAGAGATTGTGAAAAAAGAAATTTTAAAATGGCTTGATGCTGGCATAATCTATCCTATTGCTAGTAGTACATGTGTTAGTCCAGTGCAATGTGTACCCAAGAAGGGAGGAGTTACTGTTATAACAAATGAGAAAAATGAACTTATACCCACTAGAGTTGTGTCAGGTTGGAGGATATGTATGGACTACATGAAGCTTAACCAAGCAACCCAAAAAGACCATTTTCCATTACCCTTCATAGACCAAATGTTAGACAGACTAGCTGGGAAGGAGTTCTATTGTTTCTTAGATGGTTACTCAGGTTATAATCAGATTGCCATTGCACCGGAAGACCAAGAGAAAACCACTTTCACCTGCCCGTATGGCACTTTTGCTTTTAGAAGAATGCATTTTGAACTTTGTAATGCTCCTGCCACTTTCCAAAGATGTATGATGTCTATTTTCTCAGACATACTTGAACAGTCCATGGAAGTCTTCATGGATGATTTTTCTGTTTATGGTACATCATATGATCTATGTTTAGAAAACCTTGAAAAATGTCTGAAAAGATGTGAAGAAACAGATTTGGTTTTAAACTGGAAAAAATGTCACTTTATGGTTAAAGAGGGCATTGTGTTAGGACATCTCATTTCCAACAGAGGTATTGAGGTTGATAAGGCAAAGTTGGAAGTAATTCCAAATTTACCTGAACCAACCATTGTGAAAGGGATCAGAAGCTTTTTAGGACATGCAGGATTTTACAGAAGGTTCATAAAAGATTTTTCCAAAATATCCAAACCTCTGTGCTCACTATTACAGCATGACCATGCTTTCAACTTTGATGAAGATTGTAAAAAAGCTTTTAAAATCTTGAAGGAAGCATTGGTCACTGCTCCGGTAATAGTGGCACCTGATTGGTCCTTACCTTTTGAAATCATGAGTGATGCAAGTGACTGGGCTGTTGGAGCCGTTTTGGGACAAAAGAAGAATAAAGTTTTTCATTCCATATATTATGCTAATAAAACCCTCAACGAAGCTCAAATCAATTACACCACCACTGAAAAAGAATTATTAGCCGTGGTTTTTGCTTTTGAAAAATTTAGATCATACTTGATGGGTGCCAAAGTAATTGTGCACACTGATCATGCTGCCATCAAGTATCTTATTTCCAAAAAAGATGCAAAACCTAGGTTAATCAGGTGGGTCTTGTTGTTACAAGAATTTGATTTGGAGATTGTTGACCACTTGTCAAGACTGGAAAAACTGGACACAAAAGAACACATCAGTGATATCTGTGAGGTTTTTCCAGATGAGAGAATCTTAGCTGTACAACATGCTGCATTACCATGGTTTGCAGATATTGTTAACTATTTGGCTTGTGGGATCATTCCCAAGGAACTTAACAAACATCAAAGAAAGAAACTCATTTGTGATTCTAGACAGTTCCTGTGGGATGATCCGTATTTGTTTAAAGTTTGTGCAGATCAGGTAATACGAAGGTGCATTCTGTTGATCCAAACCCTCAGTGATTTGATAATGACCCTCTCTTAAATACTTAGTGAAAATTGTAAGTAAACAATATGTATCAGAGTTTCACTATCGCTGATAAGTACTAAGATCTTCCAGTACCGCTGATAGGAACTCTCGCTCTTTAGATTAAACATTCAGCGAAACTGTTCATCATTAATGCGCTGAGTCTGTTCAGTCATTATGATGATCGCTGATAAGTTAGTTGTTTACTTATGATCCCTGAAGACAAGTTTCACGTCAACAAAGGTTCTACGCTGAAGTCGAAGATCAAGCTCAAGAACCAGCGACAAGTCTCCTAATGAACTGATGCGGATCAGCGAAGACTCAGATTTGTCCACTCAACGTGAAGTATCAAGTACAAGACTTCAGCTATCGCTGAACTTTATCATCTGCTGAATAGTAAATGATAATCGTTGAATCAACGAAAGCTGATCATGAAGTCCTCCGTACAAAGTACTTTTGTCTTAACCACCCTTGCACGCCTCCGTACGAAATGTCAGAAAAGAACCTCCGAATATCTGAAATCGTACAACCACTCTGATACTACACTGTTCATCCTTACGGCTACTAAGGTTGTCAACAAAGGTCAATGACATGCAACCAAACAGCTGATCACACGTGTAAAGTGTATACTGACTTGCATTAAATGCATGCAGTATATAAAGAGATGAACTCACTTCATTTTGAAGTAACTTGCTAACTCTGGACAAGTTCATATCTCTTATCTCAAGATAGGTTATTATTAGTAATTTCCTTATCTTTCTTAGTGCAAGAAACCTTAGTGTTCCAACTTGTTTAGATTTAGGTTTATCCTTAATCTTGTCTCCGCAACAAGCTGTAAATTGTTAATGATTTATCAATAAACAATTTAGAAAAGTAAAATCTGTGTGTTTGTATTCAACTCCCCCCCTTCTACAAACGTGTATAGGCCTTCGGGACCAACAAGTGGTATCAGAGCAGATTTGTTTAATCTCATAAACAAGATCTAATCTAAGATATTTCTCTTCCTTGCTATTATCTGAAAATGGCCACCAACTCAAACACACATTATATAGACAATGGTTCTCTTGCAAAACCCCCTAGATTTTCCAGAGACAACTTCAACTTGTGGAAAAATAGGATGACACTCTTCTTAGAAGGTGTAGACCCTACTATACCTTACTATCTTGAGAACGGCCCACACATCCCTGTAACAATTGATCCTTTAGTTCCAGCCACTGCAAATAGACCTGCTATTCCAGAAAGGCTGATTCCTAAAGAAATCCATCAGTGGACCGACGAAGATAAGAAGAAAGTGGCTATAGATACAAAAGCCAGATTCATACTATCCATGGCCCTTCCTGAAGAAGTCTACCATTCCGTCATGAACCTGAAATCATCAAAAGCCATGTGGGACACAATATGTGTTCAGTATGAAGGAACGTCTGAAGTCCAGGACTCAAGAAAGATCAACCTGGTAAGACAATACGAAAGCTTCATTTCTGGTAAGAATGAAACTCTCTCTGAAGTTCACCAATGTTTTAATTGTTTAATTATAGATCTGAAAACCGTTGGTAAGGAATATTCTAACTTTGAAGTGCTGACAAAGTTTCTAGAATGTTTACCTGAAAGCTGGGACAATTATTCCATGTGTCTCAAGCTATCAAAGGATCTAAGATCAATGACCCTTGCTACCTTATATGGCACGTTGCTGAATCATGAGCAATCTAGCCATCTTAAGAAGAATCTTGTAAAAGATTCCAAAAGCACCCCTGTTGCTTTATTCTCAGAGGAACCTTCTACTCAGCGACCCTCGGTCACTATCACTGAGTTAGAGAGTAACTCTGAAAGGTCATCAGATTCTGATTCTTCAGATGATGATGAATCCTTGGTTCTCCTAACTAAAAAGTTCAGGAGATTCGCCAAGAAGAAAATGTTTAGAAAGAACAAAACTCTTTCCATAGCTGACAAGCTTAAAACATCAGCTTTTGTTGATAAGGCTACTGCTACTTGTTTCAACTGCGAAAAGACAGGTCATTTCGCTAATGAGTGCAGGTCAAAGAAAATCATGAGACCTTCAGCTTTTACAAAGAAATCCTTTGTTCCAAGGAATAAAGATGACAAATACTCAAAGCTGAAGGAGAAGTATGCAAAGCTGAAAAGCTTTAAGAAGAAAGGAAAAGGCCTGATGGCTGACTATGATTGGGCTGCTTCTGATGAAGAAGCATCATCATCTGATTCTGAAGATGATGAAGCAAATCAATGTCTCATGGCTAAGATTGAAGAAGAGGAAGAAAGTTCAAACATTCCCTCCACTTCAACATCTACCATTCAGGTATCACCTTCTTTCTTTACCAATATTGCAAATATTGATGAAGCTGATAGTCTCCGTAAGATCGATCTCTTGACTAGAAGTTTATACGAAGCCATGAACGGCAAAACTGTGGTTGAAAACCAAAATCTTGATCTCGCTGAAAAGCTTAAAAACTGCCACCTTCAAATAGAAAAGCTTTCTAAAATTGAAGAAGATTTTAACGATCAAGTATATTTAAATCAGCTAGTCAAAATCGAACGAGCAAAAACTATCGCTGCATTAGAGGCTGAAAAAGCTACTGTTGAAGGATGGTGTAATTCTTCAACAAAGATCACTGAGATAATTAAGGCTCAGATTCCTCTGAGTGATAAACGTGGTCTGGGTTATAAATATGATACTCCAAAACCAACCACTGAACGTTCAATGCTTAAATTCGGAACGTTCGTATCCTCAGTCGCTGACACTTCATCATCTCAGTGCTCCTCATCCATTACACCAATCCCTGAGGAAACTCCTACCTCCTCAAAAGGTAAGGAGAAAATGGTTTATTCAAAACCTACCTCTGTCTCTAAAGACAAAGGTAAAGGAATTGTTATTTATCAAAATCCTCAGAAGGGTACCTTAGTACCAAAGCTGAATGCTTCTAAAGCCTCAGTGACCAACCCCTCTGGACCTAGAAAGCTGATCTCTGGATCTATTCAGCGATCTACTCCTAGACTCAGAGTGGATGTCCTTGGTAAGAAATCTGAAGAACTGAATGTTCGTCCCATTTCTAAAGCCAATAGTTTACTTGGTGCTGGCACTTCTAATTCAAAATTAAAAGCTCAGCATACAAGTGGTCCTAGAACTACTTTTAGTTATAGGAAATGTTATCACTGTGGACTTACTGATCATATTGCTAGTAAGTGCCCCACAGCCACCAAAGCTGAAAAGATAGCTAAGGTGAAGATTGCCCACAAGGCAAAGAAGACCAACCCTGGTGCAAATCAGGTCAAGGTGTCTCCTACCACTGAGGTTAAGAAATTAACCAAAGTGAAGAAAGACAAAGCTGAATCTTCAAATGCTGCGAAGACCGCTGAACCTTCCATTCCAACTACTTCCACTGACAAACGTGTATACATGGTTAAGTGGGTACCTAAGAAAAACTAATCTTCCTTTGTATTGCAGGTTAAGAAGGGTATCTGGTATCTCGATAGCGGATGCTCTAGACACATGACTGGAAAGAAAAACCTGCTTGCTGAATACAAGGAAGAGAAAGGTCCCTCTGTGACTTTCGGTGGAAATGGAAAAGGACATACCCGAGGGTATGGTGTACTTTCAAATGGTACAACCTCCTTCAGAAGAGTCGCATATGTTGAAGGGCTGAAGCATAATCTTCTGAGCATCAGTCAGCTTTGCGACATGGATAACAAAGTGATTTTCACTAAGGAATCCTGCTTTGTCTCTGACAAAAAGGAGAAGATAGCTCTCAGCGGTTATCGTTTGGAAAATGTTTATGTAATAAACATGGATTCAACAACCACTGAGAACTCCTGTTTCTTCTCAAAGGCATCTTCTGATGTCAACTGGCTATGGCACAAGAGGCTCTCACATCTAAATTTCAAGACACTGAATACTCTTTCCTCCAAAGAGTTAGTCACTGGTCTACCTCAGCATTCATACGCCAAAGAGTCTTTATGTTCAGCGTGTGAAAAACGGAAGCAGACCAAGGCAAGCTTCAAGTCAAAGCAAGTCTCCTCAGTGTCATCTCCTCTACAACTACTCCATATGGATTTGTTTGGACCTGTTAACAAACAATCCATCGCTGGAAAGAAATATACGCTGGTCATAGTTGATGAATTCTCTCGTTACACATGGGTAATGTTTCTCCGTTCTAAGAGTGACACCCCTGAAGAACTCATCACCTTTGTTCGGAAGATGGAAACTCTGAACAATATGACTGTTCGCTCAATAAGGAGTGATCATGGAACTGAATTCAAAAAAAGTTCTCTTGATTCCTTCCTTGAGAGTAAGGGTATTTCTCACAACTTTTCGTCAGTGAGAACACCGCAACAAAATGGAGTCGCTGAAAGAAGAAATAGAACAATTATTGAAGCTGCACGTTCAATGCTCAGCGATTCTCACCTGCCTACTCAGTTTTGGGCAGAAGCTGTCAACACTGCTTGTTTTACGCAAAACAGGTCGCTGATAGTTAAAAGATTCAAAAGACAGCCTATGAACTTTTTCATGGGAGAAAGCCTTCAATCAGCTTTCTTCACATCTTTGGATGTCAGTGTTTCATACTGAACAACAGAGATGTCCTTGGAAAGTTTGATCCTAAGGCTGATGATGGAATCTTTCTTGGATACTCCTCAGTTTTCAAAGCCTTCAGAGTCTTCAACCGTAGAAGACAAAATGTAGAAGAAACTATTCACGTCACGTTTGACGAATCCCGTTCAGCGAACTCTAAACCGAACGCTGATACAGAAGAACTGAATGAATGGATGTTTTCTCATCTTGGTGATTCAGAAGAAATTCCCACTCCTCATGCTCATCCAGTAGAAGATGATAGTCCCACTATCATTCCAAACATGCAGAATAGTGAAGCTGAAACATCATGGGTCTCAGTTGTTCCTATAAACACTATACCTGCAGTTGATCCAAATGTCTCAGACATTCCATCTTTTTCTCAACAATCAGTGAATGAAGTGACAAATGCAAACATTCCTCTCTTAGCTGATAATCCAGAAGTAGCTGAAGCCTCATCTTCAGTTTCTCCAGTTCAGACTGAGTCAGCGACGTATGCTCCGGCTCAGCGATGGACTGTAAATCACCCAATCGATCAAATTCTTGGTGATCCCAATGCTGGTATTCAGACTCGTAGAAGTGCAGGTAATATTTGTTTATTTGTTAACTTTATTTCTCTAACTGAACCAAAGAAAATAGATGATGCCCTCAGAGATCCAAACTGGGTCAGCGCTATGCAAGAAGAGCTGACTGAATTCGAAAGAAACAAAGTTTGGAAACTCGTTCGTAGACCAACTGACAAAACGGTGATAGGCACTAAATGGGTCTATCGAAACAAGTTGGACGAACATGGTACTGTAACTCGCAACAAAGCTCGTCTTGTTGCTCAGGGATACAGACAAGAGGAAGGCATAGATTATGACGAAACTTTTGCTCCAGTAGCAAGACTCGAATCTATTCGTCTTTTCTTAGCATATGCTGTACACAAAAACTTCACTGTACATCAGATGGATGTTAAGTCAGCGTTTCTGAATGGAAAGCTGAATGAAGAAGTCTATGTGGAACAACCTCCAGGATTCTCAGATCCTAAGCGTCCAGGTTACGTTTATAAACTGGACAGGGCACTTTATGGCTTAAAGCAAGCTCCTCGTGCATGGTATGATACTCTCTACTTATCTCCATATTGAAAAATTTGAGAGAGGTAAGATTGACAAAACTCTATTTTTTAGAAAAGTGAAAGGTCATATCATTTTAGTTCAAATATATGTTGATGACATTATATTTGGTTCTACTAACCCTGAGCTTTGTACTCGTTTCGCTGATAGAATGAAAGATGAGTATAAAATGAGCATGATGGGTGAACTAACATATTTCCTTGGTCTTCAGATTAAGCAAACTGAAAAAGGAACTTTTATAAATCAGGGAAAATATGTTAAAGATATGCTGAAGAAATTCGACTTAACTGAAAGTTCAGCTATGAAAACCCCTATGGCACCACCGCTGACACTTGATAAGGAAACAAAGGGTGTTCCTGTCAATGTCACGCTGTACCGTGGGATGATCGGCTCACTATTGTATCTTACAGCTAGCCGACCCGATATTATGTTTGCAACATGTCTGTGCGCACGATATCAAGCTGAACCTAAGATATCCCATATGAAAGCTGTAAAGCGAATCTTTCGATATCTTAAGGGTACAACGAATCTAGGTCTTTGGTATCCCAAAGACTCAGGATTCGATCTAACCGCCTATTCAGACAGTGATTTTGCAGGTTGCAAAATGGATAGGAAAAGCACCACAGGAGGATGTCAGCTCCTGGGTGGAAAGCTGGTAAGTTGGACAAGTAAGAAGCAAAACTCAGTGTCCACTTCCACAGCTGAAGCTGAATATGTAGCCGCTGGAAGCTGTTGTTCTCAAGTCTTGTGGATGAGAAATCAGCTACAAGACTATGATCTTCAGCTCTCCAAAATTCCAATCTATTGCGACAGCACTAGTGCCATCGCTATAGCAAACAATCCAGTGCTACACTCAAAGACAAAACACATAGAAATCAGATATCATTTTATCAGAGATCATGTGATGAATGGTGATATAGAACTTCATTTTATCCCAACTGATTATCAGTTAGCTGATTTATTTACCAAACCTCTTGATGAGACAAGATTCAACTTTCTCATCAGCGAGCTTGGAATGCTGAACTTTGAAGGGTAAAATCTTCAGCGGTTCACATTTGATCAGCGATACGGTTATACAATCTTGTATAGCCTTCGGGATAAAATCAACTCATATAATCCATTTCATCATCTTATCTCTGAATAAACTTGGTTAAACTGATATCCAGGTATGTTTTCTCTCTCTGACAATCGCATGTAAATGCAAGATTTCAAAATAAATTTACATCGCTGAATATCTCTTCCTTAACAGCGATATTTTGAAAGTTCTTTAAACCTTCACTGATATTTTCTATTTAGTGCTTCATGTTTTTCAAAAGAGTCCCTGATCTTTTAAAACCTCAGAGACATCCTAAAAGAATGTGAAAGGACAGTTGTGACGTCATTGCAACGGATAACACTAGGCACGATTTCTTTCTGACACACGTTTGCACGTTTCGTTCAAACTTCCAATCAAATGCAAACACGTGTCCGTGTCATGATGAAAACCTTTTCCCGCTCAAGGTTTTCTCTCTCTAAAACTCCCTATATAAACAACTCTTGGTTTATATTTGTCTTTTACGCGAACAATCTTCCTCCGCAAGAAAGAATCCTCTGTTGCATTTGTGCTCTCAAAAACCTCAAGAACTGTTCATCATCTTCTTCATCAAAACATCAAGGTTAATATGTTCTTATCTATTATCAAATGCGTATAACTTGTTTTCGATCTTCTCTTTGTTTTAACAAGATCAAACAAAAGAACTTTGTAAAATAAAATCATTTCTTTCATGGTTTTATGAACACAACCATTTCATGGTTGTTCTTCAAGTTTTAAATCTAAATCTTAAACTTGTTCTTCATTCGTATCCAGTTTTCTTTTAGAAACTGGAATACAAGACTTTATGGGTTTTACATTTCGTTTCAAAATCATGAAAAACCCTAATCTTCATTAAGACATTTATGTCTGAATGAAATGGACAAAATTCGAAACATCTTAATGGAAATTTCTTTCCACATTAAGATAATTCTTATTTGTTAACATCTTTGGTTGAACTGATAATACAGTGAAATGGCATCTTCAAAGATCAATGTCACCGCTGAGTCCATCTCCGCTGACTCTGAGGAAGTGGACATCATCAAAGCCCCTCAGGTAAAGTTCAAGCTGGATCAACTAGATTGGACTAAGGTGAACAACCTCTCTGCGCTTCTCGAGTTTCCTCCTCGAAAGCAAGTCACACATCTGGATGATGCTGTGAATTTCCTGAAAAACTGCTGCATTTCAACAGCCCTGACCATCACACCTCCTGCAAGTCAGCTACTACTATCCCAGTTCTGGTACTCTGCCAGACACTCTCAGCTACCCTCCGCCAAAGACCCCTCCAAAACCATCGATTGCATACTCAGCGATACTGAGTATGGCACAATTAAGATAACCCCCGCAATCATTCGAAAAGCCCTGAACTTTCCCAATGCCACCAAAGAAAAACCCTTCGTTCCATTCCCTGACCATAAGAAGCAAGCTGACAGAGATGCCATCATTGCTTTTCTCGACACAATGGGTTACATCTGGGACATTGGAAGGGACAAGAAGCCCGAGAAGAAGCTGACGCTGATAAAGAAGTCCAAAATGCCCAGCGAGATGAATTTCATCTTCGCTCACCTGATCAGCTGCATGACAGCGAAGTCCGGCTCTTCTGATCAAGTCGCACAACCTACGCAAGCTATGGGATACGCACTACTGAAAGGTCTAAACATTGACTGGGCCTCTATTATATATGATGACCTAGTACAACGCGTGGATTCTGCCGCTGACCGACCAGCATGGGTTCCCTACCCCCGTTTCATCAGCGCCATCTTCCAATATGGCCTGAAGGACAGCTATCCTGAAGAGGGTGACCTGAAACTTTCTCAGGTTGGCCCTAAGGTGCTCGATTTCAAACCTGTCGCCAACGAGGTACGTCTCTCTACTCTTCTCACTCTTCTAAATTCTCCGCTTTCTGTGGCTCCTTCAGCGACAATACCCATCGCTGATACCCCGGCCACACAATCCTCTCCTTCTAAGAAAAGGAAACCCTCTCACACCCAAAAGGATCAAGAAAACCAAGGAGCAACCCCAGCAATCCCATGCTGAAGACTCCTCAGCTCATTCTGAAGAGCTGAAGGAAAGTTCCATGGTACGCTCTGCCACACCCATTCAAGCCATCCCTTCAATCCCGGCTTCAGCGTCTACAAACGCTGAGGTTAGAAACTTGGAAACTACCCAACCTCCCTCAGTCTCTCAAAAGACTGATGAAGTAGTTCTCAGCGAATCCAACGCTGAACTCGCAACCCGAACCCCATTCTTATCCTTCGCTCCTCCCTCCACTTCTTTGGACACTCCTCCAGCTAACACTGGAGATGCCATCATTCCAGAAGCCACCGCTGACGCTTCTCAACAAATGATGAAGACAGGACCTGCAGAGATCACCATACCTCACCGTACTTTCGAAGAGGATATGGAACATTATTCAGGAGTCCGCAACTTTGACGATTTCATCAATCCTCCTGCAGGTACAAATCAACCCATATACACTGTAACTAAACCTGAAACTTCTGAGCTTTCCTTTGTTCACAAGTACTTATGTGTTACAGGTCCTAATTTGGGAGACATCAACGAGTCTCTGAAGTCCGTGGAAACTAAGCTGACTGATCTCACCACCACACTCTCCAACAACTCTACAGCTGTAACAAACGTTGGAGAGAATCTGACGAAGCTGACAACGGTGGTGGAAAAGAAAGCTTCCACAGACGACATCAAGATTGTTGATAAGACTCTCAGCGATTTCGCCAAAGTGCTCGCTGACATCTACACAGACTACACCTCACTCAAACAATCAGTTTCCTCCATGTCCGGCGAAGTAACAACGCTGAAGACATCGGTTGGAGCACTAGAAGGTGATATGTCTGCTGTGAAGACAAATGTTCAAACTCTGACGACTGACTTAGGCTCTGTAAAGACCGACGTTGGTTCGATGAAAACAATGATTGAAGAGCTGCTCAACAAGGCAAGAACTCCAGCTCCTGCTCCTGCCCCTGCCCCTATTTTGGAATATTTCACAGCGGCGGATCGCACAGAGCTGAAGAAAATCACGCCTGCTATTTCTGGCCTAGAAGACAGAATAGCAAAGCTTGAAGGTTGTGTGAAAATCTCTGGCCCAGAAGACAGAGATAACACCAACGCTGAGTCTACCCATTCCTCCCCCAGTCATCATGAGAAAGAGGGGGAGAAGAGCGCTGAACATACCGCTGAGAAGAGCGCTGAAGATCTGAACAAAAGCGCTGAAGACCTTTCCCATGATGAATCTATCAGGAGAGAGAGGAATGAAGATCTGATCGCTGAAAAACCTCAGGGAGATGAAAACCCTGAGGGAACCGAGAAGCTCGCCTCTGTATCTGAGGGGGAGCAACTCGAAGAAGATGCTGAAGAATCCGAAGCAGAAGATGATGAAGCCGTCGACATCCCTGATGATGAACCATCTTCTTCTCCAAAGAATGATGATGATGATGACGAAGATGACGATGATTTCTTTATCGTCAAACCTGCTCCAAGGATCAAAGCTCTTAAGGGAATCTTGATAAATGAACCTTCAGGGAAGAAGACAAAGACAAAGCCCTCAGCCTCTGGCGCTGAGAAAGGCAAAGGCAAAGGCAAAGGCAAAGGCCTCGCTGAAGATGAAAATCTGGCGATCTTGCTTGAAAAGCCGGTTTGTCAGGTACACTAAACTTTACTTATATTCCTTCCCTGAACATCTCTATACACAATCAGTTCTCTACTCCACAAATCTCTCTACACATCCACATACTTTTTCTATCTTTTCTACCCAAGTTCTACCCAGTTCTTATTTGTAAGATCGCTGCGTTTCAGCTAGTCCTCTCCCCTGTTTGAGGATATCGCTGAAGGCTCCACAACTGCGACTTCACCAATAATTCCAGCTGCCGCTGAAGAAATAATCCCAGTCTTGGATTTGATCTCTGAGACTGATGAACCTGAAGAAGAAACTCTCTCACACAGAAACAGACCTTCCTTGGCTCCTCAAAAGCTAAGAGAAGAAGAACAGAAGAAAAGAGAAGAAATAATAAAGCTATTCGAGGATCAGCGAATCATTCTAAGGCGTGATCAACTGCCTTCAGTTCCTCCTAAGTTCAGAATTTCAAAAGCTGAATACAAGGAACACCTCAGAGCTGAACGCCTCATCGCTGAAAGAAAGGAAGCTGAAGAGAAAGACAGAGAATACGCCATCAATCTTACTCAAGAATCTGTCAAAGACCCCAAGCTGAAATGTGTGCCCATTCAAATCCAACGAAAGCTTTGGGAAGAAGCCCAGAAGATCGTGGAAAAGAAAACTGAAGTTTCTCAGACCACCCTGATCTGGTGTAAAGAGAAAATTCACTTCAGATATCGTCCAGCGAAGATCAACAAGGTATTCATCTCTGGAAGAACATCTATCGGAGTACCTATTGTTGACATCAAACTTTTCAGAGAAGATGGCCAATCCGAAGCCTTTCGCGCTGACACTGTAAAAAGGTATGGTCTCTCTGAATGGTTGGAGATGAGGTTAGCTATCCAATCGTCACAATCTAAGTACAAGGATCATTTCGAAAAGCTGATAAACAGACAGATCGATTTGATATCTTCTTGTGTGGACATTCCTCCTCTTCCTGATCTAAAGCTGAAAAGAAAAAGGGGCTCTCCAAAGAAGAAACGTCAAGATTCAAACTCAGGTCCTGTCATACGAAATGAAACTAGAATTGGTTTCTCTCGCGCTGAAGTGCTTGGTCCTGACCCTGATCTATCTGCCCTTGACATTTCTTTGCCACCATGTGAACTTTTCGTCCCTGGTAAAGTCATCAGTAATCCTTATGGAATATTCTTTCTCGACTACGACGGACGTAAATGTTTTCAACGGATCGCTGAGCTTCCAATCACTCCAATTGAACAGCTCAGAGATCTCATCTACTGGTGTGACTTCAGAAAAGACATTCAGGCACGACACCTAAAACCCTTGATCTTTAAAGAAGCGCTGAACAAAAGAAAACGAGGCGTAACGGTTCCTGACTGGATGATCCCCACTGAAAAGACGACCCTTGATGAACTTCTCATTAAGGAAGAACCTTTTGAAAACTGATATAATCTCCTTTTTTCTCTATTGTATCAGTTATCCTTCTGTACTTGTAAATTATTTCGCTTGTACTTATAATCTTGCAGTTCTTCATTGTAACCTGATTCAAAGTTTTAAAGAAAGATTTCAGCGAACGTACTTTACTCCATCAGTACTGAAAAGATCCCAGAAAACAGTAAAAGGGACAAATATTTTATAAGTTCTTTTTATCCTTATGTTTTCATTAAATAGCAATTTTCTTTGTTGCTATGTCATAATCAAATAGGGGGAGATTGTTGATCCAAACCCTCAGTGATTTGATAATGACCCTCTATTAAATACTTAGTGAAAATTGTAAGTAAACAATATGTATCAGAGTTTCACTATTGCTGATAAGTACTAAGATCTTCCAGTACCGCTGATAGGAACTCTCGCTCTTTAGATTAAACATTCAGCGAAACTGTTCATCATTAATGCGCTGAGTCTGTTCAGTCATTATGATGATCGCTGATAAGTTAGTTGTTTACTTATGATCCCTGAAGACAAGTTTCACGTCAACAAAGATTCTACGCTGAAGTCGAAGATCAAGCTCAAGAACCAGCGACAAGTCTCCTAATGAACTGATGTGGATCAGCGAAGACTCAGATTTGTCCACTCAACGTGAAGTATCAAGTACAAGACTTCAGCTATCGCTGAACTTTATCATCTGCTGAATAGTAAATGATAATCGCTGAATCAACGAAAGCTGATCATGAAGTCCTCCGTACAAAGTACTTTTGTCTTAACCACCCTTGCACGCCTCCGTACGAAATGTCAGAAAAGAACCTCCGAATATCTGAAATCGTACAACCACTTTGATACTACACTGTTCATCCTTACGGCTACTAAGGTTGTCAACAAAGGTCAATGACATGCAACCAACCAGCTGATGACACGTGTAAAGTGTATACTGACTTGCATTAAATGCATGCAGTATATAAAGAGATGAACTCACTTCATTTTGAAGTAACTTGCTAACTCTGGACAAGTTCATATCTCTTATCTCAAGATAGGTTATTATTAGTAATTTCCTTATCTTTCTTAGTGCAAGAAACCTTAGTGTTCCAACTTGTTTAGATTTAGGTTTATCCTTAATCTTGTCTCCGCAACAAGCTGTAAATTGTTAATGATTTATCAATAAACAATTTAGAAAAGTAAAATCTGTGTGTTTGTATTCAACCCCCCCCCCCCTTCTACAAACTTGTATAGTCCTTCGGGACCAACACATTCCAAAGGAAGAAGTGACATCAATCTTACATCACAGTGACTCTGGACCATGTGGTGGTCACTTTAGTGGATAAAGGATAGCTGTAAAAGTCCTGCAATCAGGATTTTATTGGCCCACCTTGAACAATGATGCTCATAATTTTGCAAAAAGTTGTGGTGAGTGTCAGAGAAGTGGAAACAACTCTCAACGGAATGAAATGCCCTTAAATGGTATTTTAGAAGTAGAATTATTTGATATTTGGGACATTGACTTCATGGGACCTTTTCCACTGTCCAACAACTGTGCCTATATCCTGGTAGCTGTAGACTACGTGTCCAAATGGGTGGAGGCTATGGCCTGCCATGCCAATGATGCTAAGACCATTGTTAAATTTCTTCACAAGCACATATTCACTAGATTTGGTACACCGTGTGCCTTAATTAGTGATGAAGGCACATATTTCATTAACAATTTGTTAGAGGAAGTCCTGGACAAATATAACATTCAGCACAGGGTGGCAACTGCTTATCACCCGCAAACCAATGGTTTGGCTGAACTGTCCAACAGGGAAATCAAAGGTATTCTAGCTAAGGTAGTCAAGCCACACAGAAAAGATTGGGCCTCCAAATTGGATGATGCCATGTGGGCCTACCGGACTGCTTACAAGACCCCTATTGGAATGTCCCCCTATAAATTGGTTTTTGGAAAGGCTTGTCACTTACATGTGGAATTAGAGCACAAAGCTTACTGGGCTATTAAGGAACTTAACATGAGTCTAGACGAAGCTAGAAGAAAAAGAACTCTACAACTTTGTGAACTGGAAGAACATAGAAATTTTTCGTATGAAAATGCCAAACTTTACAAAGAAAATACCAAAAAATGGCATGACAAGAAAATAGTTCCAAAAGAGTTCTTTGAGGGTCAGCAAGTTTTGTTGTTCAATTCTAGACTCAGGTTATTTCCTGGGAAATTGAATTCCAGGTGGACTGGACCGTATCAGATTGCGAAAGTCTATCCCTATGGTGTTATTGAATTAATTAATCCAGAAAAGGGAGACACTTTCAAGGTAAATGGTCAAAGGGTAAAACCTTTCATCGAGCCTACTACACTGATACAACAACCTTTTGAGGTTGTTCACCTCCAAGATTGAGAAGCCACTTGAGTGCTCTTGGATTTCCCATAATCCAAGAAATTGTAAATATCATTCTAAAAACAAGAAAAATATTTTCATTTTGATTTTGATTCATGTCTAGCTTGTTGTTTTTAAAAGAAAACGAAAAAGAAAAAAATATAGGATGGGATGATTTAAAAAAGAGGAAGAGCGAGGAACTATAATTTTTAACAAAGAAAATAAAAAAAAATCTGGCCCATGGCCAAATTTTTTTATAAAAGGGTGTTTTGGGAATTAAACAGAAGGCTAATTCAGACATAATGGTAAAATGAACTCTCGACGATTAAAATGTTCCGTTCGGAAAAATAATTTACGAGTCGTTTTTACCGAGACCCAAAAATCAGATTTGTTTGGTATTTGCTTAGGCCCAATCGTAAAATTTTAACAAATTTTTTGGCCCATAACAATCTCGGCCCAAGTCTAAATTGCTAGCCCAATCAATTTTCGGCCCATGAAGAGTTTTCTAAAAATCTGATTTGTAGTTTGGTTAGGATAACTAATATGGTTTGGTTTGTCTAAACTGAATTTGTGGTTGTTAGATTTAGGAGAAGTACACTGTAGACTTTATCTCAGTGTGTTGGGAATTTGAACAGTATAGGGAAGTAGAGAGTACTTCATCGTACTGAACAAAAATCAAAAATCTCTCTACCTCTCTATCTCTCTCGTCTTGCATCTCTCTCGACCACAAACGCCGCACACGTCATCGCCGACGCTGACATCCTACCTCTGCTACTTTTCAGTTCTGACTCCATTTTCTGTTCCCTATGAAGACCTTCGGTCCCTCACCTTCTTCTTCTTCTTTTTCTTCTTCTTCTTCTTCTTCTTATACACGAGCAACCAAGCTGGAGAAGCAAACCCATTCCAGCAACTACCCACCTGGAATTTCCGGCCATTGCTCCGATAATCGCCGCCGCTTCTCTCAGCCATCACCGATCATCGATCCTCATGGAGAACCAAAACCCTAACATACCCTATTTCTTCGGTTCTACCTCTGTAACCCAACAATCACCGAACCCCACTCGGAACCAAACCTCTATCGTCACTCGCGATTTTCTAGGTCTTAGAAGCACTCCGACAGAGTTTCACCGAGCACCACCGGAGATTCAGCAATATCTCCTTGACGAACAGCGCGCCGCCGCACTACCACCGCATCCGCCGGGGTACCCTACTGCGAGGTATGACTCTCAACCCCCTCACTCTCGACCTTTATCTCTTGCACCCCAACCCTTTGCGTCCGCGGTCGTGCTGGACTCGAACGGCGAACCGATTCTGACCAGACCATCTGCTTTCCGACCGATCCGGCGACAACCTAGGTTAAACATAGATTACCCTCCTATCGCTCCCACCGCCGTACCACTTGACCACCGAACCATTTTTCCCACTCTCACCCTACCACTAGCTCACTCAACCCCCATCACTACCACCACGGCCATCGCCCCTACGTCTTCACCAGACCCCATTTCGATTGCACCACCACTCACCTCACCCCTCACCGTGAGCACTGCCCAACCCAAACTACATATCCAGTACACAAGGAGGAACAAGGCAGTGGCCAAAACTGATGACACACCAATAAAAAAGACAAAAATCGATAATACAGGTGTGGTCATCAGAGAAAGGGAAGAAGGGGAGACTAGCGACTCCACTGCTAATTCGGATGATGAGGTGCAGATGGAAGAACAGGCTGCATTGCCCATACAAACTGTCACACAACAGAACTAGGGTAAAACAAAAGTGGGTAACATCTCTAAACTCCATATTACTCACATGAATATGTTTAGTTGTCATGAGGCATTGATACGTCATAAATCTCTTGAAACTAAATTCGCACATTCTCCGAAAGGTTTTGATCAGCGCATATTACTTTCACACCCACAGTTTCAACAAACAATCACCAAACTGGGATGTGAGCTACTTTGTAGTGTCCCAGATTCATACAATATAGACTGGATACATGATTTTTATTCCGAACTTTCAGTTACAAACGGAATTGAACTCACTGTCAGAAAAACCCCAGTTTGTGTGTCGACTTTTAAAATTAATAAAATGTTGGGATTGGTGCCGCCCCCATACTCATCTGAGTTTCGGAGGCTCTGTAATCATGCAACCGACACTAACTTGGAAGCAGTCCTTAAAAGGATTGATCATGAAGGGTCACGTTGGGAACTCAACGTATTTTGCGCACACAATGTCTGATACCAGAAGTTAATGTTTAGTATTACTTTTTAAGACACACGTTGATTCCTACCTCACATGACACTAACCTATGCATGTTTAGAGTTATGATTCTCTATTGTATTATGGAGGGACATAAAATAGATATCGGCCGGCTCATTTCCAATACCATCCTTGGAGGTGCGGATAGGGCTAATGCACGAATGCCGCATCCCACCATAATACACTCTCTCATGCATCAAGCAAAGGTTCCCATTTTATCCAGTGATTGCTTTTCGAAAGATAAGATGATCATGGATAAAATGACCGTCGAGCGGTTGTTGCGCAATAACACACACTTCTAACCTACGAGCGACAGTGACAGACTAGCTTCCTTAGAGGCAACCCTTCACTCCTTTAAAAAGGAAATTAGGGCGGCACTAAGTGAACACAAACACTTATTCACCACACAGATCACTGAACTACCCGAAGACATGTGGACCACTCTGAAGAGGTGGAGGAGAGAAGATAGAGAAGAGAGACATGCTTGGTTGAAGTATGAGAAAGCAAAAGATGATGCCATGCGTTTAATTTGGAGCAAGAAGCACCCGAACATCCTGAAGACACTACCCAAGTTCCCGATGCACTTACTATGGCAGCCCGTGGGGCAGCATCTTACTCCTTCGGAGTAGGGCAAGTTCTTCCTATCATCCTTCTTTAGTTTATGTTTTTACATTTTATGTCGAGTATTAGCTTTAATTTTGTTAGTATGTGAATTCTTTGTGTTGTTATTTGTGGAAGGTACTATTTCTTTTATTCTCATGCATTCATGCAACCCATGCACACGTATTTTACTTATGATTCGTTGCTCTTTTTGTTTAGTTGTTCCATAGCCTCGAATAATTTCTTTGTTTTCTTGATCTCACTCTTTTCACACATCACTAGAACTAGCCGTCTAACTTTTTGTCTCACCAATTTTTGTTGGAGAAAGATTTTTGCATACACCATACACATGATACACAAATCTTACCAACAATTGGTTCGATTTTTCTTCAATGTTCAATGAGGACATTGAACCGTTCAAAGTTTTAGGGAGGAGATATGGTTATTATTCATACCATATCAATTTTTGCACATATCTCCATGCATACCCATGTACACATACACACGTTCAAAAATGCACACGTAAAAACACATAAACACTCAAAAAGAGCAAAGCTCTACATACGTTTTCCGTGCATACTTGTCAAGTGTCAAAGACACTTATTCGGACCAATGTGTCCGGATGCAATTCCTCAAAATGAGAAGATGGAAAATATTTCCATATGTTGAAAGTGGTACAAAGGCAATTGCCAAACCATTCACGACATGTGCATTTTTTTTCCAATTAGACATTGAGTTGTTCGGCTAGCTTATGGTTGATGTGTTTTAAAGAATGAGTTGAGGAACATTGAGTTGTAAAGGGCTATTTTTTCTCAACTAAAAGAAAGTAGTAATTGTTTCATTGAGTTGAATACAAATGCATGTTTGTGGGATTCTTGAGAACTTGGCTAAATCGTCACTTTCCATATTGACACAACTTCATTTCGTTCAAAAATTGTGCTCTTAATGAAGTTGCTTGAGGACAAGCAACAGTTCGAATTTGCGGTTGTGATAGAGTTATTTGTTTAACCCTATTTTAGCTATATAATTCTAAATTTTGAACCATTTTGCCATCCCATTTAGTTAATTTTAGTAATTATAGCGATTTTAGCGTAAAATAAATAAGTTGGGCCCTTGTATGTAAAGTTGTCCAAAAACGTCTCTAAATACATGAAAAACGTCCAAAAACGCTTATTTTAAATTCTATACTTTTCAGGTAGCGTAGAACGGTCTTTTGGAGCTCGTGAGATAAAAAGATAGCAGACAAGACGGAATAGACGACTCCAACTTTTGAAGACCGGGCTTTTTGGCGTTCGTAGATATCGCGCATTTTGGATCGACGTTTGTGGAAATTCTTTTGGGCCGGCCACGTATATTGCTTGGGCCGAATTTACATAGCTTGCAAACATCATATTTTGGGCTTGGAGCATTTTTGTTGATGGGCTTCTAAAACCGATCCATATGGCCATTCGACCCATGGATATTGTAATCCATGGGCATAACCCATCTTAGTCATCTTCTTCTCCAAGGCACATTGTTGCTATATATATGTTTGTATGCTGCAGTAGAAAATACACCTGGTACTCCATATATTGGAACACCAAAACACTTCCTATTACTATGGTTTGTTAGCAATTAGTTAGATTAGTTTAGCTTAAGCAAGTGAGCATTAGAGCCAAAGCTCTAGCTCACGACTCGAACCTCTCGGTTTCCACCATTGGTTCGGTTTGGTTTGTATACTGAAGTCCTGCTCGATAGCTCTCGATTGTAACCCGTTTCCAGCACCTTCTAATCTCAGTTTGTTACGTTAATCTTGTTACTAATCTCCTGTTTTACGATTTTATTTATGCACCCATCGATTTACTTACTTTCAATTCCTTTGCATTCAGTTTTCATTTGCTTAGTCACGGTTTCATTTCTGCAGTTTACCACCTCGATACTAACCTTTATTCTCCCTACTTTCGGTTTTGTTAGTTTACTCGTAATCTCGATACTAATCATCCTCTTGAGCTCACGGTTTTACTTAGTTAATGCTAATCTCGATAATCTCGTTCTTTGCAGGTTTTATAATCTTGTTGTTTTTAAGTTTCATTTCCTTCTTTTCGAATATAGTTTACTAACTTGTCGTTAATCTCGTTTAATTTACTAGTTACGGTTTTTAATCAACGCTCTTCTCTTCCCTTAAACTCGTAGTTGAATTTAGTTGTAATCTCGCTTTATAATTCTCGTTTGGTTATTTTCTTGTACAAGTAATTTTAATCATGTCATCGTTAGTTATTAACCAAAGTTTTCCATTCTAAGTTTACATTTAAAACAAGATTTTCCACATAGATTTCAAGTTGTCGTTAACTTCTCATTAGATAATTTTGTCGTTACTTGCATAACAAGTTACGTCTTTTTCATGCATTGTCCATCTCCATTATTTGCTTTCCATTTGTGTACATCTCTTATAATTAGAAACCGAACGACGATGGGCTAACTGTCTTAGTTCGGGGTATGAAGTGAAGTTGGGACTGAGACTAATAATTAAATAGAAAGGTGTCGCGTACTGCATGATTGTCCAAAGTTATTTAAATCAATGTTATATTTTGTGGTGTAAAAACAGTTGACCAATTGACACCTGGTTCATTGTATCATGAAATAGTCGACGTCTGAGATAACTGAGGAATGCGGTCTCATCGCTATATTTAATTATTAGTATCACCCCAATGGATCTTTATACCCTGTGCTTCTTTTTGTAACTGATTTCTGTCATTAGCTGTTAATCAAACCAAAATACTGTTTTCGAATTCGCCATCTGAAACTCGCTTTTACGAACTAGACTTTAAAAAGAGAAACTTTTCCATGCTTCCCTGTGGGTTTGATATCCGGTACTTTTGTACCATTATTACTTGTTTTGAGACGATAGTAAACCAAGATCTATACTTGCGTTAAGGTTTATTTATTATCAGTTTTAAAGGGTATGGTCTAATAAACAACATGTTTTTGGCTATATAATTTAAAGGGACAACCAAGTTCTCACCAACAATCTGGAAACAGATTGTTCTTCGAGTTTAAAATAAAAATCTTAAACTTGACATTTCATATGTTTTTCCAGAATCCATTCCTTAAAAGGAAACTGGAAAATAAGAACATTCACTATGTTTTGTCCTTTTGTTCAAAACTAGAAAAACCCTAATTTCCATTTCTTTCTCTAAATGGAAAGTGCAATAACCCTAAAACCTCTTATTTTGGAAATTTTATTCATTTTAAGAACTTATCTTCATATTCTTCATGTTTATATGTTGTAAACATAAATGGCATCTACTGAAGCTCCCACTGCTCAGTCCCCTACTACATCTGAAAGTACTGAACTCGTCAAAGCTCCTCCTGTCAACTTCAAAATCGAGCAAGTAACCTTTTAAGGAAACAATCCCTATGCCCTCTTCAACTTTCCTCCAAGGAAGAAGATCACACACCTGAACGACGTTGTCAATTTCCTTCAGGCCTGTCCTCTATCGACAGCTCTGACCATCAAACCTCCTGCTCACCGACATCTTCTTGCTCAGTTCTGGTATACTGCCAGAAGAGCTCAGATCACCTCCACCAAGGACCCCAATAAGAAAATCGATGTCATCCTCTTTGACACCGAACATGGTTCTTCCAAGATTACTCCCGGCGCTATCAGGTGTGCCCTCAACCTTCCTGGTAGTACAAAAGAAAAACGCTTCGTTCCTCTACCTAATCCCAAGAACCCCGCTGATAGAGATGAACTCATTGAATTCTTTGATGCAATGAAGTATGTTTGGGGAACAGGGATAGACGGCCTCCCTAAGAAGAAGCTTACCACGATCCAGAAGTCCAAAATGGCCAACGAGATGAACTTCATCTTCGCTCATCTGATCAGCTGCATGACAGCTAAGGTTGGTTCCACTGACCAAGCCTCCAAACCCCAACAGGCTATGGGGTACGCACTGCTGAAGGGCCTTCACATCGACTGGGCCAAAATCCTTTTTGACGACATGATGCTCAGAGTCGACGAAACAAAGTGGCCGCTGACTGTTCCATATCCCCGTTTTATGAGCGCTCTCTTCCTACAAGGGCTCGGGGACAAATACCCGAAGGTGGGCGACCTGAAATTATCACAGGTGCCTAAGGTTCTCGATTACTCTACCATGCCAAACGAGGTACGTCTCACTACTCTCTTATCTATTCTCAGACCTACTTCTGCAGCTACCACTGCGGCAACGGTAATCCCAACCGCTGGTACCCAGGCTGCAAATTCCACTCCTTCTAGAAAAAGGAAACCTTCTGACACCCCACTTGGCGCCCATAAGCCCAAGAAGTCCTCCAAGGAGCAACCCCCCAAGCCTTCCCAGACTGAAGACTCCACGTCTCTCTCTCAACAGAAGATGTTGGAAAGTTTTGTGGTACGCTCTGCCATAGCTGCTGAAACCACTTCAGCGTCTCTATACGTTGAGGTTGTCTTGGAACAGAACACCCCTCCCTCAGTACCTCTAAGTACTACATAAGTATTCATCGGCGGATCCAACGCTGAATCCGGCACCCAATCCCTCTTCTCAACCATCATTCCTCCCACTATTTCTTTGGTCACTCCACCTGTTTTCCCCCCACTCTCTACGGCAACCATCATCTTGAGTGATACATCTGCTGAAGCTCTACAGCGGATGATGGATCAGAATACATGACATGCGGGCACTTCACAACATCAAGGATCATTGGAAGACGACTACGAAAAATATTCAGGTTATCGAAACTTCGATGACTTCGTCAACCAACCCGCAGGTATACACAACACCTTAAACACTCCTCTCTCAAAATCCCCAACTTCTGAGCTTTCCTTTGTTCATAAGTTTACAACTGTTACAGGTCCTAATTTGGGAGACATCAACAACTCCCTCAAGGATTTGACAACAAAGGTGGAATCGCTCACCACCACACACTCTGCAAACTCTTCAGTGGTTACAAACGCTGGAGAGGCTCTCAAGACACTCACCAATGAGGTGAAAGGCAAAGCCTCCAGTGCTGATCTGGAGAAGGTGGAAGGCAGCCTATCCAACATGGCTACTACTCTGGCTGAAAACCCTAAATCCATCAACACCCTGAACTCTACCAACAGCACCCTCTCCAACAACTTCACCACCCTGTCGAACGAAATCACATCGTTGTCGACAGTGGTTGGAACTCTTCAGGGAGAGGTATCTACTATAAAGTCTGAGGTGAGCACTGTGAAGAATCTACTGTAGCAAATCCTCGATCGCCTGAACGCTCCAACCTGTGCTCCATCCCATTTTACTCAGGTTGATCGAGAGACTCTTGAAACGATCCGCCCTGCTATTTCTGGCATGGAAGACAGAATAGCAAGGGTGGAAACTTTCATTGGGATCACTGGCCTGGAAGATAGTGACCCAAAGCATGCTGATGCTACTGCTGCTACTGTATCCTCCCCCATCCGTCATGTGGAAGAGGGGGAGAAGACTCAAGAAGACCTTCCCCATAACTCTGAGGGGGAGGGTATTATTTCTGGTACTGCTGACAAACCTCAGGGAGATGAACACCCTGAGGGAAACGAGTTCTCCCAACACCACGATGATTCTGAGGGGGAGAATGTGGAAGAACATGCAGACTCACCTATGCATGTTGAGTCTGATGAAGAAGATGAGGAAGAAGAAGAAGACGAGGAAGAACTCGATCTTGCTGACGATGAACCATCATCATCCCCTAAAGATGATGATGATGATGATGAAGATGATGAAGATATCGACTACTCCTTCCATCCTAGAAGGGCCCCTCCTCAAAAGGGGTTGTGATTAAAGAATCATCAGGGGAGGGGACCACGAAAAAGCCTGCAGCGACTGAAGCCGACAAGGGCAAAAATAAAGTCGTCACTACTGAAGGCAATCTGACGAACTTGCTTCGAAAGCCAGTTTGTCAGTCCTCTCCCCTGCTTGAGGGTGAAGCTGAAGTTCCTCCAGCAACTGCAACTCCAATAATTCCAGCCCCGAGCGCTGAAGAAATAATCCCAGTCTTGGACTTCGCTAAGACTGATGAACCAGAAGAACAACTGCTCTCTCATAATAAAAGACCTTCTTTGGCTCCTCAAAAGCTAAGTGAAGAAGAACTAAAAAGGAGAGAATCAATGATCAAACAGTTTGAGGATTAGCGAATCATCCCTGCCCCACGATTCAAAATAACAAGACTGGAAGTCGCTGAACACCTTAAAGCTGAAAAACAACTCGCCGATCGAAAGAGAGCTGAAGAACAAGATAAAGCCTACGCCATCAAGCTCATGCAACAATCGGTTAAAGACACTGAACTGAGGAAGACTCCTATCTCAGTTCAACGTCAATTGTGGAAGGACGCCCAAAATATCGTCGAAGAAAAGACCAAGATATCTGACTCAACCCTGAGTTGGTGCAAAGAAAGATTAAACTATCGATACAAGGTCTCCAGAATAAACAAAGTGAACATCAGAGGAAGGATTTCCATAAACGTTCGAGTTGTTGACGTCGACATATTCAGAGAAAATGGTAACAAGGAAACCATCTATGCTTCTTCAATCAGCAAGTACGGTTTCTCTGAGTGGTTGGAGACGCGAATAGCCATTCAGCGATCATGCTCAACTTTTAAAGACCATGTCGAGAAAGTTTTGAATAAATAGATCGACTTGGTTACATCTGCTGTGGATATTCCTCCTCCTCCTGCTCCCGCTCAACGAAGAAGGCCTGCTACAAAGAAAAAGATAATACCTTCAGACTCAGGCGAAACAAAACTGGAATTGGGTTTTCACGCGAAGAAGTTATTGGTCCTAGCCCTGATCTCTCATGTCTCGATGTCCCTTTGCCCCCTGGTGAACGCTTTATCCCTGGAAAAGTCTGAAGCGAACCTTATGGTATCTTCTTCAGAGACCACGATGGACGAGAATGCTTTCAATGCATTTCTGAGCTATGCATTGCCCCTATCGAACAGCTCAAGGATCTTGTCTATTGGTGTGGTTTTAGAGATGATCTTCTCGGACACTTCATGAAGCCCCTGATCTTTAAAGAAGCAAAGCGAAGACGGGATCTTGGAGAGAAAGTCCCTGATTGGATGATCCCTACCACAAACTCCCTTGATGAACTTCTCATTAAGGATGAACCTATATAGCTGATAGGATTCCCTATAATTCTTCTATCTTTATCAGTTTATATCTTTTGTACCTGTAAATTTTATTTGTTGTACTTGTAATTTTTCTACTTCCCTCTGTAACATATACGAAGTTTAAAGAAAAATTTCAGCGAATGTACTTTACTCCATCAGTACGTAAAAGATCCCCGAAAATAGTAGATGGGATAAATATTTTATGAGTTCTATTTATCCTTATGTTTTCTTACTTAGCAATTTTCTTTTACTGCTATGTCATAATCAAATAGAGGGAGATTGTTGATCCAAACCCTCAATGATTTGATCATGACTCTATGAGAAACACTTAGTGAAAATTGTAAGTAGACAATATGTATTAGAGTTTCACTATCGCTGATAAGTACTAAGACTGTTATAGTACCGCTGATAGGAACTCTCGTTATTTAATTTATACATTCAGCGATACTGTTCATCAGTAAGCCCTGAGTCTGTTCAGTCTCACTGATGATCGCTGATAAAATATGTTGTTTACTTATGATCCCTAAAGACAAGTTTCACGTCAACTATGTTCTACGCTGAATTTGAAGATCAAGCCGAAGAACCAGCGACAAGTCTACTAATGAACTGATGCGGATATCAACGAAGCCAAGACCTGTCCACTTAACGTGAAGTTTCAAGTAGAAGACTTCAGCGAACGCTGAACTTTATCACTAGCTGATAAAGAACTATTCAGCGAACGTTGATCATGAAGTTTCCTCTACAAGTTACTTTTGTCTTATCCCCTTGCACGTCTCCGTACGATCTGTCAGAACGGATATCCCTTTTGTCCAGAATCGTACAACCAACTCTGATTCTACACTGTTCATCATGCGGCCACTGTTTTGTCGACTGAAGTCAAACCATGCAACCAACCAGCGGTTGCCACGTGTAAAGTTGTACTGTTATGCATTAAATGCATGCAGTATATAAAGGAAACCCTACCTCAGAAATGAAGTGCTCGGCCATCTCCTTCTTCTTGCTATTCTGTGTGTTAGAATATTATCCTTACTATTCTTATATTTTCTCTAGCTTATTTCTAGTGCAAGAAATCTTAGTGATTCTCATAACTTGTTTAGATTAGGTTTATTCCTTAATCTTGTTCCGCAACAAGTTGTAAATTGTTTGATACATATCAATAAACAATTTAGAAAAGTAAAAATCGTGTGTTTGTATTCAACCCCCCCCCCCCCCCCTTTCTACAAACTCGTATAACCCTTTCGGGACCAACATTTTTTTGTCCCATGTCTATGATGTAGACATTTTCCATCCTTTTCCTAGAGAGAACCACTTTCATGTTCTTGTCAACAATTGTACACATACAAAGTTCAAAGATAACTTTGTATCCCAAATCACATAGTTGACTTATACTTAGAAGATTATGCATGAGACCTTCAACAAATGCAACTCTGTTGAAAGTAACAGATCCGTTGGAGAGAGTTCCATAACCTTTTGTGTAACCTCTAGAGTTGTCACCAAAAGTTACAGATGGACCCTTTTCAGACACATACTTAATTAGAAGAGATTTGTTCCCTGTCATGTGATGTGAGCACCCACTATCCAAATACCAGATTTGATCGTGCTCATGAACCTGCATGCATACACAGATTAGTTCCTTGGTACCCATTTGGTGGTGGGTCCTTTGGGGTTAGAGGAGGAAGAGTCCTTAGGTTTGGTTCTGTCAATCCTTTCCTTTGGACAATCTTTTGCAAGATGAAAAGTGTCACCACAGTTGTAACACTTTCTATAGATAAACATCTTTTTAGATTTTTGCATTTTCTCTTTTCCTTTCCCTTTTACATCAACTTGAATAGCTTTAGGACCAAAACTGGACATTAAAGAAGTAAAACCCAAAACACTTTTGGAGAGAGTGGAGTGATTGCTTTTATCAAAAGTTTTTGAAAGTTCAGGAAACTTTCTCTTCAAGGTTTGTTTGAAACCTTTGTCATTTTTGAAGATCTTTGATTTTGAAAAATCAAGCGAAGAGACTTCATCAATGGTTAAATCTTTCAAGAGATCATGAAGGAGTTTTGAAACATCATTGAAATCTTGTGTCTCAAGGTTTTGGACAGAAGAAGATTCTTTAGCTTTTATAAACATTCTGAATTTTAAAGCTTCATTTAGATCATCTGAGTTAAAAGAAATAGAGTCACATGAGCTTGACTCTGAGGAATCATGCCATACACTAGAGGTAGAGGCAAGAGCGTGAGAAGAGGTTTCAAAATCCGTTTTTCTAAAGCCTAAACCAAATTTATTATCACAAGAGATTTGGTCTTGAAAGATTTTCTCAAGATTTTTCGAAGAACTAGTCCATTTTCTAACAGTCTCTTGTTCTCTTTTTAGTCTCTTAAAAAGCTTGTTTTTCTCTTTTGAAATAATGTGGTTTATGGTTTTCAGGTCCTCAAGTTCATCTTTGATTTCCTCAAACTTTTCAAGTTTAGACATACAGATTTCAAGTTGAGAAGTGAGATTTTTAACTTGAACCGACTTTCTTTTCTTGGCATCCTTGATGGTATAAAAGTCATTAGTTAAGGATTCATATGCATCAATCTTTTCAGTGTCAGTCATAGAATTAGAGAGATGTACCTGAGAGTATGATGTCGAGCACCCAGTTGACACCAGAGCCATTGCAGAGGTAGCCTTTTCAGAAACTTCCATATCTTCAGATATGGCCATGAAACACATGTTGGGAGAGTCTTTGACACTGTCAGAAGTTTCCTCTTCATCCTAATCATGAATTTCTGCCATGAGCCCCTTTCCTTTTCTGAGGAGACCCTCATTTCTTTCTTTCTCTTTCTTGTACTTGGCCTTGTACTTCTCAGCACGTTCTTGATGATCTTGAGAAGATGGTGGAGTACTTTTTCTGGAAAAGGTTGATTTGAAGGAGTTGTTTTTGGGTGCTCGACATCATACTCTGATCTCTCATGTCTGGAATTGGGTTTTCACGCGAAGAAGTTATTGGTCCTAGCCCTGATCTCTCATGTCTCGATGTCCCTTTGCCCCCTGGTGAACGCTTTATCCCTGGAAAAGTCTGAAGCGAACCTTATGGTATCTTCTTCAGAGACCACGATGGACGAGAATGCTTTCAATGCATTTCTGAGCTATGCATTGCCCCTATCGAACAGCTCAGGGATCTTGTCTATTGGTGTGGTTTTAGAGATGATCTTCTCGGACACTTCATGAAGCCCCTGATCTTTAAAGAAGCAAAGCGAAGACGGGATCTTGGAGAGAAAGTCCCTGATTGGATGATCCCTACCACAAACTCCCTTGATGAACTTCTCATTAAGGATGAACCTATATAGCTGATAGGATTCCCTATAATTCTTCTATCTTTATCAGTTTATATCTTTTGTACCTGTAAATTTTATTTGTTGTACTTGTAATTTTTCTACTTCCCTCTGTAACATATACGAAGTTTAAAGAAAAATTTCAGCGAATGTACTTTACTCCATCAGTACGTAAAAGATCCCGGAAAATAGTAGATGGGATAAATATTTTATGAGTTCTATTTATCCTTATGTTTTCTTACTTAGCAATTTTCTTTTACTGCTATGTCATAATCAAATAGAGGGAGATTGTTGATCCAAACCCTCAATGATTTGATCATGACTCTATGAGAAACACTTAGTGAAAATTGTAAGTAGACAATATGTATTAGAGTTTCACTATCGCTGATAAGTACTAAGACTGTTACAGTACCGCTGATAGGAACTCTCGTTATTTAATTTATACATTCAGCGATACTGTTCATCAGTAAGCCCTGAGTCTGTTCAGTCTCACAGATGATCGCTGATAAAATATGTTGTTTACTTATGATCCCTAAAGACAAGTTTCACGTCAACTATGTTCTACGCTGAATTCGAAGATCAAGCCGAAGAACCAGTGACAAGTCTACTAATGAACTGATGCGGATATCAACGAAGCCAAGACCTGTCCACTCAACGTGAAGTTTCAAGTAGAAGACTTCAGCGAACGCTGAACTTTATCACTAGCTGATAAAGAACTATTCAGCGAACGTTGATCATGAAGTTTCCTCTACAAGTTACTTTTGTCTTATCCCCTTGCACGTCTCCGTACGATCTGTCAGAACGGATATCCCTTTTGTCCAGAATCGTACAACCAACTCTGATTCTACACTGTTCATCATGCGGCCACTGTTTTGTCGACTGAAGTCAAACCATGCAACCAACCAGCGGTTGCCACGTGTAAAGTTGTACTGTTATGCATTAAATGCATGCAGTATATAAAGGAAACCCTACCTCAGAAATGAAGTGCTCGGCCATCTCCTTCTTCTTGCTATTCTGTGTGTTAGAATATTATCCTTACTATTCTTATATTTTCTCTAGCTTATTTCTAGTGCAAGAAATCTTAGTGATTCTCATAACTTGTTTAGATTAGGTTTATTCCTTAATCTTGTTCCGCAACAAGTTGTAAATTGTTTGATACATATCAATAAACAATTTAGAAAAGTAAAAATCGTGTGTTTGTATTCAACCCCCCCCCCCCCTTTCTACAAACTCGTATAACCTTTTCGGGACCAACATTTTTTTGTCCCATGTCTATGATGTAGACATTTTCCATCCTTTTCCTAGAGAGAACCACTTTCATGTTCTTGTCAACAATTGTACACATACAAAGTTCAAAGATAACTTTGTATCCCAAATCACATAGTTGACTTATACTTAGAAGATTATGCATGAGACCTTCAACAAATGCAACTCTGTTGAAAGTAACAGATCCGTTGGAGAGAGTTCCATAACCTTTTGTGTAACCTCTAGAGTTGTCACCAAAAGTTACAGATGGACCCTTTTCAGACACATACTTAATTAGAAGAGATTTGTTCCCTGTCATGTGATGTGAGCACCCACTATCCAAATACCAGATTTGATCGTGCTCATGAACCTGCATGCATACACAGATTAGTTCCTTGGTACCCATTTGGTGGTGGGTCCTTTGGGGTTAGAGGAGGTAGAGTCCTTAGGTTTGGTTCTGTCAATCCTTTCCTTTGGACAATCTTTTGCAAGATGAAAAGTGTCACCACAGTTGTAACACTTTCTATAGATAAACATCTTTTTAGATTTTTGCATTTTCTCTTTTCCTTTCCCTTTTACATCAACTTGAATAGCTTTAGGACCAAAACTGGACATTAAAGAAGTAAAACCCAAAACACTTTTGGAGAGAGTGGAGTGATTGCTTTTATCAAAAGTTTTTGAAAGTTCAGGAAACTTTCTCTTCAAGGTTTGTTTGAAACCTTTGTCATTTTTGAAGATCTTTGATTTTGAAAAATCAGGCGAAGAGACTTCATCAATGGTTAAATCTTTCAAGAGATCATGAAGGAGTTTTGAAACATCATTGAAATCTTGTGTCTCAAGGTTTTGGACAGAAGAAGATTCTTTAGCTTTTATAAACATTCTGAATTTTAAAGCTTCATTTAGATCATCTGAGTTAAAAGAAATAGAGTCACATGAGCTTGACTCTGAGGAATCATGCCATACACTAGAGGTAGAGGCAAGAGCGTGAGAAGAGGTTTCAAAATCCGTTTTTCCAATGCCTAAACCAAATTTATTATCACAAGAGATTTGGTCTTGAAAGATTTTCTCAAGATTTTTCGAAGAACTAGTCCATTTTCTAACAGTCTCTTGTTCTCTTTTTAGTCTCTTAAAAAGCTTGTTTTTCTCTTTTGAAATAATGTGGTTTATGGTTTTCAGGTCCTCAAGTTCATCTTTGATTTCCTCAAACTTTTCAAGTTTAGACATACAGATTTCAAGTTGAGAAGTGAGATTTTTAACTTGAACCGACTTTCTTTTATTGGCATCCTTGATGGTATAAAAGTCATTAGTTAAGGATTCATATGCATCAATCTTTTCAGTGTCAGTCATAGAATTAGAGGGATGTACCTGAGAGTATGATGTCGAGCACCCAGTTGACACCAGAGCCATTGCAGAGGTAGCCTTTTCAGAAACTTCCATATCTTCAGATATGGCCATGAAACACATGTTGGGAGAGTCTTTGTCACTGTCAGAAGTTTCCTCTTCATCCTAATCATGAATTTCTGCCATGAGCCCCTTTCCTTTTCTGAGGAGACCCTCATTTCTTTCTTTCTCTTTCTTGTACTTGGCCTTGTACTTCTCAGCACGTTCTTGATGATCTTGAGAAGATGGTGGAGTACTTTTTCTGGAAAAGGTTGATTTGAAGGAGTTGTTTTTGGGTTTCTCATACTTAGAAGAGAACTTGTCAGATGATGTGGTCCTGGATTTTACAACATGCTTACTTCTGCACTCAGATGCGAAATGTCCTTTCTTACGACAATTAAAACACTCCTCATTTGATTTATCGGAAGAGGGGGTTTTTGTGGAGGAGAAGGGTTTTTTGAAAGTTCTAGATTTGCTAGAAGGACGAGACTTGTTCTTGAAACCAGCCATCATAGCCATTTCATCAGATATCTGCTCAACCGAGGTTTCCTCACCTTCATCGTCGGCATCACTTAGATATGCCTCCGTTTGGTGGGTAGATTTATTCTGGCTGTCATTGTCAGAGTCTGATGAAGGATAGGTGATTTGAGGAACACTTTGAGATTTCTTGGAAGTTTCACTGACAAGGGCTATAGAAGAGCCTTTTATCTCTTTAATGAAAGACTTCTTTTGTAGTTTGGTTTGTTCAAAATTGAAAAGAGTTCCATACAAGACAGTTAAGGGCATGAACTCAAGATCCTTGGTTGTCTTGATGCAAGTGCATATGTTCTCCCAAAATTCTGGGAGACAATCCATGAACTTGCATAAGACTTCCTCATTTTCATAGACTCTGCCCAATAACTTCAAATCATTTAGAAGACTGTTGAAACGATTATAATAACTGGAGAGAGATTATACTTTCTCATGAGCAAAGAGCTCAGACTTTCTGATGAGAGCAATCTTTTTGCTCTTCTTCATTTCCTCCGTACCTTCGTACAGTACACACAGTGAGGTCCATATTTCTTTAGCAGTTTCAAAGTTTACTAGAGAGTGATAGACCTCATCAGGAAGGGAGAGAGCAATAATAGCCCTGACCTTAGAGTCAAGAGAGACCAGGCGCTTTTCTTCATCAGTGTATTTCTTAGGGTTTTTAAGAATATAGCGACCAGTAGCTTTAGATTTTTCTTCATCAGAAGAATCATTTGAATCATCAGATTCATCTTTATCAGCAGTTTCTTTTCCAGCCCTCTGCGTTTCATAGCGAGCCCAGACTCTAGGAATGATGGGTCCCTCTTTGAGAATGGTTGGATATCTAGTATCCACTCCATCCATGAATAGCATCATGCGACTTTTCCAGAGAGCAAAGTTGTTTGGGTTAAACTTTGGAGGTTTGGCTATGGAGCCGTTTTCAGAGAAATTGTTTTGAAAAGTTATTTCATTGTTTGAAGAGGAAGAGGCAGCCATTGCAGATCAAGTTTATGAACTAAATTTTCTGCTCTGATACCACTTGTTAGTCCCAGATGGCTTAACAAGTATTATAGAAGGGGGGGTTAAATACAATACTCAAAGTTTACTTAATTTAATTCTATTATTGAAAATCTTTCAACAAGAATTACACATAGAAACTAAAGAATGTTGCGAAAAAGAACATGTAAAACTATTCTAACAATCTTTCTCAAAGTATACTGAAAACAAAACAACTTGAACACTTAGAATCAAAGCTATAGAGTTCTTGAGAAATGGAGAATGCTTGCACTGAGAAAATTCGTCCAGAAAGTGTAACCTTGCATGTGAGCTTCTTCCTCCTTTTATAGTGTATGAAGCATTAAATGCTTAGGACACTTGTCATCAGGAGATTCAAAGGTAGAGGTTGACTTCTGAAAAGTTGATATGTCTTTTTCACCTTTTCCTTGGTACCGGAAAGAATGTCTATGCTGGAAGAGATGTTATATGGTAATGGATAAAACGACAAATTGTCACTTTATCTGACAATAGGATATTGTCCCATAATAAATGATCTTCTCAATTTGTGTCTTCCAAGAATTAATCCACCGATGGTGTTCCGCCGACTTGACCTGAGATCGGTGGGAAATCTTGAACATTGCATCCATGAAGATTGCTGAGTTCCCACCGATTTGAGGCTGTTATCGGTGGGACTCTTGTTGGCCTATCATAGGGATAGATCGGTGGGAGTTGTCCACCGATGTGCATAGGGATCATTGGTGGATAAAGACTTGATGTTTTTTGAGAAGATTATTCTTCACTTCCACATATGAGAATATCTTCAAGCTTGGTTTCGGTTGATCTTCGATTTCACCGAACATTTGCTATCTTGTACAAGTCATTGTAAAGAACCAATCTAAAATATTCTAAGTAAGATTTAGGGGAAACATCGGTGAGTCAATTTCAAATCTTTGGTGACCCAACAATATCATATATCCCTTGGGAGTTGATTTATTCACCCCGTATGTATGGAATCTGTTTCCTATGTATGTGGGAATGGGGGGTCTGCTTGGGCCCCGTGGGCGAAAGGGGAGTCGGCTTGGGCCCCGATCGTAGATACAACCATGTGGTAGAGATTGTCTATGAACACTGTGCAATTACCCATGTATGGTGTTGATTGGTTGAAATGTTTTGATGGGCCTTTAAGGCGGTTTCCATATCAATATATGTGGTTGTTAATATGTTTTCGGGAGGGAATTCACTAGACCTCATGGTCTAACCCTCGCTTTTCAAAAATTAAAACCATTTTCAGGTTAGAGTTTTGTTTGGGGTTTCATCCAAAGAAGATGAAAAGAGGTGACGCTGTAAAAGAGGAGTAGTCTAGTGGTGGCTTGCAGTTCACCGTCGGGCTTCCTGTAGCATCTCAGTTGTGAAGGGGTTTATCCGCTGCGTACTAAGAGTTAGAATCGTTGTAATGTGTACAATTTGGGACCGTTTTGGTTGTAACTCTATGAATTATGTTTTATGGATTTTGGGTTGTTACATGGAATGTAAACATACATGTCCTCTATCCCTCTATCTTGTAGAGCAACTGCTTCCATGAAATTTAAAGACCCTGACTAGTGCAAAGTGTGTGGGAAAAAGGGGCAATACTAGTAACATTAGGTGTGTATTATAGTTGTGGGCATATACTACAGGATTGGGTTCCGGTGAAAATCGTGAGAAGTGGTTACATGAGAAATGGATGCATATTAGGATGAGATGCACCAAGAGAAGATGCCGTGAGATGCACCAGATCAATTCTCTTCTAAACCGCAATTCATAAGAGAACATTTGATTAAAAGTGATCAACGGTTCAGATCTACTTCTCACACATTTCTCACAATAACCTCAACTTTTTACACGATGGTGCGCCTATTCTACAAGCTAATTAAGCCTACAAAGTTATTTTTATGGTGCTGTAAAAAAGGCATTCACCAAGGTGTTCAAAAAGGGGAAATTATTGATGGCAACCTCACAGTAGATTTGGTCTGCAAAAATGGTGTCATCATCAACTTGCAACTGCGAATATACTTTATTATTTTTTATTTATTTTTTGCCCTTATGCTTTTCTCTCCTATATACAGTAGTTGGGGTAACACTGGAACCCAATAAAGGTGTTGATGAAATCTTTAAAGTGCAAATTAATTAAGCATGGTCCAATACGTCATTCTACATGCATTTTAGACTTCCAAAAGTGCTCAACAAAATCATGCCTTTCTTTTCTATAAATACTTCCATTTGTTGGAACCCAAATCCCATCAAATCACTTCATTTCTTACCTCTTAAACTTCTTGCAAACTTAACCATGGCTCCTGTACTCGAGTTCCCTATCAACGTAGGCCAAATAGACGATGTCCAAGAACTGAAAAAGGCCCGAAAAAACGAAATTCCAAATAGGTTTGTACGCGATATGGCTGAAAGGCCTATGCTAGCGGCCACAACCCCTTTACCGTTGTCGATTAGTATCCCTGTCATTGATCTTTCAAAACTAATGAAAGGAAACAAAGAAGAATTTCACTATGAAATCTTGAAGCTCTCAGCTTCCTGTGAAGAGTGGGGTTTCTTTCAGGTACATATATAAAGTTATATATATACTCATGGTATCTTTTTCTTGTAATCAACACTAGAACACAAATAAAAAAGAAAAAGAAAACATAAAGTTCAAAATTTTGTTATGACAAAAATACCCTCACATACAAAAACACGAAATTCTCTTCCATTTGAAGAACACAAATAATTAAAAAACTTTCTTTTCTTTAAGAAACACAGTACCGTAAATGGTTGTGTGTACAGATATGAGATATATACTTTCTTAATTAAATAACACTTGCATGCAATAAAGATCGATTTAAGAGCTAGCTAGCTTTGGTGCAAAAGGGTTGCTCTTAACTTCTTATTTAACCTATATATAATCATGTTTCTGCAGGTGATAAACCATGGGATTGATCTGGATTTGCTGGAGAAGATAGAGAAAGTGGCCATGGAGTTCTTCATGCTTCCTGTGGAAGAGAAACAGAAGTATCCAATGGCACCAGGAACAGTTCAGGGATATGGGCAAGCTTTTGTATTCTCAGAAGATCAAAAGTTAGATTGGTGCAATATGTTTGCACTTGGTTTAGTGCCACACTCCATAAGAAACCCTAAACTTTGGCCAACCAACCCACCGACGTTTAGGTAATTCTCCACTAAAAAGTAAAAACACATAACATTTGACTTCTAATGGTTAAAGACTTCAACTTTTGTGTTCAAGAAAGCACTTAACTTTTGTAATTTTAATGCCTTTAAACACCCTTTTTCCGGTTTACGAAAAATCCTTCATCTTTTGCAGCGAAACTGTGGAAAGTTACTCGAAAGAGATCAGAAAGTTATGTAGAGATCTTCTAAGATTTATCGCGTTAAGCCTTGGGGTTGGTGGGAATGTTTTTGAAGAAATGTTTGGGGTGAGCGTGCAAGCGATGAGGATGAACTACTATCCCACGTGTCCTAGACCCGATCTTGTATTGGGTTTAAGTCCGCACTCCGATGGAAGCGCGCTCACCGTGTTACAACAAGGAAAGGGAAGCACAGTCGGCCTCCAAATACTCAAGAACAACACATGGGTGCCCATTCAACCGGTTCGAAATGCACTTGTGATCAACATTGGTGACACCATAGAGGTAACATTTGGATCTTTTTCAAGATTCGTAGCGTTAGAATTGTGCTCGAGATGCATTTATCAAAAATAGATTGGCCATTTTGCAACATCGCAAAGGCTACCCTACCCTACAGTTGTAGGGTTCTTTATGCACATCGCGTCATTACAATAAAATCGGCTTTATAAAACATCAAAATGTCTTAATAATCTGTTTTAAAATTTTTAGAAGTGTTAACGTTAACAGGTTTTGACGAATGGGAGATACAAGAGCTCGGAACATAGAGCGGTTACACACAAAGAGAAGGACCGACTATCAATCGTGACGTTTTACGCTCCGAGTTATGATATAGAGATAGGTCCAATGGCAGAAATGGTTGATGAGAATAACCCTAGCAAGTATAGAAGATATAATCATGGAGAGTACAGCAGGCACTATGTAACCAACAAGCTTCAAGGCAAGAAAACACTGGATTTTGCGAAAATATCACCCAACAACTCATTCTAGACAAGAAACCCACAAAATTCCATGAACATATATAATATTATTAACTGTTTATAATGTAAAATTATATTGTACGGAAATCTTAAATAAATGGATGCAAGGAAATGATTGATGATTGTAGACTCTATTTCAACTTGATCAAAAGATGACATGGTTTTTCTTGTGTCCATTTTCAATGGAAGAAAAATGAAAATAATTATATATATATTAACTCGATGGTTACATCACTTTATCAACCGTTAGATTAGATGATCTAATGAATGTGGTTAACTGGATGGTTAAACATTTTTTTAATTAACAGATCTCATATCCCCTTATTTTTTATTCGAAAAAGACGAAAATAAACAAAATTCGAACGAAATAAATTACATCAAAAAAATCGATCATATTTTTCTCGTTGACTTCATATCCATATTGATATAATTTTTCATCCGTTTTTTCGTGGTTTTTCGGTTTTCCATTTATTTAGCGTTTCTCTCTCTCTCTCTCTATATATATATATATATATATAGATAGATAGATAGATAGATAGATAGATAGATAGATAGATAGATAGATAGAGTATCATGTGAGAAGTTGAGGTTAATGTGAAAAGCGTGAGAAGTGGATCCGTTGATCATTCTTAATCAAATGCCCTCCCATGTATTGCGCTTTAGAAATGAATTGATTTGGTGCATCTCATCCTAATGTGCATCCATTTTTCATCCAACGGTTGATAACCATTTCTCACGTTAACCTCAACTTCTCACCGGAACCCAAGCAATATATATATATATTCGGAGGTTATAAGTTAGGAAAAGTTAATGAAAGGTTCATACGCTAATCACTAAAAAGGTTCATTTGAAAATACATATGTATATCTGTAAATGTTGGTTCACATAGATATCTTCAAATGGATTTTTCACACGGTTTTTCAAAGACTCACATATGAATCTTTTTGTTCACGATATTTAGCCTTCATATATCTTATTTAAGGCTGCCCTTATATATATATGATAAGAAGTTTATACGTAAAAGGAAGGGGTATATAATTTTTTATATATCGATTGACACATGCCTAGTGTTTTTGCTCAGAACCATGGGCGGATGGCTTTGGAGGCAGTGGGGGGCCATGGCCCCTCTGATTTTTTGATTGTGAAGGAGCAGGTATATACCAATTTAGTATTCATATATATACGTGTCATCTTTTTGTAGTCTAAAAACAACATCCAATTTTTCAATAATTGATAGTTTAAATTTTAATGGCCCAATTTAACAATTAGTCAATAGTTTAGGGACATAACAAAATACTTTACCTTATCGAATAAATATAATAAGGATTGAGAATCTTAAATGCAAGGACCAACAGTTTTAATTATCTAGTAAGTGAGGGTGATAACTCTTACCCGGTTAATGCTTACGATATTATAATTGACGACCGAGAATGTGAGAATGTTACCCCATAAGTTAAATGAGAACGATGACTCTTGTCGTAAGCGCTTACCGGGTAAGCACTTGGTGAATGACCCTTTAATTAATTAATTTGTTCAATGTTTATGTAACTTAAATCCTCATAGATCTTCCATTTAGTTGATTAGTTCTAACTTTAGACTTCAAATTAGGTTGTCATTTATTTATTTCAAGTCTTTATTGTTTTTGAAAGTTGAAATAAAGCCATTTAGTTCAACGTTAAACCTAAATGTTTGATTATATTTTTTTTGTTGCTTCTTGTTTATGTTTGACGTATAAATTAAAATTAAAATCAATCTACTATTTATGAGTTTATAATAGAAAAAACCTGCAAGTTCTTGTCAGGATCTGGAAGAGACAGCAGATATTGAGCTGCTCAATATGTCCATTACATTTTCTTGAAAAAACAAAATATGTCCATTAAATTAATCTTGTTTATGTGATATATATTTGTATTAAAAATTATGTTTGGCCTCCTGCCTTTTAAGCTTCGTGTTCCGCCACTGCTAATCAGAACCGTGAGATTCTCTAGACAAATACTAACCATTTTCACCAGTCTTTATAGTTTATACATTGGAATCGCTTGTTGGCAAAAGAAAATAGATGATTTGAATATTGATTTTTGATTGTTAATGTACTTGTGATTGTTAATGTATTAAAAAACACCTTCGATGCCCATACATGAATGTGATAAACACTTGTAAGTAGAGGTAGGCATGAAGTCCCGGATTCAAATCAATACCGGTTACTAGTTGAACGGTTAAAGAAGGACTGGTACTTTATCAGTTAATTAAAGTTAATCGGTTATGACCAAGTTTTAAAGAAAAAATCACCACATGTGTCAATTACACATTTTGAGTTACACATGTATCAGTTATGGTCACTTACACCCAGGGATTTCCCACAAATAAATGACTTTTACCCACAAAACTCATCCAGAGAAATATCCGTCGGTGATTACCGACGTATCACCCAGAAAATACCATTGGTTTGATAGAATCCGATATTTTTCGAGAAAATACCAATGGATCACCCAGAAAATCCCCGGGTAATCCGTCACTGATTTGAATTATCCACCAACTTTTGTGACGATTTTATGATGAATCACCCTTTAGCGACAGTCGACAGATTTCCCAGGAAAAAGTTGTAGGTAAAAGTCTTTCATTTAGCAGTGCAAGACTATTTATAAATTATAACCGAAACCAATGATAACTACTTTTTGCCACTCTCTGCTTTAAGCAACTTACACCACTTAAGATTAGGGGTGAGCATAACCGGGTACCCGGCTAAAATTCATGGAACCGGAACCGGCGGTTCCTAGAATGAAGAAACCGGAACCGGAACCGCTTACATCGGTTCTTTATATTTTGGAATCGGAACTGGAACCGACGGTTCCGGGACCGGTTCCGGGTACACAATATCAAATTTTTTAATTTTTTTTTAACAATTCATACAATAAAATTGTAATTTTAAGTCTATTGCAAACTATAAAGTACCGACATAAAGTAATAAATACAATAAATGGTGAAAAATAATCCGATAAAAACTAATTATTACATAAATAAATTAGAAACTCTCGAGTATTGAGTCTTGACATCAATAAAACGACTTCCATAACAATTCACGTCTTTACGTCAAGTCATCAACACCTCAAATAAAACACTTGAATGAAAACGAATAAACACTTAATAAATATACAAAACTAATACTACATCATTAAATATTTAAATATAATAAATATATAAATAGTTTTATTAAAAAAATAGCAGGACCGGGTACCCAGTGGATAACGGTTCCAAAAAATTGAGAACCAGAACCGGAACCAGTCTTAATCGGTTCCGTATTTTAGGAACCGAAACCAATCACATTGATTCCGATTCTGGAACCGGCAGTTCCAGAGCGGTTACAGTTCCGAAGGCGGATACCCAGTTCCGATGCTCACCCTACTTAAGATGCCTTTCATTAATTCACTTGGTAAAAGCAATAGTAAACAAAGTATCAAAGTGCAAAAGTTTCAATATATGATTTTGGTTCCCAAAGATTCTGGAAATCATGTCGGGATACCAAAACCATCAACACCACCCCATTGTTTTTCAATATATTCTATAGCTTAAAACAGGGACGGTTTCAGAAAATTTTTCATGCGGTGACACCATATTTTTTCATACGGTTTTTATCGAAGTGTTTTTCATCTTTTTACCAACGTTCAATATCATCCGATGTGTTTTTAGCCAAATTCCGGCGTTTCGAGAGATTTTTAACGTTTTTTGCTTGATTTCGTTGGGTTTTTAAGTTTTTTTTATCGATTTCGAGAGTTTTTTCGGTATTTTTTGTTGATTTCAAGAGATTTTTTCGGTTTTTTTGGTTGAATGGCTATAAGATTTGGGTCTTTTTTATCAGTTTAGGTGCACCCCTTGTAGTTTCCAAAATAATACGGTAGCATCTCCTAAATCGATACGGTGACACATTCACAAAAACGAATTTTTTTACCCTTCGTCGGAAAATTGTTACGGTGGCATGTGCCACCACGTGCCCCTCATGGGGTCCGTCCCTGGTTTAAAAATACGGTTGGTTTCGTAGTTATGTACATATTATATAGAAAATATTTTAAAAAGCTAAAGAAAACGTGATGTTGTGATTATAACGATCAAAAGCAGTATATCTCGGTTTTACAAGTTAGAATGTATTAACTATAACAAAACTTTTTTTGTGACGTTATCGTATTGTTGTAGATCTTGTAAAGTTTATATAACATGCATAGATGTAGGTCTTATTAAATTAAAAGTCTCATAACGTACTGTATGGTGATGGCTACGATCAAAAGCAGTATATCTCGGTTTTACAAGTTTGAATGTATTCACTATAACAAAACTTTTTTTGTGACGTTTTCGTATTGTTGTAGATCTTGTAAAGTTTATATAACATTCATAGATGTAGGTCTTATTAAATTAAAAGTCTCATAACGTACTGTATGGTGATGGTTTTAAACGTTTCAACCGACCAATGTTATATTAAGACGAAATCTGAACACTTATAAGAACTTATGGAGTATCGTCAAATAATTACTTTTCCAAAGACAAAAAATGATGGGTTGGTATTAGTTTGGAGAGAAGAGACTTTGTGGATGGTGGGGAAGAGAAGAGAGCCCACATATGATGATGTTGGTGTCGAAAGAAAGCACTAAGTGAAGCAAGTTGTCTTGGCAAAAGCCATTCAAGAATATACATTACCTACATACTCATGTATGCAATATTTTAACAAATGGGAAGCCCTTGAAACTTGTGTTAGTTTTCAAGAATCACGTTTGTTGGTAAAAAGAACTTAGAGTTGTGTTATAAGTATGAAATAGACGTCTCTTCAAAAAAGAAGTATGAAATAGACGTTTTATATGAATCTTTTGAGTTAGATCGAAGACCACTGTAAAACTATACAAGTAAATAACTTTGAGTCGGTATTTTGTTTTGTATTTTGCTTCCGCTCATACCTCGACTGTTGTTTTTGTGTTTTCTAGCATTCTAGCAACAAAGAGATTGAATCAAAAAACCACCGTGACCCAAGATATTTGATGAACCATTCCACGTCCATGAAGTGCTAAGTTGTCAAGGATTACTTTTGGGAGTCAAAACATGATTATCTTTTTGTAACTTTGTCTATTTTAAGTTGATACGTAAGATATTACATTTCAAATTAAGTTGGTATACGTCAATTGAACTTTTTCCTTTTTTTTGTCTAGTCTTGTGTTTCTTTGCTGGTTGAGCCTTGCTTTCATCGAGCCTAGATTTGTAGGTTGCGTTTAGACGTAACTTTATTTGGTTTAAAGTGAAAAAGATATTTGTTATATGCCATCTAGAGAGTGTATGTCTCATTAACCATATTTCTTTGTGGAGACAATCTATCTTGTTTATGTTATGCCAAATGTGAGTGGTAAACACCAAACATTGGTACTTTTAAATTGGTGCACTTATAAGGTTTGGTGCTTTTAGATTGGTCAAATCGGGTAAGTAGGTATTTTCAGCCCTATTTTCAGGTAGGGTATATTGGATTTGTTTAAGTGAGGTAAGTATGTTAATAGTTAAGGCACTTATTTGCACACATGGTACTGTGGTGACTCACAATTCTTGTTTTGACACACTCATCTAGCAATATACCAACGATTGTAATGATGTGTTTATGTGCCAATTTAGCTTAGACATTATTCAACCAACCAAAATTCAAAGTTATACTTGCACCTAATTCCTAACTACGTAATGAAAGAAGAAACAACTATATGCGTATCGACCCAATGGATAAGCAAGCAATGGTTTTTAAAACACATAAACAGTTTTGGACGGCTAAGATCGGTACCCTACTTGTAAAATTGTTCTATATAGTATTGGTGTTGAACTCACTTTTTTTGTCAATTCCGTAACACATCTAACTCTCAGGTTGTATAACGATCGTTCAAGTTAGTTGACTATCCCACATTACCTTTTTTTTAAAACAAACATAACATTAAAAATCAACGGTTACAGGAAACATTAATACAACAAGGAATGAAAGCCTTAAAAACAACGTAACATTTCGGACAAGATAAAAAACGAAAGTGTCTCGTAGTCAAGTGAGCCACTTCGTTAACTTGTCTATCCACCGCATGAATCGAGATAATCTCCCGACGAACCTGAACTTTCCGAGGAAATACAAGGTCCCTGCAGTTCCAACTGGAGGCGATCAATGAATTGATTCCTCTTCTTTTTTGCAAGATCACAGTCTGAAGGTAAGGAGAAACAGTGGGAAGGTGCCACCTTTCTTTGACGATTTCCTCCTTTTTGATAGTGGACAGGGTCCACTTTACTTTCTTGATTTTTCCTACCTGCAGATCTTGCCAAGTAACCGAAATGAAATTATTATTCTTACATTGGTTGTGGTGGTATCGGAATTTCCAACGTTTCCGGTATTTCCACATTTTTACTACCCTTAACGTTACCATGTACTCTCCAGAACCTTTGACAATTTCACCATAGTCGTTGTCGTAAAAGTCGTGGAGATTGGTGGCGATGGTGGGGAGAACTTCCCTTGTATCACCGGAAAACGTCATTTCGGTCGTCTCGGAATGGATGGGAAACCAAACTAGATTTAAATCCACAAAAGGGATTTAGCCACAAAGGGATTTAGACGATTAGTCTTCAATAATCCGGTTGACAACGGGAGTAGCCACAAGGCTAAAACCAGATCCACCAGAGACCGCTCTGCCGCCGTGAAACTCGCCAAATCCGCCGCCGAGGGGGCCGATGAAACGAAGTCGCTGAATCCGACGGCCGACACACCTCAAAAACTGAGAGCCCTACCACACGATTCTCAAGCCTTCAGGACGTCGGCGTTGAGAAGGCGTTGGCCGTGAAGTCGTTGAGCGACGGAGAGAAGCCGATGCGATGGAAGAGGGCGTAGCTTAAGGTGAAGGTGAGTGGTAGAGGAGATGGAGATGGAGAAGGAGATGGGCCGACCTTGGCGGATCAGGAGGATCTGGGCGGATGACGCGGCGGCTGCGGCGGTGGTTCACTCCCACATTACCTTTTCTAATCACTTGATTCCTGTCCCATCAACACCAAACAACTTGCCTAACTAAAGATTCCAAAGAACATAAAGAATCATTAGTACGAAGGACTTATGGAATCCTTACCTTTAGTGTCGGGTGAAGATCCAAGCATTGACCCAATTCAGCAAAGGGTAATTAAGACGTGATTGGAACTGAAAATATTACACTCATTAGTGATCATATTCACGTTTATCTGATGATTGGACTTAAAGGAAAGTGTAACAATACCTTGAAAATACATGTTATCAGGCATGCATGTCTGACGAGTTCTTGATAACCGTAGTGTTGTTTATTCTACCATTATTCAAACTAGTGTGGGGCCCGCGCGTTGGGCGGTAGCAAGAAATATTTTAAGAAATTACTCGACCACATTAAGATAAAAGATAATTCTTTGGTTAATACTAATAAGATACGCTTTGAAACGGAAAATGCATTTCTATAAGTGGTACATGTTCATCTACTGAATACCATTTGTTGTTACGAATAAATTGAGATTTATTGGTAGTAATTTTGTAGTTATACTGTTTAAAACTCAAACGACACACCGCACAACCATATGACTATTTTTCTCAAAAAAGGTTTAACTAAAATTAGTAAACTCTATGAGTTGCAACAAACATAAATCCTCTTTTGTTGCCATATATGTTAACATGTTTCATAAAAATGTTAATCTTCTTATCAATGGGGGATTACCAAACTCATTTCAAATTTGTATACAACTTTCCTTCATCATTTCTTTTAGTCCATTTCATTCTCCAATCTAGCATTCCTTCATCAATGTGGGATGACTAAGGGGGTGTTTGGAATTGCTTATTTAAAACAACTTATGCTTATTTTTAAAAGTGCTTATCAACTTATGTAATGATAAAAAGGAGTCGAGGGTATAAATGTAATTTGAAAAAAATAAGTTATAAGCACTTTCAAATAAGTTAAAATGGATTAACTTATCAAAAACAACTTATTTGTGGTGGGAAAAAGTCATAAGCATTTTTCTTTTTTTCAATCCAAACACTAAAAATAGCTTATTTGTGGTGAGGAAAAGCAATAAGCAAATAAGTCAAAAAAATAAGCAATCCCAAACACCCCCTAAAACAATACCTCAATTCAGGATTTGAGAATAAAAAATCTTACAATGTCACTTCAAATACATTTGGTTATTTCTTTTACACATACAAAATAAAAAAGATACAAAATATAAAGATTTTTCTATATATATATATATATATATATATATATATGTATGTTATATAAATATTTATGTTATGTTTTGTAAAATATCTATTGAGGTATTGGTCAAAAGATGTTTCACAATGGTACTTCAAATTCTTTTGGTTATTTCTTATATATATATATATATATATATATAGCCTTAGGTTCAAATGAGAAGTGCAATTTTTTTGAGAAATAGATAAGTGATCTTGGCCATTTATTCGGTCAAGATCGGTTATAATTGGTCAAAAGTTGCGGCTTTGACTGGTCAAAAGTTGCGACTGTTCAAAAAATAGAAGGGCAATTTCGTAACTTTTACAAAAAACACGGGCTGAGTTCATCTATGAATCTGTGTGATTCACATATGAACTATACGTTCATATATGAACCTTTGTAATTCACATATGAACTATTTATAACTAATTCATATATGAATCTTGTGATTCATATATGAACCTTTGTGTTTCATATATGAAACTAATTAACTGTAGGTTCATATATGAATCAGTTGAACCAATTAACTGATTCATATATGAATCTTTGTATTCATATATGAACCTTTGTGATTCATATATGAATTTTTTTAACTAATTCATATATGAACCTTTGTGTTCATATATGAACCTTTGTGATTCATATATGAATTTTTTAACTACTTCTCATATGAACAAATTAACTGATTCATATATGAATCACAAAGGTTCATATATGAATTAGTTAAAAAGAGTTTATATGTGAATTACAAAGGTTCATATATGAACACAAAGGTTCATATATGAATTGTAACACCCTAAAATTCAGGGCTAATTTAAACCTTAATTTATAACCAGATTTAAATATAAACTTCCAACTTTATATCTGAGCAGAGAAATATCTATGAGGTCATATTTACAAACATAGAATTCTTCAAATAACCTATTAATCTAATTATGTCAGTATAATCAGATTAACTATATTATCTAAGCAATCTATTCAAAACCTAAGTATTCAATAACTTCTCTGCTAATCCAAAAGCTCTCGTCCCACATCCCTTCAATCACCCAAGCTAGTACCTGGTAAGAACACATCATTTGAAACGATTAGGCTAACGCCTAGTGAGAACATCTGATTTCAAATTTAAAACATTTACAGTTTTGTAAACTTAGACAATCAAAGCATATAATCAAAACTGGTTTGTCACCATTCTTACCATACTCGTACTCATCTCATAATAACAGAATCATACTCAATCTCATGAGTATAACCATCATTCAAAAAGTCATAACACCTTATTCAATAGTCTACTACGAATCATCACAGATTCTAGTTCATCGATCAAGCTTAAAGACTTACATTCAATCGTCATTCCTTCTCCTTGGAATAAAAGCAGAAATAACACTTATATATTGCCTATTTCTAATCCGTCGAAAACACAGGAAACCACACTTACACTTCGTCTAATTCATATTTCCACATCTTAAATACAAATAGCAACTCCACTTTGCCTATTTAATCATTCAACCTGAATGGCAATTATGCTTTGCCTATTCGATGGTTTCTATATGAATAGTAATTCTATATTACCTATCCAATAATCCACCCTGAATAGCATTTCTACTTTGCCTATTCAATCAATCACATGAATAACAATTCTACTTTGCCTATTCAATCAATCACATGAATAACAATTCTACTTTGTCTATTCAATCATTCACCTGAATAGCAATTATACTTTGCCTATTCAATCAATCACATGAATAACAATTCTACTTTGTCTATTCAATCCTTCACCTGAATAGCAATTCTACTTTGCCTATTCAATCAATCACATGAATAACAATTCTACTTTGTCTATTCAATCCTTCACCTGAATAGCAATTCTACTTTTCCTATTCAATCAATCACATGAATAACAATTCTACTTTGTCTATTCAATCCTTCACCTGAATAGCAATTCTACTTTGCCTATTCAATCAATCACATGAATAACAATTCTACTTTGTCAATTCAATCCTTCACCTGAATAGCAATTCTACTTTGCCTATTCAATCAATCACATGTATAACAATTCTACTTTGTCTATTCAATCCTTCACCTGAATAGCAATTCTACTTTTCCTATTCAATCAATCCCATGAATAACAATTCTACTTTGTCTACTCAATCATTCACCTGAAAAGCAATTCTACTTTGCCTATTCAATCAATCACATGAATAACAATTCTACTTTGTCTATTCAATCCTTCACCTGAATAGCAATTCTACTTTGCTTATTCAATCAATCACATGAATAACAATTCTACTTTGTCGGCCCAACTCCAAATTTATACCAAAACCATATTTAATTAACCAATCTAAATTTGGCAACACACTTTAGATTTTATTTCTATCGGATCCACATTGCCGACCCAATACCGGTTTATATTACCGGATCGCCAATTTCCATGTCCACCGGAAAGATTCCGGTACACTCTAAAATCAAGTTCTGTAATATTAATTTCCGGTACCAACTTTAATTAAAGCCCATTCCGGTCTTTCACATCACCGGGACTTCTAATACCGGTACCTAACTATCGGTATGGTATCGGAACTCAACTCTCGGTATATATCGGGATCAACTCCCGGTATATATATATATAGTCCAATCTTTCGGTATGCAATTTAATTTAATTACGGGACTTACTTTCTAATCCAACTTCCGGTATCTTCGAATACCGGTACCGAATCCTCACTCCCGGTATTTTCAACTACCGGTACTGAATCCTACTTCCGGTATTTTCGATTACCGGTATCAAACTCCACTTCCGGTATTTTCGAATACCGGGACAAATCCAAACTTCCGGTATCTCAAATATCGGGACCTTGAATACGAATTGTTGATTTTTTTATATCAATTTCTCTCCAAAAATCCATCTAACATACTAATCGATTTGTTTCCAAACAGCCATACCATTTTATTCAGACAATTTTGAGTGCAACACATGCTTTAATTTCAACTGTTAAATTTCAATTTGGAAGAATGAACTCACCTTAGATAAACCCACTTCTTCTCCCAAAATCAAAGATTCAAATCAATTTCTCTAAATCAAGCTGTAATAAGAAGGAAGCAGATTAGTTTGCAGATGTAATCTCACAAACTAAAATCACACTTACAGAATCTTTTGATTTTTTACCAAGATTTCTTCTCTTTTCTTCTCCATTTCTCTCTTCTTTCTCTTCTTGTTTCTCTCTTCTTTCTCTCTTCTGCCAAAACCGACTCCAGCCAAAAGCAATTGAGATGACTCTCAATTCATCCAGCCCTATCCCTTATCTAAACTCATTTTCAACAAATAACCAAACACACCCTCAACTTCCACATTTTCATAATTAGTTCCAACTTTGATCATTTAGAAAATTAACCCCTTTGATCTATTACTTGCAAAATTGTCTAAATCATAGGCTAAATTACAATTTGACCCCATTCATGTTAAATATAATATAATGGAAATTCGAGGTGTTACAATTCTCCCCAACTTGAAAATGATTTCGTCCTCGAAATCAAAGTTAGGTAAACCAATGAGGATATTAAATCTTCATATCCTCTTCCGACGCTATCGTCACATCAACACCTCAATGATGTTTCCGTTGTATCTTTAACCTAACCACATTCTTAGATCACAATTTATTAACCGGTCTCTCTAAAATCGCTTCCAGTCCTTCCACTCAACGACTCTTCTCATTCATTAAATGGAATCGCATCATACCAACATAAAATATGTCATATATCCCTTTCAATTTCTAGTCTTACATACTTAATCACAGTTAAAAGTCCAGGAAGAACAAGGACTCAACTTTCCACATCTTCTGGATCTTACATCCTTTAACATTACCCACTCCCCAATTTAAAATTTTGCGGATCTCCTTGGGGTAACTATACAATTATCAAATCTTTTATCCACTATAACTGGATCTTATTTTACTCCTTTCAATCATTAAAGCATCTTTCAACAATAACTACTAATACAGCTAACTTTTGATACAGACCAACATACAAAAGATAAGTTAGCATTACTTACATAATATACATACACCTATGCATATAATAAACACGGACAGTATCAAAAAAACGTATCCATCCATTCCTTAACGTCTTTCATCGTCACGTGAAAAGTTTCAATCCTTTGATGTTGAGATGTTGGGTTTCTTCCATTTATTCTCGCTATCTTTTAGCGTTGGGCAATCCCTTCGATAATGACCAGGCTTCTTACATTCATAGCAAGTTGGTCCTTGGATAGAACAGTTCTCTATTTGATGACCACTATTTCCACATTTAAAACACTCCCTTGATATCACCCGACACGGCCCAAAATGTTTACTCTTACATTTCTGACACCAATTATACTCTGGTCGAGTCTCAAGTTGAGTGTCCTTAATAAGGGACTTCGATCCTTGTGAAGGTTCCGATCGACTTTCAAATTTTCTTTTCTCTCCCATTTGAGCCTTCTCCGCTTTGTCCCTTGCATAAACTTCTTCTACAACCTTTGCTTCCTCAATCGTTTCCCTTAGCGTTGAAGCTTTTGAACTCCTAACTCGCGACATCATATCAGCTGACAAACCCTTCAGGTAAGCCTTAATCTTTTCTTTCTCAGTCGAAGCCACATGCCCCACCAAGTTCAACTTTTCCATAAAAGTTTCAGTATACTTCGTAATCGACATATTACCTTTCTTATGAGTCCGAAACTCTTCTTCAATTCTATCCATCTCGTTTTCATTACAGTATTCTTCCAATATCTTTTTCTTGAATGACTCCCAAGTCATAGTAGTCAAGACTGGAGCCGAAATTGTAGCCGTCACTACATTCCACCAAGTCAGTGCATTACCCCTTAACATTTGAGATGCAAATCTAACCTTTGACTTTTCATCACATTCACAAGCTCGGAAAGCTTGTTTCATTTCCCTGATCCAGTTCATGCAGGCTATTGGATTATCTGCTCCAATAAACTCTGGCGGTTTACAGCTTAGAAACGTTTTGTATGAGCAGATTCTTTCAACTCTCCTTTCTGCCTCCAACCTAGGGTTACTAACTGGATTTATTACCCTCGTATCAGTTCCCGTTCGACGTAGCTCCGTACTTCGATCGTTCAGTACTTTCATAAACATTTCGGCTTGTTTTTCCATCGCTGTATTCATCATTCTTGTCATATTTTCCATCATACGGGATTCCATTGTCGAATCGGGCGTTTCTTGGCTGGCGGTACTGGTACCCGTTCTATGTACTTGACTATCCGCTCCTCTAGGAAAATGTAACCTCGGCGGGCTCTCATGAGTTCCGCCCGTTCCAGGTTGTCTTTCTCCTGACCAATCAATTCCGATCATATCCATCGAAGAAATAGGAGACATTGGTGGCGTATTCACCATCGTTCTGATATAACACAAGAAATAACCATAAGAAATGGTTACACATAACCAGATATACGAAACGTACTTTACCGTTCATTACTCACTGTAACTATTTAGAAACAAGTATGCTTGTGTAGTGATATATTCATAAATATCAGTAGCTAATTGAAATTGTGAATATATTATACATGAGAATCCTCGTTACCATCGCTACAGTACTAATTTCACGTATTTCCATCGACTCTAAGACTATCCCGTCTTAGTACTTCTACCCATATCTCACATATCATATCTTAATTCATCTCAGCTTAAGTCTAGGTATCTCACTTAGCATACCTAGTTCACTTAAACTAAGGCTCTGATACCATATTGTAACACCCTAAAATTCAGGGCTAATTTAAACCTTAATTTATAACCAGATTTAAATATAAACTTCCAACTTTATATCTGAGCAGAGAAATATCTATGAGGTCATATTTACAAACATAGAATTCTTCAAATAACCTATTAATCTAATTATGTCACTATAATCAGATTAACTAGATTATCTAAGCAATCTATTCAAAACCTCAGTATTCAATAACTTCTCTGCTAATCCAAAAGCTCTCGTCCCACATCCCTTCAATCTCCCAAGCTAGTACCTGGTAAGAAAACATCATTTGAAACGATTAGGCTAACGCCTAGTGAGAACATCCGATTTCAAATTTAAAACATTATCAGTTTTGTAAACTTAGACAATCAAAGCATATAATCAAAACTGGTTTGTCACCATTCTTACCATACTCGTACTCATCTCATAATAACAGAATCATACTCAATCTCATGAGTATAACCATCATTCAAAAAGTCATAACACCTTATTCAATAGTCTACTACGAATCATCACAGATTCTAGTTCATCGATCAAGCTTAAAGACTTACATTCAATCGCCATTCCTTCTCCTTGGAATAAAAGCAGAAATAGCACTTATATATTGCCTATTTCTAATCCGTCGAAAACACAGGAAACCACACTTACACATCGTCTAATTCATATTTCCACATCTTAAATACAAATAGCAACTCCACTTTGCCTATTTAATCATTCAACTTGAATAGCAATTATGCTTTGCCTATTCGATTGTTTCTATATGAATAGTAATTCTATATTACCTATCCAATCATCCACCCTGAATAGCATTTCTACTTTGCCTATTCAATCAATCACATGAATAACAATTCTACTTTGTCTATTCAATCATTCACCTGAATAGCAATTCTACTTTGCCTATTCAATCAATCACATGAATAACAATTCTACTTTGTCTATTCAATCCTTCACCTGAATAGCAATTCTACTTTGCCTATTCAATCAATCACATGAATAACAATTCTACTTTGTCTATTCAATCTTTCACCTGAATAGCAATTCTACTTTGCCTATTCAATCAATCACATGAATAACAATTCTACTTTGTCTATTCAATCCTTCACATGAATAGCAATTCTACTTTGCCTATTCAATCAATCACATGAATAACAATTCTACTTTGTCTATTCAATCCTTCACCTGAATAGCAATTCTACTTTGCCTAGTCAATCAATCCCATGAATAACAATTCTACTTTGTCTACTCAATCATTCACCTGAATAGCAATTCTACTTTGCCTATTCAATCAATCACATGAATAACAATTCTACTTTGTCTATTCAATCCTTCACCTGAATAGCAATTCTACTTTGCCTATTAAATCAATCACATGAATAACAATTCTACTTTGTCGGCCCAACTCCAAATTTATACCAAAACCATATTTAATTAACCAATCTAAATTTGGCAGCACACTTTAGATTTTATTTCTATCGGATCCACATTGTCGACCCAATACCGGTTTATATTACCGGATCGCCAATTTCCATGTCCACCGGAAAGATTCCGGTACACTCTAAAATCAAGTTCCGTAATATTAATTTCCGGTACCAACTTTAGTTAAATCCCATTCCGGTCTTTCACATCACCGGGACTTCTAATACCGGTACGTAACTATCGGTATGGTATCGGAACTCAACTCCCGGTATATATATATATATATATATATATATATAGTCCAATCTTCCGGTATGCAATTTAATTTAATTACGGGACTTACATTCTAATCCAACTTTCGGTATCTTCGAATACCGGTACCGAATCCTCACTCCTGGTATTTTCAACTACCGGTACTGAATCCTACTTCCGGTATTTTCGATTACCGGTATCAAACTCCACTTCCGGTATTTTCGAATACCGGGACCAATCCAAACTTCCGGCATCTCAAATACCGGGACCTCGATTACGAACTGTTGATTTTTTTTATCAATTTCTCTACTAAAATTCATCTAACATACTAATCGATTTGTTTCCAAACAGCCATACCATTTTATTCAGACAATTTTGAGTGCAGCACATGCTTTAATTTCAACTGTTAAATTTCAATTTGGAAGAATGAACTCATCTTAATGAAGATAAACCCACTTCTTCTCCCAAAATCAAAGATTCAAATCAATTTCTCTAAATCAAGCTGTAATAAGAAGGAAGCAGATTAGTTTGCAGATGTAATCTCACAAACTGAAATCACACTTACAGAATCTTTTGATTTTTTACCAAGATTTCTTCTCTTTTCTTCTCCATTTCTCTCTTCTTTCTCTTCTTGTTTCTCTCTTCTGCCAAAACCGACTCCAGCCGAAAGCAATTGAGATGACTTCTCAATTCATCCAGCCCTATCCCTTATCTAAACTCATTTTCAACAAATAACCAAACACACCCTCAACTTCCACATTTTCATAATTAGTTCCAACTTTGATCATTTAGAAAATCAACCCCTTTGATCTATTACTTGCAAAATAGTCTAAATCATAGGCTAAATTACAATTCGACCCCATTCATGTTAAATATAATATAATGGAAATTCGAGGTGTTACATGAATCACACAGATTCATATATGAACTCGTCCCACGTATTTTTTACGAAACTACCCCTCTATCTTGTGCAGACCACGCGAGGAATTATCCGCTGATTCTCAGTCAAAGCTGTCGATCTTGACCCAATAAATTGCCAAGATCACTTCTCTATTTCTCAAAAAATTTGCATTTCTCATTTGAACCTCTCCCTATATATATATATATATATAGAGAGAGAGAGAGAGAGAGAGAGAGAGAGACATTGTTTTATTCAATATTTCACAATACTAAAATCTTATGGCTTTTGGGTCGTACCTTATTGATTGTTTAATTGTTTTGTAAACACACTTCGTTTTAACAATCATTAATCTCTTTTTAATTTTTAATGACACATTCTCTATTATAAACACTCTCAAAATGTATCACAAATCACTATTTGATGGTACTAAAACCTTATGGCTTCATGCCATGTCATGACATGCTACATCTTTGTTTTATATAAATATATTTATTGATATTTGTATAATCAAACTTTATTTCAACAATCATCAACCTCGTTTTAATTTTGCATGACACCTTCTAATTTTATATACTTTCATCTTCTAATATCTGACTCTTATCACCAATGTTGGATAACCAAAACTCATCCACAATTCAATATTTGAGAATACTCAAATCTTACCTTATATGTATATATATATAGTCCTCTTCAAATGTAAACCATCATTTTCGTGTAAACCGTCGATTTCATAGGTTTTTTTGATGAAATTTTTTTATGGAATTGTTTATTTTGATGAAATTGTTTCATATCATTCATTTCTTGATGAATTTTTTTATGAAATTTGTAGTTTCATAGGTTTTTTTTCATTCTTATGAAACTGTTTCATAAATTTTCGTTTTCACCTATGAAACTACAAATTTCGTAAAAACAATTCATCAAAAAATGAATGATATGAAACAATTTCATCAAAATAAACAATTCCAAAAAAAATTATCAAAAAACCCTATGAAATCAAAGGGTTACACGGTTTACACGAAAATGATGGATTACATTTGAAAATCCCTATATATATATATATATAGAGAGAGAGAGAGGGAGCTTCAAATGAAATCAGTCAAAAAGATGAAACCAATGAAACCTCATCTCAGCCGTAGGATTCTAATTAGGCCGCTAAACATGATTAAGGGCAATAAGGACATTTCATATTATTAATTGTTTAACTAATATTATTTTCGATTTTTTTTGTAGGTAGTTAATTATGGATAGATTTGGTTTCCCGAATTTCATGCATTCTAAAACAGTTTTTTCGATTTTGATTGTAATGTTATCGTCTATATTTCTTCATATTTCAAGTTTCTGTTTTCAATATTTTTCTGTATTACGAACATGGATGATGATTCGTTTATTTCGGCCATGGAAATCGAAAACCGAGCATCCGCCGTTGTTGCCGAGTTCATCGTAGATGATGAATCAGATGATACTGGTAACGAGTTTGCAGATGAAGGTTCATTACTGGGAGATGACGACAAAATCGTGCATGAAGATAATAGGGTCCGTGACATCAAAGACAATGGTTAGTTCTTATACTATTTTAGGGTATAATCGAAATTTTTGTAATCAATAGATTCGTGTGTAGTTTTAAAATATTTTTTTGGACTTTGTGAATTTGTCCGTAAGTTTTTTTTCCTAGACCATATGTTAATGGATCTATACGAGAAGTATGAAACATCATAAGTTATGAATAGTATATGAAATTCTACATTCATCTTAATTCCAGTAATCATTATATGAAACATGAACTGTTTATAATGAATGATGCGTGAATAGTTTTAAATTTATTGGCTTGGACTTTGCGATTTCGACCATTATTTTTTTTTCCTGGACCATATGTTAATGGATTTTTAATTTAAGGTTGTTTGTATGACAATTATGAAACATTATAAGTTATGAAATAGTGTATGAAATTATACATTCATCATTAAATGATCAGTATCTATATGAAGTATGAACTGTTTCATAATAAATGTTAATTGTATTCAATTTTCTACAATTTTTTTTGTAATTTTATTTTAAACAAATTTTCCAATTTCGTAATAGATGTTGTTGACACGTTCGTAACTCCTGGTGGTACGAAGTATTGGATCCCCCGCGTTGATGATGAATTTAAGTTATTGGTTGGGCATGAGTTTTCTTCTATTGAAAAGGTTGAGGCTGCGTATATGAAATATGCACAGCTTGCAGGGTTTGATGTTAGGAGGTCTAATAAAAAGAAAAATAGGGAAGGGGACATTCTATCTAGGTATCTTCTATGTAGTCGTGAAGGATGGCCTGAAAAAAAAAGATAGATTATGAAAGTAGTAGTTGTGATCGTAGAGTGCGTAAGTCAAATGTCAAAAGATCGGGTTGTAAGGCGTGTGTTAAATTTCGTTTGAAGAAAGAGGGCAATGTATTTGTTGTGTACAAATTTGAAGAAAGGCACAATCACGCATTATATAATTTTCACGATAAAACAAATCAAAGTCAATCATTATCAATTCACTTTCCTATTTTACCTCACATTTTCAGAACAAACATATCCCATTCCAAGATTACGAGATATACTTCATTTTAATTGATCTTTTATTTTAAACCAACAGAGGGTGGACATGTGCAATTGAGTATGTGCATATCTTCACGTATAAATAGTTCAAATATGGTTATGTTGTTTTAAAATATAATATGTGCATATGTGCATAAGTGCACATTTTTTATGATGTGCGTACGTTCGGATGTTAAGGTGTTGTCTATGTTAAGGTGTTGTATCGTATTTAGTAATCAACTTTGTATTTTAATATACCATAAAAACAATCAATCCTACAGCCAGAATAATCATAGGCACGGTTTATGTGCACATATGCACATTAAAAATTGTTGAATAATTAATTACGGCAGTTTATGTGCACATATGCACTTTTATAACAAATACTTGATATGTGCACATATGCACTTTTATTAGACTTTTATAATCATTGCATACATGCAAATATACTTGATATGTGCACATATGCACTTTTATTAGACTTTTATAATCATTGCATATATGCACATAACTAATGGTTGAATGTGATGTTCTTGAAGATACTACCGATTTCCTTTTTTTAAGAGAAGATATTTGCGATAACCATGTCCTGGTAATTAGGTAATTCCATTTTTAATCTTTGTTGTTTTGGACAAAAATGCCCATCTGCACTTATGCACAAATGTCAACCTTCTCTTTTTTAATTTTAAAAAATATTATAATCCTTGATTTAATTATAACCGTTGATCTTAATAATCTATGGTTGTGATCGGTTAGCACGGTTAGTACCAATAGGTTGGTTAGCAAAAGAAGGGAACTATATATATATATATATATATATGTAACATCTCGATTTTTATATAAAGTATTAAGATGGATTTTATTGATAAATCTGTGATTTATTATGTGATAGATTAATTTTAGAGTTTGTGAGATCCCACATCGGCTAGGGGGGGAACGAAGTCCTCCTTATAAGGGTGGATGGATACCTTCCTTGTATGAGGCCTTTTGCCTGTCACAGGGTGCGATCTGGGTGCGTCCCGCGTATGCCTGTGCGGGCAAGAACAAAATCGTGAGCGGTATCGGTATGCTGTTATGCAGAGGGTATGCGCAAAGCGGACAATATCGTGTACGGTGGGCTGGGGATGTTACAGAATGGTATCAGAGCCGGTCACCGGGTCGATGTGTCAGCGAGGACGCTGATCCCACATGGTTGGGTGGATTGTGAGATCCCACATCGGCTAGGAGGGGGAACGAAGTCCTCCTTATAAGGGTGGATGTATACCTTCCTTGCATGAGGCCTTTTGCCTGTCACAGGGTGCGATCTGGGTGCGTCCCGCGTATGCCTGTGCGGGCAAGAACAAAACCGTGAGCGGTACCGGTATGCTGTTATGCAGAGGGTATGCGCAAAGCGGACAATATCGTGTATGGTGGGCTGGGGATGTTACAGAGTTTATCCCCGATTAAGTTACGTTATTTGTTTTGTGGAGTAATAAGTTAAGGGGTAAACTTTAATTTTAATTTATAAGTGGAGGGATTAAACTTGTCAAGTGTTGATACTTGGAGGGTTGTTTGGTTAGTGTGATTAAAATAATCACCATCACCGCCCCATTTGATTTAAGGGGGTGAGGTGTCTCTCAACTAAGCCATTTTAACATCCTAAGTGTGTGTGGGGGTGTGGTGTTTCACGGCAAAGAGAAAGAGAGAGAATTGAGAGAAAGAAAGAGTTAGCTAAAAAGGAAAAAAGAAAGAAGAAGAAGAAGAAGAAACAGATTTCTTCAGCTGGAAAATAAGTTAAGAACAATCTGTGGGACAAAGGTAATCATCTTACTTGAATTCTTCATCTTTGTAGATAAAGTTTTATATGGGTTTAGAAATAGGTTTTGATATTTTGATGATTATGAGAAATCTGGGCTGATGATAATGTTCTATTAGTAGTATTAAACATAACTGCATAATCACAGAATCATTCATGGCTTAAAACTATAGATTTCTGGGTTAAGTATGAATTCAGTTGGTTGAGACAGTTATGAATATCGCAGCAATGAGTTGCGATAGTTATGGTGTTTGTGATAGTTATGAATGTCGCAACCTTGGGTTGCGACAAGCTCGATGATATCGCAACAGTTGGTTGCGACAAGAGGTGTATCGCAACAGTGGGTTGCAATAAAATACTGTGTCGCAAGTAGAAGGTTGCGACAAGGGTTATCGCAGCTAGTTGGTTGCGATAAGAGTCGAGAATTTTAGGATATTTGAGATTCTTAATATTTAAGGGTCCGGTACAGTATATTAATACCAGTACAATATATATACGGGTATTTCAGATCTCTGTGAAGTTGGTGACGGAAATTCATACGATTATAAGAAAGTAAAGTAAGAGTGACGCGACTACTATCAGGTGAGTTCATTCTTACCTTACCCTTTTATAACGTATTTAAATTACGGTAAGGTATATTTTTATAAAGAAGTATTTCCTGAATGAGTTTTGGATGGGCGATTGTACGAGCTTTAACTATTTGTGTTAATGGGCAAATTGTGTTTATAAAATTATATAAAGGACCCATAAGTGATGATATTGATGGTTAGACTTATATTATGAGAAATTGACATATTAAATGCGATTTGCTCATACTGAGTAATATAAGGGATCTATAAAGGAGGGTTTGCTTTTATTAAATAATATGAGAAATTCATATTAAGCATTATTCTGTACAAATACGATTAAGTGGAAGGAATACATAGACACTAGTTTTATTTGATAACGCAGGATAGACAAAGTATAATTGCTATTCCTATTTATTGGAATGAAATGAATAGGCAAAGTAGAATTGCTATTTATATTATTGGATAGACAAAGTAGAATTGCTATCCTTGGAAAAGGAGGAATAGACAAATGTTATTCCCATGTATCTTTGAAAGGGAGGAATAGACCAAATGTTATTCCCGTGTATCCTTGAAATGATTGAATAGACAAAGTATAATTGTTATTCATGTTAAATGATTGAATAGACAAAGTAAAATTGTTATTCAGGTTGAAGGATTGAATAAGCAAAGTAGAATTGCTATTCATGTTGTATAATTGAATAGGTAAAATAGAATTACTATTCATGTAGAAATGAGGGAATATGTAAAGTATAATTGGTTATTATATTAACTATAGTGAATAGGCAAAGTATAGTTGCTATTCAGATTTGAGATGTGGAAATATGAATTAGACGACGTGTTGTTTTCCTGTGTTTACGAAGGATTAGAAATAGGCAATATATAAGTGCTATTTCTGCTTCCATTCTAAGGAGAAGGTATGGCGATTGAATGTAAGTCTTTAGGCTTAATCGATAAACTAGAATCTGTGATGATTCGTAGTAGGCTATTGAATATGATGTTATGACTTTTTGAAGGATAATTATACTCATGGGATTGAGTATGATTCTGTGATTATGAGGTGAGTACGAGTATGGTAAGAACGAGAGTAAGTCAAGTTTGATAAACCTGGTTTACATTGATTTAAAAGTACTATTTTGAAACTGAATGTTCTCACTAGGCGTTAGCCTAATCGTTTCAAATTATATTTTCTTACCAGGTATGAGCTCAGGGAAGTAATGGGATGAGTGAAGAGTTTATGGTGAAGATTAGTTGATGTAAATTAACTTTTGTCATTACTTTCACTAGTTAAGAACGCTTATGTTATGGATATTAGATGTGTAAACCCTTTTACTTCAGGTTTAAATTTACCCTGATTTTTAGGGTGTTACAATATATATATATATATATATATAGAGTCCTACTAAATTGTAACCGCTAAATGTGTGTAACCCCGTGTAACCCATCGATTTCATAGGTGTTTTTGATGATTTTTTTATGGAATTGTTTATTTTGATTAAATTGTTTCATATCATTCATTTCTTGATGAATTTTTTTATGAAATTTGTAGTTTCATAGGTTTTTTTCATTTTCATGAAACTTTTCATATATTTTCGTTTTCACCTATGAAACTACAAATTTCATAAAAAAATTCATCAAGAAATGAATGATATGAACTAATTTAATCAAAATAAACAATTTCATAAAAAAAATTCATCAAAAAAACCTATGAAATCGACGGGTTACACACATTTAGCGGTTACAATTTATTATCTCTCTCTCTCTCTCTCTATATATATATATAGTGGGTGGATATTCTACAAACCATGAAAAGATGACAAACCATGCAAACTATATGATAGCCATTAGATCAAATCAAACGTGTTCCCATGGTTTATTTCGTTTGTATTCAATAAGAGGGGCAATATAGGTATTTGATAATTTCTTAATTTTTTTTATAGATGGCCATTGTAGGGTTATGATTGAGTTAATTATCACATAATTATGGAAGTTATTCAATTCAGTTTATGATAATCATAAACCGTAATACATCTGCAACTCTTCTTCCTTGCAACTCTTCTTCCCTGCAACTCTTCTGTGTGTATTCCGATGCTGAAATTGATATTCACCAGATCCATGTAATGAAGTCAACTACATGATTTTTTGTTCATGTACTGAATCATCAATTCATCACATGCACATTAGAAGACATCATCTAATCCTCTTATTCGTAAATACATTATATGGTATATGAATATTTAATCACTACATGAACCTGATGACATGAATTATGAATCATCTTTTTCCCTTACTAATCACAGTTCCTATATCATAAATAAATAAATAAAAACTTTGATTATTTTTTCATCGAGTGAACAAATGTACACCACATGATTACCCTCGTTAAGAGGTTGAATTCATCGTTAATATCGATAATGAAATCCCTAATTTTTTCCGTTGAATGAACTAACAAATAAGGGTCTGTGATTTTTTTCCCACTGAATGGACTGATGTACACCAACAATTAAGGGACAATTAAAGGTCTGTGTGTTTTTTCCCCATCAACAGAAGCGAGGTTTGATTATTGTTATTCTTAACAATCAAAGTCCATAAGAATCGGGGTATCAGTTCTCTTGAATTTCGAGAATGGTTGTAGGAGTCGAAGCATGTTACCTCTAGTCCGACCTGACACAAAACAAATCGGTGATGATCTCCCATGGAAAAGACGGTTTCATATGATTGTTAGGATGAAATCAGAAAATGCTTACTATGACTCCGGTCGGCCATTGTTATCGATCGGTGCTTTCTTGCAGTGCCCTGTTTTATGATTTTTATTCTATTGAAAATCAAGGAGAGAAACTGATAATCGACGGTTTTTCAGGATATGATTCTCATGAATCCAAGTTGCCTTGTTTAACGCAAGATGATTCTTGTGATGAAATTCCAAATATGCCCCTATCACTGGTTTCTTAATTAACATTTTTTATTAATTATTTACTGATAATCCAAAAATACAACATTAAATTTCATCCGTTGATTTTTAATCAATGGCTTAGATGGTGGTTGCATGGTTTGTCATCTTTTCATGGTTTGTAGAATATCCTCCCTCTATATATATATATATATATATATATATATATATATATATATAAAGATGGGTTTTTATGAACAATTTTCCCAATTGATTTTTATATGTTTTTTTTTGCAAAATGAGGGTTCTCAAATAAGACAACCTTATGAGTATGAGTTGACACACAGACATCTCATCCTCTTTTCTTATACAACCTTAATTATTCCAATCTTAAATTATTCATCAATGTGGGACAACTTAATCTCAACCACAATCGGGAATACTTCATTATCAAAATGTCACCTCAAATGCCTTTGGTTGTTCCAGTAAGACAACTCTATGAGAATTGACACAATATCATCACATCTATCTTTCTTATACACACGTCTTTATTCCAATGTTTCAACTTCTCACTAATGTGGGATAGCTCCAACAAAATCACAATTCACTATTTGAGAATACTCAACTCTCATGATGTCAACTCATTGCCTTTTGGGTTTTCCTTTTATCTATTTAAAGACATAAAATGTTTAACTATTACACGAAATATTTTGTCATGTAAATAAGAAATAACTATTTAACCCAAAATAAAGCAAATTTTGGATGAATCTTCAAGCCATATCTTATCATTTATATAGTCACTTACACTTTCAACTTTTCACTTTTGTTACCAACGTGGACAATAAAGAATAAAAAATTCACCATATGGTGAATACTTGATTCTCATTATGTCATGTAATCATCTTAAAGTTTTACTTTTATATATACTAGTCATTGTACCCGCGCGATGCAGCGGGAGAGGAAGACAAGGGTCGAGAGTCGTACCCGGCAAGTCCCTGAATCGCCATCTTTCTATCTTGAGAACGTAAACCGGCAATCAAGCGGTTGTCCGTGCACCTAACGTAAGCCTCAAAATGCCCCCTCATACGGATGTCCGAGTAGGCAGGGTTAGGTATGGGGCCGGTCAGGGTTATCGGTATCAACCTTTTGCCCAATACATACAATTTCTTAAGACTTTAAACTCCATGAAAACTAACTGAAACACATTCAATTTAAAGACAAAAGATAACTCCTACTTAACATCGTAAAATACTCAATAAATTTATGTTTTCCGACGAAAAATTGAATTTATTTTTGTTCTGTTACAAGAAATTTGGCATTCCGTGCATTGCACGGGTAGATAGCTAGTATATATATATATATATATATATATATCATACCAAACAACTTCTTGAATCAACCCTTTGCCACTTGACAGAATTGCCTAAAAACCATTCACCATCTTTGGCATTGTCATATATTCTCCTGCTTTAAAAACACAAAACGTAAATTTTTATAAACAAAACAGGTGCTTGGATTGACTAATTCATCACTAATTTGATGTTTATGTAGATGTAAATATTAGGGTGCTTGAAAGACAAAAAATCGCGTGAGAATAAGAGTTAAAAATTGAAAAGGTAAGAAGGGATTTGGACCCACACGAGAATTGATCCAGAAGTAAAGATTATTTCATATCTTCTTCATCATAACTTTCATTCTCACCGTAGCCATATTTGAAAACAATCTAAAAAAAGGTTGTTAATAAGACATAAAACCATAATAAGAAGGTCATTCAGAGCCCTAATTTCATTCTTAACAATTACCAAACAACTATATTTCATTTTGCACTATATCATAAGAGCTTCTTAATCATTCTAACCATTTAGAAAAAAATTTAGAATTACGGACGGTGAGAGTACCTGCCATCCTGCTTCAATGCTGTTAAGATCTTGCCCGAAAGAGCCACCTAAGATCCAAATCTACGACAAACTGAACTCGTTCGATTGCTGTATTTTCGGTTCCCAAACGTTCATGGTTTCTTTAGCTTTATAGTATTTGTCTCCCTCCACGTAAGCTATTGTGTGCTATATGTTGCAAAACACAAAAAGAATCGTTTGGAATTAGTAAAATTGAGAAGGGTACCAAACAGTAAGAGAAAATGGACGGGTACGATATGATTTTAATCTAAATTCAAGTGTAAATCCTCAAATATCATTCTATTTTCTTATATATTTATTAGTTAATAGATGCATTGATGCAATTATAATTCAGTTAACGGGCTCTTGCTTCAAATCAGTAACCATACTAAACCAAACGACTCGATTCCAAACCGTTTAGCCTGCACACTCAGAGGCTCATAACGAAAATCACATAAGTATATCAAATAGCTTCACTCAAATGTATCTTCCTCAAAAGCCGACCTGCATTGAAACGAATTAAATCATATTAAGTTTTAACACAATTGTGTTACGATTTCTGCGGATTTTTAAAAATATGTATATAACTTGGCAAGAATGATACCTGGACCAAGCTGGATGTGATAAGCCGTCCGCCTATTGCACCTCCGATGAAACACCCTGAAAACGGAGTCAATTTAAACCTTGAAATTTCCACCAGTTATGATCAAAACTTTCAAACTTATATAACCTGAGGATCAAATGTAAGGTTTTTATATACAACTGACATTACTTAAATAACTTATTAATCTAATCACCTCATAACAATCATATTAATCGAGTTATCTAAACAACTGTCCCAAAGATTTCAAAGAATAACTAGATCCTTTGTTATCTCTAAGCCTGAATCTCTCCAAAGGTTCTATTCTCTCGTTCCCGCTACTTCCCGGAGCTTGTACCTGGTAAGAAGATTCAACTTGAAACATTAGGCTTTCGCCTAGTGAGAATACTCAAATCAAAATAAAATTTAATAATTAAAACATGAACAGATAACTCAAACCTGTTCTCACCCATCTTACCGTATGACAACTCCTTTCCAAATCGGGGAATCTACCCCACTCCCAATTTCCTACGACTAACTCATTTAATCGCAACAACAACATAAGAGTTAACTCTGAATCATTCCAGATTCACAATCAATAATCACACACAAGAAATTACAAGTCAAAACCTGCCTATTTCTTAATCAGAAAGTAGAGATTACAAATTACTTTATGCCTATCTCTAATCTTCCTCTCATCACAGGGAAATCTCTGATCTTCCCGAAACAATGGAAATCTCTGATCTTCCATAAATCGAAATGGGAATTACAAATCAAAATCTTCCTATTCCACATTCCACCTCTGCATCAATGGTCCCAATGGGATTATAATATCGCGATACTCAATCGGGACTCACGATGGTTCGAGGTTCACCCAATTACTAAAATTACACCCCTTTGGTCTATGGCGAGTAACCGGTTCCCATTATACCGTACCCAAGTGCCCTCGGTGACCGGATGCCTATTTTAATAAAACCACATAATCACATAATATAATACAATCGATACTACTATATGCGTCCAGCATAGAATGTATCATTTCTCTGAACATATTCTATATATAAAATAAAGAATATTATTACTCCACATCTCAATCTCTTTATTACCCCTTCTCTGAAATCTGATATGATGATTACCATCTCAATAGTTATTTATATTTTCGAACTCATAGATAGGCCTTTATAATATGTCTCAATTTGGCTTCTCAATCACATTTAGAATTCATAATCATCTAACATATTGCATATAACAGATAATCCTGCTCATTATAAGGAATATGAATAATTCCTGTTCATCAACTTCTTAACTATCCCCTCATAGTAATTTAACACGAGCGTTAATATATATCAGTTGTTAATTTATATCTTTGAACTCATGGATGGATCTTTATAGTTTATCTCAATAAAGCTTCAAATCATATTTAGAGTTCATAACCACATAGTAATTTCATGTAGTAGATAATCAAACATAGCATGCAAGATTAATAATAAATACTAGTTCATCAACTTCATAGATAATTCATCTTAGAAGTTTTAGCATAGAAATCCACATAACACAACTTTTAATCGCCCTCTTGGCTTATCTCTAATTTAATCCAATCCACATAAAACATATTCATGCATATATATAAAGCATCTAATTCAAGATTAATTACTGAATTTTAAAGAGAGTTGAATAAACTCACCTGATGCGTTATCACTCCTTTTAGTCCTTTTTAACTCGTAAGGCTCCTTTCTTCACTACCACAGCTTACTGTATTATTCAGTTTACATATACTGATATTAATCCTCAAAGCAGAACCCTCTATAACTGAAAATCCTTAATTTCTAAAAATCACGTCTCAAGTCGCAATGAACTGAAATCGCAGTCCACTATTGCGATTTCATATCCAAATCGCAGTGAACTGAAGTCGCAGTCCTCTATTGCGATTTCAATTCCAAGTCGTAGTGAACTGATGCGACTACAGTACCAAGTCGCAACTGCCCATTGCGATTTCGACCCAAGTCGCAACCAACTGTTGCGATTCCAAAGCCAAGTCGCAACTGCCCATTGCGATTTCACTCCGAATCGCAACCAACTGTTGCGATTCCAAAGCCGAATCGCAATGGTCTGCTGCGACTCCAACTCCAAGTCGCAATTGCCTATTGCGACTTCGATGATGTTCATCCAAGTCTCAGTCCACTCAGTTCATCTAAAACCCAAATTTTTATACTTTTAATCCATGTTTGTTTATGCCCATTTGCAGATATATTTAATACACTTATCTTATCATATCCTAAAGCTCAGATTCTCTTTATCATCAAATTTACCAAACCCAACATAAGAACTCCATAGAAAGCTTTAATCTAAGAAGATGAAGAATTCAATGATGTAATTACCTTATGATTCTTTAATTAGTTTCAAAAGCTCAACTGGAAATCTTGTTTCTCCTTGCTAATTCCTTCTTCTTTCTCTTTTCTCGTTTTCTTCTATCTCTCTCTCGACTTCTCTTTTCTTTATTTTTCCAAAATCGTATGACACACACAAACCCACACTTAGACTTGCACAATTAGTCTAAATGACTAAGGGTTTGACACCTCAACCCATAATTACATGAGTCACCCAAGTTTTCAAAACCAACCCCCCCAACTTCCACTAGTTGCCACAATGAACCCTCAAACTTTAAGAGAATAACATAATACACCTTATTCATAAATAAAATCATAATAACCCTTAAGTTTATTTATTCTCAAAAGAAATCTTTCAACTTTCATCATTTTTATTTTTAACCTAATTTGAATTATAATACTCTATATAATTCAAGGTTACTCCAAATACCAAAACATTCTATTATTGAAATAGGAATAGTAAAATTTATGATGTTACAATACTCCCCAACTTGAAAATGATTTCGTCCCCGAAATCAAGGTCAGGTAAACAAAATGATACCTATTTTTTTCATACTCTCTTCGGACTCTAAAGTTACATTAGTACCTCTATGGTCTCCACTTTACTTTCAACATAGCTATTTCATTATTACTACGTAGCTTTCTAACTGATCTTTCCAAAAATTACCTCTGGTTCTTCCACACCGCATCATTATCACAACTCACTTCCAGATCTCAAAAATAACATTAACATGTACTATCTGAAATTTTACGTACACTGTAAACTAAGCATACATGATACTATTAAATACTTCAACAACCACAGCAGTCTATTATTACTCCCATGACTTACACATTTCTTCGATATAGAATGCTATTACTTCCTCACATCACTATCTCATCGTACAACCACACACCAAAGTATTCTCTTCTTACGAAACATAGTTAAACAGTTCCATCAACATCTCTAACCTAAAACATTCAGCCAAGTTATCTTGAAATGATATTACCGTTCGAAGTTATTACCATTCTTAGATCTTTAACTAATAAATTCTAGTACAATTCTTTCACACATAAGGAGCAACTTATCTTTCTTTCACTACACCACATTGATCTACATACTCATCATCTTTATTAAACTTCCAGTGATTCAGAATACAACTTAACTGGCAACTCATACCATCAAAATTTCTTTGGATACACTCACCATTGTTCCGACATTCAATTTCGATATAAGCCATATTACCAAATTATCTTACAACCCACCTGTTCTATCAACTTTTATTAACAAATAATACTTTCCAACCGGAATTCCCAAAACTTCCATTCGAATACTTCCTCTTTTTAACATCACGTCATACTAGACGACACAGGTATCTTGGCAATTAATGCCACTACTCGTTCATGCATTCTCCACCCATAACATTTACCACAGACCATGTCTCTCATAGCCATTCGTACATAATTAATTTTACAATCCCAATTTCTCGTCTAAATACACAGGTCTATATTACTAAATATCTCCTCCCCAACTTTAGTTGAACTACCACTCACAATTTTCTAATAAATCTTGAACTTATTCGTTCTTACTAGCTCTTTATGTTTCCAATATGTTGCATAGCCAGGGTACAATTCCTCACAGATCAACACAATCTATACATCCCCTTTGTTCATCTCCAGTATTTCATCTTTTATAAATCTTCCACATCGTAAGTAAACACTTATCTGAAAGCAACAGTCCTTCACTGTTCTAACAATCCCACAAGGTGATCCTTCAACTTTTAAACTTCTAATTTAAACTTAACATTCATACATGATCCCAAAAAGGATAACCAATGCATTCATGTTATATAAACTTAATTTTCAATACCGATTATGCAAATTCAACCCCAAGCGTACTCCAAGCTTATCAAATTGGTTCAAAGCTCTTAAGGCTTAACTAAATCCAAAACCGAGTCATCTACTCAAAGGATTTAAAGATTATTTATCAATACCAACTCATGCAAATAATTACATCTATCTCCCGTTATGCAACATACGCTCCGAGATATGAAAATCTTACGACCCCTTCATTGCTACTTTCCCAATGAAGTCAAATCATTTGCAAGTACATGCAACTCTTTTCATACTCCACAATGTATATAATCTGCCCAGGTTCATTAGTTCCAAAGATACTAAGTAAAATATCAAACAGTCTTTACACCTAAGACCAACACTTAAACTGTCACCGGTTCAAATACAATGCAGTTAAGTATACAACACATCCAATACTCCATCTTGAATCATTAAACTGACAAATATTCAAAAGACTCATTCGAATATAAACCAGGCCTTTAAGGCCAAAACAAACACTTGATTAAACACATGTCACTCACACGATCACGTAAACCAAAATTCCTCTTTACTCAGGATCTTAACTTTATTAATCCTTTAATTGGCCATTGATTTCAAAATAAAAGTTTATCACTCTCAAAACCTTCACATTTTCAAAATGTAACACGACAAAATTATTATACAACCATAAAATACCAAAACATGCTTCGACCACATAACTTTCACTTAGATTATAATTAATCAAACTCAAAATTTCCCCAATTGTGTCGCACACACTAATGCTCACTTTGCGCATACCTTCTGCATAACAACATACCGGTATCGCTCACGGTTTTGCTACTACTCGAACGGGCATATGCGGAACGCATCCAGACCGCACCCAGTGACACATAAAAGGCCTCGTACACCTTACAACTCTCGCCTTCAAAGTCAAAACTTGACATCTCAATACTTCCTTAACCCTGAACCTAATTCTTCCTCCAGACACGGCCGACCCTCAGCAATTGTATTACTAATCACTGAACAAAGGTACATACCCTCGTATTATTTTTACTAAAGTTCACTTTCGACTCTCCCACTGTTCATCTCTCATTTGAATACAATTACCAAAACCACAAACTTTCTCCCAAGGTTTATCCAACACCTCTCCACTCTTGGAGTTCATTCTTAGCTTACAGCGTAATACTCTACGACCTAGCGAGTTCATAGCCTTCATGCATGATAATATAATAAATAACTCAATCCACACTTTTCTTATTTAAATAAATAACATTCAAAACAACGTGAGCACAGACGCCCCAATCATTTTCATAATTCCCATGTACTACACAACAACCTCAAAACCGTTTGTCTATAAATTTACGTAAAACTCAATCTTTCTCAATCAAAATGTTGTTACAACAGTAATGCCTTAAATGAAAATCTTTTCATACGACAAAAGTTTAAAATTTTACTGACATAGAGTAAACTAGTCGTTTCTCACACTCTTTTATATGATATTGTTAGATCAATACTCCTGTTGGTTATTAAACGTTTTGCTGACCAATGCCTTCTTGCTACAAATCAACTTTTCATGTAAAGTAAGAAATAGTTTTGTAACCACTCCAAAAATTTCGTTGTGCAACGTAACTGGGATTGCCCTTTTCTTCAAATACACAACTTGCACACACTAATTCAAACTTGATAAAAACTGTTATTTATGCATTTGGTTTGAAATCATGAAACTTCATATAACACACACTAAAACACCATGCATAAAACTTTACTCGCAAATGAAGGCTAATCACTCAACGAGGTCAATCGTTTTACTTTCATAACTTATCATTGATACTTTACTTCCGACCTGAAATCGCCCTCTCGGCCTTATAATAATTGCTACATCTGCATTCCATGGCTCCCATACTTAACCATGTCATACTAATTCTGTATGAACCAATCATCTCATACTCTATCTCTGCACCTATCAAATCACCTATTAAAGATTGCTTTGGCAGACTTTTATGAGTCCCACCAATTTTCAGGTTGTCCTTCAAAACCCCAATCATATACTGCTCTGTCCTTTAAAGGACCTCGATGATGAATTCACCATCACTTTACTATAACTTATAGAGATAACCATGCGAAATGATCATGCACTTACATACATACAACAACGTACTTTACCGATCGTTAGTCACTGTAACAATTCAGAAATAGACATGCTCGTGTAACAATGTATTCATAATAACAGTAGCTAATTGTAATTGTGAATATATCATACAGGAGAATCCCCATTATCATTGTCATAGCACTAATTTCATGTATTTCTGTTAACTCTAAGACTACCCTGTCTTAACACTTCTACCCATATCTCACATATCATAACCTACTACGTCTCAGCTTAAGTCTAAGTATCTCATCAGCATACTTAGTTCGCTTAAACTAGTGCTCTGATACCATACTGAAACACCCTAAAAACGGAGTCAATTTAAACCTTGAAATTTCCACCAGTTATGATCAAAACTTTCAAACTTATATAACCTGAGGATCAAATGTAAGGTTTTTATATACAACTGACATTACTTAAATAACTTATTAATCTAATCACCTCATAACAATCAGATTAATCGAGTTATCTAAACAACTGTCCCAAAGATTTCAAAGAATAACTAGATCCTTTGTTATCTCTAAGCCTGAATCTCTCCAAAGGTTCTATTCTCTCGTTCCCGCTACTTCCCGGAGCTTGTACCTGGTAAGAAGATTCAACTTGAAACATTAGGCTTTCGCCTAGTGAGAATACTCAAATCAAAATAAAATTTAATAATTAAAACATGAACAGATAACTCAAACCTGTTCTCACCCATCTTACCGTACGACAACTCCTTTCCAAATCGGGGAATCTATCCCACTCCCAATTTCCTACGACTAACTCATTTAATCGCAACAACAACATAAGAGTTAACTCTGAATCATTCCAGATTCACAATCAATAATCACACACAAGAAATTACAAGTCAAAACCTGCCTATTTCTTAATCAGGAAGTAGAGATTATAAATTACTTTATGCCTATCTCTAATCTTCCTCTCATCACAGGGAAATCTCGATCTTCCCGAAACAATGGAAATCTCTGATCTTCCATAAATCGAAATGGGAATTACAAATCAAAATCTGCCTATTCCACATTCCACCTCTGCATCAATGGTCCCAATGGGATTATAATATCGCGATACTCAATCGGGACTCACGATGGTTCGAGGTTCACCCAATTACTAAAATTACACCCCTTTGGTCTATGGCGAGTAACTGGTTCCCATTATACCGTACCCAAGTGCCCTCGGTGACCGGATGCCTATTTTAGTAAAAGCACATAATCACATAATATAATACAATCGATACTACTATATGCGTCCAGCATAGAATGTATCATTTCTCTGAACATATTCTATATATAAAATAAAGAATATTATTACTCCACATCTCAATCTCTTTATTACCCCTTCTCTGAAATCTGATATATGATTACCATCTCAATAGTTATTTATATTTTCGAACTCATAGATAGGCCTTTATAATATGTCTCAATTTGGCTTCTCAATCACATTTAGAATTCATAATCATCTAACATATTGCATATAACAGATAATCCTGCTCATTATAAGGAATATGAATAATTCTTGTTCATCAACTTCTTAACTATCCCCTCATAGTAATTTAACACGAGCGTTAATATATATCAGTTGTTAATCTATATCTTTGAACTCATGGATGGATCTTTATAGTTTATCTCAATAAAGCTTCAAATCATATTTAGAGTTCATAACCACATAGTAATTTCATGTAGTAGATAATCAAACATAGCATGCAAGATTAATAATAAATACTAGTTCATCAACTTCATAGATAATTCATCTTAGAAGTTTTAGCATAGAAATCCACATAACACAACTTTTAATCGCCCTCTTGGCTTATCTCTAATTTAATCCAATCCACATAAAACATATTCATGCATATATATAAAGCATCTAATTCAAGATTAATTACTGAATTTTAAAGAGAGTTGAATAAACTCACCTGATGCGTTATCACTCCTTTTAGTCCTTTTTAACTCGTAAGGCTCCTTTCTTCACTACCACAGCTTACTGTATTATTCAGTTTACATATACTGATATTAATCCTCAAAGCAGAACCCTCTATAACTGAAAATCCTTAATTTCTAAAAATCACGTCTCAAGTCGCAATGAACTGAAATCGCAGTCCACTATTGCGATTTCATATCCAAATCGCAGTGAACTGAAGTCGCAGTCCTCTATTGCGATTTCAATTCCAAGTCGCAGTGAACTGATGCGACTACAGTACCAAGTCGCAACTGCCCATTGCGATTTCGACCCAAGTCGCAACCAACTGTTGCGATTCCAAAGCCAAGTCGCAACTGCCCATTGCGATTTCACTCCGAATCGCAACCAACTGTTGCGATTCCAAAGCCGAATCGCAATGGTCTGCTGTGACTCCAACTCCAAGTCGCAATTGCCTATTGCGACTTCGATGATGTTCATCCAAGTCTCAGTCCACTAAGTTCATCTAAAACCCAAATTTTTATACTTTTAATCCATGTTTGTTTATGCCCATTTGCAGATATATTTAATACACTTATCTTATCTTATCATATCCTAAAGCTCAGATTCTCTTTATCATCAAATTTACCAAACCCAACATAAGAACTCCATAGAAAGCTTTAATCTAAGAAGATGAAGAATTCAATGATGTAATTACCTTATGATTCTTTAATTAGTTTCAAAACCTCAACTGGAAATCTTGTTTCTCCTTGCTAATTCCTTCTTCTTTCTCTTTTCTCGTTTTCTTCTATCTCTCTCTCTCGACTTCTCTTTTCTTTATTTTTCCAAAATCGTATGACACACACAAACCCACACTTAGACTTGCACAATTAGTCTAAATGACTAAGGGTTTGACACCTCAACCCATAATTACATGAGTCACCCAAGTTTTCAAAACCAACCCCCCCAACTTCCACTAGTTGCCACAATGAACCCTCAAACTTTAAGAGAATAACATAATACACCTTATTCATAAATAAAATCATAATAACCCTTAAGTTTATTTATTCTCAAAAGAAATCTTTCAACTTTCATCATTTTTATTTTTAACCTAATTTGAATTATAATACTCTATATAATTCAAGGTTACTCCAAATACCAAAACATTCTATTATTGAAATAGGAATAGTAAAATTTAGGATGTTACATCCTATGACATGACCATCGGCACTGCACACAGATATGCTAAGACCCTCGGTTCGATTGTTATGTGAGCCTGTTTCGGGGAGGAGATAAGAACCTGATAAGCATAGTATCTCGAAACGGCCCTAGAAGGACGGGAATGGAACAAAGGGCGTGTTTGTTAGCCAGCTTAATGAGCTTAGTAGGACTTACAACTTGTTTGGTCAGTCAGTTATACATGACTATTTGGTAGTAGCTTAATAATATAGAAAGTGACTTATTCAGTAAGCTTCTAGGGGGAACTTTATGCACAAAGCCAAGTTAAGTAAATGCATGTTTGATAGCAGCTTAATGAGCTTAGAGGGACTCATGTAACAACACAAATCCCATAACATACATCATAATACATAACATTCATACATAACATTGATTTACAACAAAAGTTACATAACAAACCAAGTACGGTCTCATTAGTCTTGACATTACAAAATATATAAAAGCTTCCTAATCAACATCCAACAAAAGCTTCCTATACTTCATCCTCTCCTGCCGATCCTTAACCTGGAAAACATATTTTTGAAAACAAAATGAGGGTTAGACCAAACGGGTCTAGTGAGTTAATCCCGGTCTTTTCCAAAATCAATATAAAACTCTTTTCACATAATACTTTGTATCAAAATAGTTTACATAAAACCTTTCGTATAAGCACGCATATACCACACGTATATAAATACCACATTAGGACTCGTGCACCGTGTATCTCCCCTCATCTCATCTTCTTTCCCCTGGCCACATTAGTCGGTAGTAAGCCAACTAATCATCGTCACCGTACAATACAGTCGACTCCACTGTAATTACATACAGCCCCGCTGCAATTACCTACAGCTCCACTGCCATTTCATGCAGCCCCGCTGTATTTCCATACAGCCCCGCCGAACAATAATTCGGCTCACCTATACTCGTTTCGTGCAATATAAACACAACATATATCTCAATATATTATCAATCACGTACACCATACATATAAGCACATTAATCACTAATTATCAAATACCTCCGAGCTATCCGATCCTTTATCCAAATACCTCAGAATCTGAAACCATTTACATACAAATATCTCCTTACCAACTTATGTATAAGACTTACTAGCAGGTTATGGACTCTAGATACATCTACATAACTTTTATCCTCAAATTTTACCCAAACAGCCAAGTTATCCGGAAACCTCAAAGTACCCGGACAACTATCCGGACAACACGAGGAATCCGGACACCACAGACTAATCCGGACAACAAAGGAGTCCGGACACCAAGGTAATCCGGACGTCATCCGGTATCTAATTCATCCGGAAAACATAGAAAAAGAGACTTACCCGGATAAAAGACTCGTCCGGACACTACTATAATATCATCCGGACACCATCAGTAGAACTACCCGGACACTACCAACAGGACTACCGGACACATTCATACTGTGTCCGGACACCTCTGTCGGTTTGCACATTTTAACCCAGAAACCGACTGAAATCGACCCCAAACATGCTATGGATGATTCTACTCCGATAGAAACATAATACCATTGATTATAAACACAAAACATAAAAGAAGTATACCTTAATTTCTCTTCCAATCACTCCAAGTTGAATCCCTAGCTTTCTCCCCTTTTTCCTCATCTTTTCTTCCCAAAACACACGCACACACACACTGAATTGTTTCTGTTTTTGTGAAAATATCTAAACTCATAAGGGTGTATATCAAACCCTAATTACTATTCTAGCCCTTGTACTACTCCTTATTGACCACACACCCCTAAACTCCTCACTAATAACTAAAACAACCTTTAATTTATCCTTTGGTCAAACTTTTACCCTTTAAACTTATAAACCCTCCTAAACTTACCCTAACATCAATTATAAAGAAAATAAACTTAACGGAACTAGAATTTAAATTAACGGATTTACCCGGGGTATTACATCATCTCCTCCTTAAAAGAATTCCGTCCCGGAATTCGGTTAGGCAATAAGGTATGAATACCTATTACTACTACCTCGAACTTATTCAAAGCCATAGAAACTAAATGAATAGCCACCCCACACCCACCTATGTCTCTAACACAGATCAGCAATATAAGCACAGAAATACCAAGAACCACTTCGCACCGAAGTCAGATAACACCTTAGCAAGTATAGAGTTTATTAGAAATGTACTTGTATCCTCATCCGGAATCTCCTCCTCATCCTGCGTTGTCATTTGGAATACTCGTCCCTTTGCCTTCGGTTCTTCAGACCCTTGTATCTCTCCCGTCCTGACACTTATTGGTTTCCCCGTTGTACTACCCTGTCGTACCTTCCATTGTGGACAGTCTGACTGAATATGATCAGGGGAATTGCAAACGAAACAAAATCGATTTGCGCGACAATTCTTAGCGACGTGTCCAGCCCTTCCACACTTGTAACAACTTCTAGGATCAACATAACAATTTCCTTGATGTACGCGATTGCATTTTGGACATAGTTTTTCATTCGGTCTAAAAGGTAGGCGACTATCGAACCTCTGAATTTCGTATTCCGTTGAATCATGTGTCATCTCTCCCGATTTTCTTTTCCCAGCACTCTTATCATTTGCATCTCTCTTAATATCTCGTTCTACATTTTCCGCGGCATTTACAGCGGCTGAGAAGTTATCAGGTCCTGCTGCAGTCACTAACTTTCTGACTTCCGAATTTAACCCGAAAATAAACCTTTCTGTCTTCATTGCCTCTGTGGCCACATAGTATTCTGCGAAACGTGACTTTTCCAGAAAACGGGCAGTATAGTCCCTAACTGATAAATTTCCTTGCCTCAAATTCATAAACTCTCCTTCCAATTGTTTAACTGCGGCTTGGGAACAAAACTGTTTCTTAAATGCTATAACGAATTCCTTCCAAGAGAAAGTGGAGTATATATCAGATCCTTCAGAATGAATATGAGCTTCCCACCAGTATAATGCATCCCCCTTTAACATTGCTGCTCCATATAATACTTTATCTTCTTCGGCGCACTTGCTCGTCTTAAAGATAGCTTCTATCTCCTTCAACCATTTCATCGCATTCACGGGATCCCTGTCTCCAGAGTAGGTCGGAGGTCTACAACTTAAGAACATTTTGTAGTCGCACCTCCTTGGCACCTGTACAACAGTTGGTGTAATTGGCATTTCAGCTTCCGTTTCAGGATCCGGTGTTTCAGCTTCACCGTGACGATTCTGATCAAACATTGCCTGAATACTGGCTTGTAGCCTTCCCATCTCTGCCATTAAATCACCTCTCGTAACGAACTCTGTATCTTGTTGCTGAGTTTTGCCTCCAGTTCGGCTTCCAGTCCTACCCCCAGTTCTACCTCCGACTCTGCCCCCAGTTCTTATTGGCGGATTAGTTCTATTCGGATTTCTTCCTCCTCCTCGATTCGAATTTCGTGTTCCGCTTGCCATTCTGTAGATTTAAACAAAGTTAACATACATATAAGCACATACCCTATATAACAAGGTATTTCAGTTCAAACATGTACTTGTAAGTTCACGCTTACACTGGCCAGGTGTAATTTGAACATACCTTACATGATGTTCCTTCTACCTTTTTATACTTAACATCCCAAGGTTCTAAAATAATAAGGACATCCTACTTCACATGCAGTTTAAGTCTAGGTATAAATCCAAATACCTAAATCTCTTAAACTAGGGCTCTGATACCATTTGTAACAACCCAAATCCCATAACATACATCATAATACATAACATTCATACATAACATTGATTTACAACAAAAGTTACATAACAAACCAAGTACGGTCTCATTAGTCTTGACATTACAAAATATATAAAAGCTTCCTAATCAACATCCAACAAAAGCTTCCTATACTTCATCCTCTCCTGCCGATCCTTAACCTGGAAAACATATTTTTGAAAACAAAATGAGGGTTAGACCAAACGGGTCTAGTGAGTTAATCCCGGTCTTTTCCAAAATCAATATAAAACTCTTTTCACATAATACTTTGTATCAAAATAGTTTACATAAAACCTTTCGTATAAGCACGCATATACCACACGTATATAAATACCACATTAGGACTCGTGCACCGTGTATCTCCCCTCATCTCATCTTCTTTCCCCTGGCCACATTAGTCGGTAGTAAGCCAACTAATCATCGTCACCGTACAATACAGTCGACTCCACTGTAATTACATACAGCCCCGCTGCAATTACCTACAGCTCCACTGCCATTTCATGCAGCCCCGCTGTATTTCCATACAGCCCCGCCGAACAATAATTCGGCTCACCTATACTCGTTTCGTGCAATATAAACACAACATATATCTCAATATATTATCAATCATGTACACCATACATATAAGCACATTAATCACTAATTATCACATTACCAAACCATACGTATGTATTCCAGTTGAAAATACTTTTAAAGTAAAACTCACCTGTTATCTTAACAAAAATGCTTTCAAGCCTTTCTCCGAGCTATCCGATCCTTTATCCAAATACCTCAGAATCTGAAACCATTTACATACAAATATCTCCTTACCAACTTATGTATAAGACTTACTAGCAGGTTATGGACTCTAGATACATCTACATAACTTTTATCCTCAAATTTTACCCAAACAGCCAAGTTATCCGGAAACCTCAAAGTACCCGGACAACTATCCGGACAACACGAGGAATCCGGACACCACAGACTAATCCGGACAACAAAGGAGTCCGGACACCAAGGTAATCCGGACGTCATCCGGTATCTAATTCATCCGGAAAACATAGAAAAAGAGACTTACCCGGATAAAAGACTCGTCCGGACACTACTATAATATCATCCGGACACCATCAGTAGAACTACCCGGACACTACCAACAGGACTACCGGACACATTCATATTGTGTCCGGACACCTCTGTCGGTTTGCACATTTTAACCCAGAAACCGACTGAAATCGACCCCAAACATGCTATGGATGATTCTACTCCGATAGAAACATAGTACCATTGATTATAAACACAAAACATAAAAGAAGTATACCTTAATTTCTCTTCCAATCACTCCAAGTTGAATCCATAGCTTTCTCCCCTTTTTCCTCTTCTTTTCTTCCCAAAACACACGCACACACACACTGAATTGTTTCTGTTTTTGTGAAAATATCTAAACTCATAAGGGTGTATATCAAACCCTAATTACTATTCTAGCCCTTGTACTACTCCTTATTGACCACACACCCCTAAACTCCTCACTAATAACTAAAACAACCTTTAATTTATCCTTTGGTCAAACTTTTACCCTTTAAACTTATAAACCCTCCTAAACTTACCCTAACATCAATTATAAAGAAAATAAACTTAACGGAACTAGAATTTAAATTAACGGATTTACCCGGGGTATTACATCATCTCCTCCTTAAAAGAATTCCGTCCCGGAATTCGGTTAGGCAATAAGGTATGAATACCTATTACTACTACCTCGAACTTATTCAAAGCCATAGAAACTAAATGAATAGCCACCCCACACCCACCTATGTCTCTAACACAGATCAGCAATATAAGCACAGAAATACCAAGAACCACTTCGCACCGAAGTCAGATAACACCTTAGCAAGTATAGAGTTTATTAGAAATGTACTTGTATCCTCATCCGGAATCTCCTCCTCATCCTGCGTTGTCATTTGGAATACTCGTCCCTTTGCCTTCAGTTCTTCAGACCCTTGTATCTCTCCCGTCCTGACACTTATTGGTTTCCCCGTTGTACTACCCTGTCGTACCTTCCATTGTGGACACTCTGACTGAATATGATCAGGGGAATTGCAAACGAAACAAAATCGATTTGCGCGACAATTCTTAGCGACGTGTCCAGCCCTTCCACACTTGTAACAACTTCTAGGATCAACATAACAATTTCCTTGATGTACGCGATTGCATTTTGGACATAGTTTTTCATTCGGTCTAAAAGGTAGGCGACTATCGAACCTCTGAATTTCGTATTCCGTTGAATCATGTGTCATCTCTCCCGATTTTCTTTTCCCAGCACTCTTATCATTTGCATCTCTCTTAATATCTCGTTCTACATTTTCCGCGGCATTTACAGCGGCTGAGAAGTTATCAGGTCCTGCTGCAGTCACTAACTTTCTGACTTCCGAATTTAACCCGAAAATAAACCTTTCTGTCTTCATTGCCTCTGTGGCCACATAGTATTCTGCGAAACGTGACTTTTCCAGAAAACGGGCAGTATAGTCCCTAACTGATAAATTTCCTTGCCTCAAATTCATAAACTCTCCTTCCAATTGTTTAACTGCGGCTTGGGAACAAAACTGTTTCTTAAATGCTATAACGAATTCCTTCCAAGAGAAAGTGGAGTATATATCAGATCCTTCAGAATGAATATGAGCTTCCCACCAGTATAATGCATCCCCCTTTAACATTGCTGCTCCATATAATACTTTATCTTCTTCGGCGCACTTGCTCGTCTTAAAGATAGCTTCTATCTCCTTCAACCATTTCATCGCATTCACGGGATCCCTGTCTCCAGAGTAGGTCGGAGGTCTACAACTTAAGAACATTTTGTAGTCGCACCTCCTTGGCACCTGTACAACAGTTGGTGTAATTGGCATTTCAGCTTCCGTTTCAGGATCCGGTGTTTCAGCTTCACCGTGACGATTCTGATCAAACATTGCCTGAATACTGGCTTGTAGCCTTCCCATCTCTGCCATTAAATCACCTCTCGTAACGAACTCTGTATCTTGTTGCTGAGTTCTGCCTCCAGTTCGGCTTCCAGTCCTACCCCCAGTTCTACCTCCGACTCTGCCCCCAGTTCTTATTGGCGGATTAGTTCTATTCGGATTTCTTCCTCCTCCTCGATTCGAATTTCGTGTTCCGCTTGCCATTCTGTAGATTTAAACAAAGTTAACATACATATAAGCACATACCCTATATAACAAGGTATTTCAGTTCAAACATGTACTTGTAAGTTCACGCTTACACTGGCCAGGTGTAATTTGAACATACCTTACATGATGTTCCTTCTACCTTTTTATACTTAACATCCCAAGGTTCTAAAATAATAAGGACATCCTACTTCACAGGCAGTTTAAGTCTAGGTATAAATCCAAATACCTAAATCTCTTAAACTAGGGCTCTGATACCATTTGTAACAACCCAAATCCCATAACATACATCATAATACATAACATTCATACATAACATTGATTTACAACAAAAGTTACATAACAAACCAAGTACGGTCTCATTAGTCTTGACATTACAAAATATATAAAAGCTTCCTAATCAACATCCAACAAAAGCTTCCTATACTTCATCCTCTCCTGCCGATCCTTAACCTGGAAAACATATTTTTGAAAACAAAATGAGGGTTAGACCAAACGGGTCTAGTGAGTTAATCCCGGTCTTTTCCAAAATCAATATAAAACTCTTTTCACATAATACTTTGTATCAAAATAGTTTACATAAAACCTTTCGTATAAGCACGCATATACCACACGTATATAAATACCACATTAGGACTCGTGCACCGTGTATCTCCCCTCATCTCATCTTCTTTCCCCTGGCCACATTAGTCGGTAGTAAGCCAACTAATCATCGTCACCGTACAATACAGTCGACTCCACTGTAATTACATACAGCCCCGCTGCAATTACCTACAGCTCCACTGCCATTTCATGCAGCCCCGCTGTATTTCCATACAGCCCCGCCGAACAATAATTCGGCTCACCTATACTCGTTTCGTGCAATATAAACACAACATATATCTCAATATATTATCAATCATGTACACCATACATATAAGCACATTAATCACTAATTATCACATTACCAAACCATACGTATGTATTCCAGTTGAAAATACTTTTAAAGTAAAACTCACCTGTTATCTTAACAAAAATGCTTTCAAGCCTTTCTCCGAGCTATCCGATCCTTTATCCAAATACCTCAGAATCTGAAACCATTTACATACAAATATCTCCTTACCAACTTATGTATAAGACTTACTAGCAGGTTATGGACTCTAGATACATCTACATAACTTTTATCCTCAAATTTTACCCAAACAGCCAAGTTATCCGGAAACCTCAAAGTACCCAGACAACTATCCGGACAACACGAGGAATCCGGACACCACAGACTAATCCGGACAACAAAGGAGTCCGGACACCAAGGTAATCCGGACGTCATCCGGTATCTAATTCATCCGGAAAACATAGAAAAAGAGACTTACCCGGATAAAAGACTCGTCCGGACACTACTATAATATCATCCGGACACCATCAGTAGAACTACCCGGACACTACCAACAGGACTACCGGACACATTCATATTGTGTCCGGACACCTCTGTCGGTTTGCACATTTTAACCCAGAAACCGACTGAAATCGACCCCAAACATGCTATGGATGATTCTACTCCGATAGAAACATAGTACCATTGATTATAAACACAAAACATAAAAGAAGTATACCTTAATTTCTCTTCCAATCACTCCAAGTTGAATCCATAGCTTTCTCCCCTTTTTCCTCTTCTTTTCTTCCCAAAACACACGCACACACACACTGAATTGTTTCTGTTTTTGTGAAAATATCTAAACTCATAAGGGTGTATATCAAACCCTAATTACTATTCTAGCCCTTGTACTACTCCTTATTGACCACACACCCCTAAACTCCTCACTAATAACTAAAACAACCTTTAATTTATCCTTTGGTCAAACTTTTACCCTTTAAACTTATAAACCCTCCTAAACTTACCCTAACATCAATTATAAAGAAAATAAACTTAACGGAACTAGAATTTAAATTAACGGATTTACCCGGGGTATTACATCATCTCCTCCTTAAAAGAATTCTGTCCCGGAATTCGGTTAGGCAATAAGGTATGAATACCTATTACTACTACCTCGAACTTATTCAAAGCCATAGAAACTAAATGAATAGCCACCCCACACCCACCTATGTCTCTAACACAGATCAGCAATATAAGCACAGAAATACCAAGAACCACTTCGCACCGAAGTCAGATAACACCTTAGCAAGTATAGAGTTTATTAGAAATGTACTTGTATCCTCATCCGGAATCTCCTCCTCATCCTGCGTTGTCATTTGGAATACTCGTCCCTTTGCCTTCAGTTCTTCAGACCCTTGTATCTCTCCCGTCCTGACACTTATTGGTTTCCCCGTTGTACTACCCTGTCGTACCTTCCATTGTGGACACTCTGACTGAATATGATCAGGGGAATTGCAAACGAAACAAAATCGATTTGCGCGACAATTCTTAGCGACGTGTCCAGCCCTTCCACACTTGTAACAACTTCTAGGATCAACATAACAATTTCCTTGATGTACGCGATTGCATTTTGGACATAGTTTTTCATTCGGTCTAAAAGGTAGGCGACTATCGAACCTCTGAATTTCGTATTCCGTTGAATCATGTGTCATCTCTCCCGATTTTCTTTTCCCAGCACTCTTATCATTTGCATCTCTCTTAATATCTCGTTCTACATTTTCCGCGGCATTTACTGCGGCTGAGAAGTTATCAGGTCCTGCTGCAGTCACTAACTTTCTGACTTCCGAATTTAACCCGAAAATAAACCTTTCTGTCTTCATTGCCTCTGTGGCCACATAGTATTCTGCGAAACGTGACTTTTCCAGAAAACGGGCAGTATAGTCCCTAACTGATAAATTTCCTTGCCTCAAATTCATAAACTCTCCTTCCAATTGTTTAACTGCGGCTTGGGAACAAAACTGTTTCTTAAATGCTATAACGAATTCCTTCCAAGAGAAAGTGGAGTATATATCAGATCCTTCAGAATGAATATGAGCTTCCCACCAGTATAATGCATCCCCCTTTAACATTGCTGCTCCATATAATACTTTATCTTCTTCGGCGCACTTGCTCGTCTTAAAGATAGCTTCTATCTCCTTCAACCATTTCATCGCATTCACGGGATCCCTGTCTCCAGAGTAGGTCGGAGGTCTACAACTTAAGAACATTTTGTAGTCGCACCTCCTTGGCACCTGTACAATAGTTGGTGTAATTGGCATTTCAGCTTCCGTTTCAGGATCCGGTGTTTCAGCTTCACCGTGACGATTCTGATCAAACATTGCCTGAATACTGGCTTGTAGCCTTCCCATCTCTGCCATTAAATCACCTCTCGTAACGAACTCTGTATCTTGTTGCTGAGTTCTGCCTCCAGTTCGGCCTCCAGTCCTACCCCCAGTTCTACCTCCGACTCTGCCCCCAGTTCTTATTGGCGGATTAGTTCTATTCGGATTTCTTCCTCCTCCTCGATTCGAATTTCGTGTTCCGCTTGCCATTCTGTAGATTTAAACAAAGTTAACATACACATAAGCACATACCCCATATAACAAGGTATTTCAGTTCAAACATGTACTTGTAAGTTCACGCTTACACTCGCCAGGTGTAATTTGAACATACCTTACATGATGTTCCTTCTACCTTTTTATACTTAACATCCCAAGGTTCTAAAATAATAAGGACATCCTACTTCACATGCAGTTTAAGTCTAGGTATAAATCCAAATACCTAAATCTCTTAAACTAGGGCTCTGATACCATTTGTAACAACCCAAATCCCATAACATACATCATAATACATAACATTCATACATAACATTGATTTACAACAAAAGTTACATAACAAACCAAGTACGGTCTCATTAGTCTTGACATTACAAAATATATAAAAGCTTCCTAATCAACATCCAACAAAAGCTTCCTATACTTCATCCTCTCCTGTCGATCCTTAACCTGGAAAACATATTTTTGAAAACAAAATGAGGGTTAGACCAAACGGGTCTAGTGAGTTAATCCCGGTCTTTTCCAAAATCAATATAAAACTCTTTTCACATAATACTTTGTATCAAAATAGTTTACATAAAACCTTTCGTATAAGCACGCATATACCACACGTATATAAATACCACATTAGGACTCGTGCACCGTGTATCTCCCCTCATCTCATCTTCTTTCCCCTGGCCACATTAGTCGGTAGTAAGCCAACTAATCATCGTCACCGTACAATACAGTCGACTCCACTGTAATTACATACAGCCCCGCTGCAATTACCTACAGCTCCACTGCCATTTCATGCAGCCCCGCTGTATTTCCATACAGCCCCGCCGAACAATAATTCGGCTCACCTATACTCGTTTCGTGCAATATAAACACAACATATATCTCAATATATTATCAATCACGTACACCATACATATAAGCACATTAATCACTAATTATCACATTACCAAACCATACGTATGTATTCCAGTTGAAAATACTTTTAAAGTAAAACTCACCTGTTATCTTAACAAAAATGCTTTCAAGCCTTTCTCCGAGCTATCCGATCCTTTATCCAAATACCTCAGAATCTGAAACCATTTACATACAAATATCTCCTTACCAACTTATGTATAAGACTTACTAGCAGGTTATGGACTCTAGATACATCTACATAACTTTTATCCTTAAATTTTACCCAAACAGCCAAGTTATCCGGAAACCTCAAAGTACCCGGACAACTATCCGGACAACACGAGGAATCCGGACACCACAGACTAATCCGGACAACAAAGGAGTCCGGACACCAAGGTAATCCGGACGTCATCCGGTATCTAATTCATCCGGAAAACATAGAAAAAGAGACTTACCCGGATAAAAGACTCGTCCGGACACTACTATAATATCATCCGGACACCATCAGTAGAACTACCCGGACACTACCAACAGGACTACCGGACACATTCATACTGTGTCCGGACACCTCTGTCGGTTTGCACATTTTAACCCAGAAACCGATTGAAATCGACCCCAAACATGCTATGGATGATTCTACTCCGATAGAAACATAGTACCATTGATTATAAACACAAAACATAAAAGAAGTATACCTTAATTTCTCTTCCAATCACTCCAAGTTGAATCCCTAGCTTTCTCCCCTTTTTCCTCTTCTTTTCTTCCCAAAACACACGCACACACACACTGAATTGTTTCTGTTTTTGTGAAAATATCTAAACTCATAAGGGTATATATCAAACCCTAATTACTATTCTAGCCCTTGTACTACTCCTTATTGACCACACACCCCTAAACTCCTCACTAATAACTAAAACAACCTTTAATTTATCCTTTGGTCAAACTTTTACCCTTTAAACTTATAAACCCTCCTAAACTTACCCTAACATCAATTATAAAGAAAATAAACTTAACGGAACTAGAATTTAAATTAACGGATTTACCCGGGGTATTACAACTCACATCTTATTTGGTCAGTTATGCATGTTATACAGTTTAACAGAGCTGTTATCCTTCTCCACGTATTTACCAACATGGAGATGAACACGAGGATCCCCCAATGCCAACAGCTAAGTCGAGAAAAAACTTCTTACTGACCTACAAACAACAAATTACACAATGAGCATTGATAATATCAAAGAAGAACCAAATACCAACATACAAGAGACGGTTGCACCACATACATCTAAACCATCTTATCTATTTCACATATATCGTTTAACTCTACAAAGCTGTGATGAGAAATTTCCCTAAGAACCCCACCATCACCACCTCCCATGACCAGAACCTGTAAATAAAAAAAATTAGTTTTAAGCTTACATTTCTTATAAAATGGAGAGAGAGAGCAGACAAGAGAAAGGTGGTGCGTTTTTCGGTGATTTGATGGAACATGAACTTTATCGATGCCTTCTTGACGTCAGATCTGTATTGAACCTCTTTGCTTGTAAAAAAACTTTTCTTTACAAATACAACGTTACATAAACCAGACATACTAATTTCGTTAAAAATATGTCTGCTATGTGAAGGGCCATTTTGGAACGGAGGCAGATAGTAATAATTGTTTGCTGTTAACCAAGATTCAAGATAGTTACAAATATGATGCACTATTTCCAAGTTACTTCATGTGCAAAATAGATAACATCTTTGACCTGTGTGTAGTGAGTGTCGAGATCAACAGCTGCTCTTTGCTTCGGCGTTTTGGCCATCAAGAAACGCATTGCAATGGATAATGTTTGGCGATCAAGCTACAAAAAAAAGAACAATATGTTAAGATTATTTTAGAAAACCAGTTTCACTTGTAAATATCAAAAGCATAGTAGATCATATTAGTTAACAGTTGAAGAAACATCTTCACAATATATGGTCATTAAACAATGTGGTGTATGAGTTGCATCAGTTTAAGAAAATCATACCTTGGGGAACATTCATAGCCTCCACCAGTTACTATAAGTAGAGACAAAGACAGGATCCTATCTGGAAAAAGAGCAGCCAGTTTGCAAGCTATCATACCACCTGTATAATAGCGATGAAGGAATATAATCTAAATTAAATGTCGCGTAAGCCAATACTTGAACCGATAATCACAACTAACCCATTGAATGGCCAAAGACATGAGCTTTCTTCCAACCCAAATGGTCCATCACAGATACTGCATCTATAGCCATGATCCTTGTTCTGCACCCAAGATGCATCTTATACATTATTCTATTATCCAAATATGCTTTTCTTAACAAATTGGGACTTACTTCATCCTAAAATAAAGAACATTTTCCTTTGTAAACAACAATTGAAAATGCCATTTATATTAGGGCCAACAATCACACGGTGTTTGGTAGATATTTGTAACAAGTTCAGACCAGTGTTTGGTATCCTCATGAAAAATCCTTTCAGCATCTTGTTCAGTTGAAAGACTTGCAGGTTTACTTTTGAGCCTTTGGGGCCAAGGTGTAGGCCATCCATATGACCCCCCTCGTTTTTGTTAGTGGGATTGCAGAAATACAACCACAAGTGGTGTATACCTGCACAAGAAAGAAGAAGATTATGATGATGACACTTCCACTAAAAGGCGAAGGATCGTGTGAGAAGTTGAGGTTAATGTGAGAAGCGTGAGAAATGAATCTGAACAGTTGATCAACTTTAATCAAATGCCCTCCCATGGATTGCGCCTTAGAAGAGAATTGGTCCGCATCTCGGTCCATCTTATCTCGGTGCATCTCATCCTAATGTGGGTCCATTTCTCATGCAACGGTTGATAACCACTACTCACGCTTCTCACGTTAACCAGTCCTATTCCAGATTAATCAAAACTTTTAGCCACTACCTTCCAGCAAATAGCTTCAGTAAGAACCACCATGGCTGCAAGAAACAGAAAAGAAAAAAAAACTTCAATCAAACCAGATAGATGATTGACTTTAAGATAAATAGCAGAAGACTTTAACAATTCAGCTTATTTAGGGGTTGTTTGGCAGTTGCTGAATGGTTTGGTGCAGAACGATTAAGTGGTCAGAATGATTAAGAGACTCTTATGATATAGTGCAAAAATGAAATATGGTTGTTTGGTCATTGTTTAGAATGAAATTAGGGCGCTGAATGGTTAAGGGAGGTCCAAGATACAAAATGATTCAGAGAGTTTTAGAACCATTAAGAGGATACAAAATGATTCAGAGGGTTTTAAAACCATTAAGAGGATACAAAATGATTCAGAGGGTTTTAGAACCATCATGAGGTGGACTTTTTTTGCCAAACAAGATTCGCCTCTTAACAATTCAGATGTTGCCTCTTAATGGAACTATTAAGAGGTAAACAAACAATCCCTTAATGTAATGTAACTACTGGAAAAACAAGTATAGAGTATAGACTATACGCACCATCCCAGACTTTTTTATCTGTTTCATCATTACGGTAGACTGGTGTAGCTGACCAAATAAAAACTCCCCCGGGCCTTAGAATCCGGTTTAACTCCAACAACGGATTTCCACCTGAAAGTTCACCCAATGAAGATTACAACAGTCTAGAACCCAAAACGTAGATAAACAAGTATGATATATTAGGGCCAACAATCACACAGAAGTCCAGGTAAACTTTTATGTTTTTCTGTCGTCCCAACAATCCCCTCAATTTGTGGGTTCCATGATTCGTGTGTTCGAGCCAATCCTAAACCCATAATTCAATCAAATAAATTGAAAAAAATCATACCTACTCAGAAAGAAAGAAAGAAAGAAAGAAAGAAAAGAGATACCCATGATCATGAGGACTTTAATGGATCCGCTTCCGTAGGTTCTGTAAAAAAATCTTTATGCCATTGTTGCAGGGAGCTTTTGATATCTTTCAAGAAATCAACTGGACATAAACCTCACAAATTTATTGCCAAAGAGCTCTAGTAAGTTTTATTAGAACCCAATCCCCCAAATCGGCTATTTACCAAATTAGCAAGAAGCTCTTATATATTGGTAAGAGATGGAGTTCATCCTTACGGATGTTTTATTCTCAGGCTGCAGGTCAACAAGTTGGTCATCATTCAGCAGATTAAATTCAGAAGCAGAAAGCAGAAACCCTGAACCCCAAAAAACAGAGAGAAAAACATAAAAAAAATTGCATAATCGTACAAATGAAAAGAAAACACACAAAAAACAAATACGAATCCAGTTGAAATCTTGAAGATGGAGAAAGGTTAGGTCAAACCTTAACTGGTACAATCCAGTTGAAATCTTGAAAATTAAAGGTCGAACACGAAATCAGGAACAACTAAAGCCAGACAATCGAACCGAGATTTTGATGAAAAAGGCGAGAGCGAGAGATAGAACCTGAAGTTCTAACACAGATCGGAAATCGTTACTGAGAAACCCAAATCGATGTTAACTTTGTGCAAACATAAATCGATTCACCAGAGAAATCAATTCATCAAGAGAATGAAACGTTACCTGATTTGAAGAAACTGTGGTAGAAATGATGAAATCGTACATGAGAGGAGAGTGAATCGATTTGCAAAGGAAGGTGAATCGATTGGAAACTGGGTTTGAGAGAAAAACCATGGAAATCGCTCTGTAAGGGATGATGAAGTTGGGAAACGTGGGGAAGGAACTGATTTCAAACCAAAAGAAAGCTTCAAACCTGCAAATGATCATGGTCTTGAAAAAAACTGCTCTTGAAATTAGGGTTCCTATGCTATAAAAGTTGTACAACAGGCTAAAACAACTGTACGTTTAGAAAGTGAAATTGTTGAAAAACAGTTTTCTTATTCTTTTTATAAAGAAGAATAGATAAAGATTCCCTAATACACACCATCATTCGAAACGGTTGACTATCCCTCGCCACCCTCAATAATTTCTCCTTATATCCCATCAACACCTAACAATTTGCCTAACTCAAAGATCCTCGAGAAATAAAAGAATCTTCTCTACGAGGGGCCTATGGAACCCTCTAATGACATGTGTCCTATATTAATTGCTTCCTTGTTGTTTCTCGTTAATTAAAACATTTCATATCAAAGTGAACGATGATAATCTTTTCAATTGTATTATTCTCCATCAAATGTTCATCATAAGTAAATTTTAGAAACATATGACATTACTTTTGTGTATATATCTATACTATATTATAAATCATTTGTGAAAAACTCTTAAAAACAACACTTAAAACTTCATTTACAGTTATTTAATGTTAATTACTTAAAATCTCTTAAAAACAAGTAATGAAGTTTTATGTACCGCTTTTAATGCTAACTACTTGATTAATACTTTATCTCTAACAACCTTCAAATTCTTAAATCGTGGACTCTTATTAACTAATCTTTATCTCTAACCACTTTCAAATTTTTAAATCATGAACTCCTTAAAAAACATAATTCTTTAAACAAATTAATAAAAAAACATGACCGTTTTCTCAAAACCACAAATTAAAATAAACTAGAACATTAAAATCGAGATATATCGCGCTGCATTGCACAAGTAAACTTCTAGTGATTTTAAACACGGTTATAATTCAAAAATTAAAATATAATATAATATAAGATTACAATATATTAGTATATTTTAAAACCAATTGAGTGAGGAATTGTTCATTTGTGCTCCCACACACTTGATTCATAAATGGTGGAGTAGAAGCATTCATTATTTGTTAGTGGGTCTCTCTCCATGGATCTTGTGAGTGAATCACTTCTCTATGATGCAAAGACAAGGTGTCAACTTAATGTCACTCTATTAATATTAGAGTATCAACCAAACAAATAAATCATATTTAAACTACCTTATTATATTTATATTGATATATTTTAATAGCAACCCTTTATTTTCTATGTTTTTTATGCTATGATTTAATAAAAATAAGTTTAAGAAACCAGATCTAACTCTTATTATTGGTTATGTATTATTTTAATAAACATGGTAGACTAAATATAATGTATCAAGCTTATTACAAAAAAAAGACAAAAATTCAAACAAGAAAAGAAAAACAAATTGTATACTTATATTTTCACAACCATATGAGCTACATGATTTTCATTTAATCTAATCAAAATACCTAAATAAAGTAAATGATTGATTTATTCAAAAATAAGATTCTAAATGGCGTGAGGCGTGACGTGGCGGCAAAACCAAGCCTCAGGCCTTAGGAGCCACGGCGAAGCCATGGCGTTTTCAAGGCGTGACTTATGACGTCAATTTTCTAATTCATATATAATATTATATATAAAAACATATGTTTTGTAGTGTTACTTAATGAGTCAATAGTAGTAACCAAGTTAAATTAGGTTATATATTAAAAAACTTGCAAATAACACATTAAAACGTAAAGAAAAATCAAATATCGTGTTACGAAAACTGCGCATCAGACCATGGCGTTCCACAGGCTTAACGTGGCGTGAGACTCAAGGCTTGATGCCATAGCGCGTCATGGCAGCTGTGCAACGAATTTTTTAAAACAGTGTTCTTAAATTGTCAACAAAATTGATAATTAAATAAAAACTGTCGATCGATGGGTTTTGTCATACTATTTATATTAATTATATATCCAATAAAAAATCTACAAATCATATGTTTATAGTTTCATCATCACATCAATTAAATTTTTTCATCCAACTTCAATGAAAATAGTTAATAATTGGTCAAATATAGTAGTGGAAGAATAGTTTTATGAAGAAAAAATAACATTTATTGTGTCGAATAGCCCATTAATGTGATAAAAACGAAATAAAAATAAGGTAATTTACGTCATCATAAAAGTATATATAAGCATATAATTAATGAATATTTGTGTCTAATTAATATTTAATTATAAAAAATAAAAATACAATAATATTTTTATCTATTTCCTTGATCAAACGCGAAGCACATCCGTTTATGATATTTTGTAGGCACCGGACGAGATGATAAAAGGGTCCTCAATAAGTACGAAATTGTTTTTGATATATTGTTTATATAGTCAGAAATAACATTGAATTTAAGAAATACTAATAATTCGTATAAAAACGTTTTTCCCGGTAATCATGGACGCAAAATCAATCAATAATGATATCTAAATTAATATTATCTACCATATCATTTTTACATAACACCATCAATCCGTTCCACCGTTAAACGCATTGATTATGTACCTTTAATATATAAATTGACATCATTTGAGATCACAATGTTGACTATTCGAAATAACACTTTAAGTAAATCAATATAAATCAGTTGAGTTGTAACGACCCAAACAAAATTTAAGGCATAGCATTTCATAGAATATAAAACATCCCAAAATCGGTCTTTAAAATTTTAAATACAACTGTCTCAAACTAGGCTGGCGGAAACAACCTATTCACAACCGAGAATAATATAAAAGTCTAGATAGTAAAAGTGAAGCACTGTCTCTAGAAACGCCCGTAATCTAATTCTTCACTTTACTCTTACCAGAGTTTCCTACTATCAACTTCCCTGAAAAAGTTTAGTTTTGGAAAAATGAGGGTTAGACCATGAGGTCTAGTGAGCTCCCTCAAGAAACAACAATTCAATAATACACATTTAAAACAGTTCATAACGTTCATAATTAATAACTTTAAATAAAGCTTTCAAGTAGCATCACACTCGTAAATGGCACACTGAAGTCACTCGAAAGTGACAACGTGTCAGTCTCACACTGTCTTAGTGGGTCACACCTTCCATGGCATAAACGGGACATACCCCCCGGTATGAGCACTGGCGGGCCACACCCCCGACTTAGCCAATTTATGTATAACAACAATGTATGCATACATCTCAAATAAACTTTCATGCATGCGTTTTCGTGTAATAAAACATGGCATTTCTATTCGTTTACATACTTTAGAAAAAAAACACGTTTAAAACACGTATTTAGTTAGAAAAACTCACCTGACGACTTGCACAACTTCTCACGTAGCTTCCGGTTTCTAACTGGAACACCTAAGCGGTTGAAAATTTAAGAATAATAAGGCGCAACATTCTGAACAGATCCCCAAAACTGGGCTCACAAAACTACTAGAATCCGAAACCACAGTTCCGGACTCCACTCCTTTACCGGACCCATTCCGGTTCCATACCGGATCCAATCCGTATTCCGGTTCCGATTGCAACTCCGGGTTCCCCCATTCAGGATCCGGTCCCATTCCGGATTCCGGTCCATTCCGGTTTCCGGTCCCAATCCGGATCCCGGTCTCTGCCAGTTCCGGATCAAGTCGTACTTCGTTCGCGGCATTCATAGTGACCAAACTACAATCCAAATCGATGTGTAGTGATCGAAACATGGAGAAATGATCGCAAGAATCTGTAAGACACTACTAAACCACCGAATCAAATCTTTATACAACCTAAACATCGATTAGGTCCTTGATTACTCTAGAAACCCATCAAAACATAAAACTCACTTGACATTACAGTAAGAGCATAAGATTTGGAGATTACCTTTCCAAAATGATGCTAGAGTTACCCTGATGCAATCCTCCTCTTACCTTCTTCCAAGAATCAAATTGCTAGATTGATTTCCTTCTTCAGCTCCCACACACATACACCGCCGTTCTCAAATTGCAAACACCTAGGGTTTTGTGCCCAAAATGAGGGTTTTATACCTTCTCTCCTTTTACACTTTGGTCCCTCATATTCCAGATATCACTCTCCTTCCCACCATTTATGATTCCTTTACATTTCAACCTGGTTATTACAATACCTCCCCCTCAAAAGAACTCCGCCCCGAAATTCCATTGTCGAAAAGATGCAGGTACTTGAATTTCATGTCTGCTTCTACTTCCCAAGTTGCTTCTTGTCCTTTCTGATACCGCCACTAAACCTTTACTAATCTGATCTCCTTATTCCTCAATTTTCGAACCTTACTGTCCACAATTTCTATCGGTTCTTCTACGTATGTCATTCTTTCGTCGACACTAATATCTCCCAATGGAATAGCCACATCTGTCTCGGTCAAACACTTCTTCAGGTTTGAAATGTGAAATGTTGGATGAACTCCCTTTAATTCTTCCGGTAGATCCAATTTGTAGGCTACTGGTCCAACTCATTCCAAAATGACGAAAGGCCCCACATATGTTGGTCTCAACTTCCTTTTCTTCCCGAAGCGTACTACCCCCTTCCAAGGCGAGACTTTTAGCATTACCTTGTCACCTACTTGAAGCTCGATAGGTTTCCTTCTTTTGTTTGCGTACTTCCTTTGCCGGTCTTGCGCGATCCTCATTTTCTCATGGATTATCTCTATCTTATCCGCAATCAATTGCACAATTTTTAGACCTGCTAACTGCCTTTCTCCCACTTCGTTCCAACACAGTGGCGTCCGACACTTCCGTCCGTACAGGGCTTCAAATGGTGCTGCTTATACGAGAACTCTATCAAAGGTAGATGTACTTCCCAAGAACCCTTGAAATCAATTACACAGGCTCAGAGCATATCCTCTAACATTTGAATAGTTCTCTCGCTCTGGCCATCCGCTTGGGGATGATATGATGTGCACAACTTCACTCGCGAACCCAACTCTCGCTGAAGACTTCTCCAAAACGACGACGTAAACCGACTATCGCGATCGAACACAATCGATCGTGGCACCCCATGCCTTGACACGATCTCATTAATATACAATCGTGCTAACTTCTCCAATGGATCCGACTCCCGGATTGGTAGAAAATGCGCAGACTTGGCACTATCCGCAATCACCCATATCGCATTGTTACCCTTCTAAGTCCTTGGTAACTTCGTAACAAAATCCATGGTTACGTTATCCCATTTCCACACCGGTATCTCCATAGACTGAAGTTCCCCATAAGGGCGTTGATGTCCTGCTTTAACCTTCAGGCACGTCACACATCGCTCCATAAAGTGAGCGATGTCCTTCTTCATTCCCGACCACCAGTAAATCTGTCTTAAGTATCGATATATCTTATTTGTCCCTGGGTGCATAGAGTATCACGACCTATGCGCTTCTTCCAAAATGCTTACCCTCAAGTTCCTCAACTTGGGAACCCACACCCGGTTCTTCATACACCTCAACCCACCACTGTTGACATTAAGCAAAGACGTAATCCCAATGATCCTTTCACTCTTTATATTTTCTTCCAACAACGCTTCCTCTTGATGCTTCTTGACCTCGTCCAGGAGACTCGAATTCACCTCGACTCTGAATACCACCACTTTGGTCGATCCTCCCCGCTTTTTCCGACCTCAACGCGTCACCTACCACATTCGCCTTACCCGGGTGGTACAGGATTTTGCAGTCGTAGTCGTTCAACAGTTCTACCCATCTCCTATGTCTCATGTTCAACTCCTTCTGATCGAAAAGATGCTTAAGACTCTTGTGATCGGTGCAGATCTGGCACCTCACTCCATACAAGTAGTGTCGCCATATCTTTAAAGCGAACACCACTGCCGCTAGCTCCATGTCGTGCGTAGGTTAGTTCTTCTCATGATCTTTCAACTGTCGAGATGCGTAGGCAATCACTTTCCCATTCTGCATCAGCACACACCCTAACCCAAGCTTGGAAGCATCACTGTAAATTACGAAACCTCCAGATCCATCAGGTAACGACAGAATTGGGGCGCTGCTCAGGCTTTCCTTCAACTTCTCAAACGCTGCCTCTTGAGCTTCGGTCCAAACGAACTTGACGTTCTTCCTCGTCAACGCGGTCAACGGTGTGGCTATCCGGGAGAAGTCCTAAATGAACTTCCGGTAGTAGCCCGCCAACCCAAGAAAACTTTTCACTTCCGATGGCGACTTTGGCGGCTCCCAATCTTTAATAGCTTCGATCTTAGCGGGGTCCACCTTGATACCGTCCGCGGACACCACGTGACCTAGAAATTGAACTTCTCTTAACCAGAACTCGCACTTTGAGAACTTGGCGTACAACTTCTCGCGTTTCAGCAATTCCAACGTCGCCCGAAGATGCTCCTCGTGATCTTTACGGGTTCGAGAGTAGATCAGGATATCGTCGATGAAGATGATTACACACTTGTCCAGCAACGAACTACACACCCTGATCATCAAGTCCATGAACACCGTTGGGGCATTAGTCAAGCCAAAGGGCATAACTAAAAACTCGTAGTGTCCATATCTTGTACGAAAGGTCGTCTTGGGCACGTCTTCCTTTCTCACCTTCAACTGATGGTAACCCGATCTCAAGTCTATCTTCGAGAAATAGCTCACACCTTGCAACTGATCGAAGAGGTCATCAATCCTCGGAAGCGGGTACTTGTTCTTAACCGTCACCTTGTTGAGTTCTCGATAGTCTATGCACATCCGCATAGACCCGTCCTTTTTCTTAACAAATAGTACTGGCGCTCCCTAAGGCGATGAGCTCGGTCGAATAAAACTCTTGTCGAGTAGCTCTTGCATCTGCGTCATCATCTCTTTCATTTCCGTTGGTGCCAATTGATAGTGCGCACGCGCAATCGGTGCCGGCCCAGGCATCAAATCTATTCTAAACTCTACTTGACTATCTAGAGGCAGACTCGTCAAGTCATCCGAAAACACTTATGGGTACTCATTTACTATAGGCACATCCTTCAATCCCTCTTCTCTTTCTTGGCATCTAGCACGTAAGCTAAATACCCCAGACATCCCTTCCCCAAACATCGCCTAGCTTTCATCATAGATATCATACACGACTTTCTATCCCACCGATCCCCATAGATTACTACTTCTTTCTTGCCAGGCAAGGCAATATGAATTAACTTCTTATTACACACACTGCTAGCGTCGTTATCCGCTAACCAATCCATTCCTATAACCACATCAAACTCCCCCATTCCCATAGGGTACAAACGTAAAGGAAATAAATGACAGTCTATGTCAATGCTACATCCCTCAAAGACCTCTTTCACCCAGACTCGACTATCGTCCGTTACTTCTACTTCGAACCCAAAGTTCAACCTCTTGGGTTTCACTTGCAATTTCCGAAAAAAAATTAGGCGACACAAAAGAATGATTGGCGCCCGAATCAAACAATACTTTAGCAAAAGTCGAATCAATAGGGAAAATACCTGTCACTACATCTAGCATATCTACCGCCTCTTCGGCCGAAATGTGGAAAGCCCTCGCCTTCGCGCGAGCAGGCTTCACCTTTCTATCTCCGTCTCTTCCTCCACTACTACCGCCATAGCCCCCAGCAAATCCCTTCTTCAACTGCGGACAGTCCATCTTGACATGGTCTGGCGAACCACACTGATAACACGACGTCGAACTTCGGCAATCTTGTGCCATGTGCCCCGTCTTCCCACACTTGAAACAACCTTCCTTATCCGCCAAACACTCCCCTTTATGCATTCGATTACACTTGCGACAAGGTTTCTCTCCTGATCTGAGTCCCGCCCGTAGCTTGGGTCTAGGAGCACTCGGCCTCTTCACATCACGGTTCGGTCCTTCCTATTTTCGTTTGTCCCCAACTCTCTCCGTCATCTGCCTGTTCTTCTCCTTTTCTGTGAGTTCCACAGTATCTACCGCAGCTTGGAAAGTAATCGGACCTTTCACTTGTACCAACTCCCTCACACTGCAATTAAGTCCCCAGATGTGTCTCTCTATGCGCCTCTCCTCAGTAGGCACATACAATTCAGCGAACCGAGCTTTCTCGATAAACTTTGACGTATACTCTTGAACTGGCATCGTTCCTTACTCCAACCCCAAAAATTCCTCCTCTAGCTTCTTAACGGTCGCCACTGGGAAAAACTGAGCTTTGAATCTTTTAGTGAACAGTTCCCAGGTAGTTGTTTTTGCGATCTCCGAACCTTTACCTCTCGTCTCGACACCCCACCAAAAGATGGCATCTGCCTTCAGCATAGACATGGCAAACAACACCTTGTCTTCCTCGACACACTTGCTCGTGTCGAATGCTAACTCCATTTCACGTATCCATCTCAGAGCTAAAACTGGATTGCGCTCTCCGCTGAAAGACGTAGGCTTGCACGATGTAACAGTCTTAAAGGTACATCCCTTCACTGCTTCGATTCATTATCCACAAACAGAGTTGACAAAGAATGATCTCCCACCACAGTCGGAGGTAGGCTAGACGCCTCGGTCTTTGTCTTATTTCCACTTTTAGTGCGTCCCTCCGACGTAGTCTTGATCTGATTTTCCAACAATGCTTGCAAGGTCTCTTGTAGTTTGCCCATTTCAGCCGTAAACGTTTCCTCAGTCACAAAAGCTTGATTCTGATTTCTCCTCGGGCTGTCCGACCGAACCCCTCCACCTACCGAGGCGGTACTTTTTTTATGCAAGGGCTCACGCACTTCAGGTGCTCCCACGCTCTTAGTCCGACCGGTGGTCGACATCTTTTTCCCTCCTCGGGTTTCCACACCGGTCCCTATCGCCTGAGGTAGCTCACAACGGCGGTCTTCTCGTCCTCTTCCTCAGCCTCCACCCCTTCCGTGGGTGGCCGCCCGTCTCGGAGGATTCACCGGTTCCTCCTCCAGAATTTCCTCCACGCAAATCTCTCCCGCGACCGGATTTGTACCCACCACTGGCACGGATTTACTTCTCAAAGTTCTTTCAGACATACTGGATTACTGAAACATACCAAAATTAATTACTTAAGACTACTGCTCCAAAATAATAAGACAATTTAAGCACATACATGCACCTGTAAATTCGCAATTACATTGGCCAAGTGTAATCCCAAATCTACCTTACATGCATGTCCTCGCTACCCTATTAGTCTTATCCCTATATAGTGCCCTCCTAACGCATTCCTGATTCTCAGTTGTGATTTCTACTCCCACAGTTTAAGCCTAGGCCCGTTCGGTCACCTAAATCCCTTAAACTATGACTCTGATACCAATTGTAACGACCCAAACAAAATTTAAAGCATAGCATTTCATTGATTATAAAACATCCCAAAATCGGTCTTTAAAATTTTCAATACAACTGTCTCAAACTAGGTTGGCGAAAACAACTTATTCACAACCAAAAATAAAATAAAAGTCTAAATAGTAAAAGTGAAGCAGTATCTCTAGAAATGTCCGTACTCTAATTATTCTCTTTACTCTTACGAGAGCTTTCTACTATCATCTTCCTTGAAAATGTTTACTTCCATGGATCTTGTGAGTGAATCACTTCTCTATTATGCAAAGAAAAGGTGTCAACTTAATGTCACTCTATTAATATTAGAATATCAACCAAACAAATAAATCATATTTAAACTCCCTTATTATATTTATATTGATATATTTTAATAGCAACCCTTAATTTTCTATGTTTTTATGCTATGATTTAATAAAAATAAGTTTAAGAAACCAGATCTAACTCTTATTATTGGTTATGTATTATTTTAATAAACATGGTCGACTAAATATAATGTATCAAGCTTATTACAAAAAAATAGACAAAAATTCAAACTAGAAAAGAAAAACAAATTGTATACTTATATTTTCACAACCATATGAGCTACATGATTTTCGTTTAATCTAATCAAAATACCTAAATAAAGTAAATGGTTGATTTATTCTTAAACAAGGTTCTAAATGTCGTGAGGCGTGACGTGGCGGCAAAACCAAGTCTCAAGCCTTAGAAGCTACGGCGAAGCCATGACGTTTTCAAGGCGTGATTTATGGCGTCAAAATTCTAATTCATATATAATATTATATATAAAAACATATGTTTTGTAGTGTTACTTAATGAATCAATAGTAGTAACCAAGTTATATTAGGTTATATACTAAAAAACTTGCAAATAACACATTAAAACGTAAAGAAAAATCAAATATCGTGTTACGAAAACTGCGCATCAGACCATGGCGTTCCACGGGCTTAACGTGGCGTGAAACTCAAGGCTTGATGCCATAGCGCACCATGGCAGCTGTGCAACGAGTTTTTTAAAACAGTGTTCTTAAATTGTCAACAAAATTGATAATTAAATAAAAACTGTCGATCGATGGGTTTTGTCATACTATTTATATTAATTATATATCCAATAAAAAATCTACAAATCATATGTTTATAGTTTCATCATCACATCAATTAAATTTTTTCATCCAACTTCAATGAAAATAGTTAATAATTGGTCAAATATAGTAGTGGAAGAATAGTTTTATGAAGAAAAAATAACATTTATTGTGTCGAATAGCCCATTAATGTGATAAAAACGAAATAAAAATAAGGTAATTTACGTCATCATAAAAGTATATATAAGCATATAATTAATGAATATTTGTGTCTAATTAATATTTAATTATAAAAAATAAAAATACAATAATATTTTTATCTATTTCCTTGATCAAACGCGAAGCACATCCGTTTATGATATTTTGTAGGCACCGGACGAGATGATAAAAGGGTCCTCAATAAGTACGAAATTGTTTTTGATATATTGTTTATATAGTCAGAAATAACATTGAATTTAAGAAATACTAATAATTCGTATAAAAACGTTTTTCCCGGTAATCATGGACGCAAAATCAATCAATAATGATATCTAAATTAATATTATCTACCATATCATTTTTACATAACACCATCAATCCGTTCCACCGTTAAACGCATTGATTATGTACCTTTAATATATAAATTGACATCATTTGAGATCACAATGTTGACTATTCGAAATAACACTTTAAGTAAATCAATATAAATCAGTTGAGTTGTAACGACCCAAACAAAATTTAAGGCATAGCATTTCATAGAATATAAAACATCCCAAAATCGGTCTTTAAAATTTTAAATACAACTGTCTCAAACTAGGCTGGCGGAAACAACCTATTCACAACCGAGAATAATATAAAAGTCTAGATAGTAAAAGTGAAGCACTGTCTCTAGAAACGCCCGTAATCTAATTCTTCACTTTACTCTTACCAGAGTTTCCTACTATCAACTTCCCTGAAAAAGTTTAGTTTTGGAAAAATGAGGGTTAGACCATGAGGTCTAGTGAGCTCCCTCAAGAAACAACAATTCAATAATACACATTTAAAACAGTTCATAACGTTCATAATTAATAACTTTAAATAAAGCTTTCAAGTAGCATCACACTCGTAAATGGCACACTGAAGTCACTCGAAAGTGACAACGTGTCAGTCTCACACTGTCTTAGTGGGTCACACCTTCCATGGCATAAACGGGACATACCCCCCGGTATGAGCACTGGCGGGCCACACCCCCGACTTAGCCAATTTATGTATAACAACAATGTATGCATACATCTCAAATAAACTTTCATGCATGCGTTTTCGTGTAATAAAACATGGCATTTCTATTCGTTTACATACTTTAGAAAAAAAACACGTTTAAAACACGTATTTAGTTAGAAAAACTCACCTGACGACTTGCACAACTTCTCACGTAGCTTCCGGTTTCTAACTGGAACACCTAAGCGGTTGAAAATTTAAGAATAATAAGGCGCAACATTCTGAACAGATCCCCAAAACTGCACTCACAAAACTACTAGAATCCGAAACCACAGTTCCGGACTCCACTCCTTTACCTGACCCAATCCGGATTCCGGTTCCATAACGGATCCAATCCGGATTCCGGTTCCGATTGCAACTCCGGGTTCCCCCATTCAGGATCCGGTCCCATTCCGGATTCCGGTCCATTCCGGTTTTCGGTCCCAATCCGGATCCCGGTCTCTGCCAGTTTCGGACCAAGTCGTACTTCGTTCGCGACATTCATACTGACCAAACTACAATCCAAATCGATGTGCAGTGATCGAAACATGGAGAAATGATCGCAAGAATCTCTAAGACACTACTAAACAACAGAATCAAATCTTTATACAACCTAAACATCGATTAGGTCCTTAATTACTCTAGAAACCCATCAAAACACAAAACTCACTTGACATTACAGTAATAGCATAAGATTTGGAGATTACCTTTCCAAAATGATGCTAGAGTTACCCTGATGCAATCCTCCTCTTGCCTTCTTCCAAGAATCAAATTGCTAGATTGATTTCCTTCTTCAGCTCCCACACACATACACCGCCGTTCTCAAATTGCAAACACCTAGTGTTTTGTGCCCAAAATGAGGGTTTTATACCTTCTCTCCTTTTACACTTTGGTCCCTCATATTCCATATTTCACTCTCCTTCCCACCATTTATGATTCCTTTACATTTCAACCTGGTTATTACAATACCTCCCCCTCAAAAGAATTCTGTCCCGGAATTCCATTGTCGAAAAGATGCGGGTACTTAAATTTCATGTCTGCTTCTACTTCCCAAGTTGCCTTTTGTTCTTTATGATACCACCACTGAACCTTTACTAATCTGATCTCCTTATTCCTCAATTTTTTAACCTTACTGTCCACAATTTCTATCGGTTCCTCTACGTACGTCAATCTTTCGTCGACACTAATATCTCCCAATGGAATAGCCACATCTGTCTCGGCCAAACACTTCTTCAGGTTTGAAATGTGAAATGTTGGATCAACTCCCTTTAATTCTTCCGGTAGATCTAATTTGTAGGCTACTGCACCAACTCATTCCAAAATGACGAAAGGCCCCACATATCTTGGTCTCAACTTCCCTTTCTTCCCGAAGCGTACTACCCCATTCTAAGGCGAGACTTTTTGTAACACCCTAAAATCAGGGCCAATTTGAACCTTAAGTTTTCATAAGGTATATCAGAAACACTTCCAAACTTTTATACAAATAAGCAGAGAGTCAACTGTGAGGGTTCCATTAAACACAAATTGAATTCTCCAAATAACAATTAATCTAATCATATCAGCTATAAATAGATTGACTTGGTTATATAAGCAATTCATCAAAAGCCTCCTCACTTCGTCTAAGTTCTTCGCTTCTCATCAACAGTTGAATACCAAAAGCACTTGTCCCACATCCCATTACTTCTCTGAACTCGTACCTGGTAAGAACATTGAATTTGAACGATTAGGCTTACGCTAGTGAGAACATCCAATTCAAATCAAAACATTAACAACTTGAAAGCTCAGATATTCAAGCATATAAACAAACCTGGTTCGTCACCATTCTTACCGTACCCATACTCGTCTCATAATGACGGGAACATACCCGATCCATGAATATGACTAACATTCAGAAAGTCATACTTATCATATTCGCAAGCCTACTACGAATCATCAAAGATTCTAGTTTGTCAATCAAGCCTAAGGACTTACAATCAATGGCCATACCCTTTTTCTTTGAATGAAAGCATAAATAGCATTTATATAATGCCTATTTCTAATCCACCGAAAGTAAGTGAAAACAACACTTACACTTCATCTAATTCACGTTTCCATATCTCAATCATGAATGGCAACTATAATTTGCCTATTCCTCTATTTCAATACGAATAGCAGTTTTACCTTGCCTATTCAATCTTTCCAATGTGAATAGCAATTCTACTTTGCATATTCAATTTATTTCATATAGCCTCCCGAAATGGGATTTACAATCCACATTATAGGCTATGAATAGCATTTCTACTTTGCCTATTCAATTTATTTCATATAGCCTCCCGAAATGGGATTAACAATCAACATTATAGGCTATCGCCTCACGAAATGGGATTAACAATCCACATTATAGGTGATGAATAGCATTTCTACTTTGCCTATTCAATTTATTTCATAGAGCCTCCCGAAATGGGATTAACAATCCACATTATAGGCGAACGGGAATTACCATTAAAAACCTGGTATATTCCACGTTTCTCATCACCTTAGAATCAATGGCCCCCAATGGGTTAAATAAATCGCGATTCATAACCGGGGCCCCCGATGATTCAAGGTACACTCATTCACTAGAAATTACACCATATGACCAATGTGTAACACCCTAAAAATTGAAGTAAATTTAAGGGGAAATTTTCACAAAATTAACCATCAATTGTATAACATTAACATCCATGAGTTTGCGAGTAAGGTATTTGTAACATCAAAACAATGGGATAATTGTACAACAAATTATTAGTACAACAAATTATTAATCTAATCTTAAGAATATTTAGATTAAATTCGGGTGTCGCTATCCCTTTCACAAAAATACTCGACTACTCTCTTTCATTCAAAAATGCTATGTCTTTCTTCATCACTCTTCCCTCAACCCCGAGGAGAACCACCGCTATGAAGGCCTGCTTAACACAATACACACCAAAGAAGTGTTAGTCAAAAGCCTAGCAAAAATAGCAATTCCGTATAAAGAATATTCACACATTATATAAATATAAAGTATATTGTCATCCGTTACCGATTACCTACACGATACATCATCTCAACATAATGCATCAACCGTACTAGGTCTTTAGCCATTAAGACATCAACCATACTAGGTCTTTAGTCTTAAGGCATCAACCATACTAGGTCTTTAGTCCACTAAGACATCAACCATACTAGGTCTTTAGTCCATTAAGACATCAACCATACTAGGTCTTTAGTCCATTAAGACATCATCCATACTAGGTCTTTAGTCCATTAAGACATCAACCATACTAGGTCTTTAGTCCATTAAGACATTAACCATACTAGGTCTTTAGTCCATTAAGACATCATAGTGTCACCACAATGTACAAGTCCTCATATACATAATAACACCCTTGAACACAATAATCATCATAAGAACATCATTAAATCATATTTGATTCATAATACTTAGAACACCAAAACCCTCACTTTTTATTTACTTCTACTTTGGAGTTGTAGAGAATGAGAGGTGTCTATATACTCAAGAGTATACTCCTATACCACCCATCCCTCTCCTTTTACTTCTAAACAACATTATCATCATAATAAAACGCTAGTTTACCAAAAAAAGGAAATTAGGTAACATTTCATAAAAATTATGAGAGAAGCAAGTAAATAGACAATTATTCAAAGAAATGTACATACATAACCATTTGTGAGCTTAATGAGTCAAGAAAACTCACCTTTAGAGGTTCGTAAATTGGAAACCCCAAGAAATGGAAGAAACCCTAAGTTTAACCAAGATTCCAAGTTAATCACTACATTAAGTGTAAAACATAACTTAATATATATAGTTGGTTGGTTAAAATAACTTACCTAAGGGTTTGGAGGTAAAACCCTAGAAAAATGTAGGAACCCTAATTCTTTTGAGCTGACTTCAAAAGCTTCCTTAAATCTTGGAGACTCTCTTAATTACTTTGAAGACAAACTAGAAACCCTAAATTTGCTAACAATGATCACACTAATAATTGTGGAGGGAATTAAATAAGAATGAGGAGAGTGGGTGGGAGTCGGTCCAAGAAATGGAAGAACCGACTAGTTGCTGGAAATTTAATGCCTTCCCCAACTTTCGACGCTGCTGACTTTTAATAGGGAAAGAACTCTCGCCGGCGATAATGACCTCCCCCCCCCTCGCGAGAGTGCCCCGGCACTTCCGCCGGGCAATTTCGCTCATTATGTACCGTGAGTCTCGAGCTGTAACAGAATGGATCTCGACGATGATGACCATGCGAGAGTGCCCCCGGCACTATCGCCGGGCACTCTCGCCGTAGATGTACCGCCGACCAACAATTCCATTTTGCGACCCACATGCTGTAACCCACATTAATTGCTGAAAGTTTCCCAAATTCCACGTGTAATGCATGCAAAGTCTTTCCATGGGTAAAAGACATAATTTACTAAGCAATAAAACAACTTGGAAAATACTTAAGATCAAGAAATTAATTAAAACGGTTTGTGCCATACGAAATTTACGGGAAGAGTTTACCAGGAGATTTCGGGGTGTTACAATCCTCCTCCCCTTGAAAGAAATTTCATCCTCGAAATTTGGCGTTAACTGAAAAGGTGAGGGTACTTCCTCTTCATCTCTTCTTCTGGTTCCCACGTGACATTTCTCCTCGATGGTGCTTCCATTGCACTTTGACCTTGACCACTTCTTTGTGTCGAAGTTTCGTAACCGCTCTATCCAAAATAGCTTCGGGCTCCTCAATACAACGGTTGTCATCCACCCGGATCTCCGACAATGGTAGCACGCTCTCTCCTTCCGCTAAGCACTTTCGTAGATAACATACATGGAAAGTGGGATGTATTCCATCTATTTCAGGTGGTATGTCCAATTTGTATGCTTGCGAACCCACACGTTCTAGAAAGGCGAATGGCCCAAAGAAACGGGGACTCAACTTCCCATGCTTCCCGAAGCGAATCAATCCTTTCCAAGGGGATACTTTTAACATCACCCTTTCTCCCACTTGAAACTCTACCGGTCGCCTTTTCTTGTCGGCATAGCTCTTTTGTCGATCTTGGGCCGCTTTCAAACGTTCTCTAATGGTTTTGACTTTATCGGCCGTTTCTTGTACTATTTCCGGTCCAACAAATTGCTTTTCTCCCGCCTCTAGCCAACACGCGGGAGTTCTACACTTCCTCCCATACAAAGCCTCAAATGTGACGCCTTCAAGCTAGAGTGATAACTATTGTTGTAAGCAAATTCTACCAACGGTAGATGAGTATCCCAATTTCTCCCGAAGTTGATTACACAAGACCTCAACATATCCTTTAAAGTTTGAATAGTCCTCTCGCTTTGTCCATCCGTTTGCGGCTGGTAAGCCGTGCAGTTTACTCTTGTGCCAAGTTCCTCTTGTAGTGCTTGCCAAGACCTCGATGTGAACCGGCTATCCCGATCGGAGACTATGGATACGGGTACACCGTGCCTCGAACCCACTTCATCAATGTAGAGCTTTGCCAATTTCTCCATCGACAAGGTTTCCCGCATAGCTAAGAAGTGTGCACTCTTCGTCAACCGGTCCACTATCACCCAAATGGTGTCGTGACCCTTCAAAGTCTTCGGCAACTTGGTCACAAAGTCCATGGTGATTTTCTCCCACTTGCACTCGGGGATTTCCAAAGGTCGCAAACTGCCATAAGGTAATTGATATTGAGCCTTCACTTTTGAGCAAGTCGTACACTGTTCCACATAGTGCGCCACATCCAACTTCATGATTGGCCACCAATAATATAGCTTCAAGTCCCGATACATTTTGGTACTTCCGGGATGAATGGAGTATTTGGACTTGTGGACCTCGTCCATGAGTAGCTCCCGATTTCCACCGATCTTGGGTACCCACACTTGCCCGTTGAACAACTTTATTCTACGGTTATCTTCCGTCAAAAGTTGCTTCTGCTTCACCATTACCTCATCTTTGAGGTTTTCTTCCTTTAAGGCTTCGGTTTGCGCTGCTCTAATCCGCTCCACCTAGCTTGACACTATGTCAATTCTTGAGAGGTTGGCGTGCAAGCTCCCACTATACTCCTTTTGACTCAAGGCGTCGGCAACCACATTGGCCTTACCCGGATGGTAGGGCAATTCACAGTCATAGTCTTTGAGTAACTCCAACCACCTCCGTTGCCTAATATTTAATTCCTTCTGATCGAACACGTACTTCAAGCTCTTGTGGTCTGTGTACAAGGTACATTTCGTGCCATAAAGGTAATGACGCCACAACTTCAACGTGAACACAACCGCGACCAATTCCAAGTTGTGTGTAGGGTAGTTCCTTTCGTGTACCTTGAGTTGCCTTGAAGCATAAGCGATTACTTTTCCCCTTTGCATTAACACGCACCCCAAGCCCATCTTGGATGCGTCGCTATAGACCATAAAATCTTCCGATCCTTCGGGCAAGGATAAGATTGGTGCTTCACACAGTTTCTTTTGGATCGTACGAAATGCTTCCTCTTGCTTTGCGGTCCATACAAACTTCGCATTCTTCCGAGTTAGAGCTGTCAACGAAGAAGCAATCTTGGAAAAGTCTTGAATAAACCTCCGGTAATATCTTGCCAAGCCTATGAAACTTCGGATTTCACTCGGGCTCTTGGGAGGCTCCCAATTCATCATTGCCTCGATTTTAGAAGGGTCTACCTTAACTCCATCTCGGGTAACCACGTGACCCAAGAATTGGACCTCGCTCAACCAAAAGTCACACTTGGAGAATTTCGCGTACAACTTCTCCTTCCTTAGAACCTTTAGCACTTCCCGAAGGTGTTGCTCGTGAACTACTTCGTCCTTGGAGTACACTAAGATATCGTCTATGAAAACAATCACGGACTTGTCAAGGAAGGGGCGACACACTCGATTCATCAAGTCCATGAACACCGCCGGTGCGTTTGTTAACCCAAACGGCATTACGAGAAATTCGTAGTGCCCATAATGCATCTGGAAAGCCGTCTTGGGAATGTCATCCTCTCTAACCTTCACTTGATGATAACCCGAACGTAAATCGATCTTTGAGAAACATCCTGCTCCTTGGAGTTGGTCGAATAAGTCGTCGATTCTAGGAAGTGGATACTTGTTCTTCATGGTTACCTTGTTCAGTTCTCGGTAGTCGATGCACATCCTCATGGTGCCATCCTTCTTCTTGACGAAAAAACCGGTGCTCCCCAAGGAGATGAACTCGGCCTCACGAATCCCTTCTCCAAAAGTTCTTGGAGTTGGGCCATCATTTCTTGCATTTCGGATGGGGCCAAACGGTAGGAGCTCTAACTATCGGAGCCACTCCCGGTGCCAAGTCTATCTTGAACTCCACTTGACGATCCGGTGGCAAACCCGTAAAGTCTTCCGGGAATACGTCAGGAAATCCGCGCGCTACCTTCACGTCCTCAAGCTTTCTCTTCTCTAACTTAGCATCAATTACGTATGCTAGGAAGGACGTACACCCCTTGGCCAAACATTTTCGTTCCTTCAACATGGAGATGATGGCTACATCTCCCTTTCTTCGCTCACCATAGACGACCACATCGTTTCCATCCGACGAAGGTAGGCGGATCAGCTTCTTTGCACATAAGATTTCGGCTTGATTCCCGGATAGCAAATCCATTCCAACCACCACATCGACTCCTCCGATTACCATTGGCATCAAGTCTATTGGGAATTTCTTTCCTTCGATTTCCAACGTACAACCCCGCAAAATATTTCGAACCACTACTTGTCCCCCGTCGGCTATTTCCACCACCATAGCTTCTTCCAAGCAACTAGTGGGCACGGACAATTTTTGACAAAAAGAGGTCGACACAAAAGAAAAACTTGCACCTGAATCAAACAACACACGCGTAGGTACGGAGTTTAGGAGAAACGTACCCGATACTACATCTGTCGAGGCTTTCGCCTAATGCTCGCCCCGTCGCTCTCGGAGGGTCCGCCTTCTTTCCTCTGCTTCCCCCAGTCTTTAATTTCGGGCACTCACTTCTAATGTGGTCCGGTTCTTTGCAGTCAAAACAGGTGTTAATGTTACATTATCTTGTACCATGTAGTATTATAGTTGAGGGACCTAATGTGACATGTTGTCAAACTTTGAATAGTATATATAGTATACTATCTGTATTTTTAGGTCAGAGATACACGAAATACACACGCCTCTATCTTCGCAGCCTCCTTCCACTTTGTAAACCTCTCAACCTTCTGTGAAGTTGTAAGCTGCAAGTTCATCTTTCATAAATAGAGGTGTACTTCTTTGATTCATATATCTTGTGTATTTACTCTTATTACTTGTCAGTGTGGGATCACAATTGGTATCAAAGCTTAATATCTTTTTGTTCAGATTTGTTCTTAAAAGTTGTACGTAACTGTATTCTTAAAGTTCAATTTTTTTGGTTGATTTTGGTCTCTGGAGTTCTTCTAGTGGTTGGAATCGATCAAGAAGTGAAAATAGAAATTTCCTGTGTATTTAATTCCGCATATCACCAGGAAATTAAATCAATACGTGCATCTTTTCGAAGTCTCTGTTTAGAGTAAAACTCACTGTTTTGCTCATCAAATCAAGGTTAGGTTGGTTTTTAGACAAAACACAAGGTTATAAAAGTGCCCAGAAATTACCCAAGAACACTCGTTCAAAATTTCAAGCATTTTTGAGTTCATTTGAACATCTGCTTAAAAATCATCATATCCCTCGCAAGATTCAAATCCCTCGCAACTTTCTAAAATTCTGGACTGCGAGCTTCGCAACTTTCAGGATCTTCGGACTGCGATCCTCGCAATTTTCAATTGCGATCTGTTTCTTGCCTCGCAATCTTTTATTGCGATTTGTTGGTTTGGTGTTTGCCTCGCAATTGTTGACTGCGAGACTTAGTTTCCATCGCAATTGTTCACTACGATCCTATTTCATTGCGATACTTTGTTTGCCTCGCAACAGATTGTTGAGACTTTTTGTTGCATCGCAAACAGTAGCCTCGCAACCCATACAAAGGCAGAGACAGAAAGAGATTGTTGAAAAAGAAAGCTACTGAACAAGAGATAAAACGATCAGACAAGTAATTAAATGACTACAAGAGATGTGCTATCCATTGGTTCCAAAGACAAACCTCCGGTTCTCTTTACATCAGAATTCAAAATTTGGAAAGACAGATTCCTAGACTGGGTAGATAGACAAGAGAACGGAGAATTCATTATCAATTCTCTAGATAATGGACCAATGAAGCCTATAACAAGAAGAGGGATTGCTATTGATGGTGATCCAATTCCAGATATTGTTACTGTTCTACCGATTCACTACTCTGTTGAACAGAAGAAATTGTACCAAGGAGATAAAATGGCAAAATCTCTAATTATTCAGGCCTTGACCGATAATGTCTATCGGAGGGTAGACAGCAAAAATCAATCTGGTAAAGCCATGTTTGATGAACTGATAAAGTTATTTCAAGGATCTGAAGTAGAGAATCAAATGAAAATCTCAACCATCATCAACTCATACGAATGCTTCAAACAGAAAGAAGGAGAGACTCTTGACTCTGCTTATGTACGTTTCACCACAATATTGAATGAGCTAAGCAGATTCAAAATAGAGAGGAAGGTTATTGAGCACAACGTAAAATTCCTGACCGTTCTTCAACCAGAATGGAAGAAGTACGCTCACCGAATGAAGCAGAATGCTAAGCTATCAGAATTACCTCTACAACAGATGTTTGAAACGTTGAAGCAGGATGAAGATGATGCTGAAGCGAAGAAAGTGAAGAAGAATAGGAAAGTGAAGAATGAAGATAAAAGAGGGATGAAGGATGAAGAGCAAGATCCACTTGCGTTGATTTCAAGCAGAGGATACTCCCAGGATGAGGAGAACCAGTCTGAAGGAGAAATGGAGGAAGCAAGTGGGATAGAAGAAATAGAGAGAATGAAGGATTCTCTGGCTCTGCTTACCAATTCTTTTCAGAGAAAATTTGGGAAAAGTCCTGGTTCTAATAATCAGAGGTATGCGTCGGGCTCAAAGAACTTTGAGCATAGGGCGCATGTTGAATCAAGCAAAAGAGCAGAATACAGGAGGCCGGAAGAGTACAAAAGGCCTACTGAGTATAGACGGCCAAATGATTACAAGAGGCCAGAGGAGAAAAAGATTTTTGAGAAAAAGGAAGAACCACAGACTTGTTACAACTGTGGGAAACCTGGTCATTTCGCGAAGGAGTGCTGGAAGCAGACAGTGAAAGATACCAATTACTACAAAAACAAGTTGTTGCTTGCTGAAAAGAAGCAATCGGGTATTGCACTAAAGGTAGAAGAGGATTACTGGCTTGATCATTCTGATGATGAAGCTAATAATGAGACTACTGCTCAAACAAAGATATGCTTCATGACCAAAGAAGCCGATGATGAAGGAGCAAAGTCTACTTCAGAACAGGTATATTTCGATTTCTATAATCAATTTATTTCTAAACAAGCATGCTTAACACAAAGGTTAGAAGAATTAAAAGCTGATGAGAACATTGCTAATGAAATAATTTCAACTCAAAAGGAAAAACTAATAGAACAAGACAGTCAAATTACTGAATTGAAAAAGAAAAAGACTGAATTCGATATTGGTCATGCGTACTTTCAAGATAGAGTATCTGAACTATCGGAAAAATTAATGAGTTCAGAAATAAAGAATAGCGAGTTTGAAAGTCTTTTACATGCTTATAAAGAAAGAAATGAAGAGCTGAGTGAAAATATCAAAGATCTGGAAAATAAACTGTACAAAGCAGGTCAAACAGAACAAACAATTCAAATGAATAAGCCAAACAAATTCAGATACTATAACGCAAAGTGGGGTATTGGATATGACAATCCTCAGTACCTAAGGAATGCCATAACTAAAACTCCCACTCAGTATGAATTTGAATGGTTTATGCCTGTTACACATCCTTGCTATCAAATCAAACAACTTCATGAGGAAGAACAAAAGGCTGAGGAAGAAACAAAAAGAAAAATCACTGTTAGAATGCAACTTCCTTTTTGGTATGGTCCAGAGAATGCCAAGGCATTATATAATGAAAAAACCTTACCAAATGATTATTTTGAGAGTTATATTGTTAAAGAACCAGAGGAAAAAGAAAATACTCAAAAGGATAATCCTGAAAAATCTGTTTTGGAAGGAAAAAGGTATTTTCCACCAATGGTTCTTGAACAAAAACTCATGGAGCTCGAAAGGAATATAATTTTTAATGTTGAAGAAATTAGAAACGAAGATCAACTTCTTTTTTATATTGAAAAAGAAGTTATCTTTACTGTTTTGTCATATAGCATAAATGATGAACCTGAAAGCTTTGAAGAAAAGAAATCTCTAGAACTTAGATGTTTGGATCTTTCAGATCAACTATTTACTTTTCAGAAAACGCTTTTTCTTGAAAGACAACTAATAGGGAAAGAAAGAGAGAAACTTAAGTTCGAAAAAGAATCTCTTGTATCTAAAAATACCGTTTTCTCACAAAGAATATCCGAAAGCAAGATTGAAGACATTCGAGATGTCGACAGACTTGTTTTTGAGATTGAAAAGGAAGTTGTGATCACAGTTCTTTTAGAAAACTTAATTGATATGAAAAGAAAAATTGAGGAAATATCTGATGAAAAGGTTTCAAACGTAACACATTCTTCTGATTCAGATCTTTCTTCATGCAAAGCTTTCATGGGAACAACTGTTTTGAAGGGTTGTAAAATAGATGACCAAGAAAAAGAAATAGATGATTTTCTTAGTAAACCAACATCTCATGGTTATGATTTTTGGAATTTAAAGGAAAAATCTGTTAAACATGCTTCATCAGAATTTAATGAATTTCATTATCCTAAGTCTTATGGTTTCTTTTATGCTTCATCAGAAAGTGATTCTGATATTGATAGTATGGATGTTGGTAAAGGCAAAGGCAAAGTTGAAAATGAATTGCCTGTTCTATTTGACTTCAGTGCAAAACTTCCAGATCACACTGATTTTTTGATAAAAGAAGAGGAACCTAAAAAGATCATTTTGGAAGGGGAATCTTCCAAGTCTTCAGAGAAAATTTCTGTCAATGATTACTATTCTAAATCTAAATCAAAACAATCATTTCAGAAAAAGAAAAGAAAACCAAAACAGAAGAAGCATGCTAAATCTACTCAAACTCTATATTCAAAATCTCACAACTCTTCTTTGTCTGATGTTTCAGATCGTAATTTAAGAACAAACAAGAAACTTGAGTGGAAGATAAAAGCATCCACACAAGAAGTGACAAAGATCAAATCATCCAAAGTTCCTTTAAATGTTTTAAATTTCAAGAAGGACAAGTTGGTTTTGAATGTAATTAATCATGCTGTTGACTATAGAAAACTTGTAACACCTTGCAAGATTTATACAATGCAACAACTGATTAACTTGTCTCATGATAAAATCTGTTGTGCTTCATGTGGTGTGGATGATTTTATTGGCAAATCTGACTATAACTGTTGGTTGTATACACCTAATTACTCTAACAATGGTAATAGAAAGAGCATTGCCAATTTGAAATGGCTACCTAGAACTACAAAGACTCCTAACCCAAAAGGACCCAATTGGCAATGGGTACCTAAAACTGTTTAAATTTCTTTTTGCAGCTCCGTCATGTGTGGTACTTGGATTCTGGTTGCTCAAAGCACATGACTGGAAGAAAGGAACTCTTGAGCAACTTTGTAGAAAGAGATGGAGGGAGAGTCAAATTTGGAAATGATCAGTACTCTCCTATCTTAGGTTATGGAGACATAGTAACAGACAAGGTCAAAATAACCAAGGTTAACTATGTTGAAGGATTGGGACACAACCTGTTTAGTATAGGTCAATTCTGTGACAAAGACCTAGAAGTACATTTCAAGAAGACTCGGTGTGCAGTTCTAACCGATGACGGAAATGAACTTCTAGTTGGGTCGCGCAATTCAAATCTTTACACCATTGACCTATCCAAGCTAAACCCCAAGATGAATGTGTGTCTGATGTCAAAGGCGTCGTTTGACAAAAGCTGGTTATGGCACCGAAGACTATCTCACCTCAACTTTCGATACATTCAAAAGCTGCAGACAGGTGATTTAGTTACTGGTCTACCAGAACTGAAGTTTGAGAAAGACAACTTCTGTACTGCATGTGAAACAGGGAAGATAAAGCATGCTCCTCACCCACCAAAGCCGGAACCCAGCACAAGCAAAGCACTAGAAATTCTTCATATGGATCTCTGTGGTCCGATGAAGACTCAGAGTATCAATGCCAAACGATATGTGTTAGTTGTTGTTGATGATTTCTCAAGATATACATGGGTCAAGTTTCTTCGTTCAAAAGACGAAACTCCAGACTTGATCATCTCGTTAATCAAACAGATTCAAGTGAATCTACAACTACCAGTTCAGAATATCAGATCAGACAACGGGACAGAATTCAAAAACAGAACTCTTGATGACTTCTTTCAGTCATTAGGAATTTCACATCAACATTCTGCGGCCAGAACACCTCAGCAGAATGGTGTAGTTGAAAGACGAAACCGAACACTCGTTGAAGCGGCAAGAACGATGCTGTCTTATTCTGATCTACCTCTATATCTGTGGGCTGAAGCTGTTGCAACGGCATGCTACACACAAAACCGTTCCATTATACATCGACGGTTTGGCAAAACACCATATGAATTAATGAATAATAGAAAACCTGTAATACACTACTTTCGTGTGTTTGGTTGCAGGTGCGTTGTGCTGAACGATAAGGACAAATTGAACAAATTCAGTCCTAAAGGTCTGGAGGGCTTCTTTATCGGATACTCGCTCACATCAAAGGCTTACAGGATCTATCTCAAGTCTTCAAAGAATGTGAAAGAAAGTGTCAATGTCAAATTCGACGAATCTGAAGAAATGGCTTCTGTCCATAACAGTACAGAACCCGCAATATCAGGGATCCTAGCATCCGGACAAATACGTCCGATGGTGACTAGGACAACAAACAAGAATCAAGCTTCCACTTCTAACTCAAAGCCCAGTGATCTTGATTTATTGTTTGAATACTTTTATGATGACTACTTTAATAATGATAACTCTTCGTCATCTTTAAATAACAGGAGTCAGGTTGCAACACCAGCTCAGGCTTCGTTGTCGGGTCCTTCATCGGCACCCTCAACAGATGCAACGACTCAGACAACATCTTCGAGTGACAGGCATTTGGTTTCTACACAAGAAATCATCATGAGAAGTAGACGACAACGTGAATCCACACATGGTGCTTCTTCGTCGGGTACAACTTCAAATGTCAATGATGATGGGTCTGCAAACATACCAGAGTCATCTTCTGAAGCAGAACCGGAGGCAGTTCCTGTTGACACATCTGTCAATGAACCTGTCAAAACACCGGAACCTATCTTGACAATACAGTTGAACTTCGATAAAGACCCTACCTTGGTGGATCCAAATGTAGGTGCTGCATCTCTCCCACACTCAACGAAATGGACGCAGAGTCACCCCATTACTCAGGTTATTGGTCAAGTCAACGAACCAGTCAAAACAAGATCGGCAACGGCAAACGAGGTCCTATTTGCGCTCTTTCTTAGTCAAGTTGAACCTACATCTGTTCAACATGCCTTAGAAGATCCAGATTGGATAATTGCCATGCAAGATGAGCTGAACTCATTTGAAGCTCTAAAAGTATGGAGACTTGTTCCTAGACCAAAGGGTAAAACGGTCATTGGTACAAAATGGATCCTGAAGAACAAGAAAGACAGTGAAGGGATTGTGATAAGGAACAAAGCACGCCTTGTAGCGAAAGGGTACAGGCAACAGGAGGGAATAGACTATGATGAGACATACGCACCAGTTGCTCGCTTAGAAGCAATACGGATATTTCTTTCATACGCTGCCTACAGAAACTTCACTGTTTATCAAATGGACGTGAAGACAGCATTCTTGAACGGCGTTTTGAAAGAAGAAGTATACGTTTCTCAACCAGAGGGTTTTGTGGACACAGATTATCCAGATCATGTCTACATACTTGACAAAGCTCTCTATGGTCTGAAGCAAGCCCCTCGCGCCTGGTATGAAATCCTATCTACCTACTTACTTGGTGCTGGCTTTCGAAAAGGTAAAATTGACACAACTCTCTTTACTCTGGAACAAGAAGGTGATATTCTTTTGGTACAAATTTACGTCGATGACATTATTTTTGGTTCAACTAACCCTGGATTATGCACGTGGTTTTCGGGTTTAATGATGACCAGATTCCAGATGAGTATGATGGGAGAGATTAATTTCTTTCTCGGATTACAAGTCAAGCAGTTCTCGACAGGTATCTTCATCAACCAATCAAAATACGTGTTTGACATTTTGAAGAAATACAAAATGGAAAACTGTACTGCGATTGGTACACCTATGGCTCACCAATCAAAAGTTGGTCCTGATCCAAACGGTGTAGATGTCGATGTTAAGAACTACCGAGGGATGATAGGTTCATTAATGTACCTCACTGCGAGTCGTCCAGATATAATGTTCTCTACATGTTTATGTGCAAGATTTCAGGCACAACCAAAACAATCACATCGAAGTGCTGTTACAAGGATCTTTCGATATTTGAAAGGGACACCGTACCTTGGACTTTGGTACCCAAAGGGATCAGGATTCGAGCTCACTGCATACTCAGATGCAGATCATGGAGGTAGTTTGCTAGACCGGAAGAGCACTTCTGGTCATGTTCAGTTTTTAGGGGAAAAGTTGGTCAGTTGGTCATCGAGGAAACAGAACTGTGTTTCTACATCAACTGCGAAGGCAGAGTATGTTGCTGCGGCCAGTTGTTGTTCACAAGTTCTGTGGATGAGGACTCAACTGCAGGACTACGGCTTCAGATACGAGAAGATCCCTATCAACTGTGACAGCAAAAGTGCAATTGCCATTACAGCAAATCCGGTTCAGCACACAAAGACCAAACGCATAGATGTCAGGTATCACTTCATAAAAGACTATGTGGAAAAAGGTACGGTTGAATTATATTTTGTTCCAACAGAGCATCAACTTGCCGATTTGTTTACAAAAGCCTTGGATGAAAAACGCTTTAATTTCTTAATATCCAAGCTTGGCATGTTGAACATGAAAGTGTAATATCTAATTTGATCATTTAATGGATGGAAATATGTATCTTTCAATCTAGATAAATCTATCTAAATTGATACACTCATATTTTCATCACATTCTATTATCAACATAAGATATTTCAATTTCATGTATTTGTTGTGTTTCAAAGTTTATTTTATCGTAACGATACAATTGTGATGATATCTATGTGTGCAAAAGACTTGTTCATAGTCTCAGGGAGAGTACAGGAATTGGAGTATGCACAAAAAGAGGGGGAGTGTGCATACATGACAGAGTAAGTAAAAGGTATTTCCAAATACTTACTGCTTGAAGATAACAAGGTAAGTGTTTCTAACTTGTATTTTTTACAAACCCTTATGCATCACTTAAGGGGGAGTGAAAAATAGTCTTGGATATTACCTAGTTTAAATAAACAATTGGAAGTTGGACATCTTCCAGTGGGCTAAAATTTGGAAAAAGATCAAATATATATATATATATATATATATATATATATCAAAGTGTCAAAATTCCTCGCAATAGTTCATTGCGATGGAATATTTCCATCGCAGTCTTCTATTGCGATCCAAAGATTCCCTCGCATTAGTTAATTGCGATCCAAAGATTCCCTCGCATTAGTTAATTGCGATCCAAAGATTCCCTCGCATTAGTTAATTGCGATCCAAAGATCCCCTCGCAACCTTATATTGCGAGGTTTTGGATTTTGTATTGCGATCCGTTTTTTTTTAATTTTGGGAAAATCAGGAAGTGACACGTGTCACAGATTTCAAATTGGTTTATACATTGCGAACTTTGACTTGGTCATTATTTAAAAAACCTCTCCATTTGAAACCCTCGTTTTTCTCTCATTCTGATCATTGCGATTCGACCAAAGGTGTTTTATTTGTTGATTTTATTTCGTGTAATCGACTACATTCGATTAAGAGGTATGTATTCTCGATTCTTATTACATTTCATCCGTTAAAACTCCTGATTTAATCGATTTTGCATCTAGGGTTTAAGGGGTTTTAGGGTCGGTCACTGTTACATGCTAAAATTCAATCGATTGGTGCTTGTTAGATGTTTTAGATGATTAAGGTTTACTCACGAACCAAAACCGAGCATGCTAGTATCAATTTTAACATCTATACATGCTAATTTCGAAAATCTGGAAAATCACATGAGTATTACTGTTGAGGTTCATAAACCTCGCAATCCTCTGACATTCAAACCCCTCGCAACACATACTCTTCAAGACTGCGATCCTCGCAACCTTCCAGGTCTTGCGAGCCTCGCAATCTTCTATATCTATTGACTGCGAGCCTCGCAATCTTGTATTGCGAGGTTTCAAGGCCTTGTGAATTTTTTTTGTTTTTGGGATTTTTTTCAAGAAAAATACCTTTCTGTTTGAATTGCTTAAATCTGTTCTAACATGTTAAAATACCTTACAGATGGCTGAACAACCTGCTGAATATGCATCCGATGACAACACCATCATCGCCTCGCAACGCTCTTCACATCCGTCCGTCAATGCCGTTGACCCGGATGAAGAAATCATGCCAAAGGCCAGCTTTCTAGCAATCCGTGAAAATAATCATCATCTGGATCTTGAAAGCAACTTCTCTCACCGGATAATTCTAGAGATCATCCGTGGTCATCCAATTCGCACTGCATTGACAAGGGTCGAGAGAGTGCCTGCCATTTATTTACAACAATTTTGGCACACACTCCGATTCAATCCTACGGCTCGACCACAGCGATTCAATGCTAAGATAGACCATTTCGAAGTAAGGATCACACTACAAGGCTTACGTCGTGCTCTCGAACTTCCAAGACGCGACAACTTCGAAGATCCAGCTGTTTCTGAAGAATTATTCACTGATATCCGCAGCCTTGGATATCAAGATCCAAGAGTCCCCGTACTCACCGGTTCATCACAATTCAGAAGACAACATCTACCGCCGGTGTGGTACACCCTATGCTCAATCCTCAATCGCTGCATGACATCTAAGCATACTGGCCTAGATAAGACGAATCTAGCGATCCTAAAGATGTTTCATGCATTCGCCTTCAACCGCAATATAGACTATGCTGTCCTTATCTGGAATGAAATGGTGGAAATTGTTGCAGATCAGCTCAAACCCAAAATGAGACGCAACTTTGTGCCATTTCAACGGTTCTTCCAAATCCTGATTCATCAGGCTATGCAAGACCGACCGGAAATCCCAAGAAGAGAGGAAGTTGAGCGAGGACCAGCAAGCTGGATGCACCGCCTTGTACCGCCAGCACATGAACCATTCGTGCATACCGCCGTTATTCGACCAGAGGTACTAAATTATGCCGACCAGGATAGTTGGGTAGTGATTCAGTATAGGGAGCAAAATGCATTAATGGACCAGCCAAATCCGGCTGGACCTGCCCAAGATGCAAACCCAGTAGGTGGTGAGGGTCCTATTGTCGAGGGGGTTCAGGAACAATAGGTTCCTGAACAACGAGTGGTGAGAAGAACAACAAGAAAGAGAGTGGGGGGTAGGACTCGAAGTACTGGTCGTGCTACATCTTCACGCTCTGGCGGTCAAGCGACATCTTCTTCAAGCCAAAGAACAGAACCATTCAGTCCTCTTGTTGCTTTTGGTGATTATGAATATGACTCAGATCAAGAAGCAAACTTGTTACCAAGGCAAACAAGAAAAAGGCCTCGCGTTGAAACACCTGGTGCAGGTTCATCTAGTCAACCAGAACCTATGGTTACTTATACAGTTGCTGCTGTTGGTAATACACTTATACAAGAAGAAGTAGACGTAGATGAAGAAAACGTGTTTAGTAGTGAGGTAAGAGGGAGAAAAGAAATGAGCGAAATTGTGAAAGAGTCGGAAAAAGTTATAACTACCGACTCTTCCCAAACCAATCCAAGCCGGGCAACCACATCTTCTGCCAACGTGCGTTCGTCGCCGTTGAGCATTGAAACAGCCATGGTCCGCCCAACCATGCAGTGCACACCCCCACCAAGCCACTCATCGGTCTCTCAACAGGCCGGTGTTTCATTCAGCACAGGGGAATATGCACAAAGTCTATCGGCAACACATTCAGTGTTCGCTGGTATTGAAACAGGTAGGCCCCTGCCCCGACCACCGACTTCATTTCAGAGCACATCGAGTCTAGCGCCTTTTGGAACAACTTCTTTTCCTAGGTCACCGCTATTTGAAAAACACCATGTTGGGAGCTTTCGTGCCCCAACCGGAACACCCAGAGTGCCACCCTTTGTTGGTGCGTCACGAGGATCGGGTGGAAGTCCTGTCATTGCTAACACTATGCCAGCTTTGAACACAGGCAGTACGGTTGCTTCAACCGCTACTTCAACAAGTAACCTAAGTGGTCTGGGTGATAGTCCCATAAATGCTGATCTAGAACGAGCGTTTAGTTTGGTTGGCCCTCCTCCGAATAGATTCGTGCCACTTACTCTACTAAAGCATTTCGTCAGATCAATCGACAACACATATCAGGCTCATACTGATAAAATGAAAGCAGAGTTTCAGAAATTACGTGATGATGTAATCAGAGCGGTGAAAGGTAAAGGACCGGTTGAATCATCTACATCTGAACCTCAACCGACTAGAGCAGAACCCGTTGAACAAGATCCAACATCGATCCCGTTAAATCTTGCTCCTGAAGATCTACTCAAGTCAGAGCTGCTTGCACGACTTCTTGCCAAACACGATCCAAGACCAGGCGAGGATGTCGATCTTATTAGCTTGCTTCGTCAACAAACCGCACCTCCACCTCCACCACCGCCTCAAGCTTCATCAACCACCAATCCACTGCTTGTTCCCCAATTTGAGCAGCTAAATAACTCAATCTCCAACATGGCAGATTCCTTTTTGGTTGGCTTTCATTCGATTGTCAAAAGGGTCGAAGTAGTCGAACTGGCTTGTGGTGTTCAAGCTGAAACCGCTCAGAAAAGAAGACATGATGATCAGGATGATCCAGATCACCATGAGGGGGAGAGTACAGGTACAGGTACAGGTGTTGGAACAAGTACAGTTGCTGCTTCTGAGAGCACTGCAGTAGAGAAAGAAACTGAGACAACATCTGGTAAAGCGTCCGAGGATACAAGTAAAGGAGCCACTGACTCAGAGAATCTCGATATTCTAGCTGATGTCATAGCTGGGGTTGAAAAGCCTTCGGCTAGTGACAATAGAACAGAAGATGAATGGACGACAGACTTTATAATCATAGATTCAGATGAAGAGCCCGAACGAACAACGGTGCAGATCAAACAAGAAATTGCAAATGTGTTTGATTCTTCTGATACTATGATGGCTGCTCTAGATTCAGAGACTGAAGCTCCAGGATCTTCTATTCAACAAGCAGATACTTCAGAAACTCCAGCTCAAACTCAAGTAATTCAACCGCAAGCTCCGATCGTTATCAACCTACAACCTGCTGAACATCTCAGAGATCCAACGCTTCAAGCAGAAATCAGATTTCTCCAAGACATTATCCAGAATGAACCAGGATTTGTGGCGACTGGCCTACGAGTCAGAATTATGACTCCCTTTCAGGAAATCTTACGAAGCAATATGTTTGTAAGGGTCATGCAGCCAATCACTTGGGAAAAAGTCTACGGGATTGAAGACTGGCCAGAAAAGCACAGAACTGAATATCTCTATTTCATGAGATATGAATCTCTGAACGCCAATGCAATAAAGTCTGACAAACCGATCAGAAGAGTACTGAAGATAGAATCGCGAAAGCTTTCAAAGGTTTGGTACCCAGTGTTTACCGTTCAGAGATCAGATGATTCAGAACTAGTCTTTAATGAGGCAGATTTTCAGAAACTACAGCTCAATGACGTTTGCAACTTGTATGAAATCCTGTCTCAAGATCCTAAAAAGAAGGGAGAATGGTCAGATGCTTATCAAAGTCTGAAGAGGTACATGAAGAACATCCTGAAGTTTTCATATCTTAAGGATTTTCAAATGGCCTTGGAAGCGCGTCAAGAACGAGTCAACATCAGACCTCCGAATCTAGATCTGGCAGATATTCAGAGTGTTCAAGCTTACACCGTGCTGAGCAAACCAGATCTTGGAGTTGTGTTCATTGACTCAGCCTCAGAAAAGAAATTCATGAGAGTCACTGATGCAAATAAATTCAGCGACGGAACTTTCAGGATGATTCAGATTCATCTAGTGAGCAGATTACGATTGGATGCTAAAGGAGAAGAGAAGCTGTCAAAGAAACAAAAGGCGTTGATAAAGGAAGTAATGGATGCCGTCAAATATCGAGTAGACTACCGGAACGCACTAAGAAGATTCGAGTTGATTTTCGGGCTTCGGAAGACACAAGTGGTTCCAATGAATGTCTAAAGCTTATGGCTCTACATTGGTACAAAGGGGGAGATTGTTAATGTTACATTATCTTGTACCATGTAGTATTATAGTTGAGGGACCTAATGTGACATGTTGTCAAACTTTGAATAGTATATATAGTATACTATTTGTATTTTTAGGTCAGAGATACACGAAATACACACGCCTCTATCTTCGCAGCCTCCTTCCACTTTGTAAACCTCTCAACCTTCTGTGAAGTTGTAAGCTGCAAGTTCATCTTTCATATATAGAGGTGTACTTCTTTGATTCATATATCTTGTGTATTTACTCTTATTACTTGTCAGTGTGGGATCTCAACAGGTGATCTCCTTGGCCGGGCAATCGCTGAGGATATGCCCCGGCTTCCCACACTTGAAACAAGTCACCCTGTTTGGTTTACACTGAACATGATGCTTGCTTCGGCATTTGGGGCACCACCTAGCTTCGTGCCTAGAGTCGGTCCCTCGATAGTTGTTACTGAAAGGCCTCGGTTTCTTGTAGGGTGCCAAACTCCCCTCCACTTCCTCTTTTCTGGGATTCGGCTCGTTATCTCTCTGTCCCGACTGTACACATCTTCAACCAATTGCGCTTCCTCGATTGCCTCACGAAGAGTGGAGGCCTTAGATACTCGGACCATTGTCATCATGTCCGAAGGAAGGCCCTTGATGTAATCCTTGATCTTCTCTTTCTCATTCGGGACCAGATGTCCCACCAATCCCAGTTTATCCATGAACAGCCGGTTGTACTCTTTCACCGGCATATTTTCCTTCTTTAAGTTCCGGAAACTTTCTTCAATCCGGTCCATGGCCCTCTCATTACAGTATTCTTCCAGTACTTTATTTTTGAACATAGACCAACTTAGTTTGGCCAATACGGAAGCCACAATAGAAGTGGAGTAAACGTTCCACCAAGTGAGGCTCGCCCCTCTCAGCATTTGCGAACCAAACATAGCCTTTTGATTCTCCCGGCACTCACTAGTCCGAAAAGCCTGTTCCATTCCTCTTATCCAGTTCATGCACACAACCGGATCATCTGTACCCTTATACTCGGGCGGTCGGCAACTAAGAAAGGTCTTGAAAGAACAAGTCCTCCCCGCTTGTCCGGTTTCCAAAGTTCCCAATCCGTCGGTGGGAATTTCATTTCCCCCAGATCCGGCCACCAGAATGTTCTCAGCAACTGCCTCGTGCTTTCGGTTGCTCGCATCCCGATCCTCTATAAATTTCAAGAACTGCTCCTGTTGTTGTGCCATAGCTCGGTTCATGGCCGTCATCATTCGTTCCATCATTCTGGTCTCAGCCGTTACCTCCTCTAAGATAGGATCAGACGTCTCCAAATTTCGTCGAGGTATATGTTCGGGTCCACCACCCAACAAATTAGTGTTAAGTGGGGGTCCCTCCGCCGCCGTCACCCTCGGTTGATCGGTTGTGGACACCGTGGCATCATGCCTATCCACCCTACTGCGAGTGTTAACCATTCAATCGTCTGCCACACATCCAAGGTGAAGGTAAGTAACATGGCATAAGTTTCATACAATGAAACATACCAACACATTCATCAAATATCGCAACAATAGTAATCCCAAGCATGCTTATGTAACAACGAATTCAAAATAGCAGTAGCTAATTGAAATTATGAACAAGTTACACATAAGAATTCTCATTACCACAATCGAAATTTTCAATTAGTGCTTATCATTAACTCTAAGACCGCCTTATCTTACGAGTTCTACCCATCTCACTGTTCACCACTTAAGTCTATCTAGTTTAAGTCTAGGCATCACACATTAATACCTAGTTCGCTTAAACCATTGCTCTGATACCAACTTGTAACACCCTAAAAATTGAAGTAAATTTAAGGGGAAATTTTCACAAAATTAACCATCAATTGTATAACATTAACATCCATGAGTTTGCGAGTAAGGTATTTGTAACATCAAAACAATGGGATAATTGTACAACAACCTATTAATCTAATCTTAAGAATATTTAGATTAAATTCGGGTGTCGCTATCCCTTTCACAAAAATACTCGACTACTCTCTTTCATCCAAAAATGCTATGTCTTTCTTCATCACTCTTCCCTCAACCCCGAGGAGAACCACCGCTAAGAAAGCCTGCTTAACACAACACACACCAAAGAAGTGTTAGTCAAAAGCCTAGCCAAAATAGCAATTCCGTATAAAGATTATTCACCCATTATATAAATATAAAGTATATTGTCATCCGTTACCGATTACCTACACGATACATCATCTCAACATAATGCATCAACCGTACTAGGTCTTTAGCCATTAAGACATCAACCATACTAGGTCTTTAGTCTTAAGGCATCAACCATACTAGGTCTTTAGTCCACTAAGACATCAACCATACTAGGTCTTTAGTCCATTAAGACATCAACCATACTAGGTCTTTAGTCCATTAAGACATCATCCATACTAGGTCTTTAGTCCATTAAGACATCAACCATACTAGGTCTTTAGTTCATTAAGACATCAACCATACTAGGTATTTAGTCCATTAAGACATCATAGTGTCACCACAATGTACAAGTCCTCATATACATAATAACACCCTTGAACACGATAATCATCATAAGAACATCATTAAATCATATTTGATTCATAATACTTTGAACACCAAAACCCTCATTTTTGATTTACTTCTACTTTGGAGTTGTAGAGAAGGAGAGGTGTGTATATACTCAAGAGTATACTCCTACACCACCCATCCCTCTCCTTTTACTTCTAAACAACATTATCATCATAGTAAAACTCTAGTTTACCAAAAAAAAAAGGAAGTTAGGTCACATTTCATAAAAATTATGAAAGAAGCAAATAAATAGACAATTATTCAAAGAAATGTAGATACATAACCATTTGTGAGCTTAACGAGTCAAGAAAACTCACCTTTAGAGGTTCGTAAAGTGGAAACCCCAAGAAATGGAAGAAACCCTAAGTTTAACCAAGATTCCAAGTTAATCACTACATTAAGTGTAAAACATAACCTAATATATATAGTTGGTTGGTTAAAATAACTTGCCTAAGGGTTTGGAGGTAAAACCCTAGAAAAATGTAGGAACCCTAATTCTTTTGAGCTGACTTCAAAAGCTTCCTTAAATCTTGGAGACTCTCTTAATTACTTTGAAGACAAACTAGAAACCCTAAATTTGCTAACAATGATCACACTAATAATTGTGGAGGGAATTAAATGAGAATGAGGGAGAGTGGGTGGGAGTCGGTCCAGGAAATGGAAGAACCGACTAGCTGCTGGAAATTTAATGCCCTCCCCAACTTTCGACGCTGCTGACTTTTAATATGGAAAGAACTCTCGCCGGCGATAATGACCTCCCCCCCCTCGCGAGAGTGCCCCGGCACTTCCGCCAGGCACTTTCGCTGATTATGTACCGTGAGTCTCGAGCTGCAACAGAAAGGATCTCGGCGATGATGACCATGCGAGAGTGCGCCCAACATTATTGCCGGGCACTCTCGCCGTAGATGTACCGCCGGCCAACAATTCCATTTTGCGACCCACATGCTGTAACCCACATTAATTGCTGAAAGTTTCCCAAATTCCACGTGTAATGCATGCAAAGTATTTCCATGGGTAAAAGACATAATTTACTAAGCAATAAAACAACATGGAAATACTTAAGATCAAGAAATTAATTAAAACGGTTTGTGCCATACGAAATTTACGGGAAGAGTTTACTAGGAGATTTCGGGGTGTTACACAATGGTTAGTATCCGACTCCCATAAAACCGTACCAAGTTGCCCCCATTGACCTGATACCTATTCTAGCTACATCATGAGAATGCCCGTCTCATTAAAGACAATAAAGATTGACTTACATGTCTTATGGATCCATTACAATATTAATATATGTGTATCAAACATATCACACTTTAACCCACGACATATTCTTAATTTAAGAATATTAACAATTGATGATTCTCAATTATTTCTCCTCCAAATATTATATTCTAAGAACACCGGACAATATAATGTACTCTCAAATATTCTTTTTCTAAAATTCTTATTTAGAAAAAGAATCTAAAACCTCGATTTGAACAGAGATAACAATTTAGATAACATTGGGTATCCTAAATTTTTAAAACTGAAATTGGATCTTACATATAAATTCAGAATTAAAAATCTTAGTGTTGGCCCATCTCACATACGGATCCAATACCGTATCCAACTCCAATCACTTATTAAAATTATTTCAGGCCCACTAAATGAGATCCATTTATAGAACAGTGGTCCCGGTTCTCCCCCCCCCCCCAAAAAAATTCCGGAACAATTTCCGGTCCATCAAGATTCCTGCCCAACTTGGTTTGCTATTTAATATTCCGGATCGATTTTGAGCCCATTCCGGAACTCCCTCAATCCCGACCCAACTTAAATCCTATTCCGGCCTTCCTTAATTCCGGCCCAGCTTGGTTCCGGATCCAATTCCCCCCAAGCCCAAGTTCCGGAATATTGGTTCTGTATCGAAAATAATTAAGTTCTGGTCTTTTATCTAATTCCAGAACCCAATCCCTTAAGCCCGTTGCGGTATTCTCCTATTCCGGTACTCAGTTCCGGTACCCACTTCCAGTACCCACTTCCGGTATCTTTAAATGATTCCGAATCCTAAACCAAGTTCAAATTGCATCCAATTAACTCCATAAAACCCATCTAAATACAGCTTAATAATCGATTGATTTTCCAAGCAGACATACCATTTTATTCAAGCAATTTATGTACTACACTGGGTTAAATTTCAACTGTTAAAAATTTCAAAGTGAATAGAATGAACTCACCTGAATGGAAATTCTGGATTGAACTGTTCCAACTTTCTTCAATCAATTCAATAACCTAATTGAGAGGAAATATGGATTATAATTTTCTAAATTGATTAAGAGATGATAGAAGAAGATTGTACCAACCTTACCACAATCCCAAAATCGATTTCCTGATTCTTTCACTTCTGACCTTTCTTCTTCTTCTTTTCTCTCTCTCTCTCTCTCTCTGTTCTTTCTTTCTTCTTCTATACCGACTTAAACAAAATTGATTGGAAATAAGAAATATCTCAATCAACATACCCTTTCTTAAAGATATCTCAACTTTCCAATAATGACCAAACAAACCCTCAAGTTCTAATTTTCACATTAACATATAAACTTTGGTCAAAATACCATTTTAACCCTGGAGTTTATAATTACAATTTAGTCCACAACTCAGACTAAATTACAATTCAACCCCATAAATGTAATGGAAATTCGGGGTGTTACAAATCTCCCCAACTTGAAAATGATTTCGTCCTCGAAATCACGCTAAATATCTAGATGAGGATATTCTTTCTATACACCCCCTTTAATTCCTCAAGCCACCTTAACACCTTTATAATGTTTCCACGACGATACCGTTACTATTTCCCGCTCCCCAACTTGGAAACAACATAAAATTCTATTAATCTCTTTTGGTTATTAATCAAAACTCTACTTGATCAGCATCTATTCCTTGATCGGAATTTAAAAATCGAAATTCACCAGTAAACTTATCTCTAAAATGTGGTTACCAGGAGACAAACTAGTCCATAATCGGATTGGATCACAACCTCTACAGAAGACTAGTAGATCAATATTGGATCCGACTGTCTGCTTTCTCTGCTACTTAATACCGATTCATCGTCAAGCATTCGCACATCGTCCTAGAGATTCTCATCTGGAGGGCTCAATGAGCTAACTGAGTAGTACAACTAGTCGTGATGTACTTGAAATTCTTTTATGTGCAACCGCATCATCAAACGAAATCACCTCCAATTGCCAAAACCTATAGAAACAAGTATGCTTACATAACAATATATTCATAATAATAGTAGCTAGTTGAAATTATGAACATACTATACATAAGAATCCTTGTTACCATCATCATAATTCTTAATTCCCGTATTTCCGTCAACTCTTAAGACCATCTCGTCTTAGTGCTTCTACCCATATTTCACAAATCATATCTTAATTCATCTCAGCTTAAGTCTAGATATCTCACAATCATACCTAGTTCACTTAAACTATAGCTCTTATACTATATTGTAACACCCTAAAATCAGGGCCAATTTGAACCTTAAATTTTCACAAGGTATATCAGAAACACTTCCAAACTTTTATACAAATAATCAGAGAGTCAACTGTGAGGGTTCCTTTAAACACAAATTGAATTCTCCAAATAACAATTAATCTAATCATATCAGCTATAAATAGATTGACTTGGTTATATAAGCAATTCATCAAAAGCCTCCTCACTTCGTCTAAGCTCTTCGCTTATCATCAACAGTTGAATACCAAAAGCACTCGTCCCACATCCCATTACTTCTCTGAACTCGTACCTGGTAAGAACATTGAATTTGAACGATTAGGCTTACGCCTAGTGAGAAACATCCAATTCAAATTAAAACAATAACAACTTGAAAGTTCAGATATTCAAGCATATAAACAAACTTGGTTCGTCACCATTCTTACCGTACCCATACTCGTCTCATAATGACGCGAACATACCCGATCCATGAATATGACTAACATTCAGAAAGTCATACTTATCATATTCGCGAGCCTACTACGAATAATCTAACATTCTAGTTTGTCAATCAAGCCTAAGGACTTACAATCAATCGCCATACCCTTTTTCTTGGAATGAAAGCATAAATAGCATTTATATAATGCGTATTTCTAATCCACCGAAAGTAAGTGAAAACAACACTTACACTTCATCTAATTCACGTTTCCATATCTCAATCATGAATGGCAACTATAATTTGCCTAATCCTCTATTTCAATATGAATAGAAGTTTTACCTTGCCTATTCGATCTTTCCAATGTGAATAGCAATTCTACTTTGCATATTCAATTTATTTCATATAGCCTCCCGAAATGGGATTTACAATCCACATTATAGGCTATGAATAGCATTTCTACTTTGCCTATTCAATTTATTTCATATAGCCTCCCGAAATGGGATTAACAATCCACATTATAGGCGATGAATAGCATTTCTAATTTTCCTATTCAATTTATTTCATATAGCCTCCCGAAATGGGATTAACAATCCACATTATAGGCTATCGCCTCCCGAAATGGGATTAACAATCAACATTATAGGCGAACGAGAATTACCATTAAAAACCTGGTATATTCCACGTTTCTCATCACCTTAGAATCAATGGCCCCCAATGGGATCAATAAATCACGATTCATAATCGGGCCCCTCGATGATTCAAGGTACACTCATTCACTAGAAATTACACCATATTGCCAATGGCTATTATCCGGTTCCCATAAAATCGTACCAAGTTGCCCCCGATAACCTGATGCCTATTCTAGCTACATCATGAGAATGACCGTCCCATTAAAGACAATAAATATTGACTTACATGTCTTATGGATCCATTACAATATTAATGTATGTGTATCAAACATATCACACTTTAACCCACGACATATTCTTAATTTAAGAATATTAACAATTGATGCTTCTCAATTATTTCTCCTCCAAATATTATATTCTAAGAACACCGGACAATATAATGTAGGGGTGTGAAAAACCCGAAATATCTGATAACCCGACCCGACCCGCAATTTCCGCTAAAAAACCCGCACCCGAAATATCCGAATCCCGAATGACCCGATCCGCTTACTTGTTCGGTTAAACTAGGATCGGGTTGGGTTTGGGTTTTACCCACCCGACCCGTCCGAATATCCGATAAATAAAAAAAAGATTTTATTTAATAAATTTAATATATATATATTAATATATATTAATATATTATATTTAAAATCAGTTTTTTACCTAAAAACCCAACACTTTCACGATTTCTGATTTTCTTCTAACCTAAAACCCCAATTCCCAAATCGGCAATCGGCATTGCAAATCGCCAGTCGCCACCACCCACACCCCCCCCCCCCCCCCCGGCGCCGGCCATTCTCCACCACCGCCGCCCACCGCTGCCTTCCATCGCCGACCATTCTCCAGTCTCCACCACGGTTGTCCGCTTCCATCGACTTCGACGGCCATTCTTGTGAGTTGTGACTTGTGAGGTACTTGTCTACTTGTCTAAATGACTAATAATCTAATATCATAAATTTATTATTTATAATATGTTTGATGTTTGTAATTTGTATGGTTTAGTTACTTTAGTTACTTACTTAGTAAAGTTAGTATAATATGTATGGTTTTTAAGATATTGGTAATGGTATAATATGTTTGATGTTTCTTACAATCTTACTTAGTATAATATGTTTGATACTTTGATGTTTGTATGCCTTTTGATGTTTGTTTGTATGGTTATTTTGTATGTTAGTTTTACACTTTTACTTACTTTGTATGTTTATGTAATTATGTTAGTTTGTTTAATTTGTATGTTTTATAAATTTATGTTGATGAAATTATGTTACTTACTTACTTTGTATAATTGTATTTGTATGTTACTTACTTACTTTGTATGTTACTAAATACTAATTACTTACTTAGTATGTTGATTTGGTATTTGGTGTTTATTAATTATTACTTTATCTATTTAAATTTTAATAGATTTGGAATGGATGCATTCGAAGTCAATAGTAGTGCACCACCTCCATCGGAAACAAAAAACGTAAAGCGGCAGAAAAAAGGTCAGTTTTATTGGGAGCACTTTGAAGAAGTTTTAGATGACCAAGGTAATACCATAAAAGCAAAGTGCAAGTATTGTGCAAAAACATACGCCGCTGACCCTAAAAAGCACGGGACTTCCTCCCTAAAAAACCATGCCCTTGCATGCCTTAAAAACCCTCAGGCAAAAGAGACTAGACAGCCCATGTTAGCATTTGCCTCAAATTCTGAAAACGATGTGTTGACTAATTGGGTCTTAATCAAGAGAGGGTTAGAAAAGCAACTGCTAAGATGATTATAATAGATGAACTACCTTTCAAGTTTGTAGAGGCTAGGGGGTGGAGACAATGGGTTCAAGAAGCGTGTCCGATGTTCAAAATACCTTCTAGATGGACAGTTAATAGAGACATATTTTCCATTTATTATGAAGAGCGGAATAATCTTAAAAAGTTTTTTAAGGAACACTCCCAACGACTTAGATTAACCACAGATAGTTGGACATCCGTGCAACAGATCAATTATATGTGCATAACTGCACATTATATTGATTCCCAATGGAGATTGAACAAAAAAATAATATCTTTTGTGCCAATCCAATCGCATAGGGGGATGCAATAGCCAGAGCGTTAGAGATTTGTTTGGTTGACTGGGGCATCAAAAACATTTCTACCATCACGGTAGATAATGCATCTTCTAACGATGTTGCCATAGGGTTCTTGAAAAACAAACTGGTATCTTGGGGGTGTTCATCTGTTAGGGCACAACACTTACATATGAGCTATGTGGCACATATTTTGAATTTGGTTGTCCAAGATGGATTGAAGATGGCAGATTCATCTGTTAAGAAGCTTAGAGAGACTGTTAGGTGGGTTAGGGGTTCGCCGGCTAGATTGTTCAAGTTTAGAGAACTAGCTATGTTACTTGGGGTGGAAGAAAAAAGTTCTCTTTGTCTTGATGTTCCTACTAGATGGAACTCAACTTATATGATGCTCAGGAATGCCATCCCATATAGAACCGTGTTTGAAGCATATGATGGACATGATCCCTCGTTTAGGTCAGATTTGGGTGATTCTGTGTTGGCGAATTTTGATTGGGTGTATTTAGAGAGCTTCATACCCCTTTTGAAGACCTTTTATGAGATGATGCTAAAAATCTCAGTCTCTCTGTATATCACTTCCAATTGTTACCTTACCGAGATATGTGATTTGGAGTTCACGCTTGCGGAGATGATTTCTTCTCAGAATTTAACTGAAAAGGTACATTATTATAATTTATTTACATTGTTATAGTTTATTTACATTGTTATAGTTTATTTACATTGTTATAGTTTATATATAATTATATATTATATATTTACGTTGACTTTTTTTTTCTATAAACAGAATATGGGTATCAACATGAAGGAGAAGTTTGATAAATACTGGGGTGATCCGGATAAGATGAACTTGGTGATTTTCTTTGCCAATATTATGGATCCAAGAGATAAAGTGGACTTCATGCCATCCCAGTTGTGTACATTGTTTGGTGAAGAAAGAGGTGAAGCGTGCTTTCGGAAGGTAAAGACTCAACTCACTTCTTTGTTTGAGGATTATTTGCAAGAATTTTCTGTACCTTCCCAAACCCAAACCCAAACCCAATCGCAATCGAGACAAGGACCCCCCCCCCCTCTCTTGGAAAAGAATCAAAGTCTAAAAGTTTATTGAAGAAGCAAAGAGCTGAAAGTGGGACCGCAGATAGAAAAATGAATGAGTTGGATGTTTATCTAGGAGAGCAAACTGTGGATGATAATGGGTTAGACTTTGATTTGCTTAAGTGGTGGAAGATAAACAGTGTACGCTTTCCCATCCTTTCCAAAGTTGCACGAGATGTCCTTGCCGTACCCATTTCTACCGTTGCATCCGAGTCGACTTTTAGTACAAGTGGGCGAGTGTTGGATAATTTTAGGAGTTCTCTAACTCCTAAAATAGTTGAAGCACTTATCTGTACGCAAGATTGGTTAAGAGGCCCTATTGAACCAGTTGCGGTGGAAGAAAACATAGAGGATCTTGAGAAGTTTGAGAAAGGTACGCGTACGATATTAATTTATGAGTTTGATAATTTATAGATTAAAATAAACACTTTAAAATTTGTTGCTTTTAATTTTAAAAGGTGCAGAAATGGAAAATTTGAGGCTTGGAACTTTTTCGGCCCGTGGTACTGAAGAGAGTCCTAGTACACAAGCTTCAAACGATTTGGGTGGATTTGAAGTTGATTCGTGATTTAAAGGTACGAGACTATACTACGAGTTTTTTGATTTATGTTTTTATTTATGGTAATTGATATTTTTTGTTGTTACCGTCTTACCGATTTCTCATTTCAGGATTGGTTGCCCGATGACGCTTTTCAGCTTTTGTTTAATTGGTTGGACTTGTGGATTTGAACTTTGGTAGTTTGGTAATTGGTTTGTGGTTCTGATATGGTAAATTGGACAATTGGTAATTGGTAGTTTGGAACTTTGGTTTGTGGTTCAACTTTGGTTTGTAGTTTGGAACTTTGGTTTATGTTTTGAACTTTGGACTTTGTTAGTTTGAAACTTTGAATGTCTGATAATTTATTGTTTGAGAATTTATTTTTTTGAGTCATTAGATTTTTAGTCATCTAGAATTTATTTTTTTGAGTCATTGATAATTATAGTTTGATAACTAAACTTATTGATTTAAGCCCAACATTTGATTTAACAGCCCATTTCAACTTACAGTTTCAAGTTTCATTCAGAAAATTTAAGCCCAACATTTAGCAGCCCAGGCCCAAAAAAACCCAGGCCCAACCCGAGTGTACCCGTCTGACCCGATCCTCCCCCGAAAGACCCGATTATCCGATATCCGATTTCTTAACCGGTCGGATTTCGAGTTGGAGGACTATACCCCGATCCCCGATCGGGTTGCGGGTTTTGGGCCCCGACCCGTCCGTTTGCACAGCCCTAATATAATGTACTCTCAAATATTCTTTTTCTAAAATTCTTATTTAGAAAAAGAATCCGAAACCTCGATTTGAAAAGAGATAACAATTTAGATCACATTGGGTATCCTAAATTTTTAAAACTGATATTGGATCTTACATATAAATTCAGATTAAAAAATCTTAGTGCTGGCCCATCTCACATACGGATCCACTACAGTATCCAACTCCAATCACTTGTTAAAATTAATCCAGGCCCACTAAGTGAGATCCATTTATGGCACACTGATTCCGGATCTTCCCCCCCCCCCCCCCCCCCCCCAATTCCGAAACAATTTCTGGTCCATCAAGATTCCGGTCCACCTTGGTTTGCTATTTAATATTCCAGATCGATTTTGAGCCCATTCCGGAACTCCCTCAATCCCGGCCCAACTTAAATCCTATTCGGGCCTTCCTTAATTTCGGTCTTCCTTAATTCCGGCCTTCCTTAATTCCGGCCCAGCTTGGTTCCGGATCCAATTCCCCCCAAGCCCAAGTTCCGGAATATTGGTTCCGTATCTAAAATAATTAAGTTCTGGTCTGTTATCTAATTCCGGAACCCAATCCCTTAAGCCCGTTCCGGTATTCTCCTATTTCGGTACTCAGTTCCGGTACCCACTTTCGGTACCCACTTCCGGTATCTTTAAATGATTCCGAATCCTAAACCAAGTTCAAATTGCATCCAATTAACTCCATAGAACCCATCTAAATACAGCTTAATAATCGATTGATTTTCCAAGCAGACATACCATTTTATTCAGGCAATTTATGTACTACATTGGGTTAAATTTCAACTGTTAAAAAATTCAAAGTGAATAGAATGAACTCACCTGAATGGAAATTTTGGATTCAACTGTTCCAACTTTTTTCAATCAATTCAATAACCTAATTGAGAGGAAATATGGATTATAATTTTCTAAACTGATTAAGAAATGATAGAAGAAGATTGTACCAACCTTACCACAATCCCAAAATCGATTTCCTGATTCTTTCACTTCTGACCTTTCTTCTTCTTCTTTTTCTCTCTCTCTCTGTTCTTTCTTTATTCTTCTATACCGACTTAAACAAAACTGATTGTAAATAAGAAATATTTCAATCAACATACCCTTTCTTAAAGATATCTCAACTTTCCAATAATGACCAAACAACCCCTCAAGTTCTAGTTTTCACCTTAACATATAAACTTTGGTCAAAATACCATTTTAACCCTGGAGTTTATAATTACAATTTAGTCCACAACTCAGACTAAATTTCAATTCAACCCCATAAATGTAATGAAAATTCGGGGTGTTACACTTTTAGCATTACCTTGTCACCTACTTGAAACTCGATAGGTTTCCTTCTTTTGTTTACGTACTTCCTTTGCCGGTCTTGCGCGATCCTCATTTTCTCATGGATTACCTCTATCTTATCCGCAGTCAATTGCACAATTTCTGGACCTGCAATTTCCGAACAAAAAATTAGGCGACACAAAAGAATGATTGGCGCCTGAATCAAACAATACTTAAGCAAAAGTCGAGTCAATAGGAAAAATACATGTCACTACATCTGGCCTATCTACCGCCTCTTCGGCCGACATGTGGAAATCCCTCGCCTTCGCGCGAGCAGGCTTCACTTTCTATCTCCGTCTCTTCCTCCACTACTACCGCCATAGCCCCCAACAAATCCCTTCTTCAACTGCGGACAGTCCATCTTGACATGGTCTGGCGAACCACACTGATAACACGACCTCGAACTTCGGCAATCCCGTGCCATGTGCCCCGTCTTCCCACACTTGAAACATCCTTCCTTATCCGCCAAACACTCCCCTTTATGCATCCGATTACACTTGCCACAAGGTTTCTCTCCTGATCTAAGTCCCGCTCGCAGCTCGGGTCTAGGAGCACTCGGCCTCTTCACATCACGGTACGGTCCTTCCCATTTTCGTTTGTCCCCAGCTCTCTCTGTCATCTGCCTGTTCTTTTCCTTTTCTCTGAGTTTCGCGGTATCTACGGCAGCTGAAAAGTAACCGAACCTTTCACTTGTACCAACTCCCTCACACTGCTCTTAAGTCCCCAGGTGTATCTCTCGATGCGCCTCTCCTCAGTAGGTACATACAGTTCAGTGAACCGAGCTTTATCGATAAACTTTGACGTATACTCTTGAACTGACATCGTTCCTTGCTCCAACCCCAAAAATTCCTCCTCTGGCTTCTTAACGGCCTCCATTGGGCAAAACTGAGCTTTGAATCTTTTATTGAACAGTTCCCAGGTAGTTGTTTTTGCGATCTCTGAACCCTTACCTCCCGTCTTGACATCCCACCAAAGGATGGCATCTGCCTTCAGCATAGACATGGCAAACAATACCTTGTCTTCCTCGACACACTTGCTCGTGTCGAAAGCTAACTAAATTTCACGTATCCATCTCAGAGCTAAAACTGGATTGCGCTATCCGCTGAAACACGGAGGCTTGCACGATGCAAAAGTGTTAAAGGTACATCCCTTCGCTACCTTCGATTCATTAGCCACAAACGGAGTTGACAAAGAATGATCTCCCACCACAGTCGGAGGTAGGCTAAACGCCTCGGTCTTTGTCTCATTTCCACTTTTAGTGCGTCCGTCCGACGTAGTCTTGATCTAATTTTCCAACAATGCTTGCAAGGTCTCTTATAGTTTGCCCATTTCAGCCGTAAACTTTTCCTCAGTCACAAAAGCTTGATTCTGGTTTTTCCTCGGGTTGTCCGACCGACTCCCTCCACCTACCGAGGCGGTACTTTTTTGATGCAAGGGCTCACGCACTTCAAGTGCTCCCACGCTCTTAGTCCGACGGGTGGTCGACGTATTTTTCCTTCCTCGGGTTTCCACGCCGGTCCCTATCGCCTGAGAGGTAGCTCGCAATGGCGGTCTTCCCCGTCCTCTTCCTCGACCTCCGCCCCTTCCGTGGGTGGCCGCCCATCTCGGAGGATTCACCGATTCCTCCTCCATAATTTCCTCCACGCGAATCTCTCCCGCGACCGGATTTGTACCCACCACCGGCACGGATTTACTTCTCAAAGTTCTTTCAGACATACTGGATTACTGAAACATACCAAAATAAATTACTTAAGACTATCACTCCAAAATAATAAGGCAATTTAAGCACATACATGCACCTGTAAATTCGCAATTACACTGGCCAGGTGTAATCTCGATTCTACCTTACATGACTGTCATCGCTACCCTATTAGTCTTATCCCTATATAGTGCCCTCCTAACGCATTCTTGATTCTCAGTTGTGATTTCTACTCCCACAGTTTAAGTCTAGGCCCGTCCGATCACCTAAATCTCTTAAACTATGGCTCTGATACCAATTGTAACGACCCAAACAAAATTTAAAGCATAGCATTTCATAGATTATAAAACATCCCAAAAGCGGTCTTTAAAATTTTCAATACAACTGTCTCAAACTAGGTTGGCGGAAACAACCTATTCACAACCGAAAATAAAATAAAAGTCTAAATAGTAAAAGTGAAACACTATCTTTAAAAACACCCGTACTCTAATTTTTCTCTTTACTCTTACTAGAGCTTTCTACTATCAGCTTCCCGAAAAGGTTTACTTCCATGGATCTTGTGAGTGAATCACTTCTCTATGATGCAAAGAAAAGGTGTCAACTTACTGTCACTCTATTAATATTAGAATATCAACCAAACAAATAAATCATATTTAAACTCCCTTATTATATTTATATTGATATATTTTAATAGCAACCCTTTATTTTCTATGTTTTTTATGCTATGATTTAATAAAAATAAGTTTAAGAAACCAGATCTAGTTCTTATTATTGGTTATGTATTATTATAATAAACATGGTCGACTAAATATAATATATCAAGCTTATTACAAAAAAAAAATAGACAAAAATTCAAACAAGAAAAGAAAAACAAATTGTATATTGTTGAAGGATATGTGCCATCATCAAAATGAAGTGATTGAAAGAATATTTTCCTAGTATTAGATATTACCATAATTAATGTGTCCTTTTCGTTGTAAACTCCTCCCTATATAAAGGGCGTATGATTAATGAGAATTACGATTCATTCTCTCCATTCTATTGTGTTCTGTTTCGATTTTTCCTTTAACACGTTATCAGCACATACGCTCAGTCAGTTCAATGATAGATTTTCGGGCTTCCAGCTTCATCAATCTGTCTTGAATACTCCTACAATCCAAGTAAGAATTTTTCGACTTCTAACCCGAATATTGTTTAGTATACTTGTTTTAAATCGACATAAATATTTAAGAAATAAATATGGTGTTTGCTTTCATCTGAATATTGACGACATATGCAAAAATCCTATGTTTTAATGATATAATATATATAATCATGTATCTTGATTATATTGTTTTGCCAATCTCATGATATCGTAGTTGATTGTATCGTTTTTGTGTGCTAACAAAATTTAAATATAAATTTATTTGTTTTTATTTAAGTTTCAGGTGAATATTTGCATGATGACAATCAAATATGGTAATAAATATATAGGATTATAATTATATGAAATATATTTTTATTTTTTTATCCATCTCTCGAGTCTTGGGGATTTATAAGGAGATATTTATTTTATTGAACAAAGGGATGAAATTCTATGTGTGCTTCTTAGTTATTTTTTTTAAGACTAGCTCATGTCTCTAAACATAATTATCAAATTATTTTTTTAAGTTTTATGTTACACTTTTTAATTACAATTAATCAACATTTGTCATCTTTTAAATATGATATTTGTAAAATCTTTATTATTTGTTCAATCAAAAACAAGATCGTTGTTATTTTATATTAGGAATTGATAGTTAAATATCATTTACTTATTTTTTTATGTTTCTTTTAAGTTGACTAATTATATTTTTAGTATATGTATATTTTAACATTGTAGCCGAGCATAATATATATATTTTTTATGCTTTTCTTTCTTAAATCTATTTAATAAATCTAGTATCATTCTTATCTCAATGAGAATATATATATAATTAAAAAAAATCTTTTTTCTCTAAAAACCTTTTATAAGATATGAACTCATTTGACAACTAGATATAGAATTATCAAAAGAACGATTATATTTGAATAAGAATATTTGGGTCTCTTAATTATTGGATCTATATGTTGATTAATTTAATCATGTATTATTTTTTGAATTGATTTATCGATATACTCTTCCAATATTTATGTAGTTTTTTTTAGATTAATCTTTTCATATAATATTTAAATGTTTATTTGATTGATATAACTATGTCAATGATATTTACTTATTTGGCACACTAATTCGATTTGGACTATTTAAATTAGATTAATATATTATTTTTTGATATGATAACTGATTAATTCAAATGTTTATTTAGCTTCTTAAATTGATCTTTTCCACATAATATTAAAATGCTTACCTTATTAATACTTATCTTGATTGTGAGTTCTTATTCACAACTCTCAACTTTATAACTAATTTTTGAAAGTTACACCTCCAACCCCCATATTTTTTGGTCTTTTACCAAAAGCTCCAAAAATACTATTAAGAAGTTAAAAGTTTGAAGTTGGCTTTATGTCAAAACCCATATTTATTTGTATAATGGCAAAATCTCATAAAATACTATTAAGGTATTGAAACATTGAAGTTGGCTTTATAAGCCAAACTCATATTCATTTTGGCCTCTTGCCAAAAGCTTTATAGTATTCATTTTGGCCTCTTGCCAAAAGCTTTATAATTAACAATGTTATATTCATTAAATCGCAAGATATCGATTTGGATTTTGTCAAACGGGTGTAAATAACTCTAAGGTTTGTAGTGACTTAAGAAATCCATGTGATTCCCCAACTACCTGGAAATCCAATAGAATAAGTGATTTCTATTCGCAAATTGAAATAATGATGAAATATTAACAACAAAATGTAAGCATACAAAAATCCAATACTATTATGATAATGAAATTTAATGCATAACATAATAATTATAAACCATAATTCACTATTTTAGAAATAATATGTTCTCCATTTTCTACGACATCTTTGAATCAAAAGTACTTGATTACCATCAGATAGGTTCGGAAAAACACAAGAAAATACGCAAAAGTTATCGAACCATTTTGACCCTAAAGAAACAAAAACACTAGATGTTAAGATACAAGTAAATATTTTAAAACTTTTGAGACGATAGATCAGTCACAACCTTCAGAGAGAATAACTAGAAACCCCTAAGAACCGTGGGTAGTCCTAAAAAGGAAATTCGGGAATATTCAGAACCATATAATTCTCAAACTAATCATACAGTGGAAAGAAACCTACTTACTTGATTACAAGAAGGTAACTGATTTTGACAAAGAAATGACATGTCTCAAAATGCATCTCAATCTTTGTGGCAAGGAACTCACAAAGATTATGTGAATCATAACATCTTTTCATCTTTCCTATATCACCAATCATACTAATGAAACAGTATAAGCTGCAATATAACCTTTAACAAACTCATTAACTTAATGCAAGTGGCTAAGAGTTGTAGCAATGTTTTTTTTAACAACGCTAGACATACCCGGATAAAGAAAATTCTTGGGGTTAATAAGGCAAGCGTTGGAGGTGGAAAGAACTCCAAAGGATAGTGAGTTGAACATATCCACACACATATGCTAAATATGTACCATATGGACAAGGTTGTGGAAAGGGTCAAATTCATGGAAAGAGTCGGGAACGATCTCCTAATAGAAAATGGAACAAATTATAAATGAACTATGTCATATCTAAGATTGTTTAAGTATGAGTTTATTTAAATATAATTTAACTATCAAATTAATTGCATTTGTGTATATATACACCTGAGTTTATAACCATTAGAGATGTAAATGAACACATAAAAGAACAAATGCAAAACTCTCAATGTTCTTCGTTCCATGTAGGAATGTATCGAGGAGAACTTGATTGTTTTTGTGACATATCATACAATCATATAAATTGTTATTCATTGAATTAATAATTTTTAATTCCTCTAAACACTTAGACGATGGACTGTCATTTGTTGCTAAAGCACTATATTAATAGGAACCTTGTTAAGATATTCGTACCAATGAGAAATCATCTTATAAGAATGGAAATGGGTATATGTACATCAACTCTAATGATATGAAAGAAAAATATATTAGAGAAATTAATGTATCAAATTACTGGATTATCTAATCATATTTTGTCACCAATAAAGAACTTTGGAACAATGACACATATATGTTTCGGCATGACCACGTGGGACACCATGGTCATGACATAGTGCTCTATGTATTGCAAAATACACTTAGATACATTCTCTTTCGAGTGAAAGATAAAACGAGGGAATTAACCAAATTGTAATTGTTGACTTCTACTGCACAAGAACCAACACCACCATCATAAACATGCCATCTCTAATACCTAGAACTTTTATATACCCTGATCCTTAGCCAAATCAGGAATGAGACCCTCCTAAAGCTATGGACATAATATAAAAATATTTCATTCTTACAATGAATACAAGGTGATATTTATGGACATAAACATCCAGAATGCGGACCATTAAAGTACTTATGGTTCTGGTTTTGACACGATGAACACGTGTCGTATTATTGTCCACATGAAATGTTGCACTCCTAGCACTAGTTATACGTTTAAGGACTAACCACCCTGATTTTCTCATCAAGTCTGCATGACTTAGAATGCTGGAGAATTTACATCATAAGGATTTGATGATTATTGCATATGTATAGAGGTTAATGTAGAGTTTCCTATACCCCTTGTGTATATATAAAACGGTCTCGTAGAATGATAAAAGTTGTCATCAAAAGAATATAGATGGTAGCTAGGGCATTGGTTATGCGCACCAATTTATCCAGATCTACATGGGGTTATGCAATATTACATGCAACTTTAATTATTCGTGTTTAGACCCACAACCAACCAACCAATCTTATGCGTACCAGTTGGTAACTGGATATAAGCCTGATGTTTTACATTTACGTATGTTTGGTTGTGTTGTATATGTGCCAATTACGCCCCCACAACGTACCAAAATGGGTCTTAAAGACGATTCATCAAATGTTGGATATGAATTCCCAACAATTATCCGCTAATTAGAACCTTTGACGAGTGATACCTTTACCGCTAGATTTGCGGGTTGTCACTTTGATGAGACAACCTTCCTGTCGTTAGGGGGAGATAGGAAAAAGGATTTTCCATGGGAACGACAGGAAGTGCCATTGAATATTTCAATTGTGTCTCATTTTGATCCCTAAAAACTTCACAATGTAAAGTTGAAGTCAAACGAATCAAACTCGATACCTGATATGTTTAATATTATCTAGAGTGACAAGATCACATATACGAGCTGCAAGGTCAAAAGTCCCCAAACAAGGGCACAACGTCGCTGGAAGTACGTTGCAATCACACATGGTGGAGGTGTGGTTGAGGTCGTAGCTCCCAAAAGGAAATGGGGGAAGCTACTTGGTTTGATAGATACTCATCTAAAGGAAGAGAAGAGTAAGGCACGGCTATATATCATCAATACATGAGATTATCTCTGATGAAATCTATGTCTATGAATCATTACTGGAGGACGCTCCGAAGTTAATACTGATTCCATAGATCAAAAGAATCTCAAATGAATATGAGTCGATGGACATATCATACATACTCAATGATGATATATTTGCATATACCGTTGCTTATGAGATAACAGAGCACGATGCCATCGAACCATGCTCAGTTGAAGAATGTCAACAAAGAGCAAATTGGCCTAAATGAAAAGAAGCAATCTAGGATAATTATTTGACAAATGAATAGGTATTTGGCTCGGTAGTGCTAACCGACCAAGTGTAAAGCCTGTAGGACATAGATAAATCATTTGTCAGGGAAGCGTAATGAGAATAATTAAGTCATAATATATAAGGCTCTCATTTGGCGCAAGGTTTCTCACAACGCACTGGATTGACCACAATAAGACTTACTCTCTCGTGATGGATAATTAGATTAGCCAAGTAGTTCCGAAGCACTGGAAATTGCAGCTCAACGATGTAGTTACTACATATCTCTATGGGGATCTAAATTCAGAGATATAAAAGTGCTTGATGGCATTATACCAATATCAAGTAACTCTAAACCATGAAATGCGTTTACAATAAAATTAAAACACTCACTTTATAAAAGCAATCTATGCAGATGTGGTATACCAGCCTGAGTGAATACTTGATTGGGAAACGATATATAAGAACGATGAACTGTGCCCTTGCGTATTTATATAAGAAAACAAGTCCCAGATTTTCATAGTAGCTCTATATGTCGATGTTATGAACATAATAAACACTCTTGATGAAATAAGAGAAAACACAAGCTACTTGAAATCTGAATTTGAGATGAAAGATCGTGGGAAAACTTGGTTTTGTCTAGATACTTGAGCTACGACACCGAGTTTGTGGAATATTAATCCACCGATCCGCATATGTCTAGAAAATGATCAGGCGACCTAATATAGACAAAGTGTATCCGATTAGCACTCCCATGATCGGTCAATGTGTTGGATATAAGGAAAGTGTTGGTCCCGAAAGGGATATACTAATTTGTAGAAGGGGGGGTGAATACAAATACACAAATTTTACTTTCTAAATTGTTTATTGATAAATCATTAACAATTTACAGCTTGTTACGGAACAAGATAAGGAATAAATCCTAATCTAAACAAGCTGGAACACTAAGTTTTCTTGCACTAAGAAAGAGAAGGAAATTACTAATAATAACCTATCTCAAGATAAGAAAGACGACTTGACCAGAGTTAACAAGTGTGCTTCAAAAATGAAGTTGGTGCGTCTTCTTATATACTGCATGCATTTAATGCATGGCAGTTTACACTTTACACATGGCAGCAACTGATTGGTTGTTTGTCATTGACCGTTGTAGACAACCTTAGTAGCCACATGTTTGAACAGTGTAGTATCAGAGTGGTTGTACGATTTCAGACAATAAGGAGGTTCTTTTCTGACATATCGTACGGAGTCGTGCAAGGGTGGTTAAGACAAAAGTATTTTGTACGGAGGACTTCATGATCAGCTTTCGTTGAATCAGAGCTTTATCATTCTATATCAGCGAATGACAAAGTTCAGCGATAGCTGAAGTCTTGTACTTGATACTTCACGTTGAGTGGACAAATCTGAGTCTTCGCTGATCTGCATCAGTTCATTAGGAGACTTGTCGCTGGTTCTTGAGCTTGATCTTCGACTTCAGCGTAGAACCTATGTTGACGTGAAACTTGTCTTCATAGATCATAAGTAAACAACTAACTTATCAGCGATCACCATAAGGACTGAACAGGCTCAGAGCATTATGGTGAACAGTGTTCGCTGAATGTTTAATCTAAAGAGCGAGAGTTCCTATCAGCGGTACTGTAAAGTCTTAGTACTTATCAGCGATAGTGAAACTCTGATACATATTGTTTACTTACAATTTTTACTAAGTATTTAAGAGAGGGTCATTATTAAATTACTGAGAGTTTGGATCAACAATCTCCCCCTATTTGATTATGACATAGCAACAGAGAAAATTTCTATTTAATGAAAACATAAGGATAAAAAGAACTAATAAAATATTTGTCGCTTTTACTGTTTTCTGGGATCTTTTCTGTACTGATGGAGTAAAGTACTTTCTCTTAAATCTTTCTTTAAACTTCGTATCAGATTACAAAGGGAAGTGGAAAGATTATAAGTACAAGCGAAATAAATTACAAGTACAAAAGAATAACTGATAAAATAGAAGAATGGGGCGATCTTATCAGCTTATAGAGGTTCTTCCTTAATGAGAAGTTCATCAAGGGTCTTTGATGTGGGAATCATCCAGTCACGAACCGTTACTCCTTGATTCTTTTTGTTCAGAGCTTCTTCAAAAATCAAGGGTTTAAGATGTCGTGCCTGAATGTCGCGTTTGAAATCACCCCAGTAGATGAGATCTTTCAGCTGTTCGATGGGAGTGATGGGAAGCTCAGAGATACGTTGAAAACGTTGTCGTCCGCCATAGTCAATAAAGAATATCCCATAGGGTTTGCTTATGACTTTCCTAGGGATGAAAGTCTCACCGGGAGGAAGAGATGTGACAAGTGCGGAAAGGTCAGGTTCTGGACCAAGAACTTCAGCACGAGAAAAACCAATACCTGTTTCGTTCCGTATAAGAGGACCTGAGTCTGAAGGTTTAGACTTTTTCTTTGCAGAGGCCCTTCTTTTCTGATTTTTGAGAGGAGAGGGAGGAGGAATAACCACACAAGAAGATACTAAGTCGATCTGTTGATTTATCAGCTTTTCGACACGATTGTTGTACTTAGATTGAGACTTCTGGATGGCTAATCTGATCTCCAACCATTCAGAGAGACCATACCTTGTGACAGCTTCAGCACCGAATTTTTTAGTTTGGTTGTTCTCCCTGAATAATTGGATATCAACAAGAGGTACTCCGATAGATGTTCTTCCAGAGATGTGTACCTTGTTGATCCTCGCTAGACAATATCTGAAGTGTTTTTTTCTCTTTACACCATTTGAGGGTGGTCTGAGATACACCATTTGGATTCAACTGTTCCAACTTTTTTCAATCAATTCAATAACCTAATTGAGAGGAAATATGGATTATAATTTTCTAAACTGATTAAGAAATGATAGAAGAAGATTGTACCAACCTTACCACAATCCCAAAATCGATTTCCTGATTCTTTCACTTCTGACCTTTCTTCTTCTTCTTTTTCTCTCTCTCTGTTCTTTCTTTATTCTTATATACCGACTTAAACAAAACTGATTGTAAATAAGAAATATCTCAATCAACATACCCTTTCTTAAAGATATCTCAACTTTCCAATAATGACCAAACAACCCCTCAAGTTCTAGTTTTCACCTTAACATATAAACTTTGGTCAAAATACCATTTTAACCCTGGAGTTTATAATTACAATTTAGTCCACAACTCAGACTAAATTTCAATTCAACCCCATAAATGTAATGAAAATTCGGGGTGTTACACTTTTAGCATTACCTTGTCACCTACTTGAAACTCGATAGGTTTCCTTCTTTTGTTTACGTACTTCCTTTGCCGGTCTTGCGCGATCCTCATTTTCTCATGGATTACCTCTATCTTATCCGCAGTCAATTGCACAATTTCTGGACCTGCAATTTCCGAACAAAAAATTAGGCGACACAAAAGAATGATTGGCGCCTGAATCAAACAATACTTAAGCAAAAGTCGAGTCAATAGGAAAAATACATGTCACTACATCTGGCCTATCTACCGCCTCTTCGGCCGACATGTGGAAATCCCTCGCCTTCGCGCGAGCAGGCTTCACTTTCTATCTCCGTCTCTTCCTCCACTACTACCGCCATAGCCCCCAACAAATCCCTTCTTCAACTGCGGACAGTCCATCTTGACATGGTCTGGCGAACCACACTGATAACACGACCTCGAACTTCGGCAATCCCGTGCCATGTGCCCCGTCTTCCCACACTTGAAACATCCTTCCTTATCCGCCAAACACTCCCCTTTATGCATCCGATTACACTTGCCACAAGGTTTCTCTCCTGATCTAAGTCCCGCTCGCAGCTCGGGTCTAGGAGCACTCGGCCTCTTCACATCACGGTACGGTCCTTCCCATTTTCGTTTGTCCCCAGCTCTCTCTGTCATCTGCCTGTTCTTTTCCTTTTCTCTGAGTTTCGCGGTATCTACGGCAGCTGAAAAGTAACCGAACCTTTCACTTGTACCAACTCCCTCACACTGCTCTTAAGTCCCCAGGTGTATCTCTCGATGCGCCTCTCCTCAGTAGGTACATACAGTTCAGTGAACCGAGCTTTATCGATAAACTTTGATGTATACTCTTGAACTGACATCGTTCCTTGCTCCAACCCCAAAAATTCCTCCTCTGGCTTCTTAACGGCCGCCATTGGGCAAAACTGAGCTTTGAATCTTTTATTGAACAGTTCCCAGGTAGTTGTTTTTGCGATCTCTGAACCCTTACCTCCCGTCTTGACATCCCACCAAAGGATGGCATCTGCCTTCAGCATAGACATGGCAAACAATACCTTGTCTTCCTCGACACACTTGCTCGTGTCGAAAGCTAACTAAATTTCACGTATCCATCTCAGAGCTAAAACTGGATTGCGCTATCCGCTGAAACACGGAGGCTTGCACGATGCAAAAGTGTTAAAGGTACATCCCTTCGCTACCTTCGATTCATTAGCCACAAACGGAGTTGACAAAGAATGATCTCCCACCACAGTCGGAGGTAGGCTAAACGCCTCGGTCTTTGTCTCATTTCCACTTTTAGTGCGTCCGTCCGACGTAGTCTTGATCTAATTTTCCAACAATGCTTGCAAGGTCTCTTATAGTTTGCCCATTTCAGCCGTAAACTTTTCCTCAGTCACAAAAGCTTGATTCTGGTTTTTCCTCGGGTTGTCCGACCGACTCCCTCCACCTACCGAGGCGGTACTTTTTTGATGCAAGGGCTCACGCACTTCAAGTGCTCCCACGCTCTTAGTCCGACGGGTGGTCGACGTATTTTTCCTTCCTCGGGTTGCCACGCCGGTCCCTATCGCCTGAGAGGTAGCTCGCAATGGCGGTCTTCCCCGTCCTCTTCCTCGACCTCCGCCCCTTCCGTGGGTGGCCGCCCATCTCGGAGGATTCACCGATTCCTCCTCCATAATTTCCTCCACGCGAATCTCTCCCGCGACCGGATTTGTACCCACCACCGGCACGGATTTACTTCTCAAAGTTCTTTCAGACATACTGGATTACTGAAACATACCAAAATAAATTACTTAAGACTATCACTCCAAAATAATAAGGCAATTTAAGCACATACATGCACCTGTAAATTCGCAATTACACTGGCCAGGTGTAATCTCGATTCTACCTTACATGACTGTCATCGCTACCCTATTAGTCTTATCCCTATATAGTGCCCTCCTAACGCATTCTTGATTCTCAGTTGTGATTTCTACTCCCACAGTTTAAGTCTAGGCCCGTCCGATCACCTAAATCTCTTAAACTATGGCTCTGATACCAATTGTAACGACCCAAACAAAATTTAAAGCATAGCATTTCATAGATTATAAAACATCCCAAAAGCGGTCTTTAAAATTTTCAATACAACTGTCTCAAACTAGGTTGGCGGAAACAACCTATTCACAACCGAAAATAAAATAAAAGTCTAAATAGTAAAAGTGAAACACTATATTTAAAAACACCCGTACTCTAATTTTTCTCTTTACTCTTACTAGAGCTTTCTACTATCAGCTTCCCGAAAAGGTTTACTTCCATGGATCTTGTGAGTGAATCACTTCTCTATGATGCAAAGAAAAGGTGTCAACTTAATGTCACTCTATTAATATTAGAATATCAACCAAACAAATAAATCATATTTAAACTCCCTTATTATATTTATATTGATATATTTTAATAGCAACCCTTTATTTTCTATGTTTTTTATGCTATGATTTAATAAAAATAAGTTTAAGAAACCAGATCTAGTTCTTATTATTGGTTATGTATTATTTTAATAAACATGGTCGACTAAATATAATATATCAAGCTTATTACAAAAAAAAATAGACAAAAATTCAAACAAGAAAAGAAAAACAAATTGTATATTGTTGAAGGATATGTGCCATCATCAAAATGAAGTGATTGAAAGAATATTTTCCTAGTATTAGATATTACCATAATTAATGTGTCCTTTTCGTTGTAAACTCCTCCCTATATAAAGGGCGTATGATTAATGAGAATTACGATTCATTCTCTCCATTCTATTGTGTTCTGTTTCGATTTTTCCTTTAACACGTTATCAGCACATACGCTCAGTCAGTTCAATGATAGATTTTCGGGCTTCCAGCTTCATCAATCTGTCTTGAATACTCCTACAATCCAAGTAAGAATTTTTCGACTTCTAACCCGAATATTGTTTAGTATACTTGTTTTAAATCGACATAAATATTTAAGAAATAAATATGGTGTTTGCTTTCATCTGAATATTGACGACATATGCAAAAATCCTATGTTTTAATGATATAATATATATAATCATGTATCTTGATTATATTGTTTTGCCAATCTCATGATATCGTAGTTGATTGTATCGTTTTTGTGTGCTAACAAAATTTAAATATAAATTTATTTGTTTTTATTTAAGTTTCAGGTGAATATTTGCATGATGACAATCAAATATGGTAATAAATATATAGGATTATAATTATATGAAATATATTTTTATTTTTTTATCCATCTCTCGAGTCTTAGGGATTTATAAGGAGATATTTATTTTATTGAACAAAGGGATGAAATTCTATGTGTGCTTCTTAGTTATTTTTTTTAAGACTAGCTCATGTCTCTAAACATAATTATCAAATTATTTTTTTAAGTTTTATGTTACACTTTTTAATTACAATTAATCAACATTTGTCATCTTTTAAATATGATATTTGTAAAATCTTTATTATTTGTTCAATCAAAAACAAGATCGTTGTTATTTTATATTAGGAATTGATAGTTAAATATCATTTACTTATTTTTTTATGTTTCTTTTAAGTTGACTAATTATATTTTTAGTATATGTATATTTTAACATTGTAGCCGAGCATAATATATATATTTTTTATGCTTTTCTTTCTTAAATCTATTTAATAAATCTAGTATCATTCTTATCTCAATGAGAATATATATATAATTAAAAAAAATCTTTTTTCTCTAAAAACCTTTTATAAGATATGAACTCATTTGACAACTAGATATAGAATTATCAAAAGAACGATTATATTTGAATAAGAATATTTGGGTCTCTTAATTATTGGATCTATATGTTGATTAATTTAATCATGTATTATTTTTTGAATTGATTTATCGATATACTCTTCCAATATTTATGTAGTTTTTTTTAGATTAATCTTTTCATATAATATTTAAATGTTTATTTGATTGATATAACTATGTCAATGATATTTACTTATTTGGCACACTAATTCGATTTGGACTATTTAAATTAGATTAATATATTATTTTTTGATATGATAACTGATTAATTCAAATGTTTATTTAGCTTCTTAAATTGATCTTTTCCACATAATATTAAAATGCTTACCTTATTAATACTTATCTTGATTGTGAGTTCTTATTCACAACTCTCAACTTTATAACTAATTTTTGAAAGTTACACCTCCAACCCCCATATTTTTTGGTCTTTTACCAAAAGCTCCAAAAATACTATTAAGAAGTTAAAAGTTTGAAGTTGGCTTTATGTCAAAACCCATATTTATTTGTATAATGGCAAAATCTCATAAAATACTATTAAGGTATTGAAACATTGAAGTTGGCTTTATAAGCCAAACTCATATTCATTTTGGCCTCTTGCCAAAAGCTTTATAGTATTCATTTTGGCCTCTTGCCAAAAGCTTTATAATTAACAATGTTATATTCATTAAATCGCAAGATATCGATTTGGATTTTGTCAAACGGGTGTAAATAACTCTAAGGTTTGTAGTGACTTAAGAAATCCATGTGATTCCCCAACTACCTGGAAATCCAATAGAATAAGTGATTTCTATTCGCAAATTGAAATAATGATGAAATATTAACAACAAAATGTAAGCATACAAAAATCCAATACTATTATGATAATGAAATTTAATGCATAACATAATAATTATAAACCATAATTCACTATTTTAGAAATAATATGTTCTCCATTTTCTACGACATCTTTGAATCAAAAGTACTTGATTACCATCAGATAGGTTCGGAAAAACACAAGAAAATACGCAAAAGTTATCGAACCATTTTGACCCTAAAGAAACAAAAACACTAGATGTTAAGATACAAGTAAATATTTTAAAACTTTTGAGACGATAGATCAGTCACAACCTTCAGAGAGAATAACTAGAAACCCCTAAGAACCGTGGGTAGTCCTAAAAAGGAAATTCGGGAATATTCAGAACCATATAATTCTCAAACTAATCATACAGTGGAAAGAAACCTACTTACTTGATTACAAGAAGGTAACTGATTTTGACAAAGAAATGACATGTCTCAAAATGCATCTCAATCTTTGTGGCAAGGAACTCACAAAGATTATGTGAATCATAACATCTTTTCATCTTTCCTATATCACCAATCATACTAATGAAACAGTATAAGCTGCAATATAACCTTTAACAAACTCATTAACTTAATGCAAGTGGCTAAGAGTTGTAGCAATGTTTTTTTTAACAACGCTAGACATACCCGGATAAAGAAAATTCTTGGGGTTAATAAGGCAAGCGTTGGAGGTGGAAAGAACTCCAAAGGATAGTGAGTTGAACATATCCACACACATATGCTAAATATGTACCATATGGACAAGGTTGTGGAAAGGGTCAAATTCATGGAAAGAGTCGGGAACGATCTCCTAATAGAAAATGGAACAAATTATAAATGAACTATGTCATATCTAAGATTGTTTAAGTATGAGTTTATTTAAATATAATTTAACTATCAAATTAATTGCATTTGTGTATATATACACCTGAGTTTATAACCATTAGAGATGTAAATGAACACATAAAAGAACAAATGCAAAACTCTCAATGTTCTTCGTTCCATGTAGGAATGTATCGAGGAGAACTTGATTGTTTTTGTGACATATCATACAATCATATAAATTGTTATTCATTGAATTAATAATTTTTAATTCCTCTAAACACTTAGACGATGGACTGTCATTTGTTGCTAAAGCACTATATTAATAGGAACCTTGTTAAGATATTCGTACCAATGAGAAATCATCTTATAAGAATGGAAATGAGTATATGTACATCAACTCTAATGATATGAAAGAAAAATATATTAGAGAAATTAATGTATCAAATTACTGGATTATCTAATCATATTTTGTCACCAATAAAGAACTTTGGAACAATGACACATATATGTTTCGGCATGACCACGTGGGACACCATGGTCATGACATAGTGCTCTATGTATTGCAAAATACACTTAGATACATTCTCTTTCGAGTGAAAGATAAAACGAGGGAATTAACCAAATTGTAATTGTTGACTTCTACTGCACAAGAACCAACACCACCATCATAAACATGCCATCTCTAATACCTAGAACTTTTATATACCCTGATCCTTAGCCAAATCAGGAATGAGACCCTCCTAAAGCTATGGACATAATATAAAAATATTTCATTCTTACAATGAATACAAGGTGATATTTATGGACATAAACATCCAGAATGCGGACCATTAAAGTACTTATGGTTCTGGTTTTGACACGATGAACACGTGTCGTATTATTGTCCACATGAAATGTTGCACTCCTAGCACTAGTTATACGTTTAAGGACTAACCACCCTGATTTTCTCATCAAGTCTGCATGACTTAGAATGCTGGAGAATTTACATCATAAGGATTTGATGATTATTGCATATGTATAGAGGTTAATGTAGAGTTTCCTATACCCCTTGTGTATATATAAAACGGTCTCGTAGAATGATAAAAGTTGTCATCAAAAGAATATAGATGGTAGCTAGGGCATTGGTTATGCGCACCAATTTATCCAGATCTACATGGGGTTATGCAATATTACATGCAACTTTAATTATTCGTGTTTAGACCCACAACCAACCAACCAATCTTATGCGTACCAGTTGGTAACTGGATATAAGCCTGATGTTTTACATTTACGTATGTTTGGTTGTGTTGTATATGTGCCAATTACGCCCCCACAACGTACCAAAATGGGTCTTAAAGACGATTCATCAAATGTTGGATATGAATTCCCAACAATTATCCGCTAATTAGAACCTTTGACGAGTGATACCTTTACCGCTAGATTTGCGGGTTGTCACTTTGATGAGACAACCTTCCTGTCGTTAGGGGGAGATAGGAAAAAGGATTTTCCATGGGAACGACAGGAAGTGCCATTGAATATTTCAATTGTGTCTCATTTTGATCCCTAAAAACTTCACAATGTAAAGTTGAAGTCAAACGAATCAGACTCGATACCTGATATGTTTAATATTATCTAGAGTGACAAGATCACATATACGAGCTGCAAGGTCAAAAGTCCCCAAACAAGGGCACAACGTCGCTGGAAGTACGTTGCAATCACACATGGTGGAGGTGTGGTTGAGGTCGTAGCTCCCAAAAGGAAATGGGGGAAGCTACTTGGTTTGATAGATACTCATCTAAAGGAAGAGAAGAGTAAGGCACGGCTATATATCATCAATACATGAGATTATCTCTGATGAAATCTATGTCTATGAATCATTACTGGAGGACGCTCCGAAGTTAATACTGATTCCATAGATCAAAAGAATCTCAAATGAATATGAGTCGATGGACATATCATACATACTCAATGATGATATATTTGCATATACCGTTGCTTATGAGATAACAGAGCACGATGCCATCGAACCATGCTCAGTTGAAGAATGTCAACAAAGAGCAAATTGGCCTAAATGAAAAGAAGCAATCTAGGATAATTATTTGACAAATGAATAGGTATTTGGCTCGGTAGTGCTAACCGACCAAGTGTAAAGCCTGTAGGACATAGATAAATCATTTGTCAGGGAAGCGTAATGAGAATAATTAAGTCATAATATATAAGGCTCTCATTTGGCGCAAGGTTTCTCACAACGCACTGGATTGACCACAATAAGACTTACTCTCTCGTGATGGATAATTAGATTAGCCAAGTAGTTCCGAAGCACTGGAAATTGCAGCTCAACGATGTAGTTACTACATATCTCTATGGGGATCTAAATTCAGAGATATAAAAGTGCTTGATGGCATTATACCAATATCAAGTAACTCTAAACCATGAAATGCGTTTACAATAAAATTAAAACACTCACTTTATAAAAGCAATCTATGCAGATGTGGTATACCAGCCTGAGTGAATACTTGATTGGGAAACGATATATAAGAACGATGAACTGTGCCCTTGCGTATTTATATAAGAAAACAAGTCCCAGATTTTCATAGTAGCTCTATATGTCGATGTTATGAACATAATAAACACTCTTGATGAAATAAGAGAAAACACAAGCTACTTGAAATCTGAATTTGAGATGAAAGATCGTGGGAAAACTTGGTTTTGTCTAGATACTTGAGCTACGACACCGAGTTTGTGGAATATTAATCCACCGATCCGCATATGTCTAGAAAATGATCAGGCGACCTAATATAGACAAAGTGTATCCGATTAGCACTCCCATGATCGGTCAATGTGTTGGATATAAGGAAAGTGTTGGTCCCGAAAGGGATATACTAATTTGTAGAAGGGGGGGGGTGAATACAAATACACAAATTTTACTTTCTAAATTGTTTATTGATAAATCATTAACAATTTACAGCTTGTTACGGAACAAGATAAGGAATAAATCCTAATCTAAACAAGCTGGAACACTAAGTTTTCTTGCACTAAGAAAGAGAAGGAAATTACTAATAATAACCTATCTCAAGATAAGAAAGACGACTTGACCAGAGTTAACAAGTGTGCTTCAAAAATGAAGCTGGTGCGTCTTCTTATATACTGCATGCATTTAATGCATGGCAGTTTACACTTTACACATGGCAGCAACTGATTGGTTGTTTGTCATTGACCGTTGTAGACAACCTTAGTAGCCACATGTTTGAACAGTGTAGTATCAGAGTGGTTGTACGATTTCAGACAATAAGGAGGTTCTTTTCTGACATATCGTACGGAGTCGTGCAAGGGTGGTTAAGACAAAAGTATTTTGTACGGAGGACTTCATGATCAGCTTTCGTTGAATCAGAGCTTTATCATTCTATATCAGCGAATGACAAAGTTCAGCGATAGCTGAAGTCTTGTACTTGATACTTCACGTTGAGTGGACAAATCTGAGTCTTCGCTGATCTGCATCAGTTCATTAGGAGACTTGTCGCTGGTTCTTGAGCTTGATCTTCGACTTCAGCGTAGAACCTATGTTGACGTGAAACTTGTCTTCATAGATCATAAGTAAACAACTAACTTATCAGCGATCACCATAAGGACTGAACAGGCTCAGAGCATTATGGTGAACAGTGTTCGCTGAATGTTTAATCTAAAGAGCGAGAGTTCCTATCAGCGGTACTGTAAAGTCTTAGTACTTATCAGCGATAGTGAAACTCTGATACATATTGTTTACTTACAATTTTTACTAAGTATTTAAGAGAGGGTCATTATTAAATTACTGAGAGTTTGGATCAACAATCTCCCCCTATTTGATTATGACATAGCAACAGAGAAAATTTCTATTTAATGAAAACATAAGGATAAAAAGAACTAATAAAATATTTGTCGCTTTTACTGTTTTCTGGGATCTTTTCTGTACTGATGGAGTAAAGTACTTTCTCTTAAATCTTTCTTTAAACTTCGTATCAGATTACAAAGGGAAGTGGAAAGATTATAAGTACAAGCGAAATAAATTACAAGTACAAAAGAATAACTGATAAAATAGAAGAATGGGGCGATCTTATCAGCTTATAGAGGTTCTTCCTTAATGAGAAGTTCATCAAGGGTCTTTGATGTGGGAATCATCCAGTCACGAACCGTTACTCCTTGATTCTTTTTGTTCAGAGCTTCTTCAAAAATCAAGGGTTTAAGATGTCGTGCCTGAATGTCGCGTTTGAAATCACCCCAGTAGATGAGATCTTTCAGCTGTTCGATGGGAGTGATGGGAAGCTCAGAGATACGTTGAAAACGTTGTCGTCCACCATAGTCAATAAAGAATATCCCATAGGGTTTGCTTATGACTTTCCTAGGGATGAAAGTCTCACCGGGAGGAAGAGATGTGACAAGTGCGGAAAGGTCAGGTTCTGGACCAAGAACTTCAGCACGAGAAAAACCAATACCTGTTTCGTTCCGTATAAGAGGACCTGAGTCTGAAGGTTTAGACTTTTTCTTTGCAGAGGCCCTTCTTTTCTGATTTTTGAGAGGAGAGGGAGGAGGAATAACCACACAAGAAGATACTAAGTCGATCTGTTGATTTATCAGCTTTTCGACACGATTGTTGTACTTAGATTGAGACTTCTGGATGGCTAATCTGATCTCCAACCATTCAGAGAGACCATACCTTGTGACAGCTTCAGCACCGAATTTTTTAGTTTGGTTGTTCTCCCTGAATAATTGGATATCAACAAGAGGTACTCCGATAGATGTTCTTCCAGAGATGTGTACCTTGTTGATCCTCACTAGACAATATCTGAAGTGTTTTTTTCTCTTTACACCATTTGAGGGTGGTCTGAGATACACCATTTGGATTCAACTGTTCCAACTTTTTTCAATCAATTCAATAACCTAATTGAGAGGAAATATGGATTATAATTTTCTAAACTGATTAAGAAATGATAGAAGAAGATTGTACCAACCTTACCACAATCCCAAAATCGATTTCCTGATTCTTTCACTTCTGACCTTTCTTCTTCTTCTTTTTCTCTCTCTCTGTTCTTTCTTTATTCTTCTATACCGACTTAAACAAAACTGATTGTAAATAAGAAATATCTCAATCAACATACCCTTTCTTAAAGATATCTCAACTTTCCAATAATGACCAAACAACCCCTCAAGTTCTAGTTTTCACCTTAACATATAAACTTTGGTCAAAATACCATTTTAACCCTGGAGTTTATAATTACAATTTAGTCCACAACTCAGACTAAATTTCAATTCAACCCCATAAATGTAATGAAAATTCGGGGTGTTACACTTTTAGCATTACCTTGTCACCTACTTGAAACTCGATAGGTTTCCTTCTTTTGTTTACGTACTTCCTTTGCCGGTCTTGCGCGATCCTCATTTTCTCATGGATTACCTCTATCTTATCCACAGTCAATTGCACAATTTATGGACCTGCAATTTCCGAACAAAAAATTAGGCGACACAAAAGAATGATTGGCGCCTGAATCAAACAATACTTAAGCAAAAGTCGAGTCAATAGGAAAAATACATGTCACTACATCTGGCCTATCTACCGTCTCTTCGGCCGACATGTGGAAATCCCTCGCCTTCGCGCGAGCAGGCTTCACTTTCTATCTCCGTCTCTTCCTCCACTACTACCGCCATAGCCCCCAACAAATCCCTTCTTCAACTGCGGACAGTCCATCTTGACATGGTCTGGCGAACCACACTGATAACACGACCTCGAACTTCGGCAATCCCGTGCCATGTGCCCCGTCTTCCCACACTTGAAACATCCTTCCTTATCCGCCAAACACTCCCCTTTATGCATCCGATTACACTTGCCACAAGGTTTCTCTCCTGATCTAAGTCCCGCTCGCAGCTCGGGTCTAGGAGCACTCGGCCTCTTCACATCACGGTACGGTCCTTCCCATTTTCGTTTGTCCCCAGCTCTCTCTGTCATCTGCCTGTTCTTTTCCTTTTCTCTGAGTTCCGCGGTATCTACGGTACGCTCCCCCTCAGATACAGAGGTAAGCTTCTCGTTTTCCTTAGGGTTATCAACTCCCTGAGGTCCAGCATCAGTTGTCTTCTCACCCTTATCAGTAAGGGTAAGGTCTTCTTTGTTTTCTTCTTCAGTCTTCTTCCCCTCGATAGATTCATCATAAGCTTCAATCTCCCCTAATATGGTTTCCAGGCCAGTTATAGCAGGAGTGATCTTGAGAAGTTCAGCTCGATCTGCCTAAGTAAAAGTTGAAGGTGCAGGGACATGGGCATTCATGCGGTTGAGGATCTCTTGTACCATCGTCTTCACTGAACTGACGTCAGTCGTTACGGCACCAACGTCAGCCTTTACATCAGACATCTCTCCCTTAAGATTTCCAACCGATGTATTCAGCGTATTGACCTCGCTGGACACGGTTTTAACTGCGGTGTTGAGAGAGTTGTAGTCTGTGTAGATGTCAGCAAGGACTTTGGCAAAATCACCGATAGATCCATCAAGCTTCTTCAAGTCAGCTTTGGAGGCATTCTCTTCCACCACTTTTGTCAGCGTTTTAAGATTCTCCCCAGCGTTTGTTATAGCTGAAGAGTTTCCAGATAGAGTAGTGGTGAGATCTGTCATCTTTGTGTCCAAGCTCTTCAGAGAGGCGTTGATGTCTCCCAAATTAAGACCTGTAACAGATAAGGACTTATGAACAGAGGAAAGCTCAGAAGTTTGGGGTTTAGTTACAGTGTATATGGGTTGGTGTATACCTGCAGGAGGGCTGATGAAGTCATCAAAATTTCTGTGCCCTGAAAAATGTTCCATGTCATCATCGAAAGTACCTTAATGCATGGAGAATCCTGCAGGTCCTACATCCATCATTCCTTGTGTTGTATCAGCTTTAGCTTCTGGAAGAATGATGGGTGCTCCAGTGACCGATGTGAACACTGGATTAGAGTCCAATGGAGTAGAGAGAGAAGCGAAGGTTGAGAAGGTTGGTTGTTCTACTGATTCAGTGTTGGATCCACTTAGAATCACTTCTTCAGTCCTTTGAGAGACTGGAGGAGGTTGGGTCGATTCCAAGTTTATAACTCCAGCGTGTAGAGACGCTGAGGTTGGAATGAAATGGGTGGCTTGAGCAGCTGTGGCAGAGCTTACCACGATAGTTTCCAGCGACTCTTGTGAAGCATGAGTCGTGGAGTCTTCAACATGAGATTGTTGGGTGGGTTGCTCCTTGGTTTTCTTGATCCTTTTGGAATCAAGAGGGGTAGTAGAGTGTTTCCTTTTACGAGGAATATGTTTTGTGGCCTGGGTATCAGCGAGGGGTATTGTCGCTGAAGGAGCCACAGAAGTAGAAGAAGAAGGATTTAGAAGAGATAAGAGAGTAGAGAGACGTACCTCATTTGGCAGTGGCTTGAAGTCGAGAACTTTCAGGCCGACTTGGGATAGTTTCAGGTCTCCTACCCGTGGATATCTATCCTTCAGTCTTTGTGCTAGCCAAGCACTGAGAAATCTTGGGTATGGAACCCATGTTGGACGAGGATCAGCAGTAACTCGTACATGCATGTCATCGAAGATGATTTGAGCCCAGTATATATGGAGACCCTTCAGCAAGGAGTACCCCATTGATTGTTGAGACTGCGAGACTTGATCAGATGACCCGGATTTGGCGGTGAGGCAGCTGGTCAGATGCGCGAAGATAAAATTCATCTCGCTGGGCATCTTTGATTTCTTCATTATGGTCAGCTTCTTATCAGGGCGACCATCTCTTCCCAAGTCCCACGCGTAGTTCATAGCATCAAAGAATTCTATCAGGGCTTCCCTGTCGGCTGAGTTCTTTTTTGGGTCAGGGAATGGGACAAAGGGTTTTTCTTTGGAGCCTGCAGGGAGGTCCAGAGCGTGCCTGAGATTACCAGATGTAATCTTTGAGGTTCCATGATCAGTGTCAAACAGAATGACACTGGTGGTCTTTTTAGGGTTTCGGGTTGAGGGAATCTGAGCACTTCTAGCAGTATACCAGAACTGACTCAGTAGGTGTTTATCAGCTAAAGGATTGATGGTTAGGGCTGTGGAGATAGGGCAATTCTGAAGGAATTTAACGGCATCATCCAGATGAGTGGCCCGTTTCTTTTCAGGGAATTCCAGTAGGGCGAAGGGGTTGTTACTCTAAAAGGTAACATTCTTCAGGCTAAATTTGACCTGAGGAGCCTTAGGAAGTTCAGCAGCAGCTATCTGAGTATCAGCGAGTGCCATTTTTGCTATAAACACATATATGAATAATATGAACAACAAAATATGAGTTTGAAGATTTTGTCCATTTCATTAAGCATTTTATCTATTTCATTCAGCCAAAAATGACTTAATGAAGCATATATGATTTCTAGTTTAAAAAGGAATTCTGGAAAAACATATGAAGAACAAGTTTAAGATTTGAAATATAAACTTGAAGAACAACCATGAAGGTTGTGTTCATAAAACCATGAAAGAATATGATTTCATTTTAAAATGGTTTCTTTTGTTTGATGTTTTAAAACAAAGATAAGATCTAAAACAAGTTAAAACAGTGGAATAATATAAGAATATTAACCTTGATTTCTTTGTGGAAGATGAACAGTTTTTGGGAAACTTGAATGTTCAAATGCAACAGGAATTCTTGAGAAAACTTGAGAAGGAAGTTTTTCGCGAGAAGAGTGAAAAATATACACTCGAGGAGTATATATAGTGAGATAGAGGAGAGAGAAAACCTATGAGCGGGAAAGTTTTTCATCATGACATGGACACGTGTTGGCATTTGATTGGACGATAGAACGAACGTGCCTAACGTGTGTCAGAAGAACGTGCCAGGGGTTTATCCTGTAAGGATGACGTCAAAAACGTCCTTTCACATTTTAAAATATCTCTGAGGTTTTGAAAAACTCAGGGATGTTTTGAAAAACATGAAGCACTGAATATAGAAATATCAGTAAGGTTTTAAGAAATTTCAAAAGTATTGCTGATGAAGAAAAGAGTTTCAGCGACATAAGTTGTTTTGAAATCTTGCATTTACATGTGAGTGTCATAGAGAGAATAACATACCTGGTTATCAGTGAATCAGATTGTTCAGAGAGTTGATGATAAAAATGGGTTATACAAGTTCATGTTTATCACTGAACCACTTGTCATTTTATAAATTTAACACTGAGGTTTATCAACAAGTAATTAACTGATCAAATGTGAACCGCTGAAGATTTTACTCTTCTAAGTTCAGCATTCCAAGCTCGCTGATGAGAAAGTTGAATCTTGTCTCATCAAGAGGTTTGGTGAATAGATCAGCTAACTGAAAGTCAGTGGCGATAAAATGAAGTTCTATATCACCATTCATCACGTGGTCTCTGATGAAATGATACCTGATTTCGATATGTTTGGTCTTTGAGTGTAGCACTGGATTGTTGGCTATAGCTATGGCACTTGTGATGTCGCAATAGATTGGAATTTTGGAGAGCTGAAGATCATAGTCCAGTAGTTGATTTCTCATCCACAAGACCTGAGAACAACAGCTTCCAGCGGCTACATACTCAGCTTCAGAAGTTGAGGTGGACACTGAATTTTGCTTTTTACTTGTCCAACTCACCAGCTTTCCACCCAGGAGCTGACAACCTCCTGTGGTGCTTTTCCTATCCATTTTTCAACCTGCAAAATCACTATCTGAATAGGCAGTTAAATCAAACCCTGAGTCTTTGGGATACCAAAGACCGAGGTTCGCAGTACCCTTAAGGTAACGAAAGATTCGCTTTACAACGATCATATGAGATTCCTTGGGTTCAGCTTGATACCTTGCACACAAACAAGTTGCATACATGATATCGGGTCGGCTCGCTGTAAGATACATAAGAGATCCGATCATCCCACGGTACGCAGTGACATTAACAGATTTCACTGAAGGATCTTTGTTAAGGGTCAGCGGCGGAGCCATAGGGGTTTTCATAGCTGAACTCTGAGTTAAATCATATTTCTTCAGCATATCTTTAACATATTTTCCCTGATTAATAAAAGTTCCTTTTTTATTTTGTTTTATTTGAAGACCAAAGAAATATGTTAGCTCACCCATCATGCTCATTTTGTACTCAGCTTGCATCCTTTCAGAGAAACGAGTACAAAGATCAGGGTTAGTGGAACCAAATATAATATCATCGACATATATTTGAACCAGAATGATATGACCTTTTACTTTCCTGAAAAACAGCGTTTTATCAATTTTACCTCGCTCAAATTTTTCATTTAGGAGATAAGAGGAAAGAGTGTCATACCATGCACGAGGAGCTTGCTTCAGCCCATAAAGTGCCTTATCCAGCTTATAAACATAACTTGGATGCTTAGGATCTGAGAATCCCGGGGGTTGTTCCACGTAGACTTCTTCATTCAGCTTTCCATTGAGAAACGCTGATTTGACATCCATTTGATATACCTTGAAGTCTTTGTGTACAGCATATGCTAAGAAAAGACGAATAGCTTCTAGTCTTGCTACTGGAGCAAAGGTTTCGTCGTAATCTATGCCTTCATCTTGTCTGTATCCCTGAGCAACAAGTCTAGCTTTGTTGCGGGTTACAGTTCCGTGTTCATCTAACTTGTTGCGATAGACCCATTTAGTGCCTATCACTGACTTGTCAGATGGTCTTGGAACGAGATCCCAAACCTGGTTTCTTTCAAATTCTGGCAGCTCTTCTTGCATAGCGCTGACCCAGTTTGGATCTCTGAGGGAATCATCTACTTTCTTTGGTTCAATCAGAGAAATAAAGTTAACAAATAAACAAATGTTACCTGAACCTCGTCGAGTCTGAACACCAGCGTTTGGATCACCAAGAATCTGATCTAGTGGGTGATTAACAGTCCATCGCTGAGCCGGAGCATAAGTCGCTGACTCAGTCTGAACTGGAGCAGCTGAAGATGAGACTTCAGCAACTTCTGGTATATCAGCTAAGACAGGAATAGGTGTAGGTTCCATTTCGTTCACTGATTGCTGAGAAGTAGATGGGATGTCTGAAGTACATGGTTCAGCAGGTATTGCGTTAAGAGAAATAGCTGAGACCCATGACGTTTCAGCTTCACTCGTCTCCATGCTGGGAATGATGATAGGATCATCATCTTCAGCGGTATGAGAATGAGAAGGACGAGTGGGAACATCTTCTGAATCACCAAGATGAGAAAACATCCATTGATTCAGTTCTTCCGTATCAGCAGATGGCCTTGAGTTCGCTGAGCGGGATTCGTCAAACGTGACGTGAATAGTTTCTTCTACAGACTGTCTTCTACGATTGAAGACTCTGAAGGCTTTGGAAACTGAGGAGTATCCAAGAAAAATTCCATCATCAACCTTAGGATCAAACTTTCCAAGGGCATCTCTGTTGTTTAGTATGAAGCACTGACAACCAAAGATTTGAAAAAAGCTAATTGAAGGCTTTCTCCCATCGAATAGTTCATAGGCTGTTTTCTTGAATCTTTTGACTATCAGCGACCTGTTTTGCGTAAAACAAGCAGTGTTGACAGCTTCTGCCCAAAACTGAGTAGGCAGGTGAGAATCACTGAGCATTGAACGTGCAACTTCGATGATCGTTCGGTTTCTTCTTTCAGCGACTCCGTTTTGTTGTGGTGTTCTCACTGAAGAAAAGTTGTGAGAAATACCCTTACTCTCAAAGAAGGAATCAAGAGAACTATTTTTGAATTCAGTCCCGTGATCACTCCTTATTGAGCGAACGGTCAAATTATTCAGGGTTTCCATCTACCTGACAAATGTGATGAGTTCTTCAGCGGTGTCACTCTTATTACGGAGAAACATCACCCATGTGAAGCGAGAGAATTCATCAACTATGACCAAAGTATATTTCTTTCCAGCGATGGATTGTTTGTTAACAGGGCCAAACAAATCCATATGAAGTAGTTGTAGAGGCGATGACACTGAGGATACTTGCTTAGACTTGAAGCTTGCCTTGGTCTGCTTCCATTTCTCACACGCTGAACATAAGGACTCTTTGGCGTATGAGTGCTGAGGTAGACCGGAGACTAACTCTTTGGAAGAAAGAGTATTCAGTGTCTTGAAGTTTAAATGAGAGAGCCTCTTATGCCATAGCCAATTTACATCAGCCGAGGCCTTTGAGAAGAAACATGAGTTCTCAGTGGTTGTAGAGTCCATGTCTATTACATAAACATTTTCAATACGATAACCGCTGAGAGCTATCTTCTCCTTTTTGTCAGTGACAAAGCAGGACGTCTTAGTAAATATTACTTTGTTGTCCATGTCGCAAAGCTGACTGATGCTCAGAAGATTGTGCTTCAGCCCTTCAACATATGCGACTCTTCTTAAGGTTGTTGTACCCTTTGAGAGTACACCAAACCCTCGGGTATAGCCTTTTCCATTTCCACCGAAGGTCACTGAGGGACCCTTCTCTTCCTTATACTCGGAGAGCAGGTTCTTCTTTCCAGTCATCTGTCTAGAGCATCCGCTATCAAGATACCAGATACCCTTAACCTGCAAAACAAAGGAAGATCAGTTTGACTTAGGTACCCACATCAGCTTGGGTTTAGATTTGTCAGCGGTGGTAGAGGAAGTGGAAGGTTCAACAGTCTTCGCAGCATTTGAAGATTCACCTTTGTCAGTCTTCACTTTGGTTAATTTCTTAACCTCAGTGGTAGTATTCACCTTGACTTGATTTGCACCAGGGTTGGTCTTCTTTGCCTTGGGGGTAATGATCTTCACCTTAGCTAACTTTTCAGCTTTGGTGGCTGTTGGGCACTTACTAGCAATATGATCAGTAAGTCCACAGTGATAACGTTTCCTATAACTGAAAGTAGTTTTAGGACCATTTGCATGGTGATTAGATTGTTTAATATTGGAAGGACCAGCATCAAGTATACCTTTGGTAGTGGAAATAGGAGGAACTTTCAGTTCTTCAGATTTCTTACCAGTGACATCCACTTTAATTCTTGGAGTAGATCGCTGAATATATCCATGCTGAATATATCCAGTGTTCTTGTTTTTTTGAATCAAAGGGGCGATTCGCTGAAGCTGTATAAGCATTCAGCTTAGGTATAAAGATACCCTTCTGAGAACTTTGATTAAGAGCAATTCCTTTACCTTTGTCTTTAGAGACTAAGGAAGGTTTTTCAAAAGCAATACCTTTACCTTTGTCCAAGGCTAAGGTAGGTTTTTCCTCAGGAGTTGGTATATGGGAAGAGCAGCACTGAGAAGATGAAGTGTCAGCGACCGAGGATACGAACGTTCCGAATTTAAGCATGGAACGCTCAGTGGTAGGTGTTGGAGTTTCAAATTTGTAACCTAGACCACGTTTATCACTCAGGGGTATCTGAGACTTTATTATCTCAGTGATCTTTGTTGTAGAATTACACCATCCTTCAACAGTAGCTTTTTCAGCTTTCAATGCAACGATAGCCTCTTCGCGTTCGATTTTGACTAGCTGATTTATATGAACTTGATCTCTGAAATTTTCTTCAATTTTAGAAAGCTTTTCTATTTGAAGGTGACACTGTTTAAGTTTTTCAGCGAGATCAATGTTTTGATTTTCAACAATCATTTTGCCATTCATGGCATCATATAAGCTCATAGTCAGCAGATCGATCTTTCGAAGGCTATCAGCTTCATCAATATTAGAAATATTGGTAAAGAAGGATGTTGATACCTTAGAGGTAGAGGCTGAAGTAGAGGGAATGTCAGACTTGTCTTCCTCATCTTCAATCATGGCCATGAGACAGAGATTTGCTTGGTCATCATCTTCAGAGTCAGATGATGATTCTTCTTCATCAGAATCAGCCCAATCGTAGTCAGCCATCAGACCTTTGCCTTTCTTCTTAAAGCTTTTCAGCTTCGTATACCGCTCTTTCAGCTTGGCGTATTTGTCATCTCTAGACCTGGGGTTAGAGGATTTCTTGGGAAACGCTGAGTTTCTCGAGATTTTCTTTGACCTGCACTCATTAGTGAAATGTCCTATCTTTTCACAATTAAAACAAGTTGCAGTAGCCTTATCAACAGGAGCTGATGATCTTGGCTTGTCAGAGATAGAAAAAGGTTTATTCTTTCTGAACATTTTCTTTTTGGCGAATCTCCTGAACTTTTTAGTTAGGAGGGCCAAAGATTCATCAAAATCTGACGAGTCAGAGTTTGAAGAACTTTCAGAGTTACTCTCCAGCTCAGTGATAGTGATCGAGGGTCGCTAAGTGGAAGGTTCCTCTGAGATTAAAGCAACTGGGGTGTTTTTGGAATCTTTTACAAGATTCTTCTTAAGATGATACGATTGCTCATGATTCAGCAACGTGCCATATAAGGTTGAAAGATTCATCAATTTGAGATCTTTTGACAGCTTGAGACACATTGAATAGTTGTCCCAGCTTTCAGGTAGACATTCTAAGAACTTTGTCAGTATCTCAAAGTTAGAATATTCCTTACCAACGTTTTTCAGATTTATAATTAAACAGTTAAAATGTTGATGAACTTCAGAGAGAGTTTCATTCTTACCAGCGATGAAGCTCTCGTACTGTCTTACTAGGTTGATCTTTCTTGAGTCCTAGACTTCAGACGTACCTTCATATTGAACACAGATTGTGTCTCACATGGCTTTGGCGGTTTTCAGGTTCATGACGGAATGGTAGACTTCGTCAGGTAGCGCCATGGATAAGATGGATCTAGCTCTGGTATCCAGTCCTACTTTCTTCTTATCTTCATCAGTCCACATGTATATTTCCTTAGGCACCAGTCTCTCTGTAATAGCAGGTCTATTCTCAGCGGCTGGTACTTCAAGATCTATTCTAACAGGGATATGAGGACCATGTTCGATATAGAAAGGTATAGTTGGATCTACACCCTCCAAGAAGAGAATCATCCTATTTTTCTATAGATTAAAATTATCTCTGGAAAATCTAGGGGGTTTTGCAAGAGAACCGTTGTCTATATAGTTTTTGTTTGTATTGGTGGTCATTTCTACAAGGAAAGAAAAGATTAGTATAGATAAGATCTTGTTTGTGAGATTAAACAAATCCGATCTGATACCACTTGTTGGTCCCGAAAGGGATATACTAATTTGTAGAAGGGGGGTTGAATACAAATACACAGATTTTACTTTCTAAATTGTTTATTGATAAATCATTAACAATTTACAGCTTGTTACGGAACAAGATAAGGAATAAATCTTAATCTAAACAAGTTGGAACACTAAGTTTTCTTGCACTAAGAAAGAGAAGGAAATTACTAATAATAACCTATCTCAAGATAAGAAAGACGACTTGACCAGAGTTAACAAGTGTGCTTAAAAAATGAAGCGGGTGCGTCTTCTTATATACTGCATGCATTTAACGCATGGCAGTTTACACTTTACACGTGGCAACAGCTGATTGGTTGTTTGTCATTGACCTTTGTAGACAACCTTAGTAGCCGCATGTTTGAACAGTGTAGTATCAGAGTGGTTGTACGATTTCAGACAATAAGGAGGTTCTTTTCTGACATATCGTACGGAGTCGTGTGATATGCATTATTTATTAATGCATATTGTATCTTTTTCTTATCTTTTTAGTTAGGATTTGCTATTTTATCCCAACAATTGAGTCACTTTTCTTACTTATTTTAACCCTTTGTTTCATGGAGCTAAGAATTTTATTTACCTATCTTTTACTGTTTTAGGAAGGCTAATTGCATTTGTTTATATAGTGCAGCCCATGCCAATGCTGCCGCATTGAAGACTGAAGATTGAAGAAATGAAGAATTGCCTTCTAGAAGAATTTTGGTGGCTGACTTTTTGGTACCATGTTCCATCCTTATTCTAGAAGAATGGAAATCGATGCTTAGTATATTTTGTAAACTCTTTAAACTCTATGGCATGTGGTGTAATAGTTTGCAATAGTAGGAAGTACTTAGTGAATAGTATGATAAATAGTGTAAGTTAGGCAATATCACCTTACCTCTTCTTAGTATATATAGGAATGGTGTGTTTGCATTTTGTGGCACACAATTGGTGTGGATCTGTTCTTACAATAGATTTGCAGAACTCTCTTTAATTTTATGCAATATTAGTTCTTGTTCTTCATCTTGTTCTTGATCTTCATAGCATTTATGAGTTGTTGCAGCATTGGTTTAGCATTTCTACAATAACTCATAATCTTTTATTTACTGGCACTTTATATTCAAGTCATTTACATTTAAGTCTTTACTTTATGTATTTCATTTCTGTAATTTACATTTCCAGCAATTTATATTTTAGTATGAGTAGCTAAGTTTACATAGCTTGGGTGTGAGATAAAAGGGTGAGATTTTAAATATAACGAAAAGTGGACATCGTTTCTCAATAATGATGTTCACCATTTCATGTTAAGTTTTATAAAATATTCAGTTACTTCTAGATGGTTGATCACTTTGAAAGTGTTAAAGTGTCATGGTGTCAGGAATGAACCATTGATATGCACGTCAATCCAAATGACAAAGGAAGTATGCTCGGAAGAGATATTGATAAAGGAATTTATCGTCTCTGTCTTTTCTATGTTGATTTTGCCCGATAAGTTGATCATCTATGTGGGTGGTAACAGTGTAGAGTGTGTGCCAGGAATGGACCGCTTAGAACACGTCAACTTAACTGATATGGGAATCAGCTCCGAAGAGTGATTTTAACAAAGGAATTTGTTCATCCGTATACTTGGAAGGCTTCACCTTGCTATTGATAGTTCTGACAAAAATGCCAGGAATGGATTGATTGGCTGCTAGATCAGTAGTGAGTCGTTGAAAACCCGAGAGGGCAGCCTGAAAAGTAGATGGTGAACTTAAGTGTTGAAAAACGGATGCTGAAGCAATGTTACATCATTGGCCTGCTGGACTTTATATTTAAATCTCACCCCAACATCTTACACCCTTGTTATCCTTTATTAGTTGTTATATAATCTGTGATAATTCCAAACACCAACAAACAAATATTAATCTTCGACTTGATCCTTGGAAACCTTTTCTTTTACTAGACTTTTATTGCGTTTTTACTCCAATCTCTGTGGGAACGATATCTGGTATTTTACCATTTTATTACTTGAAAGACGACATTAGATCTCGATGTATACTTGCATTGAGTTTTAATTAGCACACATCTATCGGTGTATTCAAAGCACTGTCATCGTGCAAGGGTGGTTAAGACAAAAGTATTTTGTACGGAGGACTTCATGATCAGCTTTCGTTGAATCAGAGCTTTATCATTCTATATCAGCGAATGACAAAGTTCAGCGATAGCTGAAGTCTTGTGCTTGATACTTCACGTTGAGTGGACAAATCTGAGTCTTCGTTGATCCGCATTAGTTCATTAGGAGACTTGTCGCTGGTTCTTGAGCTTGATCTTCGACTTCAGCGTAGAACCTATGTTGACGTGAAACTTGTCTTCAGGGATCATAAGTAAACAACTAACTTATCAGCGATCACCATAAGGACTGAAGAGGCTCAGAGCATTATGGTGAACAGTGTTCGCTGAATGTTTAATCTAAAGAGCGAGAGTTCCTATCAGCGGTACTGTAAAGTCTTAGTACTTATCAGCGATAGTGAAACTCTGATACATATTGTTTACTTACAATTTTTACTAACTATTTAAGAGAGGGTCATTATCAAATTACTGAGGGTTTGGATCAACAACTATGCAGATGTGGTATACCAGCCTGAGTGAATACTTCATTGGGAAACGATATATAAGAACGATGAACTGTGCCCTTGCGTGTTTATATAAGAAAACAAGTCCCAGATTTTCATAGTAGCTCTATATGTCGATGTTATGAACATAATAAACACTCTTGATGAAATAAGAGAAAACACAAGCTACTTGAAATCTGAATTTGAGATGAAAGATCGTGGAAAAACTTGGTTTTGTCTAGATACTTGAGCTACGACACCGAGTTTGTGGAATATTAATCCACCGATCCGCATATGTCTAGAAAATGATCAGACGACCTAATATAGACAAAGTGCATCCAATTAGCACTCCCATGATCGGTCAATGTGTTGGATATAAGGAAATATCCATTTCGTCTAAAGGATGAGGACGAAGAGGTGTTAGGAGCTGGAATTCCATACCTAAGTACAATAGGCGCATTATTGTACTCAACATAATACACTTGACCGTATATTGTACTTCTCACTGAACTTGTCAGCTAGATTTAGCTCAGCGCCAACGCAACGTCATTGGAATGATTTCAAATTAGTCTTTTAGCACCATTGACGTGGGCTTATAATTTCCGTACGAAGATAAATGGATTGATAATGAAACTTCAATACCTACTTAGATTATGAGCGGCAAAAGTACTGGCTCTTATAGAAAAACACCAAACAATTCCTTGGTATATATTTGCTGATATTAGGTATATGTTTGACTGATATAAAGGTTGTTCCCAAACTGGATAAGGAATTATCATATGGAACATGCCGATTGCTTGGAAGTAAATTAAGCAAACCCTTAATAGCTATCTTCCTATATTATCAGCAATCTTACTCTCCATGAGACTATTCAAGAGTGTATATGGTTAAGGACTATCATAACACATATAAGAGGAGCTGGTAATTTTGAGGTTAACCATTATACAACTTACATGTATGGAAATAATGCATCATGTATCGAAGAAATGAAAGTAAGATACTTCAAGGGTTATAACACAAAGCATACTTTGCTTAAGTTTTTATTCTCCTCAAGATTCAAGTGAGCTGAATAAAACGCGAGGAAAATGTGACATGTTTGTTTACCAAATCAATACGTAAAACCATATTTGGGAAACATGTAGAAAGTATTGAAATGGAAATGTTTAAACCTCCTTTGATAAAAGCACGAATCAGGGGGAGTGGTAGACAAAAGGGGGAGTCTACTATATATGTAATATTGGTATGTTGTGCTCATTCCTTCAACCAAGGTTTTATTTTTCCCATTGGGTTTTGTTCCTTGGTGCATGGTTTTAGTGAGGCAACATTTTATACATCATCTTGATTTCTATACCTCTTGATTGATGCACAAATCAAGAAAAATGGTAAACTAAAGGAATTGTTTATTGGTGTCTTGTACTCTTTCCTTCGCCTAAAGTTTTTATTTTTCCCACCGGGTTTTGTTTCTTTGGCGTAAGGTTTTAATGAGGCAAGAACTATGCACCATCACTCATTTGATTCGGCACAAGGGGAGTGTTGAAGGATATGTGCCATCATGTAACACTCAAAAATCAGAGCTAATTTAAACTTCAATTGTAACCAGTTATGACAAACTAACCTCTAAACTTTTATATATAAGAGGAGAATTAACTATGAGGTGTCATAATTACAACATGGAGTTCTTCCAATAACCTTTTAATCTAATCATGTTTATTACAATTAGATTAACTAAGTTATCTAAGTAATCCATCCAAAAACTCCAAGCATTAGCTAATTCCTCCGCTTATCTCTTAAGTTGGATACATCAAAAGCTCTCGGCCCACATCCTGTTTACTTCCCTGAGCCTGTACCTGGTAAGAAAATTTAATTTGAAAGATTAGGCTTACGCCTAGTGAGAACATCAAATTTCAAATTAAAGACGTTAACAGTTTTGAAAATATCTTATACATATAAACAAACCTGTTCTCCACCATTCTTACCATACGCTCACCTCAACGACAGGATCATGCCCGATCCCATAAATATAACTAATATTCAGTAGGTCATATTATCACAAACAAGAGACTACTACGAATCATCACAGATTCTAGATTAATGCTCCTACCCAAGAAATTACAAGTTGCTTTATGCCTATTTCTTGGCCCGGAAGTAGAGATTACAAGTTACTTTATGCCTATCTCTGGTCTTCCCCTAGAAATCAGGAATTACAATTTACTTTATGCCTATCCCTCGATTTCTACACTATGAAATAGAAATTACAATTTTCTTTATGCCTATTTCTCCTTTCATAACACCTCTACGAAATGGGAATTACAAATTACTTTATGCTTATTCCTCATTTCAGGCCAACAGGAATTACAAATTACTTTATGCCTATTCCACGTTACAAAACAGTGCCTATGGATCCATTACACTTACTATACATCTGCTTAGTATCAAACTAACACAGTCTGTAAGCCTAACACACTACTATTCAATTGTAAGTATGTTTAAGCTACTAGGATTGTATTTTAAATTCCTAATCAATCCCTTCCAACAATTAACAGAACCTAAAACCATTCGGTACTCAAAAGTGTCCGGACAACACAAGTTTCCGGATACTTTAGACTATCCGTACCATTATAGTTTCCGGTTACTCCCGACTTACCGGATATCATACTTACCGAGTACATACACAATCCGGATGATTCAGCTTTCCGGATACACACGACTTTCCGATCAACACATAACTTTCCGGATACTTTTCTAATTCGAACAACTTCCGAAGACTAAAACAATCCGGATACTATCCGGTAACTAATTCCATCCGGGACTTATAAGGAAATCGAAACTTACCGGGTACTTGGTCGCGTCCGGAAACATTCACCACCACGGTTTCTGGATACTACGTTTTATCCGGAAACCTTCGACCTGCAGCTTAAAATTCGATCCAGATACATATCTGTTTCATTCTGCTTAATCTAAACCATTTCATTCAGTCCAAAACCAATTTATACAGCTATATCAAGGTTTAATTTAACATACAAACATGTATTTGTTCAAACAACAAATGAACTCACCTTTAAAGGAGATAACCCACTTTATTCACAATCTGCTGCCCAAATCTGTTGTTAATGAGTTTGAAAACCTATTCAACAACCAGATTCGTTTATAGTTATACATCTACAACAAATTGTATATGAATTTGTGGTAAAATTCTTACCAATTTGAAGACAAAATCCTTGTTTTCCTTCCTTTCCCTCTTTCTCCCTTTTCTCTCTATTCTTTCTCTCTTTTCCTCTGTCGACTCAAACCACAAATGCTGAGATATTTGTTTATCTCAGCACTTATCCAAACACACTTACAACAATTCACAATTGCACCCTTAACTTTCCAAAGTAACCAAATACACCCTCTAGTTCCAATTCTCAAAGTTAACATCAAACTTTGGTTAATTATCTTTTAACCCCATTTAATTATAAAATTTCCATATAATTCAAGGTTTAACCCAAAATACAAATAAATCCAAATTCTCATTTAAAATACTATTATTGAAAATTCAGGATGTTACAATACTCCACAACTTGAAAATGATTTCGTCCTCGAAATCAACATCAGGTAAACAAGTGAGGGTATCTAGTCTTCATATCTTCTTCTGACTCTAACGTCACGTTAGCACCTCGATGATGTTTCCATTGTACATTTAACATTACCACTTCCTTTCCAGTACGTAACTGTTTAACCGATCTTTCCAAAATCGCTTCCGGTTCTTCTACACAACGGCTCTTTTCATCCACCTTCACATCAGTGAGTGGAATCACATCAGTCTCTTCGGCTAAACATTTCCGAAGGTAACAAACATGGAAGCTATTATGGATTCCTTCCAATTCTGGTGGGAGATCCAACTGATATGCTTGCAATCCAACCCTTTTAGTTATGGTGAAAGGCCCTAGGAAACGAGGACTCAACTTTCCACGTCTACCAAACCTTATCACACCTTTCCATGGGGATACCTTAAGCATTACATGCTCCCCAACTTGAAATTCTTTTGGTCTTCTTTTTGGATCAGTATAACTTTTTTGTCGATCTTGAGCTGCTTTCATATGCTTCCTAATTTCTTTCACCTTATCAGCTGTTTGTTGCACAAGTCTGGACCAGCAAACTGCTTTTCTCCGGCTTCTAACCAACACACCGGAGTTCTACATTTCCGACCATATAAATCTTCAAAATGTGGTCTTCCAATACTGGAATGGTAACTATTGTCATACGCAAATTCTACTAACGGTAGATGCGTATCCCAGTTACCTCCAAAATCTAACACACACGGCCTTAGCATATCTTCTAAAGTTTGAATGGTTCTTTCACTTTGTCCGTCAGTTTGCGGGTGGTAAGCAGTGCTCAAATTAACCTTTGTACCCAATTCATCTTGAAGTGACTGCCAAAACCTCGAGGTGAACCGACTATCACGATCAGAAACTATAGATACCAGTATACCACACCACTTCATCAATATATAGTTTCGCCAATTTGTCTATTGGTGACGCTTCTTTCATAGCTAGAAAATGAGCACTCTTAGTTAAGCGATCCACGATCACCCATATTGTGTCGTTACCCTTTTGCGTCCGCTGTAACTTTGTCACGAAATCCATGGTAATCTTGTCCCATTTCCATTCCGGTATTTCCAAAGATTGAAAACTTCTGTAAGGCTTTTGGTGCTCCGTTTTACTAACAAACAAGTTGTACACTTTTCTACTATTCGTGCTACATCTACTTTCATAGCTGGCCACCAATAGTGTAGCTTCAAGTCCCTATACATCTTAGTACTCCCAGGATGTATAGAATACTTAGATCTATGGGCGTCTTCGAGAATCAACTCTCAATTTCCTCCAATCTTTGGTATCCAAACACGGCCTTGAAACAACTTAATTCCACGGCTATCTTCAGTCAGTTGAAGATGTTATTTGCTCGTCACCTCTTCTTTCAGATTTTCTTCCCGTAAGGCTTCCGCTTGTGCCTCCTTTATCTTTTCCATCAAACTTGACGTCACGTCAATTCTAGCGTTAGTCGATTTCAAACATCCAATATACTCTTTTCTGCTTAAAGCATCAACTACGACATTGGCTATACCAGGATGGTAATGCAATTCACAATCGTAATCCTTAAGTAACTCTAACCAGCGTCGTTGTCTCATGTTCAACTCTTTCTGATCAAAGACATGTTGCAAGCTTTTGTGATCAGTATAAAGAGTACACTTTGTTCCATACAAATAATGACGCCATAACTTCAATGCAAACACAACTGCTGCTAATTCCAAATCATGCGTAGGATAATTCTTCTAATGCTCTTTAAGTTGCCTTGATGCATAAGCAATCACCTTTCCACGTTGCATCAATACACATCCTAGACCCATCTTTGAAGCATCACTATAGACCACCAAATCTTATGTTCTTTCTGGTAAAGCAAGAATAGGAATTTCACATAACTTTTGACGTAAAGTTTTGAAAGCTTCTTCTTGTTTCTCAGTCCAAACAAACTTCACATTCTTCCGAGTCAACACTGTCAAAGCAGAAGCAATCTTGGAGAAGTCTTTAATAAACCTTCGGTAATAACCGGCTAGGCCTAAGAAACTTCTTATTTCAGACGCACTTTTCGGTGTTTCCCAATTCGACATAGTTTCTCTTTGTTGGGTATACTTTGACTCCTTCTGAAGTAATCACGTGCCCAATAAATTGTACCTCTTTCAACCAAAATTCACATTTCGAAAACTTCGCGTACAATTTCTCTCTTCTCAACACTTCTAAAACTTCACGTAGATGATATTCATGATCTACTTTCGTCTTCGAATACACAAGTATGTCATCAATAAAAACAATAACAAACTTGTCCAAGAAAGGTCGACATACTCTGTTCATCAGATCCATGAACACAGCTGGAGCATTTGTCAACCCGAATGGCATTACTAGAAATTCATAATGCCCAAACCTTGTTCTAAAAGCTGTCTTTGGGATATCTTCATCTCTTACTTGAACTTGATGGTACCCCGACCTCAAATCAATCTTAGAAAAGCATCCCGCACCTTGGAGTTGATCAAACATATCATCAATCCTTGGAAGTGGATACTTGTTCTTAATCGTCACTTTATTCAGCTCTCGATAGTCGATGCACATTCTCATGGTGCCATCCTTCTTCTTAACAAACAATACCGGAGCTTCCCAAGGCGAAGAACTTGGTCTAATAAAACCTTTGTCTAATAACTCTTGTAGTTGAGACATCATCTCTTTCATTTCAGTCAGCGTTAAACGATACGGTGCACGCGCAATCGGTGCCGCTCCTGGAACGAGATCAATTCGAAATTCAACCTGTCGTTTAGCCGGTAAACCTGGAAGATCATCCGAAAATACGTCCGGGAATTCACGTACCACCTTGATATCTTCTACTTGTTTCTTTTCCGACTTTACATCTAAAACATAAGCTAGATAGGATGAACATCCTTTCACCAGGCACTTACGTGCTTTAGCAATAGAAATCAATGGAATTTCCCCTTTTCTCTTTTCTCCGTAGATCAATATATCGTCCTTATCAGCCATCGGAACCCGGATTAATTTCTTTGCACAAAGTATCTCTGCCTGGTTGACTGTCATCCAGTCCGTACCCACAATCACATCAAATCCCCCAATTTCCATCAACAACAAGTCGATCGGAAATTTCGTTTCCCCTACTGAAATAAAACCACCATTTAATCTTTCACGAACCAAGACCTGGCCCCCGTTAGCTACCTCAACTACTAAAGCATCTTCCAAAGTAGTGACAGGCACATCTAGCTTGTGGTAAAACAACTTGGACACAAACGATAAATTTACACCACAGTCAAATAAAATACGCGCAGGAATAGAATTTATGAGGAATGTACCCGAAACGACATCTTTGGACTCCTTTGCCTCTTCTGCCGTCATATGAAATGCCCGGCATGTTGGTTTGGGAACCTCTGGTTTCTTTCCTTGATCTCCGCCCTTCTTTAACTTCGGACAGTCTCTTCGGATGTGTCCGGGCTGTTTACATTCAAAACAGATCGGTGCTTGAATAGAACAATTTGCCGCTATATGCCCAGGTTTCCCGCATTTAAAGCACTCATTCCCGACCATCCGACACTGACCAAAATGTTTACTTTTACACTTCGAACACCAACTTGGTTCCCGGCGAGGTTCATAACGAACATTCTTCCCAAACGATTTGGATTTTTGAGAAGAATCCGACCGACCTTCCCACTTCCGCTTTTCTCCCACGTGTGTCTTTTCTTCTTTATCCTTTGCGTAAACTTCCTCTATAACTTTGGCTTCTTCAATCGTCTCTCTCAACGTTAAAGCTTTTGAACTCTGCACCCTTGACATCATATCTGCTGGCAAACCTTTCAGATAAACTTTAACTTTGTCTTTCTCAGCCGGAGCCACATGCCCCACTAAGTTTAGCTTTTCCATGAAAGATTCATTATACTTCCTAACAGTAGAAGTACCCTTCTTCAGATTCCGAAATTCTTCCTCAATCCGATCCATTTCAGTTTCATTACAGTATTCTTCCAGAACATTTTTCTTAAAAGACTCCCAAGTCATAGTTGTTAAGACTTGAGACGACACAGAAGACGTCACCACGTTCCACCAAGACAATGCATTACCTCTTAGCATTTGAGATGCAAATCTAACCTTTGAATTCTCATTTCATTCACAAGCCCTGAAAGTTTGTTCCATTTCCCTGATCCAGTTCATGCAGGCTACTGGATTATTTGCTCCCTTAAACTCTGGCGGTTTACAGCTTAGGAACATTTTGTATGAACATATTCTTTCAACTCTCCTTTCTGCCTCTGACCCAGGGTTACCAACTGGATTTATTACCCCAGTATCAGTTCCCGTTCGACGCAGCTCTGTACTTTGATCGTTCAGTGCTTTCATAAACATTTCAGTCTGTTGTGCCATGGCCACATTCATCATTCGCGTCATGTTTTCCATCATACGCTACTCCACTGTCGACTCTGGAGTTTCTTGAGAGACGGTACGGGTACCCGTTCTAGGTACCTGTCTATTAGCTCCTCCCGGAAACTGTAATCGCGGCGGACTTTCATGAGTTTCACTAACTCCATGTTGCTTTTCTCCTGACCTATCCATTCCGATCCTATCCATTGAAGAAATAGGAGACATTGGTGGCGTATTCACCAACTTTCTGACATAACACAAGAAATAACCATAAGAAATGGTTACACATACCTTAGACATACGAAACGTACTTTACCGATCATTAATTACTGTAATAATTTAGAAACAAGTATGCTCGTGTAACACATATTCATAATAACAGTAGCTAATTGAAATTGTGAACATACATTACATAAGAATCCTCGTTAACATTATTGCAATACTAATTTCACGTATTTCCGTTGACTCTAAGACTATCCCGTCTTAGTACTTCTACCCATTTCTCACATATCATAACTTAATTCAACTTAGTTTAAGTCTAGGTACCTCACTAGCATACCTAGTTCACTTAAACTAATGCTCTGATACCATATTGTAACACTAAAAAAATCAGAGCTAATTTAAACTTCAATTGTAACCAGTTATGACAAACTAACCTCCAAACTTTTATATATAAGAGGAGAATTAACTATGAGGTGTCATAATTACAACATGGAGTTCTTCCAATAACCTTTTAATCTAATCATGTTTATTACAATTAGATTAACTAAGTTATCTAAGCAATTCATCCAAAAACTCCAAGCATTAGCTAATTCCTCCGCTTATCTCTTAAGTTGGATACATCAAAAGCTCTCGACCCACATCCTGTTTACTTCCCTGAGCCTGTACCTGGTAAGAAAATTTAATTTGAAAGATTAGGCTTACGCCTAGTGAGAACATCAAATTTCAAATTAAAGACGTTAACAGTTTTGAAAATATCTTATACATATAAACAAACTTGTTCTCCACCATTCTTACCATATGCTCACCTCAACGACAGGATCATGCCCGATCCCATAAATATAACTAATATTCAGTAGGTCATATTATCACAAACAAGAGCCTACTACGAATCATCACAGATTCTAGATTAATGCTCCTACCCAAGAAATTACAAGTTGCTTTATGCCTATTTCTTGGCCCGAAAGTAGAGATTACAAGTTACTTTATGCCTATCTCTGGTCTTCCCCTAAATATCAGGAATTACAATTTACTTTATGCCTATCCCTCGATTTCTACACCATGAAATAGAAATTACAATTTCCCATATGCCTATTTCTCCTTTCATAACACCTCTACGAAATGGGAATTACAAATTACTTTATGCCTATTCCTCATTTCAGGCCAACAGGAATTACAAATTACTTTATGACTATTCCACGTTACAAAACAGTGTCTATGGATCCATTACACTTACTATACATCTGCTTAGTATCAAACTAACACAGTCTCTAAGCCTAACACACTACTATTCAATTGTAAGTATGTTTAAGCTACTAGGATTGTATTTTAAATTCCTAATCAATCCCTTCCAACAATTAACAGAACCTAAAACCATTCGGTACTCAAAAGTGTCCAGACAACACAAGTTTCCGGATACTTTAGACTATCCGGACCATTATACTTTCCGGGTACTCCCAACTTACCGGATATCATACTTACCGAGTACATACACAATCCGGATGATTCAGCTTTCCGGATACACACGACTTTCCGATCAACACATAACTTTCTGGATACTTTTCTAATCCGAACAACTTCCGAGACTAAAACAATCTGGATACTATCCGGTAACTAATTCCATCTGGGACTTACAAGGAAATCAAAACTTACCGGGTACTTGGTCGCGTCCGGAAACATTCACCACCACGGTTTTCGGATACTACGTTTTATCCGAAAACCTTCGACCTGCAGCTTAAAATTCGACCCAGATACATATCTGTTTCATTCTGCTTAATCTAAACCATTCCATTCAGTCCAAAACCAATTTATACAGCTATATCAAGGTTTAATTTAACATACAAACATGTATTTGTACAAACAACAAATGAACTCACCTTTAAAGGAGATAACCCACTTTATTCACAATCTGCTGCCCAAATCTGTTGTTAATGAGTTTGAAAACCTATTCAACAACCAAATTCGTTTATAGTTATACATCTACGACAAATTGTATCTGAATCTGTGGTAAAATTCTTACCAATTTGAAGACAAAATCCTTGTTTTCCTTCATTTCCTTCTTTCTCCCTTTTCTCTCTATTCTTTCTCTCTTTTCCTCTGCCGACTCAAACCACAAATGCTGAGATATTTGTTTATCTCAGCTCTTATCCAAACACACTTACAACAATTCACAATTGCACCCTTAACTTTCCAAAGAAACCAAATACACCCTCTAGTTCCAATTCTCAAAGTTAACATCAAACTTTGGTTAATTATCTTTTAACCCCATTTAATTATAAAATTTCCATATAATTCAAGGTTTAACCCAAAATACAAATAAATCCAAATTCTCATTTAAAATGCTATTATTGAAAATTCAGGATGTTACACATCATCAAAAGGAAGTGATTGAAAGAAATATTTTCCTAGTATTAGATATTACCATAATTAATGTTTCATTTTTGTTGTAAACTCCTCCTTATATAAAGGGCTTATGATTAATGAGAATTACGATTCATTCTCTCCATTTTATTGTGTTCTGTTTCGTTTTTCCTTTAACATATACTTATATTTTCACAACCATATGAGCTACATGATTTTCGTTTAATATGTACTATATTATAAAATATTTATGAAAAACCTTTAAAAACAACCCCTAAAGCTTCATTACCATTATTTAAAAACAACTAATGAAATTGTACCGCTTTTAATGTTAATTACTTGATTAATACGTATCTCTAACAATCTTCAAATCCTTAAATCGTGGACTCTTATTAATTAATCTTTATCTCTAACCACTTTCAAATCCTCAAATCATAAACTTTTCAAAACCACACATTAAAATAAATTAGAACATTAAAATCAAGATATATTGCGCTGCATTGCACGAGTAGACTTCTAGTCTAATCAAAATACCTAAATAAAATAAATGATTGATTTATTCTTAAATTGTCAACAAATTTGATAAATAAATAAAAACTGTCGATCGATAGGTTTTGTCATACTATTTATATTAATTATATATCCAATAAAAAATCTACAAATCATATGTTTATAGTTTCATCATCACATCAATTAAAATTTTTCATCCAATTTCAATGAAAATAGTTAATAATTGGTCAAATATAGTAGTGGAAGAATAGTTTTTTTATGAAGAAAAATAGTTTTTTTATGAAGAAAAAATAACATTTATTGTGTCGAATAGCCGATTAATGTGATAAAGGCTATGTTTGAAAAACTAACTGATAAGCTAGCTGGTAGCTGATAAGCTAGCTGGTAGCTGATAAGCTAGCTACCTGTTAACTCATAAGCTAGCTGGTAGCTGATAAGCTAGCTGATGAAAAAATCACGTTTGGCAAACTAGCTTATAAACATGTAAAATAACCAAAAAGGACATCTTCTAACAAATTATCAATTACGATATTTAATTATATTATTAAAACAAATTTATAAAAATATAATATGTTAATTAATACAACCAATGTAGTAAAGAAAAATTAAATAATACAACACGTTAATTAAAAGAATTTAAAATTTATTATTACATGTATACCATAAATTTTTAATTTGTTAAACAGGTTTTAGAATATATATATTAACTTACGATTTTAAATAGCCGTTACATATAATACAAAAAAATAATTAAATAATACTTAAAAAGATAAAAATAGTTGCTAATTAAAATATATTAATTAATATTATAAAATATATAAAATTAAATTTATATGATTAACAATAATTCTAAATAATTAAAAATTAATATTATATAATTAAACTTTAATTTAATAATTTTCAGTTAATATAAACAATTTTTATTAATTAATTATAATTAAATTTAAAAATTTAATACTTATTAATAATAATAGTTAGTAAATAATAATAAGAGGCAATATTGGAATATTCACAAAAAGCTATTGAAACGCTACTTCAAGTAGCGTCTCAAAAAACTAGTTTATGGTCATCCAAACATGTAAAAAAAACTAGCTTATAAGCTAGCTTTTTTTGCCAAACAATGCCAAAAACGAAATAAAAACAAGGTCATTTACGTCATCATAAAAGTATATATAAGCATATAATTAATGAATATTTGTGTCTAAATAATATTTAGTTATAAAAAAATAAAAATGCAATAATATTTTTATCTATTTCCTAGATCAAACGGGAAGCAGATCCGTTTAGGATATTTTGTAGGCACCGGACGAGATGTTAAAAGGGACCTCAATAAGTACGAAATTATTTTCGTTATATTGTTTATATAGTCAGAAATAACATTGAATTTAAGAAATACTAATAATTTATATAAAACCGTTTTTCCCGGTAATTCTAGATGCAAAATCAATCAATAATTATTTCTAAATTAATAGTATCTATCATATCATTTTTACATAACACCATAAATCCGTTCCACCGTTAAACGCATCGATTATGTACCTTTAATATATAAGTTGACATCATTTGAGATCACAATGTTGATTATTCGGAATAACACTTTAAGTAAATCAGTCCATAACCGACCAAAATCAAACCGAACCGAACCGATTCATCATCCAACCATCCATCCAATTATCATCCAACTACTCATCCGGTTATCATCCAACCACCCATCCGGTTATCATCCAACTACCATCCAATACATTATAATTCAAATTTTTAAAAGTAAAAGTTTTTATTTTTAAAACATTTGTAAAAAAACTAATTTTTTTAGAAAGAAACATAAAACATTGGATGAATCTGATCCGATCATCTTGGATGTTGGATGGATCCGATCCGATCATCCATTGGATGTTGGATGGATCTGATCTGATCCAATGGATATCAGAGGATATCCAATGAGAATATCCAATGAATGGAACCGAACCGATCCAATCACCCATTGGATTGGAAAAATCCAACATCCAATGGATGATTGGATCGGTTCGGCTGGAAAAATCGGACATCCAATGGATGATTGGATCGGTTCGGTTCCCCTCACATCCATTGGATGCTAACCGATGAACACCCCTAATATAAATCAGTTGAGTTCTCATGTTTATGTTTTTCATCACCATTTTAATTTTTTACGGTTGAAATAAACTTTTCAAAACCATCAATTTTAGAATCAAAAGTTCATGTTGGTTATAGTTTGAGTTCTTATTCTTGTTTTATAGATAAGAGTATACTTAAAATTCATGTATTCAATATTAGGTAAAAAGGAGCGAATAACATATGAAAAAAAAATTAAAAAGATAGTTTTGAAATCCTAAATATAGATATAAGTTGGATTGTCTCATATAGTTGGTAATTATTTTCAAAAGATAGGAATTTTTTTGGTTAATAACAAGAATTCTAATATATTCTAACACAAAAATAGAATTCTTGTGGATGGAATGATCAAAAGAGTAAGGCATTGTTTGGCAAAAAAAACTAGCTTATAAGCTAGCTTTTTTCTGGATACATGTTTGGATGACCATAAGCTAGCTTTTTGAAACGCTACTTGGAGTAGCTTTTCAGTAGCTTTTTGTAAATATTCCAATATTGCCCTTATTAATATTAATTATTATTTGATTATTTTTTTCCATTTTTTATTTATTAATATTAATCAATATATTTTATATCACTTTAGGGGAAATTTCGAAAGCAGATCTGACAGAAGGAAAAAAAGAGGAGATCAAAGCTTACTGAGGGTTCAACAAAAAAGAAAGGAGATGCGACGATGACTTTTGTACGACGAAGGGTGAGTTTTCACCTTTTGAAACAAAAAGCAAGAGCGAATGGGGGTCGAAAATCAGGAAAGGAGAAAAGGGGCAGAAAAAGAAACGAGAAGGATCAAGCGTTGAGTATCAAAACTCAGTGTCAAATGATTTGCAAAGCGTCGGATGAGAAAGAATTGAGGAATTTGGATCCAAAATTGGTTTATCATGGGAAGGAAAGAACACATAAGGGAATCGGATGGGTACACGAAGCAGACAGTGAGCAGGTCAGTATTCAATTGTGTTCGTCAATCCACTTTAAATGAAGATAATATCTTTGAATATAAGGGGGTTGGGTACGTGTGAAAAAAAGAGGCGGATCAAAGAACTTTGTAAGAAAGAGAGAGTGAGTATGATGGGAGTGCAAGAAACTAAAATTAAAAGTTGGGAGGAGGCGGAGGTCACAAAATTATGGGGTTATAGTGACATGGATTTCATTCAATCAGGATCATCGGGTAATTCGGGTGGATTGCTACTAATGTGGGACACCAAATAGTTCGTTTGTGAAGTCTTCGTAAAAGAAAAAAAAACTTTGTAGTGGAGATTGGGAAATGGAAAGGGGAAGGGGGATTACTGGATTCATAAATGTGTACGGGCCGAGAGATCTCAAAGAAAGGGTAGAAGTTTGGAAAAGATAGAAGCAATTTGTAGTAGAGAGGAGGCAAAATGGTGCGTATTCGGTGACTTCAATGAGGTGAGGAACAACAACGAAAGGTTGAACTCGGTTACTAATGAAAAAGGAGTGGAGGAATTCAATGCATTCATAAGAAATAGCCACTTGGTGGAGATTCCAATGGGGGGACAAAAGTTTAAACGGGTTAGTGACGACGGTAAGAAGCATAGTAATTGGACCGATTATTGGTCTCCAATGAGTTCAACCTAGCGTGGAGAAATTTGGGAGTAAGAGCATTAGAAAGGAGATGGTCGGACCATTGCCCCGTATTGCTAGAAGTGTCAAACCATAATTTCGGTCCAAAATCGTTCAAAATCTTTGATACATGGCTAAGCGGCAATGAGGTGGAAGAATTGATAAAAGTGGAATGGAACAAGGTTGTAACTTCAAAGAAGTCGGATTGCATGTTAAGGGACAAGTTGAAGAATGTAAAATGTGCCTTGAAGAGAAGATGTGGGGAATGTTACAATAACTTGCACGGTGAATTGGAAAGAAATAAAGAGGAGACGGCAAGATGGGAAAAGTTGGTCGAATCAAGAACGTTAACCGATAGGGAAAGAGAGATTTGGGTGGAGGCGAGAAAGAAGTGGCTTGAAGCGGAGAAGAGGAAGATAGAGATTGCCAACCAAAAAGCAAAAAATAAATGGATAGAAGAGGGGGATGAAAACTCCAGATTTTTCCATGCGGCGATACGAAATAGAGAAAGAAAGAATGGGGTACGGGGTTTGAACATTAATGCGGCTTGGATGGAAGAACCGGGGGTGATAAAAGAGTATATTTGGGAATTTTTTAAGAATATATTCGCATCCCAAAAGAAAGATCAACCGATTTTAAAAATTGAGAAGCTAAAGAAAGTATCACCAGAAGATGCAGAAAGATTGGAAAGACCTTTTATGGAGGAAGAGATTTGGGAAGTGGTCAAAGCATGCGGAAGTAATAAATCACCGGCCCGGATGGAATCACCTTCACCTTCGTTAAGAAGTTTTGGGAGATCGTGAAACATGATATTATGGAGGCAATTAAGAGTTTTTGGGAAAAAAAGAAAGAATTAGCGTAGGATGTAATGCTTCCTTCCTAACGCTACTCCCAAAGAACTCTAATCCGATGGGCCTAAATGATTATAGGCCAATTAGTTTGATTGGTGTGTTCTACAAGATCCTAGCAAAAGCCATGGCGGAAAGAATGAAGAAAGTAATGGGGAAAGTCATAGGTGAGACGCAAGCGACGTTCATAAAAGGGAGATACATCCTTGACGGGGTCCTAATCGCAAATGAAGTAGTGAATTTCGTGAGAAGATCGAAATCTAAAGGTTTGATTTTTAAAGTGGATTTCGAGAAGGCATACGATAGCGTCGAGTGGGACTTCTTGATTCACATGATGGCATCGATGGGGTTCGGTCAAAAGTGGTGTAGATGGATACGGGCTTGCTTGGAATCGGCTTCGGTATCGGTCTTGGGGAATGGAGCTCCGACAAAAGAGTTCAAGATGGAAAGAGGCCTTAGACAAGGCGACCCCCTCGTGCCTTTTCTCTTCTTGGTTATATTCGACGATGTTATATTCTTCGGCAAGGACGAGCTAGTATTGACGCATTTACAATATGTCGACGATGTTATATTCTTCGTAAAGTGGAGCACCAACAATGCCAAAAACCTCATGAAGATACTTGAGTGCTTCCACGCGGTTTCGAGGTTGAAGATAAACATGGGGAAAAGCAAGTTGTATGGTGTGGGTGTGGACTTTGAAGAAGTGCTATTGTGGGCAAGAGGATTGGGTTGCGGCGGTGGGGAATTACCGTTCATGTACCTTGGACTACCGGTGGGAAGAAATATGAACAAGCTCGATAGTTGGAAGGAAGCGGTGCAAAAGGTGCAAAATAAATTGGCGGCGTGGAAAGGTAAACTTTTGTCATTTGGAGGAAGGTTAACTTTGGTAAAGTCGGTACTAGGTCGTCTCTTCTTGTACTTTTCTCGCTTTTTCGAGCGCCGAGATGAGTGATTAGTAAATTAGAAAGTGTGAGAGGTAATTTCTTTTGGGGTGGTGGGGATCGGTTCAAACGACAAAAAAGGGGTTTCTTAGGTGAAATGGGAGAGAGTTATGAGAGATTTCAAGAGGGGTGGTCTAAATGTCGGTAGTTTGCAATCATCTAATTGGGGGTTATTGGGCAAGTGGTGGTGGAGGTTCAGCTTGGAGAGTGACTCTCTTTGGGTTAAGGTTATTAAGAGTATTTATGGTAGAGGGGGAGGGTTGGGTGAGACCATTCCCATGGGGAGGGAGGAAGATCGGTGTGGAGTAACATCATCAAAGTGGGTAAGGAGCTAGAGAAGTTAGGTATAAACTTTGTTGAGTCGTTTGGTAGAGAAGTAGGTAGAGGGGACGAGACACACTTTTGGTTGGATAGGTGGGTTGAGAGTGTACCATTAAAGGAAAAGTTCAAGCGGCTTTGGTGGCTTGAATCGAATAGAGAGAGTATGGTTTTCGAAAAAGGGACGTGGGTGGGTGAAAATTGGGAATGGAGATGGTGTTGGAGGAGGGAGTCGAAGGGTAGAGAGGTGAGGGAGCTAAAAGAACTAGAGGAGGTGCTACAAGATTGGAAACCAAATATAGGGGTGAGGGATAGAGTGAGGTGGATGGAAAGGGGTGACGGGAAGTTCACGGTGCAAGAACTCAAAGCGATTATAGACGAGAGAGTGTCGAAATTAGGGGACAAATTTGAGGAAACTAAATGGTCAAAAGTAATACCTAAAAAGGTGGGAATCTTTGCTTGGAGGGATAAGTTAGGAAGGATTCCAACGCGGTCGGTTCTTGACAGGATGGGGGTGGACTTGGGATCTACGTTTTGTCCAAGATGCTGAAACGAGGTGGAAACAGTGCAGCGCGCTTTGGTACAATGTCATGACGTGGCCAAAGTGTGGAATATGGTGTGGAAATGGTGGTCTCATAAGGAAGAAAATGTAGGTTCATTGCAAGAGTTAATGAACCTCAATTTCTCCGAGTCAAGTCAGCTTGTACAACCAAAACTGTGGCTGGAATTGGTATGGTGCTTCGCGTATTTCATATGGGGACCGAAATCAAGTGGTATTTAAAGAAGAAAAAAGTAAATTGGAAGATCGAGTGTTGAAGTTTCAAAGACGATGTTTCGAATGGTTCACAAGAAGGCTGGGTGGAAGGAGCTTGGATTGGACTTTATGGCTAACAAATCCACAACATGCGCTGTCAACAACCAAACAGCCCGTTTCTGGAGGTCGTGAGGGACGCTCAGGATAGTGAGAGGATAAGGCTACGGTTCGTGAGGTTGTGATTGTGCTATTGTTCGTGATGTTGTGTTCGTACTCAAGAAGGTTGTCCGTCGGGTTTCGTCGTGGTGAACACTACAGGAAGCAACAGGTACTCGAGTTGGGTGGTTCGGGTCAGTGGCTGAACCATTAAGTTGTTGTCCCTGGGTCTTTTTTCTCTGGGCTGTTTGGGGGCAGCTGCTGTTTCAATAAGCTGATGCCCCTGGCATCTGCTCGGGGTTGTTCAGTCGTACGCTTGGGGGCAGCAGTTGCTCCAATAAGTTGTTGTCCCGGTGAAGGTCCAAGGTTTTCTTTTGTTTAGTTAGATCGATGGACTAGTTGGTTTACTCTTGGCAAACAGATGTCCTTGCTTATTTTGTGGACGGTTTCGGATGTAATTGTTCTCTCGTTTGTACGGTTTGGGTTGGTAATAAAATTGCTTTGCCTTTAAAAAAAATTAGATATTAGTATTATATAAAAAAAACCTAAAAAATAACAAGCAATACTATAAAATGAAATACTTATTAACTTTTTACATATTTTTTCTTGTCCAATGTAATTAATTAATAAATGTTTGGGCCCTTAATATGATGTTAAATTCTTTTTGGGTCCTACCAGATACAAAAATAATTTCTCTCTTTTATTTACTAATATTTTTAAACTACTACTATATTAATATATACTAAAAATATTTAGGTCCCTATTTCTTATGGGCCTTGGAGATGCACCCGACCCGCCCTCCCAGGGACGGCTCTTGCCTTAAGATAGTTTAGCCTAGAGGTGGCAAAAAACCGGTCCCAGTCCGGGTCCAAATCGGTCCCGTCCCAAATGATTTATTCATAAGCAGTCCCGGTCAAAAAACCAAAGCCCGGTTAAGCTTCTTTGTAACCGGTTATGAGAACCGGTCTCAGTCCGAGGATGGGCCCAAATCGGCCCCACTTATTTATTTTTTTTACATATAAAAAATATATTTTTAAGAATTTGGTCAATCAAATACACTATTAAATACATGTTTTTTTATAATTGAGTTAATCATATACACTAAAAATGCGCTTTTGTTATAAAGAATGTGGTGAATCGAATACACTAACAAATATGTTTTCATCGTAATATACTAAATAAAATGCAATTAAAAATTCATTTTGGTCTCAAATCAAATACATTTTAAAAATAGGTTTAAAATAAATTTTAAGTAAAAAATCAGGTCGGTCCCATAACCGGTTCGGTAACGGATCTCGAGATAGAACGGACCTTATTTTTGGATAAAAATCGTAACCGGTTAAAAATTACCGAGTCATAAATAGTCCCGGTCCTGTGCCGGTTCGGTTCCAGGTCAGGTCGGACCCATTTGGCCATCTCTAGGACTTGGCCATTGGACCGCAACAAACCATTTGTATTTTCTTTCACTTATTTTCTATTTTATTGCGAACAAAAAATGTTTTCGTAAAGTCAAATACAACATAAAATCACGTATGTATTAGGTGCTTTTTATTTTTATTTTTATTTTTATTTTTTCATATTAATTTAATTACAAAAATGTTTTTTAATACAAACTATTTTCATAATGACCATTAATTATATGGGTTCTCTTTTTTACCACCAAATCGAAATATTTTTTGAGTGACAACAAAGAGAAGAATGATCATTTGATTACAACTAGTAACCCGATGGTTCACATCTTTAACATTACGTAAAAAATTAATTGTATTGACGGAAAAAAAATCCTTGGTCGATTGATTCCCCGATTGAAGGAAAAAAAAAAACTTTTTAAATTTACCAAATTGCAAGATGATGATGAGACCTAATATTTGACTATTAATAAAAATATTAAATTATTTATCAGATCTAACGCTAATATATTTGTAGACGATACTGTCACTTTTTTAAAAGATTCTTAGGGGTTATTTGGTTCGTGGAATTCGAAGGAATTTGATGGAATTAGAATGACAAATTCCTTTATTTGGTTTAATTCTTGAAATGTATGGAATCCTTTGAATTCCATCGAATTCCACAAATCAATAAAGCCGTGCCCCTAGCCCCTTACCCCACTCCTACGCCTAACGTGCCCCTGCCTTCCCCACCTTGTCTACCCCAACCATCCTACTCCACCCTGCCCTTCCCATCCACCCACGCCCATCCCTCACTCATGCCCCACCCTCCCCCACCTTGCCCCCATCCTTGCGCCCTGCCACCGTCTTCCCCCAAAACAAATATGGAGATTTCATTCCAATTCCATCCAACCAAAAGCAACCAAAGTACATAGTCAAATTCCATTCGAATTCCTTCAAACTCAAATTCCTTTAATGAATTCCAATTCCATCAAATTTCATTCTGCGAATCAAACGTCCTTCTAGGATTTTTATGTTGGAAATTGAAAACGCTCAACGGTTTGACTATGTTTGTCTGATCATTAACGTTTTCTAAGTCAACAAGTTCACGTCCTCTAAAACGTGATTTTACAACATTTCATTTGATACATGTTTAATTAAAATAATTTATTAATTATATATATATATATATATATATATATATATATATATATATATATATATATATATATATATATATATATATATATATATATAACCGAACAAAATTAAAAAGAGAAACAAAAAGTTAAAAAGGGGACAAGGGATGGTGTGACTTTTAGAAGAGAAAAACAAGCCAAGCCGTCCTTTTATACGTCCCTTTTACCTTTTTCTCCGTCTTTATCGTTTCTTGTAACCTTTTTTCATTTGTTAAAACCATCGAATTATTATATTATATGATTAAATCATTTCAATGTGAATAACACATCTTACCCCCAATTTGGTGTAAGGAATAGTAAAAACATCTCCAATGGTTGGTTGTGTTATTTTAGATTTTAAATATTTGAAAAAGCTTTGTCCCAACCCAACATTTAGGAATACTCAAAAATCCAATCAACCCAAAAAATAAATAACCTAAGGTAACCCAATGTATAATATATACAAAATTAGGGCAACCCGAATCTATTGGGTTAGGCCCAAAGTAACCCGACCAACCCAATAAACGTTTTAGCGACTTTTATATAATTATTTGTATTTCTCTTTAATACGTATAATTTACCAAAAACAATTCTGCAATAACAAGCAATGTAACTCATAAGAGAACATTATTGAAAAATTATATGTAATACCTAAATATATGTGCGGCCGCCCAGGGCATCAAAGCCAAAGGGGGCATCAACTTGTCATCTATTACTAGTTTTGGGTTTAATAATTTAAGAAACGGAGTTTTAACTTTTAACAATTAAAACACACCAAGGTCTGGTAGGGATGGATATTGAATGCGCATCGTGAACTAGTGAATGCCCAACATTTCAACAACTCAAGTCGATTTCTATTTAGCATCTTAACGAACAAACATGTTTTCTTAATGAACGAATATGATCACAAAAAGTTTCGTTCGTTTAACATTTTAACGAACCAACCAACATTAACGAATACATTTTTTTTTATGAACGAACAAAAATACCAAAAATTCCGTTTGTTTACCGTTCATATTCTTTCGATTAAGTTAAACAAATGAACAAGAACACAAAAACATTCGCTCATTTACCGTTCGTGTTTGTTTATTTGTTCAGTTAAGTTAAGCGAACGAACAAAAGCATGCATCTGTCCGTTTTTGTTTTGCATATTGAAATTTGCAATACACATGAGCACATCACTATATCAACACAGTTGAAGCACACTCCATCACAATAACAACATATTATGATATTGCCTTAATGGGCATTTGATCTTTGCAATGCATAATAGCATAGATTATGGCTTTTACAATTTATCATTGTTCTTTTGACGTTTGTTTACTTTGAGGTTTAACATTACCATATGAGATTTATAATTTAGTATTTAGACATGTACCTTTATGAGTTTCACGCTTTGCTTAATATGACATTAACTTCAATGTAATTTACTATTTTAAGTTAAAAATTATATTTTCTTATCTTTTAGTTTTAAGTTCGATATATTGAAGTAATGTTCTATTGTGTTAATTTCAATTTGAAAACAGGAAAACCAGAAAGCACAATCTTAATTTAGATTTTATCCTTTTATCATTCTATATTTTATAATTTGGGGTTTTGGTTTTTTTGTGCCCCCTTTGTATTTTCTTAATTATAATTAATAAAAATCAATGTGATTATGAGTAACCTAGCTTGACTAGGTTCCAAACTCTTTAAAAAAAATTGCAATTCGGAATTTATCCTTTTATCATTCTATATTTTATAATTTGGGGTTTTGATTTTTTTGTGCCCTCTTTGTATTTTCTTAATTATAATTAATAAAAATCAATGTGATGACGAGTAACCTAGCTTGACTAGGTTCCAAACTCTTTAAAAAAATCGCATGTTTTGTCGTTTCATTTGCTTAATTAGAAATAGACATAGGGGCATCTTTTTCACATTTTCGCATAGGGCGTCAAAAACCCTAGGATCGGCCCTGTGAACTCGTATATTCTATTGAATAATTTATCGTATTTTAAAGAAATATTTCTTTATTTTTATGTTTTCAATATTGTTTTTACTTTGTTTAAACACAATCTGACCAAACCGACCAACTCGAATGGGTTGGGTTGGGTTGCACTTTTGTTCGGGTTGTGTTGGATTGAAATTTTTCAAACCGCCAACATTGAGTTGGGTTGTTGAAATGTCTTCAATCCGATCAACCCAACTCGTGAGCACCCTTACCAACACCTATGCAAAATTTTCCTCTAAACTAGAGGGGGAAAAAAGAATGAAAAATCTTCAAATTTGAAAGAAGATAGAGAAAAAAAATATAGCATATTTGTTTGTTGGAGAGCTCTAAATAGCTATGAGATAATTTTTATATGATAGAGTATGAAAATTCAAAATCTCTATAAAAAATTGTTTCACTAACAACTACTCTATTTTATCAGTTAGGCCATGAGTACCCGTACCCTTTGAACCCACTTGCCACCTCAGCACCACATCAGCTTTTCTCTCTTACCCAATTCTTACCCAAAAGTGGAGTACCAGTACCCAATGAACCCACTTGCCACCTCATCCTTTTTAATTCTTTTAGAGTAAATTACGGATTTGGTCCCTGTGGTTTGGTGGTTTTTACGAAAATGGTCCCTAAACTTCATTTATTACGGATTAGGACTCGACGTATGACATTTTATAACGAGTTGGTCCCTCCCTCTAACTGCCGTCCAACACCTCCGTTAAACTGAAGGGCATTTTCGTCCTTCTTCCTTTTTTTGTCTTTACATGAGGGACTAATTCCGCAATGACACAAACCCCAGGGACCAAATCCGTAATTAAGTTTGAAAAATAAAAAGAAGATGCATATTCATCATCTTCAATCACCATCACCGCCACAATAAAAAAAACCCAAAAACAAAATCAGATTCAAACCATTTATTTTTAACATTCATACAAAAACATTCGAACTCTAAATCTGATTCAGATCCAAAAACAATCAAACATTCATACAATATTGAAATTTAATCAGATTCAAACTCCAAAAAAATTCAAATATTCATACAAGAACATTCAAAACTCAAAAATCCTAAATCTAAATCTTCCAAGAACATTCATACAAATTCATATACAAAGAACATGGGAACCAAATTTTGTCGCCTTCAAAAACCAAACTCGAAAACAGATATCTTTCATAAACAAACACAAAACCCAGATCTGAAAGCCAAAACCAGAGCTGTTAGAACCGAAAACCAGATCGGAAATCTCGAAACTGAACTTGAATCGGAAACCAGATCTGAAACCTTCGAAACCGAACTCGAAATCTAAGCTTGAATCTTGATGAACACTAACCCATGTAGAGATCTCTCTTCTTTCTCTCTTGATGAACACCAACTCATCTGGAAAATGGATACCAAAATGATAAGATATAGTGTAGATCTCTCATTCTCTCTCTCTCTTGATGAACACCCAACAAAAAAAAATCAAAATTCAATCTGAGAATGAAAATGAAAATAAGAGATACAAATGGAATTGTTTATTTTGGTGTTGTGAGAGAGGGGAAGAAAGATAAAAAGATCTAAAATATTCTTGAAGATATGTGCTGGATATGGATGAAATCCTAATACATGATATTTTAAAATCTTCTTGAAGATATGTGCTAGAGATGATGATGATGATGAAGATACTTTTGAAACACACTTTAACTTGATATTTTAATTAATTAAAAAAAAGATGGGGAATAATTTTATTCAATTAATTTTAGTTAGTCAATTTTTTATAATTATTTTTATTTTAAATTATGATGTGGAATTTTAGTTTTTAAATAAAAAGATTTATAGGTAATATATATATATATATATAATACTTTATTAATTTAATAAAGTAAAAGAATAAAAAAATTAATAATTTTTATTTTTCAAACTTAATTACGGATTTGGTCCCTGGGGTTTGTGTCATTGCGGAATTAGTCCCTCATGTAAAGACAAAAAAAGGAAGAAGGACGAAAATGCCCTTCAGTTTAACGGAGGTGTTGGACGGCAGTTAGAGGGAGGGACCAACTCGTTATAAAATGTCATACGTCGAGTCCTAATCCGTAATAAATGAAGTTTAGGGACCATTTTCGTAAAAACCACCAAACCACAGGGACCAAATCCGTAATTTACTCATTCTTTTATTTATACATTTAATTATTTAACAAAATAAAAATATTTATATATTTTTTAATAAATAAAAATAAGATAAATAATAAAAATAAAAATTCATATCATTCATTAAAAAATTAAAAATTACAAAATACAAAACACTAAAAATTATGATATTTTCTAATTTTCTCTTTTCTCGCTAATGTAGCCCTCAAAACGTCTCCCGAAAGGTGATCATGCGGGGCTATGAAAAACTCGAAGTCTTGTTGATATCGTTTTTCTCGTTCGAGTTCCAACTTATCTCGTTCGAGTTCGAGTTTTTTCATTTTATACTCCATTGTACCCTCAATATGCTCGTTGAACGAGTTTATGGTCGTCAACAACTGAGTAACACGTTCGTCCGGATTTAGTGTGTAAAATAAGATGTTTGGATTAATATATATAGTGTGATTAATTTGAAAAAAAAAATTATTTTTTAAACAAACTAGCCGTTCAACGGCATTTTTTTCAAAAAATTTAAAAAATAAAATAAAATGGCAACGGGTATATCGGGTTGGGGAACCCGGTAGCTGAACCCGGCTGCTACCCCCCCCCCCCCCCCCCCCCCCCCCCCGCGCGTATCGATCCCCATATCTCTCTTCTTCTCTTTATTTTAACATAGCTTTTAGAGCAAAAAATTCCTAATTCTTCAAAAAAAATTAGCAGTTGTTGGAAATGCTCTAACACGCACCAAATTTGGTTTAACACTGTTCATTTACACCAATAAGAAAAGATGAAAAAGAATATTTTGCAAATCTCACATTTGTAAGATTTTGTATTACCCATTGGAATAGACTTATTGTTTGCACCAACTTTTATAAATTTAGGGGTCGTTTATCTAATCACTTACCCGGGTAATTGCTTACCGGTAAAATTCAACACTATCACTTACTTTTCAGTTAAGATTTTAGTCCATCAAATGGCATCGTATGCAACAATTTAGCCGGTAAGCGCTAACCATGGTAAGAGCCGTCGCACTCACTTACCGGGTAAGACTCTAGGTCCTTGTTTTCGACTCTCGGTCCTTGCTTCCGCTCTTACCGGTTAAGATTCTTAGTCCTTGGCATATTCATCCGGTAAGCTAATGTGACTTGGTAAGCACTTACCCGAGTATAAGCGTTTTGTAAACGGCCCCTTAGTGTCACCCCTTGGAGATACTTTTAACTCTATAATGTTCGAGTTTATTGGCATATATTTCATTTGGGAAATTTTTATTTTATGAGATATTGGTACGATTAAGGGTGTTAGTGAGTAAATTAGCAGTTTGCTCGGGTTTGGGTTCGGGTTCGGCTCTAGAAAATAGCATAAGATTTGAACTTAAATATTTAATGTCTTAATATTTAAGCTTGATGATATTTTAACAATTTTGAGTTATATATTATAATCTAAAATGAAACCTTTATAAGCTCATATATGGATTTGAACTTGATAATTTTTATATTTTAATACTATGATTTATGTATATGTTTCGCTTGAAAAGTGTATGCTTGCAATTGCATGGCTCAGTTTAGATCGACTCGACTCAAAAATCTTAATCAATCTTTCGAACAAGCTACATCGAATATTGGTGTTTTAAAAGCTTGACTTATTAAATTAAATGAGGTTTTTGTGTTCAAGAAAGCCTCAAG